>OX451737.1:1613003145-1614203145 GCA_948472305.1 Vicia faba
ACACCCCTCTAGAATCTTATTTATTATTTTGTTTATTTAGTTTATGTATTTTAGTAATTTATTTAATTTTAGTTTTGTTTTGTGTTCCCTCTGATTATTATCTCAAAATAACCAAAAACAACAATAATACAAAAATACAAAGAACATTAGCTTCACTTTATCTAATTAGTCTTCATTTAATTAACTTAATTTTAATTAGTCATTATTATTTAGTTAGTTAGTTTAACTTATTTGATTTTTTTACTTAGTTAATTAGATACTTAATTTACTCGGTTATTAGCTCACATAGAAATGTAAAAAGAAACTAAAATTATGTTTTAATAATCAATAGAAAAAATCAAACTTTTGTAGATATAATTCATTCAAATATTCTATAATAATAGGATGTTCATCTTCGAGTAATAAAATCGGTCGATACATCGTCAACCAGTTTATTATTCAAAATCAAACAATTAAAATTCATGCAACTCACCAAATGCATCATCCGTGAGTGAAACGTGGCTAATATCGTGTCACGTGATGAGTAGACTATATTAGACTCCCCCTCTCTACGTCTTAATATAGCTAACCAATAAAAAAATCATTTTTTAAACTAACATAATCAAATTCAAGAACATTTTTGAAAAATGATTAAAGAAAATTGTTATTGAAATTAACTGCAAACTGCGTCTATGCTCACTAAATTTACAACTCGGACAAAGTTCAAGGATAGTTCGAAAGCAATTTTACGTAATCCCATAAAAAACACAAATCAATTGCAAACTACAAATTAGGACTCTGATTCCTCATAAGAGGATATGTAGGCATACGACTAAAATCGTGGTGAGTTCCCTTAATAAAAATTAAAACCTTTTTTCCTAAAAGATTACGCTTCTAAACCCTAGTATCCTTGTGAACAAGGTAGATGGGGGGGTGCCTAACACCTTCCCTTCGTCTAAGACCAAGTCCAAAAACCTAGAATCTCTAAATTTTAGGGTTATCATTTATATTCCCTTTCTTAGGATAAAAATTAAGGATGACGACTCTCTGATTTAAAAACCAGTTGCAACAGCTGGTGACTCTGCTGTGAACTCAACCCTAGGTTTAGAAGCCTTATCTTTTGGTTTTAGGGTTCTTCTTATTTTTTGGGTTTTTATATTTGTTTACTTAACTGTTTATTTATTCATTTATTTATCTATTGTTATTTTATCATATTATCATATCTGTGGTGGGATTGGGGGGGGGGGGGGGGGGGGGGGGGGGGGAGGGGGTGGGGGGGGGGGGGGGGGGGGGGGGGTGGGGGGGGGGGGGGGGGAGGGGGGGGGAGGAGGAAAAGAGAAGATCCGTGGATTCACGAAAGGAATACGTCTCAAGAGACATACTCTTGGGAAGTAGGACTTTACAATTACACTTATGACTCTTTGTAAACCTTCAAACCAAAATCTCATGATGAGACCTTTCATGACCTAGAGACGAAAATTTTAGTCTGCAAAGAGGCTCCACTTAAGAGAGGCCCTTGTGTCTTTCCCTCTAGTGTTATTCATGATACCCTTAAGGAAACCACCTTATGGAAAGGATAAAATATCTGTAGGCCAATATTAGGAAGCTACCAACTAAGGATATCTTTCACAAATCCCACTATAATCCCTAAACCTGCAAGGGTTATCTTTTCTTCCACTACCATCTTTAGCCCATAGGACTCCCGTCTTTCTAATATAACCCCTAGTCAGTAGGGATTTTCTTTTGAAAATCTGAATCCCTGGCCTGCATGGATCCCCTTTGGTCTGACATTATCCTTAGAGCTCTTATAAGATCTTATTCGTCTTCCCATGAAGGATGTCCTCAATAATGTACACCATATGGCCTATATCAGGACATGGGATCTGGTGTCTGTTGACTAGTCACCATATGCTCTCTTCCACGCCATTCCCTCAAATCCAACCTTTATCTCAATCTCCCATTGGTCTATCACAATTCCTAGCCTGTAGGAGTGACCGTCCCTCTATTATAATCCCTAGCCAGTAGGGATTCTTCTTCGTCTTTCTTTATCCTTAAAGAGTTCTTGTCTGTCTCAATCCCTGAGTCAGTGTAGGATATCATCATTTTCATATATATCACTAGACCTATATAGGGCATCCCTACGTCTACCCTCATACTACATCTACGTCACATTGCATATCCATGAAACTTTTTTGCATACCCAAAAGCTAAAAAAATAATTTTGCATGCCCATGCATTTTCGTACATTCATACATTTGCATGGCATGCATTTCCATCTTCGTCCTTGGTCGTTATCAATCCAGCTACAAATTTTCGATGCTCAAGAACAAAGTCCAAGCATATCAATAAAATCTTAGATTTATGAAGAAAAGGTCAAACGTTGGAGATTCAAAGGAGCTTGGTCCTACAAATCTTATTGGAGAGAGAATTCTACCCTTCACCATGACAACTATAGGCCTACACAATGCCTCAAATGCCACTACAATTGGCGATTCCTCTACATCAAGAGCAACTGCCCTGTCAACGAAATAGGTATGCCCAAGAAAAGTCAAGGTCAACACCATGCTTTGACAAGTCCAAGATCATCCAGAAGCTCTCCTAAAGTCAAGTGGATTGAACTAAAAATTTCTTTGATATGATCATTAGACATTATCAATTTCAAATTGTGGTTTCCAAGTTGCTAAGTTGTATTTGGTGTGAACTTGTATTTTTGGATTAGTAATACTAATAAAATGAGCATGCCCGGTTTTTAAATCAATTCATTCGTTTCACTCTTCATCTTTCATCATTTTCCATAAATAATCAATGACTTCTTATTTCCACTCTTCTTTTCCATTTTCAAAACTAATTTTAACAAACTTCGAGGGAGAATGACAAAAACTAAATTAACTGAATTAAGTTGGTGTATGCTTTCAATGTAAGAACGAGCTAACGAAGTAAGGCATTATTTCAATTCCTAAATAGTAGAGAAATAAGGAGTTATTCCGTAGTTAACCCCCTCGAGCCAGAAGTTGGAATTATTTCTATTTTCTAAAAAAAATGTAATTTCAACCAGGGACAAGGTAGATTTCAATTAATTCAATGATGCATTCAAATACCAGGAGAATTGGTCCATCTAAGCAAGGTTCCAGCACATTATCTTCCTTGTGCATATCACCAAAGATTGAGGAAGCAATCAATAAAGACAAAGTCTACAATGGATTCTAACTCAGTACATCATTTAAGATCAAGGAAACAATGAAGATGATTAGTGCAAAAGTGTAGATATTTTGTATAGACTTTTTGTTTCACTTATCGACTCTTGGTTGTTAATATCAATTGAGTAACCTAAATTTGTGTATAAATACGTTTAGTTTGTGTATAATGCACTTTCTTGTATAAAGTGTATCATTTGATAATTTTGTATTTATTTTGTAGGTATTTGAGCATTGTTGGAGCAATAGAAATAAAGCTCCAAGATGAATTTTTGGATCAATAAAGGAATAAGACCAATATTAGAGCTAGAATAAGTTATGCCGAAAAAGCAACAAAAGTTGCTTTCCTGTCATGCATCGCTGGGCGAAAGGGAGCATCACCGGGCGAAATTTTGAAGACCAATTTTGATGAATTCCCTGTCTTGCTTCACTTCTATTTCGCCAGGCGAACATAAGGAGATTCACTGGGCGATAATTTATGGTCGCCGGGCGATGACAGATATTTGTTTCAGTTGAGGACGTGGCGTAATCTGGGCCAAGCATATAGAAGCCATCACCGAGCGACGCTTTTATATCGATGGGTGATGGTTGCGGATCATATTTTCTTTATATTTCCTTTTTGTTTCATTTGGAGGGTTATGGTTTTGGGGGAGCGATTTTTGTTCTCTCAACTCCATCAACCTCATTTTTATAGTGGATCAACTTAGATAACAACATTAGGGCTTTGCTTATGGATGATTGGAGGTGGATTTCTCATTGACCGACTCTGGAAAACTGGAAGATTTGTGGTTTATCTCTTTTTCTCTTTAAGTATTTCTCTTTTGTTGGGTTTTATATGTATTTTACTTTGAACTTATGTATATTTATCGCCCATGGCATTATATTATGAAATTCTGGCAACAGATACTCAATGTCACAGTGAATGTTATGACACCGTATCTGACTTTCTATAAGACAATAAATAAATAAAACAGTAAAGAACACAGTCAATTGTTTACCCAGTTCAGTGTGAAACAACACCTACTCTGGGGGCTACCAAGCCAGGGAGGAAATCCACTATAAGAGATATTAATTCAGGAATAAACCAACCAGTTTATCACCTTCACTTAAGACCTACCCAATGCAACTTCAATCTAAGTTCAACTTAAACCTGAGTTCCTACTCACTCCCCCTCAATCACAGCAGTGATACTAAACAATTGACTAATAAAATTATGAAGACACTCTTCAGAATATACACTTGATTATGCTTCACAGCTTTTAATCAAGTAACACAAACACTCGTGCTTCAAAGCTTTGAGTGATACATAAACCTACCTTGACTTTGCTTCAAAGCTTTATGTAATTGCAAGCTTCTCAAGTCATATTTAAAGCATGTGTTTTGATGAAGACAACATGGACATCAACATTCAAAGGATGTGCAAAAAGCTTATCAACATCAAATAAAAGTCTTGAAGATTATTGAAGAATTATTGAAGAATCATCAAATGTCAAATATGGTATAAATAATTCTTAAAATCTTGAATATAGATGTTCACAATATGCATTCATCAACATATACATATTCCATAACTTTAAGATCAAGAAAACTTTGTTTGAAATATCTTTCAAAAAGTATTTTTGAAAATAACCCTTTAGGAACCGGTTCCTCCCTAAAAGGGAACCGGGTTCCATAATTTCTCAAAAACCATGTCCCTGGTTTTTGTACCAGGAACCGGGTTGTACTAATAGGGGAACCAGTTCCTGCGTGATATTTTTGAATTCCAACTTATAACGTTCACTAAGAACCGGGTTCTGTCAGTGTCGGAACCGGTTCCTAGCGAACCAGTGCAGCTTTTATTTTGTTTTTTAAACATTTTTCAAGTGGTATCTTTTCATGAATGCATTACAACTTTTCATATGAATTGGCATGAATGAAGAGGTTCTTATGATTTTATAAAATGCAGATTTTCTTATTTCAAAAAACAATGCTTCAATTTTCAAATTAACAAAAACCTTCTTCAATAAACAATTTTTCATCATTCACATTTTGAATTTATACTTTCATGTGTTCATAATTTTGTGAAACTTGCCATATACACTTTCATTATCATTACAAGTTTCATACATACATTGTGAACATTTATATACATTGTTGAGAATTGTTTTTATCTTGAAGAAGAAGATCAATTGAAGATTAATAAAGCTCTCCATATACTTCAAACTAAATCATTGTATTACTTAAAGAAATTATTCCCTTACTATCCAGGATTGTTGGAAGTAAGTGTTGTGATTTGAAGAGGATTGTTCTTCATTCACATTAGTGTTTGTTTGGTCTTAAAGGTGTTAAGAACATTTGATCACCCTATAGGTTAGATAGTAAGCATAGGCTATACAATCATTCTAACTATAGTGAAATCTCTTTCGTGTTGGAAAGGGGACTGGAGTACTCTCGGATTGTGAGGGGAACCAGGATATATCATCGTGTTCTTTACTTTTCCGCATTTATCGCTTTCATCACCATAATCAGGAAAAGATAAAGATATAATCAAAATCTTCAAACACTTAACCAAAAATTACCACCAAGCATTCTCATAAAATCGAATAAATTTTTATAAGACCTAATTCACCCCCCCCCCCCTCTTAGGCACTCTGAGACTTACAATTGGCATCAGAGCAAGTTATAGGTAACTTGTTCCTAAAGATCCAGAATGGCTTCCGCAAATCATCAACCAGTTTTCAGAGATGGTGGTAGTAACAACAAGCCTCCTCTATTCTGTGGTGAATATTTTGACTTCTGGAAAATACGCATGAAGGCGCATTTAGAAGCACAAGGAGAGGAAGTATGGGATGCTGTTGAAAATGGTCCATTTATCCCAATATCAGTAATCAATGGCATTGGTTCTGCAAAGCCCAAAACTGCATGGGACGACGATGATAAAAAGAAAGTTCTCTATGACAAAAAGGCAATATGGGATACCCTGGTTCAAACTCATGAAGGAACGACTGAAGTAAAAAGATCAAGGCTAAATACCTTGAGTCAAGAATATGAACTATTTCGAATGCAGCCCAGAGAATCCATTCTTGACTTACAAAAGAGATTTATGCATTTGACAAATCACTTAAATGCTCTTGGTAAAACCTTGACAAATGATGAACTCAACTTGAAAATACTTAGATCATTGACTAGGGAATGGCAACCAAAGGTAACGGCAATCTCGGAAAAGAAGAGTCTCTCCGCAATGACTTCCGCTACATTATTTGGCAAACTTCAAGAATATGAAACGGAACTCGGTAGACTTGAAAAACATGAAAATTTAGAGAATAAATCCAAAGGCATTGCCTTGAAAGTTGATTCAAAGGAAAGTCAAGATAAAGATGCATCGGAGGAAGATGAAAACTTCTTGCTTCTTGTAAAAAGGTTAGGAAAATATTTTGGTCATAAAAATAATCTTCATAATGCTAACTTTGTCAAGAGGAAGAAATTTTATAATCATAAAGATAAAGAAGCCTCCACATCAACACAAGATGTCACATGTTATGAATGTGGAAAGCAAGGTCACATAAAGCCGGATTGTCCAAAACTCTCCAAGAAAAATGGATTCAAAGGCAAAAAGGAGTTTAAGAACAAAAAGGCTTATGTTGCATGGGAAGATAATGAGATAAGTTCTTCATCCGATTCGGAAAGCGAGGAATGTGCAAATCTAGCATTAATGGCTTCACATCACTCCGACGATGAAGAAGAGGTTAGTAATGAATTTAATCTTTTTGATGATGATGTTCAAGATGTTATTCATGAACTCTTGAAAGAATGCAAAAGTTTATACAAAAAGGTGTCAAATCAAGAAAAAGAACTTCTAAGTTGTTTAGAAAAAATTGACACCGTGACTAAAGATTTTGAACTTCAAAAACAGAATTTTATTAAAGAAAAAGAAAAATTTGCATGCTCCAAGTGTGAATAAAATGTCTTTCAAATTGTTCAATTGAAAAGAGTCATTGAACGATATGAAAAAGGAAAAATAGGATTGGAAGGATTACTAAGCCAACAACGTTATCCTAATGATAAAAAGGGTCTTGGTTATGTGAATTCTAAGAAACCAAGTAACAATCCCACTGTTTTTGTAAAGACTAGTAATAGTTCCAAACCCAAGAAAGTAGAAAAGAAGCAAGTTGTTCATAATCATCAAAATAAAAAGGCTAATTGTGATACGGTGGGAGAACTGACTTGAGGTTTTGCGTTTGTATTTGCAAATGTTGCGGTTAGCAAGAGTCGCCACCGACTTTTTATTTTATCCTAAAGGAAAGGTTAAAAAGAACAGCAAAAACCTTTTGAGATATTTCGTGGGTTCGGGGGGTAGATTATGAAAAGGGAATGTATTAGCACCCTTTTCATCCATGGTTATCCATGGGCTCTTAGTTACTTGGTTTTTTTAGATCACTTGCCTTGTTTTTAAATGGTGCTTGAGTGTGTGGGTTTTGAAAATGTTTTTGAAAAGAGGCCAATGTGGTGGCAACCTTTGTAATGATCCATGTGGGGATGTATACAAAGATGTATGTCTTTTGAAAAAAAGTTTTCATTTGTTTTTGAAAGTTGTTTTGAAAGTGTAGTGATGTGTGATTTTGAAATTAGGCAAGTGTCTTGTTTTGCAAGTTGATTTCAAGTAACTAAGAGGTTATCTACTCCTAAATTTCTCAAAAGATTATTGCTATACTTTAACCCTTTTAACAAGTTTGCTCCACCATTGTATTTGGTGGGGAACCTTGTGTTAGGATGTGAAAGGGACAGGTGCGGGTCATCGTTTAGACCATAATTGCAATGGTGCCAAGTATCTTTGGGCATTTTCCTTAAGGGACTTGATCATTTTGTTTTGAGAAAATATTACCGAGGGACTATGATCATTTAAATTGTTTGTTTCGCCCAAAGAGACCTAACATGCAATATGGCCCAATTTTGGAAGGCAACAAAGTGGAGTACCCTAGGGGTGTTAATGTGCAAGTGTGTTTTATTGCATACAAGAGTTTTTTCTTTGAATTAGGTTTTTCTATTTCATTGAGTTTTATCTTGCCATACACATCCTAATTACTAGCAATAAGAAGCGGGAATGTAAAATCCTACGCTATTACAATAGTTAGGGGAGGGGGATACACATTTGTACATGGGGGGTTCAACGAGAAAAATAGACAAAAAAGAAAATAGCGAAAAACAAGATATATAGAGAGAGAGAGGGAGGCCGCGCGCTGTTGGGAGGCCATCAGAAGTTCTGACCCAGATCCGCTGTCAGATGATCAACCTGTTGATGAAACTGGATGAGTCAGAACTTCTGACTCTGGAACCTGCAAAACAGAATCTGGTTAGTGGGGAAACCAGAGGTTCTGATTTCCCTGCGCTGCAAGACAGAAGTTTGTTAGTGGAGAACCCAGAAGTTCAGATTCTGCTGAAAAGGCAATAACTCTCAGAGGTTCTGAGGTCATTGGCAGCAAAACAGGCTTCAGATGTGCTAACGTCAAAGTCAGCACTAGGCTTTTTCCTGCACTAATCAGAACATCTGCAATCCTGTTGTTACTCCACAAAACAGAAAACATATTTGGAACAGATCCAGCAAAATAGCAAAATGTCCCAGAGGTCAGAATCACCAAGGTCACAGGCAAGTCCTAAACTGGCTCAGAACGTCCTGAGGTATGAGAGTCCTCAGAACATAAACAGCGATAACATGAATATTTATATTATGTTATTTGAATATGCACAGCTGATGATGCTTAACAGTGTGGTGAGGGTCAGCAGGTGCTTACCTGACTTTCTGGAAAATGGTGGGTGAAAGTTAGCTTTTGGTTCTGGTGGTGTTCTGGACAGATTTGGAAAAGGGGAAGTGAAGGTGTAAACGTGTATAGGGTCAGAAGTTTTGGAAAGAACGCTTTGGTTTACAGAAAAGAGCTGGGTGTTTGATGAGGTTGAAGGTGAGAAACTTAAAGTTATGAAACAAAACTAGAAATTTTGGCAGAGTTTCAGAATGTTATGTTGCTAGGAGTTTTGTTTCTCTCTTAGCAATTTTTTCTGTTTTTCTTGAACTTCTTGAACGTCTTTTGCAGTGGTGAAAGCTTTCTATTTATAGGCAAAGTTCTTGTGGATATCTTGAACATTTAAGGCGCCAACAGAGTTTGAACTGGTTCTTTGACAGAAATTCCTGGGAAGTTGTGATAACAGTTATTTTTCAGCCTAGGTAGCAGCAGCAGGCGTGGATTGGGGGAAGTGACCTCTGAAATGGGCGGTGGCGTGAAGACCCATGCCAGAATCTGTGCAAAAGCATTTTCCAAGCCACACGTGAACGCTCAGGAGTGGTTGGAAGCATTAATGGGCATTAAATGGTGACAAGACCTGTCAATACCAACATTCTGGTTGTTGAATCAGCAGCGTAAACCATGCTCTGGCCTTGGCTACCTGTTGTTTTAGCAAACTCTGGAGATTCTCCTGGTTTTCTGGTACGTTCCTTGGATCTACTTCTGGATAATCTGGGCTTAGAGATCCTATATCAATGTGACACCTATCCCTCTGACCTTTCATCTTCTGACTTCAACCTGTTCTGAAGGAGCCTTTATACTTTCATATTTCTTTTACATTCCTTTAGCAAGTTCTGACTGAGCTTGTGTAACTGTTGAAGGGGTATGTTCTGTTTGAGGCTTACACTCTGAACCATGTTTACAACTTCTGATTGAACTGATGTAGCTGCTGAAGAGACAACTTCTGACCATCCTGAGCCAAACTTGCAACTTCTGACCGTCTTCATCTGGAATGGATCCAGAAGTTCTGAAGCGCTGATTTTTTTCTAAAAACACTTATTTAAAGAAACATTCTAAGCACTTAGAATTTGATTTTCCTCAAGATGAAAGCGTTGTTTCTGGAGTTCGGGAGATCATCTTGCTCTTGTGAGTGACTTGCTTGGGCAAAAGGATAACTCAGGACTTGGATTTGTTTCAGGGGACTTTGAAAAATCTAAGATGGTTTCCTGAAGAAAGGGAGGGCAAATTTTGGGGTACAACAGTTGCCCCTGTTCAATCTTCTTGAACCTGAAGAGTTAGATTGGCGAGTTTGCCTTTCGCGACTCGAGGGTAAAAGGAGATTGGACACCAGAGTGCCCGAAAATTTGCACTCGCCTAGTAGAGTATCAGCAATGGAAATGGGCTTATAGATGCCATTTGGAGAGGCGGTAGATAGGGAGATGGGCTTACAGATGCCATCCGGCGACGTGACAGAACCTTGTCGGGAATGGGCTTATAGATGCCATTTGGAAGTGTCGATCGCATAAGAGATTCCTTAGCGAGAACTTGTGTATTTGAGAAAGACAGATGTTTTCCTGGCTTGTTACAGGTGTTTGATCTTCAATCTCCTCATGCAGATATGCCCTGGCTAGATACAGGTGTCGAATCTACAATTGGTTGCTCACAGATGTGCCCTGGCTGGATACAGGAATCGAATCTGGGAACGTGATAGTTGATAGATGTGCCCTGGCTGGATACAGGAATCGAATCTTTGAACTCTTCAGACATGCCCTGGCTAGATACAGGAGTCGAGTCTGGAAATGTGGTCAACAGATATGCCCTGGCTGGATACAGGAATCGAATCTGGAAATAGTTGTAGTTGATAGATGTGCCCTGGCTGGATACAGGAATCGAATCTTCGAACTCTTCAGACATGCCCCGGCTAGATACAGGAGTCGAGTCTGGAAACTGATCACTCTCAGATGTGCCCTGGCTAGATACAGGTATCGAATCTGAAATTGTGACAGTTGAAGGTAGTCGTTTTTGAGATTGTCTTTTTCCTGAAAAGGCAAAAACGCAAGTTGTATGCAATGTCATGATGTATGATGTGCATGATATCATGATGTTCAACATGAAATGTTGTATGCGTTTCATCATGTAGGTAAGCAAGATGTATGCAAATGTGAAATGTTTATGAATGTAATTTCATCTTAGGAAAATAAATCCTTGACGAACGGCCGGGAAGCTGCTCTGCGGAAGAGATGCTTGGCCGAAGTTCTGATGAGAGGCCTGCTGAGGACTCTAACGATGGATTCCGCTGAGGATAATGATGGTAAACTCCGCTGGGAAACTCCAAAGATAAACTCTGCTTGGGAATACTAAAGATAGACTTCGCTGGGGATTGAAGGAACTTTGCCGAGAGCGATCTTCCGTGGCTTTTAGCTGAGGATAACCCAGTTATAAGTCCTTGTGAGGAAATAACTCTTAAATAAAACTTGGGCGAGACGTCCGTACTTTGCAGGGGATGAGCTTGCAGAATCTACTGGGGATGAGCTTTTAAGACCTGCCGGGGAATGTTGTGCTGAACCTTGTTTTACTCTGCGGGGAGTTAAGATGATTTGGCCACATTTTTCAGTTGAACCTACCTTGGTGCCTTGGTGGACCAAACAACCAGACTGCAATAGACAACCCCACATTGCCCCTGTCTTTGATGTCACCGGTAATTAATCTCCTGTTTCATATGCGAATATTTATGAATCAACAATTCAATGTCAAATGCATATATCAAAAAAAATGAACATTGGACGTTCTTCGCAAGACAAAACAGAAAAAAAGGGGAAAACAATGGTAATTTGTATGAACAAGTGAATTTGTATTGATTTAAACTTTTGCCTGTGAATAGGCGTTTTTTGTACAAGAGACTGACATCCTAGTAAGAGGACATCGCCAAATAGTATAGAGTTTACATTTTGAAAAAAGAAAACAAAACAGCTATGTGAACAATCCCACTGGGTTCCAACTCTGCTATCGCCTTTATGTTTTCGAACGTCTCATCGCCTTACTGCCTAATCTGAAGATGAAGCTGATTGGTCAATGCCGAAATTTGGGGCCAGATAGTTGATGCCGAATTCCGGATGCGAAGTGATCCAATGAGACATAGTGTTACGCTTTCATCCCTAACTTTTGCCTGGACCGCCCTTTCGGGTTTTCAGTCCACCGGGATACCCATTTTTGCCCAAGCCGCCCTTTCAGGTTTTCGACTTGCCGGGTGTACAGATTTTTATTCATTTCATCCTTTATTTTTGCCCGAACCCTTTTGGTTCGCCGGGAAGCCCTTATTTTCGCCTAGGTATGTCAACCTAGCGGGTCTTTTATTTATGCGTAGTATTTTTTCACTATGTCTGCATTGGCGGGGTGAGGAAGGTCGTCACCGTCCATGGTGGTTAGGATCATGGCTCCTCCTGAGAACACACGCTTAACCACAAATGGCCCTTCGTAAGTAGGGGTCCATTTGCCCCGGGGATCACTTTGAGGAAGGATGATGCGTTTGATTACCAGGTCCCCAACTTGATACTCTTGCGGTCTGACTTTCTTGTTAAATGCCCTGATCATTCGTTTTTGATACGTCTGACCATGACAGATAGCAGTGAGCCTCTTTTCGTCAATTAGATTTAATTGATCAAGTCGAGTCTGGATCCAATCATCTTCATTCAGGTCTGCATCCTTCATTATCCGGAGAGAGGGTATCTGGATTTCGATCGGCAAGACTGCCTCCATGCCATAGACCAAGGAGAAAGGAGTTGCCCCGGTTGATGTCCTTGCTGAGGTGCGGTACCCATGAAGAGCGAACGGTAGCATCTCGTGCCAATCTTTATAGGTTACTGTAATCTTCTGCACAATTTTCTTGATATTTTTGTTGGCTGCCTCTACAGCCCCATTCATCTTCGGCCGGTAGGGAGAAGAATTGTGGTGTTGTATCTTGAATTGTTCACAGAGTTCAGTGATCATTTTGTTATTGAGATTGGTACCGTTGTCCGTAATGATTCTTTCTGGGACGCCGTACCGACAGATCAGATTATGCCGGATGAAACGCGCCACGACACTCTTGGTTACTGTGGCATAGGAAGCCGCCTCAACCCATTTCGTGAAATAATCGATTGCCACCAAGATGAAGCGATGCCCATTGGATGCCGTTGGTCGGATCTCACCGATCATATCGATGCCCCACATTGCGAAAGGCCAAGGTGCCGTTAGGACATTCAAAGGAACTGGAGGGATATGTACCTTGTCAGCATAGATCTGGCACTTATGACAAGTTCGGGAGTGTTGGTAACAATCGGCTTCCATTGTGGACCAGAAATATCCTGCCCGAAGGATTTTCTTAGCCATGGTGTGTCCACTGGAATGTGTTCCAAATGTACCTTCATGCAGTTCCATCATGATTTTCTCCGCTTCAGCCTTATCCACACAACGCAGCAGAGTCGAATCATGATTCCGTTTGTAGAGAATGCCGTTGCTGAGGAAGAATTTTGCAGCAAACCTTCTCATGAACTTCTTATCATTGACGGATGCACCTTCAGGGTATTCCTGAGCTTCCAAGTACCTTTTTACCTCGTGATACCAGGGTTTTTCAGTAACCTTCTCAGTTTCGAGCTCGCAGCAGTATACTGGTTCATCCAACTTCCTGATGATGATCCGGGGAGCCTCATTGTCCCATTTAACTTTGAACATTGAAGACATCGTGGCTAGTGCGTCCGCTAGCTGATTCTCCTCTCTGGGGAAATGCTCAAAAGTTATCTCTTCAAAGTGAGGGAGCAAGGTCGACACATACTCCTTGTAAGGAATGAGATTCGGGTGTTTCGTATCCCACTCGCCTTTGATCTGATTGATCACAAGAGCGGAATCTCCGAAGACACTTAGAAATTTGATCCTCAAGTCGATTGCAGCTTGTAAACCCATGATACACGCCTCATATTCTGCCATGTTGTTGGTGCAGTTGAAACATAATCGGGCGGTGAGGGGAGTATGAGTTCCCTCGGGAGATATGATTACAACGCCGACGCCGTTACCCAAAGCATTGGAGGCTCCATCAAAATGCATGGACCATCGGGATCCTTCCTTAGGTCCTTCATCCGGTCCAGGTACTTCACAGTCAGTTACCACCATGATATCTTCATCCGGAAAATCAAAGTTCAATGATTGGTAATCGTCCACAGGTTGGTGTGCCAAATGATCGGCCAGTACACTTCCCTTAATTGCTTTCTGAGTTGTATATTGGATATCATATTCTGTTAAGATCATTTGCCATCTCGCTATCCTTCCAGACAGAGCGGGCTTTTCAAATATGTACTTGATGGGATCCATCTTTGAAATCAACAAAGTAGTGTGAGTCAGCATATACTGTCTTAGCCGGCGAGCAGCCCATACAAGAGCGCAGCAAGTTTTCTCAAGCAGTGAGTAACGAGACTCACAGTCGGTAAACTTTTTGCTCAAGTAATAAATAGCGTGCTCTTTTCGGCCAGACTCGTCATGCTGCCCCAGCACACACCCCATTGATTTGTCAAGTACTGTCAAGTATAGTATCAGAGGTCTCCCTTCAACCGGTGGCATAAGAATGGGTGGCTCTTGGAGATATTCCTTTATCCTTTCAAAGGCGGCCTGACATTCATCATTCCAGCGTACCACTTGATCTTTCTTTAGCAATTTGAAGATTGGCTCACAAGTAGCAGTCAGATGTGAGATGAATCGGGCAATGTAATTTAGTCGTCCCAGGAAGCCTCTGACTTCTTTCTCTGTTTTTGGAGTCGGCATCTCTTGTATTGGTTTTACCTTGGCAGGATCCACCTGAATACCTTTATCACTTACAATGAAACCTAGCAATTTTCCGGACCTCACCCCAAAGGTGCATTTGTTGGGATTCAACCTCAGCTTGTATATCTTGAGTCGATCAAACAACTTCCTCAGATGGTCAAGGTGCTCCTCCTCAGTTTGAGACCTTGCAATCATGTCGTCAACGTATACCTCAATTTCATGATGGATCATATCGTGGAACAAAGCAACCATGGCACGTTGATAGGTTTCCCCAGCATTTTTCAATCCGAACGGCATGACCTTATAACAGAAGGTGCCCCACTGAGTCACAAATGTAGTCTTCTCCATATCTTCCGGAGCCATCTTGATCTGATTGTACCCTGAAAAACCATCCATGAAGGAGAAAACCTTGTGTTGAGCTGTATTGTCAACAAGGACATCAATGTGAGGTAGGGGGAAGTCATCCTTGGGGCTGGCCCTGTTCAGATCCCTGTAGTCAACACACATTCTGACCTTTCCGTCCTTCTTCGGTACTGGCACCACATTGGCAACCCACTGAGGGTAAGAAGTTACTGCAAGGAACCCGGCATCAAACTGCTTCATAACCTCGGCCTTGATCTTTTCAGACATCTCTGGACGCATTCGTCGAACTTTTTGCTTTACCGGAGGGCAATCTTCCTTGGTTGGCAGATGGTGAACTACAATGTCGGCATCCAAACCGGGCATATCTTCATAGGACCAAGCAAAAATCTCCATGTAGTCTTGTAGCATTTGGATCAATCGTTGTTTCACGCTGAGCTCTAGATTGGCACCTATCTTGACCTCTTTCCTATCTGTCTCAGTACCCAAGTTAATTGTCTCCACAGGCTCTTCATGTGGTTGAATAGCCCTCTCTTCCTGGAGTAGTAGTCTTGCGAGTTCACCAGGCACTTCGCAATCATCTTCACCTTCGTCTTCGGCCAAGTTGATCGGATTTTCGAAGTCATAACTGGCGGTAGCAGAGCTGTTACCAGTGAGATCCAGAGTGGATTGAAACCTGTATAAGTGAGTGTGTGTAAATACAGCTGTTTTGCAATATATATAACACAGAAAGGAAGAGAGCAAAAGATTTGAAATGCAACAAACGTCCAATGTTTTGATTGATGATATATGAAAATGTCATACAAAAAGCCCTCACAAATGGAGCTACGATGCCCCGGGTAGGACACCGAGCCAACAGAGTTTTAACATATTGTTTGTTACAAATTGGAAATCAAAAGAAATCAATTACTGCGTGACAAATGTGATAGGGGTAAAATCCTTTGCCGTCCAGTTGCTTGGTCCGTTTCTGGTAGTCGGGTAGATCCAACTATCAAACTCTGCTTCCTCCACATCCTCCTCAATAGCATTCACCCTTGAGCTGGAAATAAACACCGGAGCTTTTCCGATCTTCTCTTTGCGCACCGCCTTCTGAGCCTCTGCAGTAAAGCCTAGCCCAAACTTGTCGTTCTTCTGAGTGAAGTCAGGAAGCTGACCCCAGTGTGCACAATTGCCTTTCTGAACCACAGCCCGGGCATCCCTTAGGGAAGCCATCTTCAAGGAATCATTCTCTTCGGCCATTGTCTCTGCAGCTGCTGAAATTGGATGCACCTCCTCGAAATGCTGGAAGGGGGTTTCAATGAACTCTCCGTCCATCTCGATGTACCTGAAGGAATTCAAATGGCTCACCATATACTCCTCTTCTCCTTGTACAGTGACGATCTTCCCCCTGACGGGATACTTCAACTTCTGGTGCAAGGTGGAGGTCACGGCCCCAGCTTTATGGATCCAAGGTCGACCCAACAGACAAGAATACGACGGACGTATATCCATCACGTAAAAGGTAGAGTCAAACACTTGAGAGCCCACACGGATAGGGATGTTAACCTCTCCATGAACCATCCTTTTGGAACCGTCAAAGGCCCTGACGATGATATTGCTGGGTTTCAACTCCAGGCCTTCATAATCCAGACGGTTGTTTACCTGGGGATTTGGTAAACAACCGCTGATCCTCCAAATGGTTACTTATTTGGTTACTCGCAGGATCGATCAGATTGATCCTATGGACATAGGTTGATTTTGAAGTTTAATTAATGTGGATAAGGCTTTAAGTAAATTGTTTAAAGTAAATTGCATAAAGGAAAGGCTTGGTAAAATAAACAAGGCTTGAATGTAAAGGTTCGACAGGAATCTTAAAGGGATCTTAAAGGAGAAAGCATGTAAAATACTGGAAAAGTAAATGACTTTAATTGATAAAATTGGTGTTTCACACATACATTTCTCAACAATTCGTTCGCTCACACTGGGTACTTGAATCTAAATGAGTGACTATGTATCTATTGTGAACCCACGCGAGAAACTACACGTCTACTCCTATTTATACAAAAACATTCCAAGTAACCGTCGGGCAGTTACACTGCTTCGAGATCAAGCCACTTGTCACGTTCTCCATGTTCGACGCTCCAGATCCTTGCACGTTTGCACGTAGTAACTGCTGGAAACCGTTTTCCCTCCAAAGCTTTGAATTTCAAACTGCTCCACTTCTGGATCATCGAACACCTTCATCAAGAGACGTCTTCGATGAAAACTCCTTCGACGTCGAAGGCAATCAGCCTTCTTCCTTGGAAGAAATCTTCTAAGTATTTTGCCATCTTTCGACGGGCACTTCGACAAGCTTATCCAGTCGAAAGCATCTTTCAGCTTTTAATGGCTGCCATCAATTAAAACAAAGGTGTCGAATTTAGGAGCCAACAAATTGCCCCCCAAGAATGCCTTATTTCGACCCTGAAAGAAAAAGGCATTCTTTGAAAACGCCATTCGACACCCATTCTTCCACGCTTAGTCACAAGTTAACTTGTGCACTTTTTGTTGCTTTTTACCAACTATTGGCAATCCCAAGAAACCATCATTGATTTGATCCTAGGACGTCACTGTCAGTACGGCGTGCAGAACCAAAACATCACTTCATAATTTGTCATTATGACAAATTCAAAAAACGAGGACGCACGCTGCGTCTCTCTGTTTCTGCAGAAACGGCCAAAACAACAGGATGCTGCCACGCGTCCCACTAACTCCTGCAGCATTAAATGACATTTAATGTCCTCGTTTATTGGGAATTTCTCCCACTACTATAAATAGTAGTGAATATCCCATTGTGGGACTTTTCACGCACACTAGCCTTCAAACTCCCTTGCTTTCTTACGAACTTGCTTCTCTTTGCAGAAAAACTCTTCCTTTTCCAACTTCATCTTCATCCTCAACAATGGCTTCTGCTTCCACTGCCCCCAAGACTAACGCACCAACTGAACAACTTGCTAAGCCCAAAGTCTTTGTTACTGCTCCGGTAGTGAACGCTACAGGGAAACGAAGGGTCCCTGAACCATCTGACATCACCGTTCGCGATGCTTACTCGCGTCACTTGATGATTCCGGTTGGATACTCCAACCAAATCTTCGCAATGTCTGGACCCATGAACCCCAGCATCTCCGAAGCTCTGAAAATCAAGAGCTACTTCCCCATTGTCGAGAAACTCAAGCCAGTAGCCTGCGCCAAGAAGGATGCAGAAGACAACGAAGACCCTACACACGAGAAGATCGACCTTCGTTTCTTCAACAGAAGTGTTAGAGTTTTTAGGTCTTGCCCTAATCTGACCTCTGACTATGTTGCTTGGCTAGCAAAGTTGGAGAAACATCAAACTCCAGTCTGGAAGGAAATGGGAATCTTTGACCTAGTAATGCTGTCGAAGACAGGTTTAAACTACTCCCCAGAGATGCTTATAGCTTCGATGTTGTTCTGGGATAACTCTCACTTCACCTTTCACCTTCCATGTGGGATGTTAACTCCCACACTCTTCGACGTAGCAGCCATCACTGGCCTTCGACCAACCGGAGATTACTTCGACCCGGAAGAGATGTCGGAGGACCAAATTGGCTTTTCTGAGACGAAGCCAACATTCACCACCTTTATCAACCATTTTCACGACAGGTCGACGGATACAGTGTCGGATGTCGAACACATAGCGTTTCTAGCCTTATGGCTAACTCGCTTTGTGTTTTGTTCGAAGTCTCTGCAAGTGACCAAAAAGATGGTCACTCTGGCCACCCAACTGCATCACCGCCAGAACATCTGTTTGGCAGAACTAATTCTGGCCAGTCTTTATGACTCCATCAGCAATGGGGTTACTCTCTTGAAACATGTCGAAGATAGGAACAGTTTGCTACTCGCTGGGCCTTTCTGGCTACTTCAACTGTGGCTCAATGCCACTTTCGAATCCTTCTTACCCAAGAAGAGTCAGATAAATGAACAAGCCCCAGCGATAGCTAATAGACGTATCGAAGGAATTAGGCTGGCTCTACTGACACCTGTAGAAGATGGGCTAGAGTTCCAACAGACCTTCACTAACTTCGTGCTGATGTTCGCTCGAAGGAAGGAATTCGTTTCAACTATGGCTCCATTTGCTCAACGAAAGGTGGGGCCAGCATGGTTTACGAGGCCACATCCAAAGGAGTCGAGTGGTCCCAATGTCGATGAGCACACTATACTTTGGGAGGCGTTCCTGACACCCAGGATCATGCCTCTTCGATTTAAGAGTTCTAAGACTCATCTGAGTCTGCTTGCCTATCAGCCCAATCTAGTGTCTCGCCAGTTTGGTATCATCCAAACCCTGCCTTCTCCCATTTTCCAAAGAGAGAAGTCAATGTTGTACTTCTGCAACGATTATACATAAGAAGCTGCTACCAAGCATATTGGAAGGTATGCTGGTCGAACAATCCTCTCGCTGTTCAACTACCAGCTTAACTTCCTTTGCTCACCATCTTTTGAAGAGTGGTGGAGAAGCTATTACGCTGAGTACTTCTTCGACGAGAAGGACTTCATATCAGAGTTGCAGAAGTCTTTTGTCCTTGTGTTTGACAAAGTAAAGAAATGTAAGTTCATACTCTCACATTACTTTTTATCTTTCTCTTCGACTGTTAGCTTGTTAACTTTCCTTTTCGCTTCCAGTTGTTCGAAAACCCTTGGTCAAGAAGGCTACAGGAGGCCCACAAGGAGGGGTCCCTTCGACAAAACCTCCACCGCCGGCGAAGACTATAGCGCCGGCGAAGACAACAGGCAACCAACAGGGGGAAGGCTCTTCGAGGAGACCTCCTGCATCGGTAACCAGATTTTCTTCATTTTTCTTCTGGCTTTCGATTTTTTATTTTCGACGTAATTATTCAATCGAATTCCTATTGGTTTTATAGGCCCCTTCGCCCAAGAAAAGGGCAGCATTGGTGATCGAATCGGGGAGTGATGACGAAAGTGATTCCCCTCCTTCTCCCCTAAAGAGGCGAAAGTTAACGAAGGACGCTTCTGTTCCTACTCCAGCTCCTGAAGGTCGAACCGTCAGAATAAAGGTTGGTGTGAGAAAGCCTAGGCCACCTGCGGTGGTCATCGAAGAACCAACTGAGGAGGAACTGAACGCTCTTGTTACCAAGCCTGTCGAAAGTGATAATTCCAGCCCTGGGGCTGAAGTCAATCCACAGGTAATCTATTGGACCCTTCTTATAACTTAGGCATAGATACCAGTATTTGATTATGTCTCTTTCGACATCTGAAGATTTGTCTTCTTTCTCCTTTTCAGGACACCACTGGAAGTTCTCCACCAAGGACTTCAGAAACTCTAGAATCTGCTGAACTCAGCAGGCCTCAAGAGAAAAATTTGGGCAATGACGAAGCCCACACTGAGACTGAGGCCAATGCTGAAACAGTGGATAAGACAACTGAAGAACCTATGGCGGAGGAAACACAGCCAGAAACGGTTCCTGTGGTAGACTTGTCGTCAGAAGAGAATCCTGAAGGAAAAGACCAAGGCAATGGCGAAGAGAATCAAGATGCTGTTGACGAAGAGCATCAAGGTGGTACTGGCGAAGACCACCAGGGTGACGCTAGCGAAGAGCCAAAAAATGACGCTGGCGAAGGACCCCAAGGTGATGTTAACGAAGAAACACATGTCGACGCTAGTACCGCCTCAGTTCAAGTCGAAGAGCAACCAAACGAGGCACTCAGCATTCAACAGACTCAAGTCCAAGATAATACTGTGGCAAGGGTCACCTCCTCAAAGCACAGGTCGAAAACGGACTTGGAAATCTTGAAACAAACTGACCCTGTCAGCTACCTTAATGCAATCGTCGAGAGTAAGAGTTCTTCCGACACCAGTCAGGAAATTCCTACTCTGTCGGGGAAATCTACTGAGACTTCTCCTCTTGATGATGCGTTGGCGAAGGTCAAGGCCCAGTTCTTCAAGAGAGATTTAATGAAGGCTTTAGAGGGGGACCCTACTGCTCCATCTTGCTTAAAAGAGGTTTTGAATGCTGTTGACTTCGATGCTGTAGCCCCAGAAATCTCAGACTTAATCATGGAATTACATTCTATGATTGACCAAGTCTCAGCGGATTACCGGCGCCAACGAACTTTTAACAGTCAGCTCGAAACGCTGCATGGCAAGAGCTTATCTGCGTGGACTGCTGTCTCAAGTTCGACTTCTCGAATTGCCGAGTTGTCGAAACAGAAAACGTCTGCACAGGAAAGGTTCGATGCTATTGAGCGAGAGAATGTCTCCTTCCGAGCACAAATTGCAGAGATAGAGGCGAAGATAAACGCCAACACTGTGCTCCAGGAGGAAATTCTTTCGACCATCCCAGACACTGAGAGCGAGACTGAGATCAAGCAAGGCCTGGAATTCGCTGAGAGGGCTCAAAGCCTCGACGCCCAAATTGCCAAACTGACGCAAGAAAAATCTTGGTGCAAGAAGAGGTTGAATCTGCAGCATGCCAAGTATCTTCGACTCAAGAATTCTCTTTCCTTTTGATTGATTCTCTTTTGTAACCATCTTCTGTAATCACTTTCGACAACAATTGCCATTTTGGCTGAAATTAATGAAAATTTCCATTTTGGCATTTTTATGGTTAACTTAGCTTGTTCTTTTATTGTTTTATTTTTATCTCTTGTAGTATAGGCTTATATTTTTTCAAATATTTACCATTTACTCTCAAGAGCCTTTTATCACCACTTACCTCTTCGACCTCATAGGCTCCGCCAGAAAAAGTTTGGATAACTCTGAAGGGTCCCTCCCATTTGGGTGACCATTTCCCCATGCTTCGATCCCGTCGATCCATGGGAAGAATTACCTTCCAAACTAAATCTTCAGGCAAAAATACCTTAGGTTTTACCTTTCTATTATAAGAGTCTTCGACTCTTTTCTTCTGAAGCCTGAGTAAGTCGAGAGCGTGTAATCTCTCTTCGTCTAAATCCACCAATTCATCTAACATCATGTTCCAATAAACCTCAGAAGGAATATCATAATGCCTCTGAACTCTTGCAGATTGAAGACAAATTTCAGCTGGCAATACTGCATCATGGCCAAAAGTTAGCCTATATGGTGTTGTACCAGTGGCTTCTTTTGGGGACGTTCGACAAGCCCACAAAATCTGGTCTAACGTCTTATGCCAATTCTTTGGTTTCTTCCCAACATGTTTCTTTATCAAGCCAATCACCACTTTGTTAGCTGCTTCGACTTGACCATTCGCCTGTGCATAGTAAGGCGTGGATGTTAGGAGTTTGAAACCTGTTTCCTGAGCAAATTCCTGCATCTTTCGACCAGTGAAAACTGAACCTTGGTCAGTTGTTATTGTCTCAGGGATTCCATACCTAAATATAATGTTCTTTTGAATAAATTCAATGACATTTTCTTGGTCCACATTGACTAAAGGGACAGCTTCGATCCACTTAGTAAAATAATCAATGCCTACCAATATGTATTTCTGACTCTTAGATGATGCTGGTCGAATCTCTCCAATAAGATCCAACGCCCATCCTCGAAAGGGCCAAGGCTTCACTATCGAGTGAAGTTCGCTTGCTGGTACATGCTGGATGCCTGTATGAACTTGACACTCTTGGCAACCTTTGGCGAACTCAACACAATCTTTCAGCATAGTGGGCCAATATAGTCCTTGTCGAAACAACAACCATTTCATCTTATGGCCTGCTTGGTGAGCCCCACATGCCCCAGCATGCGTAGTCGAAAGGGCTATGTATGCTTCAGTTTCACTTAAACATTTCAGCAACACCCCTTCAGGCGTCTTCTTGAATAACTCATTACCCATGAGTACAAAACTCAACGCCCTGTATTTTGTCTTTCGTTCTGTCGGAGCTCCTGGATTTTGAAGATAGTCCACAATGGGTTTCCTCCAATCCTGGTCTGACAAATTATCAATGAACGAAATCTCGAAGTTTGAGTGATCAGCATATCCTAACCTTGTTGATTCCAAGTCTGTTGGTGATAGACAAGTTGCTCTTATCTTCTCTCGAACTTCGATTGCTCTTTGTAATCTCGTTTTTGAAATTTTATACCCAGATGCAATATGTGCCAAGTCATTGGCTATTTGATTTTCGACTCTGGGTATGTGTCGAATATTGACACTTTCAAATTGTTTCAATAAACGATTTGCTATCACAAAGTACATAATGAGATTCTCTCTTATGCATTTATACTCCTTTGTGACTTGCTTGATGACTAACTCTGAGTCTCCCATTATTTCGACTCGAGTTGCCCCCAATTCCAACAATATTTCAAGGCCAGTAATTAGAGCTTCATACTCAGCCTCGTTGTTCGAACAAGAACCTTCGATTTGGTACTTGAATGTTGTTGGAATTTTATCTGGAGAAATAAGCAAGACTCCTACTCCTGTTCCATTTTTATGGCTGGAACCATCGAAGTAGAACTTCCAAGGTTCTATCTCCACATAATTAATATCCTCGACTTGAATTGAGTGGTCGACTATGAAGTCTGCAACCACTTGTCCTTTTACTGCCTTAAGAGGCATAAAGGTCAAGGAGTATTCAGTCAATGCTAATGCCCACTTGCCAATTCGACTATGCAAGATAGGTTTCGACAACATATATTTGAAAACATCAAAATGAGACGAAACATAAACATCAACTGGTTTTATATATTGCTTGAGTTTTGTACAAGAGAAATACAGACATAGACACAATTTTTCAACTTCGCTATATCTAGTTTCTGCATCATTTAAAACTCGACTGAGATAATAAATGGGTCTTTCGACTCCATTCTCATCCTCTTGGGCTAACATACTTCCCAGAGTTTTGTCAGATGCAGCTATGTACAATCTCATACTCCTATTGCTACAAGGAGGCACCAAAATAGGTGGCTTAGTGAGGTACCCTTTGATTTTGTCGAAGGCTTCTTGTTGCTCTTGCCCCCATTCGAACCCCTCCTTATTCAGTCGAAGTAAGGGTGAAAAGGCCTGAGCTTTCCCACTTAGGTTAGATATAAACCTTCTCAAGAAATTTATCTTGCCTAAGAGGGATTGCAATTCCTTCTTATTCGATGGCGCTTTCGCTTCCAGAATTGCCTTCGTCTTGTTCTGATTGATTTCGATTCCTTTCTTATGGACAACGAAGCCCAAGAAATCTCCAGCTTTTACACAGAACGCACACTTCAAAGGGTTCATCTTCAGACCATGTTCTCTCATTCTTTCGAATGATTGTCGAAGGTGGTCAATGTGACTCTTCCTGGAAACAGATTTTATAACAATATCATCAATATAAACTTGCATAAAAGTGTTAATAAAATCATGGAAGATAGTATTCATTGCTCGCTGGTACGTTGCCCCAGCGTTCTTTAGGCCAAAAGGCATCACTACCCATTCGTAAGTGCCTAAGGCCCCAGGGCATCGAAAGGCTGTTTTCGACACATCCTCTTCAGCAATGAAAATTTGATTATATCCTGAATAACCATCGAGCATACTCAGGTATTCGTAGCCAGCGGCAGAATCGACTAGCATTTCTGCCACAGGCATTGGATATTCATCTTTGGGGGTGGCAGCATTCAAATCTCTGAAATCTATGCACACCCTTAATGTGCCATTTTTCTTAATCACTGGCACAATATTTGCAATCCATTCGACATACCTTGTCACACGGATGAATTTGCATTTCAGAAGTCTTTCGACCTCCGTTTTGATCTTCGACAAAATTTCTGGAGCGAAGCGTCTTGGATTTTGCTTGATTGGCTTCTTTCCAGGTTTGATTGGCAACTGAAGTTCTACCAATCCTCTGTCGAGACCAGGCATTTCGTCATAATCCCATGCAAAACAGTCTTTAAACTCTTTCAGCAACTGGATTACTTCCAACCTAAGTTCTGGATCAATTTTGGCGCTGATGTAAGTTGGCCTATTCTCTGATCCTTCGCCTAAGTTGATTTCTTCTAAAGGGTCTTGTGCTAACATCTTAATGTTGTTCGCCAAGGGATCCTTTTCGAAGCCCAAAGGCTCATCGTCATAGATCGCGTCGAGCCTCTGTTCCTGCATTTCGTCTGGCATGATGTCAGGGGGTCTTGGATCGAAATCCTTTCCTGGGCCAACTGCAGATAATTGTTGATCATTGGCCTGTGTGGCCATGTACTTTACTTCGGCTTCGAGAGCCGTTATCATCTTGGTTTCAGCCACATAGGCCGAAATTCGCTTCAGAGATTGTGACTCAGTCATTATCACTGAATTCACTTCCCCAACCAGTTGGTTGGATACCAGTTAGCCCACTGAATTCTATGTGGGACAAGTCTTCTCTGTCCCATTGGAAACCATGCTCAGGATGCAGGTATAGGGAACAAAAGGTGTTTGGCGCTGGCGCCATGTCGAAGTCAGGAGTTGGACATGGCCCTATGTGAGCCAAGTTTTTGTCGAAATCTGTTACACCCAAGTGGTTTACTTCGCCAAGGTAGTAACTCTGATCAGCCTCTATGTTTTCGACCAACCCATCTGGGCGCCATAGAAGCAGTCTTTGATGCATCGATGAAGGCACAGCACCTACACCATGAATCCACTCACGGCCTAACAAAAGGTTGTAGTTAGGTTTGGCCGAAATGACCATGAACATTGTTGGTCGAAGGATCGACCCAACTTTTATGTCGAGCTGGATCACTCCCATGGTGGTCCCAATGCCTCCCTCATAGTTGGATAGGACCATATTGTGAGGTTTAATTTCTTCGTCCCTTTTGCCAATCTTTATTAGCACAGAATGAGGGATAATATTGATAGTGGCCCCACAGTCGACCAATATTTTGTTCACAGTGGTTTCTTCGAGCTTGGCCCTTATGAACAAAGGTTTGAGGTGATTCTTCATCGCCTCTGTGGGTGGCTCGAAGAAGCCATTTTGTTCCTCTGTAGTGCCATTGTCCATGACAAAGTAGCACACTGGCCTATGTTTGGCCATTTCTTGTTCCACCTCCCAGTCACTGGCTTCGACTTCTACTTGTCGATTGAATTCCCTGGGTAGTACTGAAACAATGTTCACCATTATATCCAGAGTATCGTCGGACTCAGCATCATCTTCGTCTTCGACTTCGCTCTGGTTAGGCCAAACTAGCCTATTGGTAACTGGTTCTCTCTCAAGAGGCTTTCTTTGTTTCCTTTGAGGTACATTCGAACTAGTTTCAGCCTTAGGTTCGTTGGCAGCCTCCCTTTCAGCTTTTCGCCTTCTTTGATATCTCCTCCATTGGGATCTCGACATAGGATTTTTTCCCTTGTAGTTGCTGGACACTTGAGCAACCTTGGGTGCAGCAACTTGAGGATCTTTCTTCTGAATTAAAGAGGAACCTCTTGGCACTTCGAAAGAATGCCATTTCTCTTCACTTGGCCTTTTCCGGCCAGATGTTTTGTACCAAGTGTCTACTGGTACATTTGTTGGAGGCCTAAAAGTCAAAGGCCTTTTGTCTTGATGAGAACCCCTTCTGGGATCATGTCGAAGGTCAGAATTCTCCCTTCTCTTGTTCGCTTCCCTCACTCCTTGTATGTGCTCAGCAGCTTTTTTATCAAAGATAGAACTGCATCTTGGACACAGCATCACCTCTGATTTCTTCTTTTGGCATCTTTGTAAAAAATCTGCCAAGTTTTCGTTTTCCCTAGGGAAAGCCGTTTTATTTGCCTGCTCTTGCCTTATGGCTTCTTCTGAAGTTTTAGGGTCAGAAAGTTCAACCATGTTGATATTCATTGTATCCTTAGTAGCAAGAGTTAGTTGTTTCATTTGTGTCTCCAGATTCTCCGTCTGGCCTTGTACAGTGGCCAATTGGGAACTGGGCTTTGGTCCAGTTTTTTGTGCTTCAGCAGTCTTCGACTTTGGGTCTTCGACCGCTTTCTGGACAGCCTCAATTGTCTTCCTGGATAAGTTTCCAGAAAAACTGCCAAAGATTGGCATGTTGATGTGATCCTTTGAGACTTCGACCATGGTAATGCCTGGCTTCTTCGACTGGATCCTGGTTGCCTCTATCATGTTCACCTCAGAGGGTTCTGCATAGTGGGCTTCAGCCTTCAGTGGATTGGAGTCGACAGCCATGGGGGATTTGTCAGCAAACTTTAATCTCCCTTCCTCAATAGCGTCTTGCACAAGATTCCTGAAAAGAAAACATTGAGAAGTTTTATGGCCCAGAAAATTATGATATTTGCAAAAACCTCTCTTCTTTCTTTGATCAAGAGGAGGCACTTTTACCCCAGGGGGTACTATCATTTGGCCATCTTTAACTAGCAAGTCGAATATTTCATCACATTTTGTGATGTCAAAACTATAAGTCTTTTTTGGGAACCTATCGTTGGTCCTGTCTGGACCAATGGGATTTTTCCCATTTGAGGGGACTAACTGTTTACAAGAGTATGGAGGCCCTTGTTTTAGTTCTGCTAAATCGACCTCTCCTTCTTCGACAACTAAAGTATCGTCGAAGGATTCTAGATCTTCGTCATCCATCTCAACGTAAGCTATTCTTTCTCTCTTGTGAGTTTTTGTTGCCTTAGCTTTTTCAGCTTTAAGGCGTTCGACTTGTCGAACTCTATCGGCCAGTTGGGCCATGTCTCTTAGGTACTGGGTATCTAGCTTCTTCCTAATGGAATAATCTAAACCACCTGCGGCCATTTCGACCAGCTCATGTTCTGGCACTTGTGTAAAACATCTCGCCTTAAGCAACCTAAACCTATTCAGATATTCGTCTATAGGTTCAGTGAAACGTCTCTTCACACTCGCCAGTTCTTTCAGGCTTATCTTGGTTTGCCCCATATAGAATTGTTCATGGAACAATCTTTCCAACTGGGTCCAATGGTGGATCGAATTGGGGGGTAGAGTTGTGAACCAAGTAAAAGCGTTCTTGGTTAAGGAACTTGGGAAGTATTTGATCCTTAGGTTTTCATTATTTGAAATGTCTCCTGCTTCGATCAAATACCTAGCCACATGTTCGACAGTGGATTCTGTCGTGTCCCCAGAGAACTTAGTAAATTTGGGGACTTTGGTTCTAGGGGGTAAGTCAGTTTGTAACACATATTCTGACAATGGAGAAGTAAAGTTGGGCCTTCGAAAGCCCATATTCATCCCATTCTGATTCATGATCCTTTCGATCATGGTTGCCAGATTGTTTTCCAACCCCATGTTTTGGTGTTGGATATGCTGGACCACTTCGTCAGCATTTTGGTTTCTGTTTACTAACCTTACCTCTGGGGCTATTACCCTAGGTTCTTCGACAGGCTGTTCAACAGGCTGTTGAACCTGGTTAATGGTGGTTTCTTCCTCTACAAATATCCCCTGATTTCCTCTTATCTGGGCCCTTTGGGGCTGTCGAATAGGTGGGGGTACTCCAAAGAAGTCAGCCAAACGCGTCATTTGCGCTGTAACTTGCTGATTCGACTGAGTAGTATTTTGTATTAGAGGATTTAGCACTGTACTCAAAGTTTGTGCCAACATTTGCACCATATCATGGTTGCTTTCGTCCATCTGTTGCCTCAAGACTGCTGTCGAGGCATTTGTAAGGCCATGGGCTACTTGGGACGTTCCTCCTAAGAGTTGGGTCCTATTTCTATTCGCCATGCCTACTCCAGAGCCTTGGAGTGGCGAAGAGGCACTCACGAAAGGGTCTGAATAAGTGGACGCAGCATTCGTCAGGCTTGCCAATTCAGAAGTTGGCATACCATAGAATGGAATAAATCCTGGGGGAACCACTGGCCTTGGGCCAGTATTTCCCCTCGGAGGGGGGGTTCCCAAAGGCATTCTGGGGCCTGTTAACGAGGTTATTGGCCCCGTGGTTGTGACTGACACTGCTGGTGTCGAACCAACATTCGTCGCTTCACTAACGGTCATATTAACCGTTGCTCCCACACTTGGTGGTGGAATTTCATTATTGTTTGGCGGATTCGCCATCTCTTCCCTTCTTCTGGCAGTATTATTATCGTTGGTGTATATTCTACCACTCCTCAATAACATACAACTCGAAAAGATGAGATTTTTCAACAATCAACACACAGTCCCACCAGGTGTGCCAATTTGTTTACCTGGGGATTTGGTAAACAACCGCTGATCCTCCAAATGGTTACTTATTTGGTTACTCGCAGGATCGATCAGATTGATCCTATGGACATAGGTTGATTTTGAAGTTTAATTAATGTGGATAAGGCTTTAAGTAAATTGTTTAAAGTAAATTGCATAAAGGAAAGGCTTGGTAAAATAAACAAGGCTTGAATGTAAAGGTTCGACAGGAATCTTAAAGGGATCTTAAAGGAGAAAGCATGTAAAATACTGGAAAAGTAAATGACTTTAATTGATAAAATTGGTGTTTCACACATACATTTCTCAACAATTCGTTCGCTCACACTGGGTACTTGAATCTAAATGAGTGACTATGTATCTATTGTGAACCCACGCGAGAAACTACACGTCTACTCCTATTTATACAAAAACATTCCAAGTAACCGTCGGGCAGTTACACTGCTTCGAGATCAAGCCACTTGTCACGTTCTCCATGTTCGACGCTCCAGATCCTTGCACGTTTGCACGTAGTAACTGCTGGAAACCGTTTTCCCTCCAAAGCTTTGAATTTCAAACTGCTCCACTTCTGGATCATCGAACACCTTCATCAAGAGACGTCTTCGACGAAAACTCCTTCGACGTCGAAGGCAATCAGCCTTCTTCCTTGGAAGAAATCTTCTAAGTATTTTGCCATCTTTCGACGGGCACTTCGACAAGCTTAGCCAGTCGAAAGCATCTTTCAGCTTTTAATGGCTGCCATCAATTAAAACAAAGGTGTCGAATTTAGGAGCCAACAACGGTCTAAAGCCTTTTTCGGAAGAACATTCAAGGAAGAACCAGTGTCCACCAATACATGTGCCAGAGTAGTGCCCCTGCATTCAATAGAGACATGCAGGGCATCATTGTGGTCTCTCCCTTTTGCGGTCAGGTCAGCATCTGAAAAAACCCAAACCGTTGTCCGCCGTCAGATTCGCTATGCAGTCAGTGAACTGGACTGCAGACGTTTCTTGCGGAACATGGGCCGTCTTGAGAAATGAGATCAAGGCTTTAGCATGAGCCTCGGAGCATAGCAATAAGGAGAGCAGAGAGATCTTGGAGGGTGTATGCCCCAACTGTTCGACAACATTAAAATCACTTTTCTTTATTATTTTCAGAATCTCCTCCATTTCTTGTCGGGAGGCCTCAACATTTATGGGTATCGGCGCCTCCATCCGGGCAGGCTCTTCTTCATTCCCTTTGTCCCGAGCATTTGATGACTCGGCAGCAGGGGACACAATTTGATCAGCAACAGGACTAGGTAAACTTGCAGGTTTTATGAGGAGGGGTTTTCGAATAGCGGGCGGCGCAATGTCAGGCGAGAAGAGCCTGCCACTGCGGGTGACCTTGGCTGGACCAGTGATATCGCAGATACTGGCACTAGCGTCGAATTCTTGCTTGATTCCATTTACATACACGTCTGCCCCATAATGCCAGGGGACAGCTTTATCAGACACGTAGGAGAGGGGCCCTGGAACAGTAATGATCACAGGCGCAATTGTCATGATTTGAATAGGCTTCTTCGGGGGAGTCTTGATTGGATTTTTGAAGATGGTAATCACGGAAACTTCTTTCATCGGAACCAAATGAACAGCAGTCTTTTTGAATAGAATCTCCTTGCTATCCATTAGGCCTTGGATGCCTAACCTCAGCAAGGGACAATCAGATAGGGAAATAGCGCAGAACTGGCAACCTTCACCGCAACCCGGAAATAAACCGGCCCGCAGTAGGTTCTTCTTAACAGTCCTCAGAGGGGTAACAACTTCATCTACCGAAACAGCGTATACTTCTTCCTCAATGGCATTCACCCTATGCTGGGGCATAGGAGCCGTTACAACATTTGGTCTTTCTGGTGCTTCAAACTGAATTTCTTTCGCGTCGATCAGATCTTGCACTTTGTTTCTTAAGGCCCAGCAATCATCAGTAGTGTTCCCGGGACTATCAGAATGATAAGCACACCGGGCATTTGGGTTGTATTTAGGAGACGCAGTGTTGACGACCTTAGGAGCTTCTTTGAGGGTCACCAGGTTGGTGGATAACAGTTGGGGTAAAATTTGAGATAATGTCATACTCAGTCGGGTATACTGCCTCTTGGGCCTTTCACTTCTTTGTTGATTGTACTGCTGAGGAGCAGCAACAGGTTTGGAGATGACCAAAGCATTGACGGCTCGGCGACTTTCGGTCTTGACTTGTCTTCTAGGACCATAGACGGCGCTTGCTTCTTTCTTAAACGGCCTCTTCTCAGCACTTGTAGAGGTAGCCTTCTGTATCTTGCCTGACCTGATGCCAGCTTCAATTCTTTCTCCCGTTAATATCAAATCTGTGAACCCAGCGGAGGAGTTACCAACCAAATGATTGAAAAACGGACCAGACAAAGTCCCAAGGAACATATCAACCAGCTCTCGGTCAGTTAATGGAGGCTGCACCCTGCCAGCCAAATCTCTCCATTTTTGAGCGTACTCTTTGAACCCTTCACCCGTCCCTAGAGACATACCCTGAAGTTGGGTACGCGTAGGAGCGAGATCAGAATTGTATTGGTATTGTCTGTAGAATGCAGTCGCCAAATCTTCCCAGTGCCGGATGCTAGCTCCGTCCAATTGGTAGAACCATTCAAGTTGTGACCCCGAGAGGCTATCTTGGAAGAAGTGAATCCAGAGGTTCTTATCCGCCGTGTAAGGTTGGATTTTCCTTACGTACGACCTCAGATGCAGCTTTGGGCAGGAGACCCCATCATACTTGGCGAAGGCAGGCGCCTTAAACTTGTGTGGAATGACTACCCCAGAAGATAACCCCAAATCTCCGAAATCCAGTCCTGGCACATTCTGAATTTCCATAGCGCTCAAGCGGTCTTCCAATTGCTTGTATCTGTCAGCAGCAGGTGGGTATTGTTCATCGTTATAGTCCGTCTCGTTGTCGGAGACTGCGGGACTAGGAGCTCCTCCCCCTTGGGGACTGTTTTTCTCAGCAGAAGAAGTGGTTGGATCAGCTTCATTGTGGAGTGTGTTCCCAAATTTGCGTCCGGTGTTGAACAATGCAGTCCTCTTTTTCTTCTTCTTCTTCATGAGTAGAGTCTTCAACTCTTGCTGACCTTGGGCTAGGCTTAGGACCATCTCTTGAAATTGTGCACTTTGGGCCTGAAGGGCCTTGATTGCTTGCTCACTGGAGGATTCTGGATTCATGATGACTGTTCACACAAACAGCGAAGAAAATTAAGCAACCTGCGAAATAGGGTACCTGCTATGCATATGGTGCAATGGAATGCGTATGTATGCAATGCATTCAAGGATTTAGAATATTCAAAATTTGTTGTAGACAAAAAGGAACGCACATCATATTAATAGGGAAAAATTCGTTAGTACATAAACGCCTCATGGGCCAAATATTTACAAAATAACTCCCTAAGGTAAAAAGACATTGCGCATCCTCTTTGGCGCGATGTAGGTGTTGAGATTCCTTTCCTCGTGCAGCAGGCGGGTGAGTTCCAGGACCTTCTTTTCACTAGCATGTAGACTGGTCTCAAGAGAATTCCGTTCTTCCTTAAGTTGGACCCAGCTCTTCTGCATTTCTTCCCAGGAGGTGGGCATGTCAGGATGTTGAATGGTGTAGGATGCTTCTCCTTCCAAGACTGGTTCTTTGATCACAGGAAGCATATGAGGATAAGGCATCACTAATTTCTGGGAGCGGGCTCGTACCCACCTGAGGTAAGGTTCCAACGGGATGGAGTTCCGGTGCCCCAATGTCTTGCTGTCTATCCTACTTGGCATCCTCCAAGCTCTGATAAATCTCTGACGAAGTCCTTGAGTATCGTTGTCGAAGTCAAAAACTATGTCGGGAATTAACATGTCATGAGGGCCATCCTTCCGAGCATAACCAAACTGTCTCCAAGCCAGGCATGGGTTGTAAGTAATACCTCCTTTGATTCCAAATAAAGGAACATTAGGGTACTCCCCACAACGATCAATGATAGTGATGTCTTCCCTAGACCTAGGGCACCAATGTATATCTGCATGCGTGAGAGTCATTAACCGTTGTGACCATCTCAAACCCCGCTCGTTCTTCAAAACTGATTGTGGAAGATGCGAAATAAACCACCTTCCCAAGAGAGGAGTGCAACACATTAGGACACCCCTTCTTCTCATGGTTCGAGTGTAACATGAGTGAAGGATGTCCCCCAACAGTGTAGGTATAGGATTCCTGGTCATAAAGATCTGGACAGCACTGATATCAATAAGCTGATCTGGGTTAGGGAACAACACCAAACCATAGACAAGGAGGGCCATGACTTCTTCAAAAGCTCGTAGGTCAAGAGAGTTCCAACATTCTTGAGCCTTTTCAAACAGAAATCTAGCTAAGAATCCTTTGATACCACTTCTAACTTCCCAATGTCCCTTGAGGTCAGATGTCTGTAGGTGCAAGGCTTTAGCAATCTCTTCAAGCTTGGGTTCCTCTTCCGTACCGTTGTAGGGTAGTTGATCGAGGATAGGGACCTTCAGAAGTCGGGAGAATTCTTCCAATGTAGGCACCAACTGATAATCCGGGAAGGTGAAGCAGTGATGCAGAGGGTCAAAGAATTGGAACAGGACCTTTATCAAGTCCTCCTCAATGTTGGTGTTAACCAAGTTGATGAGTCTTCCATGTCTCTCACTGAATGAAGAACCCTCGGGAATCCTGGACAGAAGTTCCTTAAGCTGAGGAGGGATCTTTACAAGGCTAATCTGAATTGTCTTTCTGCGAGCAGTTTCCATGTCCTATAAAACAAGAACAAAGATGAAGATTCGAAACCCTTGAAAAGGTTAGTCAATGCTCATGATGTTTGTATGATGTAATGATGTGATGATTAAATGCACTATAAACATTCACAGAGGCAAAACATGGTAAGGCATACAAGTCATACCAACCCTTAGAGTTTAGGCCTGCATGGGGTCTGGGTATTACCCTCTTGAAGTTTGGTGGGCTCAACCTGTCCTATCAGAAGTAACCGGGTTCTAAAGGTCCCAATATCACGGGACTGCTTTCATTGTTCATCGTTTCGATTTAGCCACTGAACTGGCGACCGAAATATTCCAGGAAAGCAACCCTCAATTGAGTGTAGTATCGAGTATCAACCAACCTCGGACTGCACCAAAGTCAGTTATCTCACTACCCCTAAAAGGCCAAGATGGTTCAATTAAGGTTCCTAAGGTCAGTTGATGCTTCATGACACCACGCGGCGGCCCCGTACTCTCCTTGACTGAACTCAAGGGTTACCGGTACACACCAAAGTGCCACATCAACGTAGCAGACTGCTTCAACCATGTCGGTATACCCCGCACAGTTCCCTCACAGCCTTGTTGCTACTTTCTAAGAAGGTATCCCCAGATCCGGGTTAGGATCTATAAAACTCCGATACAAAGCCCACAAATGTAAAAGCAAACAAGACAATCAATTGAAAACAAAGGTGATCTAAACCCTAAGGTTACTCCACTTTTAAGTTATTCCCCAGCAGAGTCGCCAGTTCTGTGATACGGTGGGAGAACTGACTTGAGGTTTTGCGTTTGTATTCGCAAATGTTGCGGTTAGCAAGAGTCGCCACCGACTTTTTATTTTATCCTAAAGGAAAGGTTAAAAAGCACAGCAAAAACCTTTTGAGATATTTCGTGGGTTCGGGGGGTAGATTATGAAAAGGGAAGGTATTAGCACCCTTTTCATCCATGGTTATCCATGGGCTCTTAGTTACTTGGTTTTTTTAGATCACTTGCCTTGTTTTTAAATGGTGCTTGAGTGTGTGGGTTTTGAAAATGTTTTTGAAAAGAGGCCAATGTGGTGGCAACCTTTGTAATGATCCATGTGGGGATGTATACAAAGATGTATGTCTTTTGAAAAAAAGTTTTCATTTGTTTTTGAAAGTTGTTTTGAAAGTGTAGTGATGTGTGATTTTGAAATTAGGCAAGTGTCTTGTTTTGCAAGTTGATTTCAAGTAACTAAGAGGTTATCTACTCCTAAATTTCTCAAAAGATTATTGCTATACTTTAACCCTTTTAACAAGTTTGCTCCACCATTGTATTTGGTGGGGAACCTTGTGTTAGGATGTGAAAGGGACAGGCGCGGGTCATCGTTTAGACCATAATTGCAATGGTGCCAAGTATCTTTGGGCATTTTCCTTAAGGGACTTGATCATTTTGTTTTGAGAAAATATTACCGAGGGACTATGATCATTTAAATTGTTTGTTTCGCCCAAAGAGACCTAACATGCAATATGGCCCAATTTTGGAAGGCAACAAAGTGGAGTACCCTAGGGGTGTTAATGTGCAAGTGTGTTTTATTGCATACAAGAGTTTTTTCTTTGAATTAGGTTTTTCTATTTCATTGAGTTTTATCTTGCCATACACATCCTAATTACTAGCAATAAGAAGCGGGAATGTAAAATCCTACGCTATTACAATAGTTAGGGGAGGGGGATACACATTTGTACATGGGGGGTTCAACGAGAAAAATAGACAAAAAAGAAAATAGCGAAAAACAAGATATATAGAGAGAGAGAGGGAGGTCGCGCGCTGTTGGGAGGCCATCAGAAGTTCTGACCCAGATCCGCTGTCAGATGATCAACCTGTTGATGAAACTGGATGAGTCAGAACTTCTGACTCTGGAACCTGCAAAACAGAATCTGGTTAGTGGGGAAACCAGAGGTTCTGATTTCCCTGCGCTGCAAGACAGAAGTTTGTTAGTGGAGAACCCAGAAGTTCAGATTCTGCTGAAAAGGCAATAACTCTCAGAGGTTCTGAGGTCATTGGCAGCAAAACAGGCTTCAGATGTGCTAACGTCAAAGTCAGCACTAGGCTTTTTCCTGCACTAATCAGAACATCTGCAATCCTGTTGTTACTCCACAAAACAGAAAACATATTTGGAACAGATCCAGCAAAATAGCAAAATGTCCCAGAGGTCAGAATCACCAAGGTCACAGGCAAGTCCTAAACTGGCTCAGAACGTCCTGAGGTATGAGAGTCCTCAGAACATAAACAGCGATAACATGAATATTTACATTATGTTATTTGAATATGCACAGCTGATGATGCTTAACAGTGTGGTGAGGGTCAGCAGGTGCTTACCTGACTTTCTGGAAAATGGTGGGTGAAAGTTAGCTTTTGGTTCTGGTGGTGTTCTGGACAGATTTGGAAAAGGGGAAGTGAAGGTGTAAACGTGTATAGGGTCAGAAGTTTTGGAAAGAACGCTTTGGTTTACAGAAAAGAGCTGGGTGTTTGATGAGGTTGAAGGTGAGAAACTTAAAGTTATGAAACAAAACTAGAAATTTTGGCAGAGTTTCAGAATGTTATGTTGCTAGGAGTTTTGTTTCTCTCTTAGCAATTTTTTCTGTTTTTCTTGAACTTCTTGAACGTCTTTTGCAGTGGTGAAAGCTTTCTATTTATAGGCAAAGTTCTTGTGGATATCTTGAACATTTAAGGCGCCAACAGAGTTTGAACTGGTTCTTTGACAGAAATTCCTGGGAAGTTGTGATAACAGCTATTTTTCAGCCTAGGTAGCAGCAGCAGGCGTGGATTGGGGGAAGTGACCTCTGAAATGGGCGGTGGCGTGAAGACCCATGCCAGAATCTGTGCAAAAGCATTTTCCAAGCCACACGTGAACGCTCAGGAGTGGTTGGAAGCATTAATGGGCATTAAATGGTGACAAGACCTGTCAATACCAACATTCTGGTTGTTGAATCAGCAGCGTAAACCATGCTCTGGCCTTGGCTACCTGTTGTTTTAGCAAACTCTGGAGATTCTCCTGGTTTTCTGGTACGTTCCTTGGATCTACTTCTGGATAATCTGGGCTTAGAGATCCTATATCAATGTGACACCTATCCCTCTGACCTTTCATCTTATGACTTCAACCTGTTCTGAAGGAGCCTTTATACTTTCATATTTCTTTTACATTCCTTTAGCAAGTTCTGACTGAGCTTGTGTAACTGCTGAAGGGGTATGTTCTGTTTGAGGCTTACACTCTGAACCATGTTTACAACTTCTGATTGAACTGATGTAGCTGCTGAAGAGACAACTTCTGACCATCCTGAGCCAAACTTGCAACTTCTGACCGTCTTCATCTGGAATGGATCCAGAAGTTCTGAAGCGCTGATTTTTTTCTAAAAACACTTATTTAAAGAAACATTCTAAGCACTTAGAATTTGATTTTCCTCAAGATGAAAGCGTTGTTTCTGGAGTTCGGGAGATCATCTTGCTCTTGTGAGTGACTTGCTTGGGCAAAAGGATAACTCAGGACTTGGATTTGTTTCAGGGGACTTTGAAAAATCTAAGATGGTTTCCTGAAGAAAGGGAGGGCAAATTTTGGGGTACAACACTAATGTATCGAAAAAGAAAACATTTCCTAAGAAGAAATCTTATCCTTCTAGATATAGAAGTAACTTTGAACCTACTTGTTTTTATTGTGGTATTAAAGGCCATACACCTAATGCTTGCTATGTTAGAAACTTTAGTATAGCAAGTGGGCATTATGTGTGGGTGAAAAAGGGAACTAACTATGAAGGACCCAAGGCAACTTGGGTACCTAACAAAGAATAATTTGTTTGTGTAGGTATGCTTGAAATCCACATCAAATGTTTGGTATCTTGATAGTGGATGTTCAAAGCATATGACAGGAGATGTACACCAATTTTCATATCTAGTACATAAAGCCAAAGGGTATGTCACCTATGGAGACAACACCAAAGGAAAGATCCTTGGCGTTGGAATAGTTGGCACACCTCCATCCATTCAAATTGAGGATGTTCTCTATGTTGAAGGATTAAAGCACAATCTTCTTAGCATAAGTCAACTTTGCGATAGAGGGTTCAAGATCAAATTCAACAAAGATGAATGTCTCATTATGGATGAGGCAACCAATGAGGTAAAACTCAAAGGTATAAGAACTAACAATATTTTTATGATTACTTTAGATGATTTGTCTCTGAAGGTACAATGTCTTATGGTAAACAACAATGACGCTTGGTTATGGCACAAGAGGATCGCTCACATTCACATGGAGCACTTGAACAAATTGGTTAAGCATGACTTAGTTATTGGTCTACCAAAGATGAAGTTCATCAAAGAAAAGTTATGTAATGCATGCCAAAAGGGCAAACAGACCAAAACAACTTTCAAATCTAAGAATGTGGTGTCTACTACAAGACCACTACAATTGTTACACATGGATCTCTTTGGTCCATCAAGAACAAAAAGATTGGAAAAGAAATTGGTATTTTGGAAGAAGGTGATCACTAAATGTTTCTCATAAGGTGCACTCCTTCTTTTATATATGTTCTTATAAAATATGTGTGTATATATTGTTTGTACAAAACTTTTCCTTTCATAACAATTTTTCAAGTTTTTGGCAATATTTGCATGTGGAACCCGGTTCCCATAATGGTAGGAACCGGTTCCTGGTTCATTTTCCAGAAACGTTATTTTTTCAAAAGCCAGGAACCGGGTTCACTATAATGCAGAACCGGTTCCCAGCATGCAGACCGGCCACACGCCCCTTTTTATGCTTAACTGCTTTTTAATGTGTTTTATGTCTTAGTCAACATTCATCTCTCAAAACCCTTCCACCTCCATTGACACACCTCATAAAAGCTCCAACATCTCTTTTTCTTCACCAATTTTTTAATACCCACTACTCCAAATCACTATATAATCACTTCTCCTTCCATATTTCATACTCAAATATCCCAATCTCTCACCTATTCCGAAAATCCCAAATCAAAACCCCATCTTTCAGATTTATCACAAATCTCCATGGGTCCTAAGAGAGCTACCAGATCCAACAAGGGAAAGGCTCAGGTTGAAGAAGAGACTTCTAACATTCATCCTCAGACCATCAAATCTAGAAGGCTCACCTTTAAATCTCGTAATCGGAAGGTTCTTAAAGCTAAGTTTTGTAGGCTTCATACATTTCCTGCTCATAGCTTTTTATTTCCTGCTCAGTTGGCCTCTGCTGGGGTTGCTAGATTTGTAGTATCTGTTTAACTGTTGAGGAATTTGGTGAATTGTTGGGTGTTCCGCATGAAGGTTTGGTTCTTGTTAATGGTGTTATTCCACATGACTGGCTACCATACAATAAGGCAGAAATTTTTATTAACATGTCTAGGCCAAATCAACAAAATACTGCTCGTCAACAACTTCTCTCATCATTAAATTTGTTTGGCTCAAATCTCTCTGTAAGTGACAGAATGCTCCATCTTATTATTGCATATATCCTCTTTCCAAAGAATTCTAACCACTCGCGTATCAATGAGTTTGAATTAATGGTCCTTCATGCATTGAGACGCCATTGTTCGGTAAATTGGGCACTTTCCATTATGTACCATATGCAACTTATGGAATCTCTTGATGGTGGTTTACCATATGCTCGAGCCATTTCTCACATTTTGGAAAATGCACATGTTAACCTTCAACGGGAAGTTACAAGAATTCAAGGAGATAAAGAGGCAATTACAGATGCAACCGCACTTAAAAACACAGGGATCATTCTAGATGCAAGAGGTCACTTTCACTACAAAGAAGACTTCGAACCAACTGTCCAATATGTGGCTCAACCTCCCGAAGGCGGCTACACCTTAGACATGCTGTTTAATCAGATGACAATCTTCCAAAGACATGTGGATGATCGCTTCGATGTGCTCCAACAAGAAAATGCTTCAGCACGGCGACAACTACGAAATGTCCAAAGAACTCAAAAGCTTATTCTTGATCACTTTGACAGAAAAGAAGTTCTAGAGGAAGAGGTATCCGGAAGTGGTAGTGGAAGTGATGAAGATGATGATGAGATGAATGAAGATGAAGATTAAAAGATTTTTTAAATTTATATGTCATTTCTTTTTAATGTTTTTTACTTTGTAATGTTTAGACAATGAAATCATATAATGTGTTTTGTTCGTACTTTAATGTATGGTTGTGTTTTATGCACGTCTTAATTTTTATATGAATTTTTTTTCACTCTTTTTCCCATCTTTTTTTATGTTAACAAAGGGGGAGAAGAATATGCATGTGTGTTATTTTGTTTCAAAGAAATTGCAGGCCCACATAAAATATCAAACTCACTCCAAAATTCAAAGAATCATGGACTTAGGGGGAGCATACAATTTAGGGGAAGCCTTGCATTTGCTCAACATGTTTGATATACAAAACAACATAAACATTTCAAGAAATCATTTTCAAGACTTGGTTATCATCATCAAAAAGGGGGAGAATGTAATTGCAAGATTCTCAAGTTATATTTAAAGCATGTGTTTTGATGAAGACAACATGGACATCAACATTCAAAGGATGTGTAAAAAGCTTATCAACATCAAATAAAAGTCTTGAAGATTATTGAAGAATTATTGAAGAATCATCAAATGTCAAATATGGTATAAATAATTCTTAAAATCTTGAATATAGATGTTCACAATATGCATTCATCAACATATACATATTCCATAACTTTAAGATCAAGAAAACTTTGTTTGAAATATCTTTCAAAAAGTATTTTTGAAAATAACCCTTTAGGAACCGGTTCCTCCCTAACAGGGAACCGGGTTCTAGAATTTCTCAAAAATCATGTCCCTGGTTTTTGTACCAGGAACCAGGTTGTACTAATAGGGGAACCGGTTCCTGCGTGATATTTTTGAATTCCAACTTATAACGTTCACTAAGAACCGGGTTCTGTCAGTGTCGGAACCGGTTCCTAGCGAACCAGTGCAGCTTTTATTTTGTTTTTTAAACATTTTTCAAGTGGTATCTTTTCATGAATGCATTACAACTTTTCATATGAATTGGCATGAATGAAGAGGTTCTTATGACTTTATAAAATGCAGATTTTCTTATTTCAAAAAACAATGCTTCAATTTTCAAATTAACAAAAACCTTCTTCAATAAACAATTTTTCATCATTCACATTTTGAATTTATACTTTCATGTGTTCATAATTTTGTGAAACTTGCCATATACACTTTCATTATCATTACAAGTTTCATACATACATTGTGAACATTTATATACATTGTTGAGAATTGTTTTTATCTTGAAGAAGAAGATCAATTGAAGATTGATAAAGCTCTCCATATACTTCAAACTAAATCATTGTATTACTTAAAGAAATTATTCCCTTACTATCCAGGATTGTTGGAAGTAAGTGTTGTGATTTGAAGAGGATTGTTCTTCATTCACATTAGTGTTTGTTTGGTCTTAAAGGTGTTAAGAACCTTTGATCACCCTATAGGTTAGATAGTAAGCATAGGCTGTACAATCATTCTAACTATAGTGAAATCTCTTTCGTGTTGGAAAGGGGACTGGAGTACTCTCGGATTGTGAGGGGAACCAGGATATATCACCGTGTTCTTTACTTTTCCGCATTTATCGCTTTCATCACCATAATCAGGAAAAGATAAAGATATAATCAAAATCTTCAAACATTTAACCAAAAATTACCACCAAGCATTCTCATAAAACCGAATAAATTTTTATAAGACCTAATTCACCCCCCCCCCCCTCTTAGCCACTCTGAGACTTACAGTTTAATCAAGTGACACAAACACTCTTGCTTCAAAGCTTCGAGTGATACACAACCCTTACAATCAAAACCTACTCCAAGTCACTTATCATAATGATACTTTCTTGGATTACAGTAGTTAAAACTATACAGCTCCTTGTAGATCTTCTGTCTAAAAGTGTAGTTCACCAACAGCCTTCCTACTGAATATATATGCAGTTGTTCTTCAGTTAGGGCTTCCACAAAAATAGCTAGGGTTAATTAGGGTTAACCTCAAGGCTTGGTCACAAGACTTTATCAACCAGATTAGGGTTAAGCCAATTTAACCTAAAGTCCACGTGAGATTCTGTTCTGGAATGTATGAACCATATTCCTGAAAAATCTCAGAATTAACAAAACTTCCTAACTGTTAGATCAGTACAGGATGTCTTAACATTGGTTATGACAACAAGAATCATGTTTACTAATTTTTGATAGACTGCAATAAATGTGATCATTGCAAAATGCTCAGATACACACTCATAATGAGCAGCTACTGTATGCCATTCTTTTTCTGCATAAAGTACCTAATAACCCAGAATGTTATGACATCAGTCATGACATTCACACACCTGGTTTTACCAAAAATACATGCCAATAACTGAACACTTACAAACTCCCCCTTTGGCAAATTTTTGGCTAAAACCCCTAAACAATCAGAGAATAGAGAGCAGCAGAAATAATATGTCTGCAGAAAAATTAATGTCTACCAAGTATAATTAACACATAATCTTCTCCCCCTCTTTAGCCATAAATAGGCCAAAGATACGTGTACTTTTAGGTTATACAGTCATCCAATAATGAATAATAAAAACAACAAAAAGTCTGAAATCACTTGCAGCAACAGGTACCAGCAGCAAGCTTGACACTCCACTGATCTTCAAGCACTGTCATCTTCAAAGGAGGCACTATCTTCAGCATTAAGCTGATCTTCAGCAGCATCCTCTTCCCTTCTTTGTCCTTCAGTCTCCTCCTGTTCTAGTCTAGCAATTAGGTTCTCCAGAGTCCTTTTCCTTGTCTCCAGCTCTTTACAGGTTTCCTTCAGCACAGCTATAACATCAGATTTCTTGGACTGAGTTTTGACAGTTGATATTTCAGCTGATGTCATGACAATGTCAGGAACATGAGTTCCCTGATATAGCTTATAGTGCAACCCAAGAGCAGGGGCTCTTTTGCATACAATATCTCTTTCCACTAGAATGTCAGGATACTGAGCAAGGACAATACCACATAGGAGGGAGGGAAAGGCAATAGGGCCTTTAACAGCATAACTTCCAGCATGTTTTAAAGTTTGATCAAAGATATACCTGCCATAGTCAAATTTTGTCCTGGTTCCAACAGCATAAATGAATCTTCCCAATCCCGTGGAGATGGTTGATTTATGGTTGGTAGGAACCCAGTTGGCTGCACCAATCTTGTGCAGGATGGCAAATTTCATGCTTAGCTTGCTTGCATTCAGCTTGCCTTTTAAGGGCCAGCTCTTGACTTGATTTGCAGTGATGGTTTGGCATACTTGGTTGTCAGTAACCTCTAGTTCAGGGAAAGCCTCATCTGGTCTTCCAAGGAATTTGTTTATTTCAGAGGGAGAGAAATTTACCTTTCTTCCTCTCACATAGACACACTTAAAGTCAGCTGACCTTCCATCAGCACAACCATCAGATAAATTCACTATGAATTCTTTGACAAGATTTTCATAGCAATTGGTAAACTTTACCATAGTATTCATTAGACCAGCAGTTTTGATTAGGTCCATGATCTCCTTACATTCCATGGCACCATTGTTCAGTTCTCTTTTCAAGCAAACATACTTCCATCTGTTAGCATTTTCAGGGTGGTGAAAAGAAATGTTGTCAGTGGGGACTTCAGGAACTTTAGCCATTTTGCTTGATGGGAGTTTCCTTCAGTGAGGAATGTGTTTAGCATCAACTTCAAATTCTGATTCCTCATCAGACTCAGAAGGTTCAGGCTCTTTCCTTTTCTTTGCTATTGGTTGTCTCACAGGCTTTGAGAGACTACCAGCAGGTACTCGGGTTTTCACCTTCCCTTTGGACAATCCAGTCTTCACAGTTTCTACACCAGTCTTGCCTTCAGACCTGGTTTTCTTATGAGTAACATCAGCAGTCTTCTCTTTGGTCAGACATTTTGCATCATCCTGCTTACCTTTTCTGTTCATCATCCTTCTAGCTATGCTAGGGTTGATATTTGCAATTAGGTCATTGTTAGAGTATTCTTCATCCACATCAATAACCGGGGGTTCAACCTCCTTCTCTGAAAGGTTCTGGAGATCATCAAGATTTTCAGATGATTTCCGAATGTTGTCATCCGGTGTCTCAACATTCTTAAGACATTTGGATTCATTTCAACATTTGGACTAGAAGATTCTTGATTTAAAGGAACAGAAATGCCAGGTACCGAGTGGTTCTCATTCAGAATTCTTGTAACAAGTCTAGCTATTGCTTGATGAACATAAGCTGAGCCTTCCCTATTTGCTATTTCTGAGGGAACAGAAGATGATGGTTGAGAGGGATTACCAGATGAAGTAGCTTGAGACCTTCCTGCATGCCTTGTTCTCAGCTTTTTAACCTTAGAGGGGTTAGCTGCCAGTTCTCTAAGAGGAGTAATCTCCAGGACTTCAGAATCCATGCATGGTGTGATTGCCCTAGGTTCTCGATCAGAGGATGCGGATGAAACAGTCGTCTTGGAAGAGGATGATGTCATGGATAGTTGAGACATTTTGAGAGTCTTAGAAAACCAGTAACAACGAGAGAGAAATATTTGATTGAGAGAATGGGGATTGTTGCAGAGCCGAGAGAGGAAGGAGGTAAATGAGTGTCTGTTCAACTTCTTAACAATTTTGAAAGAAATAGGAAAACATATGATTAACCCAATCAAAATAGACTTAACACAAAAATCTCCTTCATCCGTTGTTTTAAGCAAAATTAATTGCTACATTTCCTCATGTTGGCAAATGCCCAACTTGCCCCTCAAATTTTCAAATTGATTTGCATCAAGTGCTTTGGTAAAAATGTCAGCCAGCTGTAGTTCAGTGGAAACATGTTCCAGTTTAATCGTCTTCTCCTCTACAAGATCTCTGATAAAATGATGTCTAATGTCAATATGCTTGGTCCTGCTATGCTGAATAGGATTCTTGGAAATGTTTATTGTACTCAGATTGTCACAGTACAATGTTATAACATCTTGTGTGACATTATACTCAGTAAGCATCTGTTTCATCCAGATCATTTGAGAACAGCTACTACCAGCTGCTATGTATTCAGCTTCAGCAGTAGAGAGAGACACACAGTTCTGTTTCTTGCTAAACCAGGAGACCAGATTATTTCCTAAGAAGAAACATCCTCCAGAGGTGCTCTTTCTATCATCAGCACTTCCAGCCCAATCAATATCACAGTAACCAGTCAGAGTTGGTTCCCAACCATGAGAGTACAACAAGCCGTAGTTGTAAGTTCCACTTATATACTTCAAAATTCTCTTCACTTGGTTGATATGACTGACTTTGGGATCAGCTTGGTATCTTGCACATACTCCAACTGCAAAAGCAATGTCAGGTCTGCTGGCTGTTAAGTATAGCAGACTTCCTATCATGCTTCTGTACAGGCTTTGGTCCACCTTAACCCCACTTGAATCTTTGGATAGCTTTAAATGAGTAGGTGCATGAGTCCTTTTGTGACTGGCATTCTCCATACCAAACTTCTTGACAATGTTCTTTGCATACTTGCTTTGAGATAGAAAAATTGAGTCTTCCATCTGTGTGACTTGCAATCCAAGAAAGTAGGTCAATTCTCCCATGAGGCTCATTTCGAATTCAGCCTGCATTTGGTCAGCAAAATGTTTAACCATTTTATCTGACATTCCTCTAAACACTATGTCATCAACATAGATTTGAGCTACCTTTATCTTTCCTCCTTCATTTTTGACAAAGAGGGTTTTATCCAAGCCTCCTTTTCTGTATCCTTTGTCAGAGAGAAATTTTGTCAACCTGTCATACCATGCTCTAGGAGCTTGTTTCAGGCCATATAAAGCTTTCCTCAATTTGTAGACATGATCAGGGTAGTTTGGATCCACAAAACCTTTAGGTTGTTCCACATAAACTTCCTCATTTAAGTACCCATTTAGGAAGGCACTTTTTACATCCATCTGAAATAACTTGAACTTCAGGAGACAAGCAATTCCCAATAGGAGTCTGATAGATTCCAGTCTGGCTACATGGGCAAAGGTCTCATCAAAATCAACCACTTCAACTTGAGTGTATCCTTGAGCAACAAGTCTTGCCTTATTCCTGGTGACAACTCCTTCAGCATCTGATTTGTTCTTGTATATCCATTTTGTGCCAATGATGTTTGTTCCTTCTGGTCTAGGAACTAACTCCCATACTTCATGTTGCTTGAATTGGTTCAATTCATCTTGCATTACTCCAATCCAGTATTCATCAGTTAAAGCCTCCTTAACATTTCTTGGTTCAATTTTAGACACAAAGCAAGAGTTTGAGATGATTTCTCTAGATCTTGTAATGACTCCACTGTTAGGATCTCCTATGATGAGTTCTTTAGGATGATCTTTCTGAATTCTGATGGAAGGGTTTTTGCTAGCTTCCTGATTCAGAGTCTGCTGCAGTGGTGTTAGGTAGATCATTCTGTTGAGTTGAAGTCTCAAAGAATGTCTCAACATTACAAGGGACATCTGTTTCCTCGTGATAATCATCAACTATGACATTTATTGATTCCATCATGACTTTGGTCCTGGAATTGAATACCCTATAAGCTCTACTGTTGGTGGAGTATCCTAGAAATATTCCTTCATCACTTTTAGGGTCCAACTTTCTCCTTTGATCACGATCTGCCAGAATATAGCATTTGCTACCAAATACATGGAAGTACTTTACTGTTGGATTTCTTCCTTTCCAGAGTTCATAAATTGTGGATGAGGTTCTCTTTCTCAAGGTGACCCTGTTATGGACATAACAGGCTGTATTCATAGCTTCAGCCCAAAAATGAATAGGAAGTCTTTTGGCATGTATCATTGCTCTGGCAGATTCCTGTATGGTCATGTTTTTCCTTTCTACAAATCCATTTTGTTGAGGAGTTATAGGAGAAGAGAATTCATGATTAATTCCTTCTGAGGAACAAAACTCATTAAACTTACTGTTTTTAAATTCCTTGCCATGATCACTTCTGATTCTGACAATGCACCCTTCTTTTTCTCTTTGAATTCTTTTGCACAGTTCTTTAAAAACTTCAAATACATCAAATTTTTCCCTAATGAAGTTAATCCAGGTGAATCTGGAAAAATCATCCACAACAACATAGGCATATCTTTTTCCACCGACTTTCCACCTGCATTGGTCCCATCAGATCCATATGTAGAAGTTCTAGAACCTTAGAGGTGGTCAGATGTCTTGACTTTGGATGTGACATCCTAGTCTGCTTACCAACCTGACATTCACCACATACTCTCCCTTCATCAATTTGCAGTCTTGGAATCCCTCTGACTGCCTCCATGGATATAATCCTTTTCATTCCTCTTAGATGTAGATGGCCAAGTTTTTGGTGCCACAGTTTCACTTCTTTTTCTTCTTTGGAAATAGAACACACAGTAGAGTAATTAGTGTTCTCAGGCTCCCACAAGTAGCAGTTGTCTTTAGATCTGCCTCCTTTCATTACAACTTCTTGTTTCTCATTAGTTACAAGACATTCATATTTTGAGAAGTTGACCTTGAATCCTAGATCGCATAACTGACTGATACTTATGAGATTAGTAGTCAGGCCTTTTACCAGCAATACTTCATTTAGATTTGGAACTCCAGGGCAGTCCAAGTTTCCAACTCCTTTGATTTCTCCTCTAGCACCATCTCCAAAGGTCACATAGCTAGTGGTGCAAGGTTTAACATTATTGAGAAGGTTCTTGATTCCAGTCATGTGCTTAGAACATCCACTGTCAAAGTACCAGTCTTCCTTTGCAGAGACTCTAAGGGAAGTGTGAGCTATCAGGGCAGTAGCCTTTTTCTTCCACTGTGGAGTATATGGTACCTTGTTAAATTTAGGTTTGACACCTGGGTTCTGATTAGGATATCCATATAATCTGAAGCAGAATGGCTTTATGTGACCAAACCTCCCACAATGATGACATCTACATCTTTGATACTTTTTCTTCATATTTCTCTGTTCACGATGTTGAGTGCTATGTTGCGACATCTGCTTTGACATTTGTTTATCAGGCCTGATCTTCTTGTCTATACCAGATTTCTTTGCTGCCACAAATCCTAGACCAGACTTGTTTCCCACATTTTGTCCAACCTGAAGGATTTCTTCCAATTTGTCAGTTCCATTTGTCAGCATTTTGACAGATTTGGTCATCTGGTCCAGTTTTGAGTTTAGCATTTGAACATCCCCTTCTAGATGACTTATAGTATCAATGTCTGCCCTTTTCTCAGCCTCCAACTTTATTATGAGTTTTGTTTGTCTCTCATTTTGTTGACAGACTTCAGCACTTCTGATACATAATTTCTTGTAGGAATCAGCCAGTTCTTCAAATGTCACTTCCTCATCACTAGAGTCACTATCAGAGTTACAAATACCAGTTAGTGCAGTAACTAGTTTGGCAGATTCTTCTTCAGAATTACTTTCTGAATTACAGTCATACCAAGTAACAGACATTCCTTTCTTTTGTTTCTTAAGAAAGGTAGGACATTCAGCCCGAATGTGCCCATATCCTTCACATCCATGGCATTGAATTCCTCTGCTTTGATTTCCCTTCTCTTCAGACTTTGGTCTTCTGCTGGAGTCATAAGATCTGTTAATGTCAGAAGGAATGTTCTTGACATTTGACCTTGACTTTGGATCCATTCTCTTGATGAGTTTGTTGAATTGTCTTCCAAGCATGGCTATAGCTTCTGAAATATTTTCTTCTTCATCCTCCTTGTTTTCATCTTCAGTGTTAGATACAAGTGCTATGCTCTTATTTTTCTTGTTGACATTGTCACTGATCCCCATCTCAAAGGTCTGAAGAGAACCAATGAGTTCATCCACCTTCAAATTGCTGATATCCTAGGCTTCCTCTATAGCAGTTACCTTCATTGCAAATCTTTTAGGCAAGGATCTGAGAATCTTTCTCACCAGTTTTTTTTATGACATCTTTTCTCCCAATGCTCCTTAGGTGTTGGCAATCTCCAAGATGTTCATGTGAAACTCATGAATGGTTTCATCTTCCATCATCCTTAGGTTCTCAAATTTGGTAGTCAGCATCTGAAGCCTTGACATTTTTACTTTGGATGTGCCCTCATGGGTAGTTTTGAGAGTGTCCCAAACTTCCTTGGCCAGTTCACATTGATGTACTAGTCTGAATATGTTTTTATCAATTCCATTGAACAAGGCATTTAATGCTTTGGAATTGCCCAGAGCTAACTCATCTTCTTCTTTGCTCCATTCTTCCTTAGGTTTCAGACTGATTGTCCCATCTTTCTCAGTTATGGTGGGATGGTTCCATCCTTTGTCAGCAGCTCTCCAAGCCTTTTTGTCCAGTGATTTTAAGAAGGAAACCATACGAGGTTTCCAGTAGTCATAATTTGATCCATCCAGAATGGGTGGTCTGTTTCCAAAAACCCCTTCTTTGTCCATAGCGCCAGAAAGTGATATCCCTAGATCTCACCCAGTAAGACAGGCAGGGTGCCTGCTCTGATGCCAATTGAAATTCTGGCAACAGATACTCAATGTCACAGTGAATGTTATGACACCGTATCTGACTTTCTATAAGACAGTAAATAAAAAAACAGTAAAGAACACAGTCAATTGTTTACCCAGTTCAGTGTGAAACAACACCTACTCTGGGGGCTACCAAGCCAGGGAGGAAATCCACTATAAGAGATATTAATTCAGGAATAAACCAACCAGTTTATCTCCTTCACTTAAGACCTACCCAATGCAACTTCAATCTAAGTTCAACTTAAACCTGAGTTCATACTCACTCCCCCTCAATCACAGTAGTGATACTAAACAATTGACTAATGAAATTATGAAGACACTCTTCAGAACATACACTTGATTATGCTTCACAACTTTTAATCAAGTAACACAAACACTCGTGCTTCAAAGCTTTGAGTGATACATAAACCTACCTTGACTTTGCTTCAAAGCTTTAATCAAGTGACACAAACACTCTTGCTTCAAAGCTTCGAGTGATACACAACCCTTACAATCAAAACCTACTCCAAGTCACTTATCATAATGATACTTACTTGGATTACAGTAGTTAAAACTATACAGCTCCTTATAGATCTTCTGTCTAAAAGTGTAGTTCACCAACAGCCTTCCTACTGAATATATATGCAGCTGTTCTTCAGTTAGGGCTTCCACGAAAATAGCTAGGGTTAATTAGGGTTAACCTCAAGACTTGGTCACAAGACTTTATCAACCAGATTAGGGTTAAGCCAATTTAACCTAAAGTCCACGTGAGATTCTGTTCTGGAATGTATGAACCATATTCCTGAAAAATCTCAGAATTAACAAAACTGCCTAACTGTTAGATCAGTACAGGATGTCTTAACATTGGTTATGACAACAAGAATCCTGTTTACTGATTTTTGATAGACTGCAATAAATGTGATCATTGCAAAATGCTCAGATACACACTCATAATGAGCAGCTACTGTATGCCATTCTTTTTCTGCATAAAGTACCTAATAACCCAGAATGTTATGACATCAGTCATGACATTCACACACCTGGTTTTACCAAAAATACATGCCAATAACTAAACACTTACATATTAAACTTGCTTTACAAATATTTGTGGATTGTTGTGTTAGATTTTTTATCTATGCTAGGGTTTTGAGTTGTTATAGACATATACTGCTTAGATTCTTATCTAGGATGATTATCTGTTAGTTTCTGAACTCTAGAGATAGATTTAGAGCTGACATCTACTTGGGTATTAGAGCTTAATTCCTCTGTGTGGTTGCATTATGCTGAGAGATCGTCAGTGGGATTACATAGTTGTCTTATGTGTTGTTAAGGAAGTAGAGAGATAATTTCCTTGGTGATACAGTCGATCTCTCAATTTGGGTTAGAAATGACTTAGATTGTGAGTGATACGTAGTTACATTGATGAGTATTATTAGGTTGAATGTTGTAATTCCCTTTAATTTAATTAATTATTTAATTAAATTAATTATGGATTAATGGTTGAATATGTTATTGAAATTGTTGAAGTTGCGAAATATCGAGAAATGTTAATTTAAGTTGCTAAGTTGTTATTTGGTTGATATTTAATATTTTGGTTGATTAATATTAGTAATAATATTTATTTAGATATTATAATAATATAAGGTTTATTAGTTTGGCTCATTATTTGGTTGTATGGAGTAATAGGTGGGGTGTGAAAGTTAGGCCCAATAAGAATATTAATAATTATAAGGTTAAGCTAATTATAAGGAAATAGGTTAATTGAACAAGTCTTGAGTATTTTTTGGGAACGTGGAAGTTGCCAAATTTGCAGAAAAGAGGAAAAGAGGAAAAGAGGCAAAGGTTGGATACTTTGGCAAGGATAGGTTCTATCGAAGAATTGTAGGGCGGTCTCCAATCAAAGGTAAGGGTTGGGTTCTGACTTTATAATGAGAATTATGATGAATAGTATGTGGGAATTGGATTGTGTAAAATCGTTGTTGTATGTGTATATTTGTTGTGGTTGCTTGTTTTTGAAATTTATCAGATTTCTATGAATATGTTGCTGAGAATTAATGTGTGTTGATTTAGTTGTCATGTTGAGGTGGTTCCATATTTTTGGTTCTGGAAAATTGTGTTTATGTGAAAATTGATGTTGCTGTAATGATATTATATATATATATATATATATATATATATATATATATATATATATATATATATATATATATATATATAAAATTCTGATGTGAAACTGTTAATCGAAGGCAGTCCGGGAAAGTAACAGAAAGGTACTAAAGAAATACACACGAAAGAGGTGTGCCGAAGGGCATGCAAATGGTGACGGACGGCACAAAATTAGGATTTCCGAGTGGCACACGCAACATGCCAGGCGACATGTGTTGTTGAAGGAGGGTGCCGACCGGCACATGCTTAGGAGAGGGGTGTGCCGAGTGACACACCTTGGTGATGAGGGGCACACTGCATTTTAATGTTCTAATTAATTTGTTTAGTCATTAGGTGCTACTGTAGCGGATTCATATATATATATATATATATATATATATATATATATATATATATATATATATATATATATATATATATATATATATATATATATATATATATACCTATTTGATAACATTAGTAGGTAGTTAGTAGTAATTAATATATTAATCAAGTTAGTTGGACATAGTTAGTAAATTTAGCGAAAGACATTAATAACTGTTGAACATAATTTAATGTTATTACTAGTGATGATTTAGCAGAGATAATTGTTAGTTACAGAGGTAATATTAATTAATTTAGCAGAGTAGTATATTAATAACAGACGCAATAATTTAGCAAAGAATTATCGGTAGAATTAATTGGTAGAATAAATTGGCAGAAGATCGAGGTGGTAATTAATAATAATTTATTAAGTGGATAACATGTAGTGTATGTTGGTAACAAGTAGTATTTTCAATAATAGGGAGTAATCGTACTAGTTTGGCAGTGAGATATTAGTAACAGGTAATGCCTATACTAGCAGTAACTGTATAGAATCAATAAGAGTAGTGCAGAGTAGAAAATGTTGGTAATTTAGCAAAAGGTTAATTAATAGGAAATAGTCGAATTGTCTGAACAAATTCGCGGAGCATTTGTAGTATATTTTGGTTGATGCAGTGTATTGTATACTTTGCTGAAAAATATGAATTTTAGGTGGTATTGAATTTTTAGGCTTATGGCCAATGTTGTTTTCTTGTTGACGTTGTTGTCAAATTACTATTGTTGATATGCTATTGTTGTTGTGACGTACTAAGTTGTAGGCTTATGCCAACATTTTGTTAATTATTGTTGTTGAAATATCAAGTTGTAGGCCTACGACCAAAGTTGAATCATGTTGAGTTAATGTTGAATCATTGATTGATGTGGTAGGCTTATAGCCAATGGTGATTTATGTTGAGTTGTTGTGTTGTTGTGATTGTCTCTGTGAATTCTTGTTGATAATGCGAAGTTGCAGATAATTTTAAATGATGATGAATTACCTCTATTTACTGGTAATAATGGTAACGTGGGCTTATGTCTTGCGATGGATGATGATTTTTGTGAGTATGTGATAGTGCATTCATTGAGTCAAATACATTTGCATACTCTGTGATGGCCTGGATTGGCAATCTGCGAAGAGGGCTTATGCCTTGTTGTTGCCTCTATTTATTGGCAGATTTTTAAGATGGGGGTTCTGCTCCAATGGTACCACATACATGTGCATTGTAATTGAGTCGAAATTGATGTTGCATCTTGAGTTGTGGTGATGATATATTTTTTGTTGCTTTATGTTGTTGACTTGTTGTGACAAGTATTATCTAAAAGCTGTGAATTAGTAGTTATGTCGTGTTGATGTTTTGTTGTGATTAAAGTTGTTTACAAGTTGTGAAGTGGTGATTTTATATGATCTGATCTAATATATTATTTATCATACGACTTATTATATTGTCCGATATCTTACCCCTTCTGTTTGAATGTTACCCTCTGTTGGTAATGTGCAGGTAATCAAAAAGGATAGTTGTTACCTCGTTAGTTCGAGTCGGTGTCGTCGCTCTTATACGTAGCACTCGGGGGCATGATCGCTTGATGTTTAGTTGTTGAAATTTATTGCAGTTGCTAAATTTTCAAGTTGATTACATGAAATAATTGTTGTCTTGAAGTTGTTTTAGTTGAATAAAAGATGTTAAATGAATTGAAGTTGAGTATGTGACTTCGCTGCTTATTAATAAAAGTTGTTTAATTTTTAAGAATAAATCTGGTTGTTATTGGTTCATCCGAATTAAGTGTTATGCATATGTTTTATATGCGATTAAATGAATTTTGATTTTAAGTTGTAAATGTAGCATCCTATTTGTGTTAAACTCTGATTTTATTATTATCCGCCGGGTAGAAATGGGGTGTTACAAATGTAACTGGTCGATAGATTTAAGCCTGTGATGAGTATATTATATGCAGGCTTGATAAGTTCTTCCTTAGTTTTTACTTTTGTTTTCATTTATTTTCTGTTAATACTATTTTCTTTACAAAACTCATTCAACCCTAAACTCATTAACGAATAATTTGTCGAACGACAATTCAATAACCAATATCTGTGGACACGATAAATTCCTGGATAAATATTTACAAAACTTTTGTTGCTTGCCGCTACACCGCTTCCAACAAAATGACGTCGTTGCCGGGGATTGGTTCTATTGTTTTCGCATTGCGATAATTATTTTGTTTTTGAGTTTTGTAATTAATGTATATGTTGTATAGAAATTGTACATTAACTTGTATATGATATTTGTGCATATATGTGTTTTTATTTGTTTTCACGTATTGTTGTGAATTGTCTCGTTATCTTAACGTTTATTGTGTGATAATACCATGACATGATGAGAGGAGGTTACTAGCTTGCACAATAAAGGCGTCGAGCTTACGACGTAAAATAAGCATGTTTGTTTGTATTTTATTATGTGTGTGGTGATTTATGCTTTAACAAGTTGAAACAAGGAAATATTCTGAATTTCAAATCTTCACTTTTCAACTGTTAATTCATTTTCACCCGGTTTTCATATCGCTATTTATATTTAATTTGTTATGTCTTGTGTTTTCCCAAAGCTTTTCGTGTTTAGCTTGAGGATTTTTGTTCATTGTATATATTGTAAATTTTGTAATTGAAATTTTGTATGAGTGTTATTTTTCTAACTCTTTTATTGTTGTTTTCACTCAAGTTTTGGTCTGGTAACTTGTAGACTATTGAGGTGATTTGTCAAGTTTGATCATTTCGACTTGCGAATGCATGGTAATGATTTTGTTAAAGTTTTGTACACGCTTGAGGTATGTGTTTATCGCTTTCTATACTTTATCATATTCATGATACTTAGACTTTTTACAATTTTTATGCCATTCATTCTTTTGTATACTTGTTCATTTGTGAATCACTTTAGTTCCTACCCTTCTTGTGTTAATTGTATGAAAGCTTGAACATGATCAAGGCAATTTTTTTGTTCCATTTTGAGCACAACTACCTTGGCCAAATAAGTCATTTCACCTTATGAGTGTGTGATCATTTGTAACCCATTTGAGACTTTTGTCACTATCCATGTTGTTTTTGCTAAATGCTTGTCTATGAGTGTTTAATTTCCCTTTTTACTAAATTCTTGTCTGTGAGTGTTTAGTTTCCCTTTCTTGAATCCTTAACTATGATTTGTATTTGAAATTTTACCTTGCCTTAGAAAGTAGGGAGTATTCACATTATGATGATGGTTGGATCCAAGTTGGGGAGAAAAATGATTGTTTATTTATTTGTTGATTGCTATGAGGTTGAAAAGAAAAAGAAAAAAATGTGAAAAAAGAAAAGATAGAAAAAGAAAGAAAAAAAATGAAAATTTTTTGAAAAAAAAAAGAGTTCGAGTAATGTTGTGTTAATAAGTGATGTGCTTTGGTGTGAAATTTGAGATTCGAAAGAAATTTAATTGAAATTTTATGTTTGAATCTTTGGTGGATTGATCACTCCCTTAGGTTTAGGCAAGTTTTTGTTTAGTTTAGCTTTAGGACTTATCACTTGTTTGTTAACCAAACCACATTACAACCTTGAAAAGCCCTTGATATTATTGCCTTTATATTTTCAATGTAAATTTTTGGATGAATGCATAATTTAGTCTATTGTTTGCAAGATTGTTGGATGAGTGAAAATAGCCTATTTTTGTGTGTTTTTTTCATCTACCGATGAGTATGTTTGTTAGGTGTGATTCATTCGTGACCAAGTATTGTTTTAGAATGTTTGGCATATTCTTTGTATTTAACATTTGTTTCATATTTATGTTATCGTCATAGTTTAGTGGTAAGTATGTTTCTTCGTGTGTACCGTTTTTAATTTGAACCATTGCATTTGTTTTCTGCTTTCAAAACCTGTTGATTCGTAATTCTTTGATTATCGTCTTTTGCTTCTTTAAGTTTATTTTACTTTGTTTAAGGATAAACAATGATTCAAGTTGGGGAGAGTTTGATAAGTGCAAAAGTGTAGTTATTTTGTATAGACTTTTTGTTGTACTTATCGACTCTTGGTTGTTAATATCAGTTGAATAACATAACTTTGTGTATAAATACGTTTAGTTTGTGCATAATGCGCTTTCATGTATAAAATGTATCGTTTGATAGTTTTGTATTTATTTTGTAGGTATTCGAGCATTGTTGGAGCAACAGGAATAAAGCTCCAAGATGAATTTTTGGATCAATAAAGGAATAAGGCCAAGATTAGAGCCAGAATAAGTTATGCATAAAAAGCAACAAAAGTTGCTTTCTTGTCATGCATCACCGAGCAAAAGGGAGCGTCGTCGGGCGAAATTTTGAAGACCAATTTTGATGAATTCCATGCCTTGTTTCGCTGCTGTTTCGTCAGGCGAACATAAGAAGAGTCGTCGGGCGATGAATTATGGTCGTCGGGTGATGACAAATATTTGTTTCAATTGAGGACGTGGCGCAGTCTGGGCCAAGTATATAGAAGTCGTCGCCGGACGACGCTTTTATATCACCGGGCAATGGTTGCGGATCAGATTTTCTTTATATTTCCTTTTTGTTTCATTTGGAGGGTTATGGTTTTGGGGGAGTGATTTTTGTTCTCTCAACTCCATCAACCTCATTTTTGCAGTGGATTAACTTAGATAACAACACTAGGGCTTTGCTTATGAATGATTGGAGGTGGATTTCTCATTGACCGGCGCGGACAAACTGGAATATTTGTGGTTTATCTCTTTTCCTCTCTACGTATTTCTCTTTTGTTGGGTTTTGTATGTATTTTACTATGAACTTATGTATATTTGTCGCCCATGGCATTATATTAAACTTGCTTTACAAATCTTTGTGGATTGTTGTCTTAGGTTTTTGCTCTATGCTAGGGATTTGAGTTGTTATAAGCATATACTGCTTAGATTTTTATCTAGGATGGTTATTTGTTAGTTTCTGAACTCTAGAGATAGATTTAGAGTTGACATCTACTTGGGTATCAGAGCTTAATGCCTCTATGTGGTTGTGTTGGGCTAAGAGATCGTCAGTGTGATTACATAGTTGTCTTATGTGTTGTTGAGGAGGTAGAGAGATCATTTCCTTGGTGATACAGTCGATCTCTCGATTGGGTTAGAAATGACTTAGATTGTGAGTGATATGTAGTGACATTAATGAATATTGTTAGGTTGAATGTAATTGTTCAATAGATTTAAGTCTGTGATGAGTAGATTATATGCAGGCTTGATAAGTTCTTACTTAGTTTTTACTTTTGTTTACATTTATTTTCTGTTAATTACATTTTCTTTACAAAATCCATTCAACCCCAAACTCATTAATGAACAATTTGTCGAACGACAATTCAATAACCAATCTCTGTGGACACGATAAATTTCCGGATAAATATTTCCAAAACTTTTGTTACTTTCCTCTACACCCGCACCAACAAAATACGAAGCTTAAAATAATTAGCATGACAGACACGAGTGTTCAGTGCAAAAAAAAGAAACTTGAAAAAAAATAAAGCCTGCTAAGTCAATTAAAAAAACAATTGAGTTAGGCAAAAGGTAGGGCATCCCCATGGACCGAAAAATTCAAAAGAATTAGTCCATGCAAAAATAAGGGATTGGAAACAAAAATTAGAGAACAATCTTGTGATTGCCACCTCAAGAATCATCGAAGACTTCTCATTAATGCTTGGATCTTATCAATTTTTTTCATCGATGCTTGAATCTTATTAATGCTTCTCATTAGCGCTTGAACATTATCTATGCTTCTCATCATCTGCACGACTACAGAAATTCACTTGGAGATTGAACGCATCTATTATATTAATTGGATTTAGGATTGGAGAATATCAAGGAGAATGGGGTGGGTTAAATATATTTTTGAGCCTTATATCCTTTGTTTCTTAAACCACGAACCATGGCCATGTTACAAACTTTAAAAGTCCTAATTGAAGCTAGGTTCACTATGAAGGCATACTCAACACAAAAATAAATAAATTGACTCCTATGTTTGTTAAATTTATTACTAACCACTCCTTCGAATCTCCATCTCTAATCATCCATTTCTTCTCCATGAAAACTTCGATTTCAAAACATGCATGTGCATCGAACAAAATTACTTTTTAAAAGGTACAATTTTGTCTATGAATCAATACTTAGCATCAAGAGGACTTCACAAAAATTGGTTTAATAAAAAACGATCCTTTCCAAGAAGCTCCTAACTAGGGGCAAAGCATCTAAAGAGGATCCCTATAATCATAAGCAAGACTAACGATCATAGGGGCATATCACATGAAGATCTTGTTTGATTAGGGGTGACCATCTCGATATTCAATCAACTTGGATCAAGTTTCAAAGCACTGTTCGATCTAGGACATACCTTTTGAAGGAGAATTTCTTAATCAAGTCATATCAAAGCAGGGTATGACTCAGTTTCCTCGTTTTAACAAACCTCTCAAGGCCTTGATGATCAGGGGCAACCTTCCAAGATTCAAATATTGGGGCAATACATACCAAGTTCAACCTACTGCACGTAGGGTCCAAATTCCCCTTCAAGCAACTTCAAGTGCAAACTTTTCAAGCTTCGAATACTTGGGGCAATCTATGTCAAGTTCATAGTGAGGTCTAAGTTTTTTCTGAGGGTACTTCCTCCAGATCTTGGAGATTGAGAGGCACATTTTTCAAAATTTGAGTGTTGGGGAAAACCACTGGAGGCTCGATCAAGGAGTTGATTTGAAATGGTTCATCAAAGCCAAACATTTTCAAGATTCTTTTAGTCATGGGCATGGTGCAAAATAATGGGGTCATTCATATTATGATAAAACTATTTCCAAGCTCATATCAATGAGAATCTCCTCCAAGACCCTACCAACAGATTAGGGAAAGGCGGTCCACATAGGGGCAAGCTCTATGCGTACTTTCATAATCTCCAGCGGATCTTTCTCCTACATCAGCAATCTTCAAAGTTCAAATCGAGTATCGAAAAATCATGATAGCATAACATTAAACCATAATGTGACAAGAAACCTTGTTGCATAGGCAAACCTCTACGCTTTAATAATCCACGACCCATCATAGGGGCATCAATTAAAAGCATATGAGTCTGTGTAAATCATTGTCATGCATTCATTAGGTTACTTCGATTCAGAATCAAGCTATGCTTATCATCTCATCCGGCTGACAACTTCCAACAACATGGATCTAACAAAGAGCCCAATTCTCATTGGCACACCAAAACTTCAACATCCATTGACACATATCCAAGTTATCGATTACTTGTATTGGCCACTCATTCTACGCATTAATGCTTGCATCTGCATGCATACATGACATATCATAAACCATGACTTAAGACCTCCCAAAAAAAATCTAGATTCAATTTCTAGGGGAATCATTATTACAATCTTTAACATCTCTCCGACTATCCCTCTCAGTGAGTTTATGATACAAGCATTCTTCGTCAAACTAAGGTATGAGCAGCCTCACACAACCTCATTTCCTTGTCCATACGTAAGTAACCTTATGTAAAAGTCGTGAGCAGCCTCACGCTTTCCAAACACCTAATCGATGTCTTCTGGTGACCCTACCAATATTAGCGACCTTGTTGTCCATCTCACCTTCCCAAGTTGATAATATTCTGGTATCCCCACTGATGTTGGTTCAAAGCCCAGTTGCCGTCTGGCACATGTTTTCAAAAACCCAGCCTGTAATTGGCATGGCTTCTTAGAAAAATAGTTCTTGGCTGATAGCCAGCCTTAAGCATTGGTTCCGCAGTTTAAATAACATGGGCATTGCATTTATCAATCATTGCATCATTTTAATTCATAACATTATCATATCAAGCATACATACCATACATCATGCATACATCAAGCATAATCATATCAAACATGCATTACATTCTGTGATCGGTGGATCTGGAACTGACTGTTTAACGCTGGTTCGCGAAATGTCGCGGAAGCAAGAGTCGCCACCGTCTTTTATTTTCTCCAAATGGAAAGGACAAAAGCACAGAAAAATTCCTTAAAGAGATTGCTCTCGGTTCGGGAGGTAGGTTATAGAAAGGGAAGGTGTTAGCACCCTTTCTATCCATGGTTATCCATGGGCTCTTAGATACTTGCTCATTTGTGTTTTCAAAATTGTTTGTTTGCTTTTCAACTGTGGGTTTTGAAAATTTCAGTTCGACTCTTGTATCGGTCCTCAAGAGTGTTTGAAAAGTTGTTTTGAAATCTTTTTGAAAAGGTGTCGGTGTGAAAAGAGTTTTTGAGTTTGTTTTGAAATTAGAGCAAGTATCTACGAGAACCTACCTACCCTAAGGAATTCGTCTGTGTAAATGTCCTTTAAAGTAGTGCCATCCCACCATTGAGAGGTAGGTAGCACTACCGTTGGAGGTGTTCGGGTCAATTCGAGGTTCGGGACATGGTGATCACCAGAGCAATGGGAAGACACCTTAGAAGCTACCCTCATGCCAGGTTCCCGGATCATGAGGACTTACTAAGACATCCTCTGCTCGACGACCACCTTTCGAGGCAAGGCAACAGTGAAGCGTACCCTAGGGGTGGTGTGTGACTTGTGTGTCGTTTTCATTTGCATTTATCTTGTCATGTTATTGGTGTTCTAACGTTTGTTTTTATTTTGGGTCATACATTCTTTCATGCTTTGATTTAACAGTTAAAAATATTGCGGGAAAAGTAAATTCTAAGCTATTACAAATGGCGCGGGTCCACATCGCCAAAAATTAAACCAGGACCCGATTTGACAGAAAATAAATAAAGTAAATAAAAGTGCGAGAAAGTTAATTACAAGGCTTCGGGAGAGGTACATAAATATTTAAACGGAATAAAATAATATGCGAATTAATAATTAAATCAAAACGAGGGCGTTGGACCCTTTTGCAAAAATTGAATTAATGATGGAGTTAATTAATTAAAAGAAAAGGAATTGTTTTTTGGTATTTTTAATATTTTAGGATTAAATAGAAAAAGAGAATTAATTAAAATTAAAATAAGATGCAAACCCTAATTTTATTGGCTTTTAATTTATAAAAAAATATTGAAGTTTTTAACCTAAAATTAAATCTAATTTTTATATGCAAATTTGATTATGAAAATAAATATTTAATTATTTAATTATTTATGAAAGAAAAATAAAAGGATGAAAAATTATTAATTAAACCCTATTTCTACATTTTTTAGATTTTTGTTAAAAGTATTAAAATTACAACTTAAATTAAAACTAAATAATTTACATGCATTTATTTAGGAAAATACTAGAAACAAAAATATTTATTATTTTTTCTCTTTTTTCTGATTTTTAGGTATTTTGTGGTTTTATGAAAATAAATAAATCAAAGGAATAAATGAAATTAATTAAAATAAAGAAAAGAAAAATATAAGAAAAGAATAGAGAAAGCAAACCCTAGGGGGTTCAGTCCCACATTGGGAGGTAAAGTCCATGTGATTAAGCCCATTAGGTCTTGGCCCCTCTGACTTTTGCGTTGGCATGTGAGACGGTTGACTTGTGTTCATCATATTCCTTGGATCTGGGCCTTTGATCTGGTGCCCCTGGACGCGTGGACATTGGATCTGGAAGGTGCATGGTGGTCTCCAGCACAAGCGCTACATGTGAACGTCAGTTGAAAAATAACAAATGGAAAGGGTGAAGACCTGGGATCGAACCCAGGTCATTAACATTACCAGTCTTATGCCTTGCCAGTGGAGCCAACTCACGCGTTTGATATATAAACAACTAATAAATATTATAAAAGAAAACAACAAGGTTAGTGGGTCTGCGCGCGAAAACTTGAATCAGCCTATCACCATTCGCCACGGTATCATCTTCTTCATGTTCCTGAAACACAAATAGAATGAGCAACGGTTTTAGTGGCGTTCTCCTAGGCCATCTATGGAAAAATAGCGAATAGCCTAGGAACGCTCATAAATTGAGCGCGAGCATAGCTTTGTAATCGTCTGAATGTGCTGATTCTAATGGTATGGGTCTGGAAGGCCAATTTTTCTTTGTTTCAAAAGCCCTAATTCCAAGGTCCTGTAAACCCTAGAAATTGACAATGGCGAAATCGTATACAAGGCATAAAAACGCAATTAAACACATGGGTTAGCTTCAGAATAGCATGAGGAATGTAAATCAACAATTAAAACTTGCAATAAACGCATGAATGAAGATGCACGATTGTGAAAAAAAAGAAAGAAAAGTTAGCTTCTGTACAACAATTCTTTGAGTTTTAATGGATGTTTTTGATTGGGATACGTCCTATGATGCTTGAGGAAGCTAATGGAATGGAAATCGTGCCTTGAATCAACCTGCAAAAGGGTTTTCAGAATTGAGTTTTTTTAGAAAAAATTTCAAGTTTGTTTTCCAGTTTTCTCAGCAGCTGCGTGCGTTGGATGACTAGGTTTGTGATCAGGCTCATATACTGAGTGAATTAGGTTAAGAATATTGATCCAAATCTCTTGCAATGATGGTTTTGAAAATTTGATTTTCAAGATCTTTAACAAAATATTTTCCATGTGTTTTTTGTTCTCAATCATGCCAATCAATCCAAATCTTTCCATATTGGTACATGCACGAGTTATTGAGTAGATTTTGTGCACAAAAAGATTGAAAAAATTAGGTTAAGCATTTTTCATATATTTAATTTGATTTAAATGAATTATTATAAATAAAAATTCAAATAAATAAATAAAAAAATGAATAAAGACTTCCCTTTGGGCCAAGTAGTCGTGCACATGCCATGGATGATGATTTGTGGAAGAAAAACGGGCCCATTAGCAATTTTAGGTCATTTGAATCAATGTTGACTTTTCAAAATATCCAAAAATTTCCCAACTTCTACAAGGCATAACTTGCTCAATTTTTAAGCTTTTCTCATGTTCTTGGACATTTTGGAAAGGTCTTTGAGTCCTCTAACCAATGCCTTTGGTCCCATGTCATTTTGATTTACCAATCTCAAGTTATGTCCTTTGACTTAAAGTCCCTTTTTGTTGACTTTTGAAAATGACCTATAATGTTGAAATTGATAACTTTTTGTGAGAGCATTTCTTGGACTTGAAGTATGAAGATGAGTTGTAGGAAATCTCTTCCTCTTTAAAATGAGCTTTGGATGGAATTTTTCTGATAATCCATGTGAAAGTTATGCCCTGGTCAATTTACAGTTGACTTTTTCAACTGTCCAAATAAGGAAACTTTTGCATTTTGATGATTTTTGAGCCAAACTTTGAGAATCATGATCAAGAATTGATCAAATGATGTTTGTGGCTTCAAAATGATATGTTGATAAAAAATTTGAACTTTTGACTGTCAAATGACCATTTTACCCCTACAGTTGACTGTAGTGCAATTAGGGTTTTTGACTGTGCAATTTTGAGCTGAATGTCTTGAAACTTGATATGAGGATGCTTGACCATATTTGTAGGCATGTGAGACTTGATTGGACCTTTAGAAACTTCATCTTCTTGATCAGAACACAAACCCTAGTTTTGGCTGCTTAGGAGGCTCTTGCACTGTGCAATCCTTGGGGAATTTTGAAGCTTGACTTTGCAAATCTTTGAAGAATATGGGAGGGCAAATTTTGGGGTACAACACATTCAATTGTATACGCCCATGAAAAACTGCGGAAAAATCTCGAGGCATGACTACCAGCTAAGACGAACTCAAATTCAAATCTAAGCTCAACATTATCCATTTATCTTTCTATAGCTACCTAGGTTGAGAAAGGATACAACCATCAAAGGTTCCGCTATCAAAATTTCACTAGGCAGCTTACCTACGACTCATATCTAAGGTCTAATCATCACCAGCCTCCAGGCATTACACTTGCAGTTATCAAATTCAAACTTCTCAAGTTCGAACCTCTCAAAACATTTAATTTCATTTGGTTATCATGTTAATCAAGCCCCAGTTAAGAACAAACACAACTGGCATCATCAGTCGGTTTCAATCTTCAAACCTAGTATTTTTTATGCTAAATAATTACCTTGGTTGAGAACAGACACAACCGGTAAAAATCTAATCTCTTTTCTGATTTAGTTATCTAAGATTTGATCATCAAAAATAGTTTTTTCTGCGATATAACTCATTGTTTCAGTCTCCATGCAGTAATGTGTGAAATCCGCAATATAACCCATTGCATCAATCTCTATGCAGTAATATAGGAAATTTGTGATATAACTCATTGCGTCAGACTCCATGCAGCAATCTGCAAAATCTGCAATATAACTCATCACGTCACTCTCCATGCAACGATGTAGTTAGTAAGCTTTTTTCAATTATTTATTCCCTAGGTTGCGGTAGATATGCGAATAAATCTGCATAATCCATTGCATCAGTCTCCGTGCAGCAATGTATTATCAAACTGTGTTTTATTTATCCCCTAGGTTATGATAAATACACATGTCCCTCATTGCAATATAACTCATCGTTTCAGTCTCCATGCAACGATGTAGTTATTAAGCTTTTTCAATCATCTATGCCCTAGATTGCGATAAATATGTGAATAAATATGCGTAATCCACTGCATCAGTCTCCATGCAACAATGTATTATCAAAATGTGTTTTATTTATCCCCTAGGTTGTGATAAATACACAGGTCCCTCATCTGCGATATAACTCATTGCCTTAGTCTTCATGCAGCAATATGCGAAATCTGCAATATAACTCATCGCCTCAGTCTCTATGCAGTTAAGTAGTTATCAAGCTTTTTTCAATTATCTATCCTATAGGTTGCGATAGATATGCGAATAAATCTTTGTAATTCGTTGCACCAGTCTTCATGCAGCAATGTATTATCAAAATGTGTTTTATTTATCCCCTAGGTTGTGATAAATACACAGGTTCCTCCTCTGCGATATAGCTCATTGCGTCAGTCTCCATGCAACAATGTGTGAAATCCGCAACATAATTCATTGTGTTAGTCTCCATGCAGAAATGTTGTTATCAAGCTCCTTTTCAAATATCTATCCCCTAGGTTGCGATAGATATGCGTATAAATATGCATAATCCATTGCATCAGTTTCCATGTAGCAATGTGTTATTAGACTTTATTTTATTCAACCTCTAGGTTGCGATGAATAATCAAAATCAAATCAAATCAAAACTTACTATATTAATCTTCAAGCATTAGTAAGTAAACTTTTTCAAAACTTGTGTTTTTGTAAATATGCAAAAAATCTATAACCTCTCTTAGATACTGACGAGTTATCCGCGTCTTCGTGTCTAAGTTAAATCAAAATTTTGGTTCAAACACTAGTAAGACGATACATCATCATCTATACCTACTCTTCATACTCGTGGGAACGCTGTACAACGTATCCTTATAATCTTTCAACTTGTGTTGTTTAGCTCCTAGGTCATGTTAATTACGCAAAAAAACTACGATCTTTTTTCTAGGTATTGATGAGTTATCCGCGTCGTCATATCTAGGTCAAACTTACTCTTCAATTATATCTATTTATTCAAACTCTGGTAGGATGATACATCATCATCCTTGCCTATTTCTTTGAGCTCCGGGGTATGTTATATCAGCGTATCCTTGTTAAATAAATCTTTGGTCAAATTTTGGGTCTTCCATTATTTAATAACCCTCCAATTTGAATGTGTGAGACCTGTGTATTCTCGCACCATTCAATTGAAGAGTGATTAAATAGGGGCATATGTCATACCCCAAATTTTCCCGCCCTTTATTTCTACAGTCAAAAATATTTTAAACATTGTTTTTATAATATTATTTGATTTTTATAGATATTTGTGCTCAAGTCCAGTTAAAAATATAATAATTTATTTCAAATTATTTGTATTTTTAAAATAACAAATATTTGCACACCTTTCATATACTTTCAATTGAGTTTATTTATAAATGAGTAACATAACACAATTGGTAAAGAATGACGCTTGCAAATATGAGGTCACGGGTATGAATCTTGTGTGTTGCATTTTTAACATTTTTTTATTTCTTTTTTGTTGCTAATTTTCTTTCCTTTTGTAGAGATCAAACTTTGGGCTTCTAATTGGACTTTTAGATTACTTACTCCCTAATCTTGTTTAACCTAATTCAAGTCTATAAATAGGACCGTAGTTTGTCCTAGTGAGTCATCAAGAATTTCTCACACATCCACAAAATCCACAATCATCCACATATTTTCTTTTCATTTTTTTTCCAATAAAGCTTTTGGTGTTACAGAAAACTTCAGTGTTATTATATTTTTCGACCAATGACTGACCTACGAGGCCATCCTTCTATTTTCAAGTTTATCTCTTTTTATATTTTAATTTATTTACTGTCTAAGTCACATGATGATACCCGATGGCTCGTTTCTTCAAATTTTCTTATTGTTATATTTTGTTCTAATTGTTCTTACTATATTATTATAAATTGACCCTTATTATATTTTTGTTTATTTATTTATACAGTATTATAATAGTTCTTCTCATATTAACACTTATTCATATTTTATTCCAAAATTATTATGATATTTTTGTAAGCATAAATTATATATTATAGATTACATAATTAGATTATGCCTTACAACTTTTCTTTTCATATCATTCACATCCCACCTCATGCACATAAAAACTGCGTAAACACTGAGTTTTCATCGATCCAAAGATCACACACAATACATTCATCCACACACATAAAATTATATAATTCTTACAATTAAAAAACCTTGTTTTTTTAGTCACAAAATCCACCCAAAACCATGTTTCTTTCTTCACGTGAATATCACTGCCAACAATCACCATGACGCAAAGACACAACCAGTCTCGTGCAACACCGTCGCCCATCAGATCTCGACATAATCACACTGTCGCAAGCCAAAGCCACCTCTTTCTTGTCGAATAACTCACTATGTATGCTTCCGATCATACCAGATCCACGACCAATACCTCCAACGAATCTACAACAACTCCAAGCAAGCCACTGGCATCCCTTCCAACTCATCATCCAGAACCATTGTAGGTACTGCTTTTCTATTCATTTTGTTTATAACTTTGTGTTTCTCTATGTTATTTTGTTTATATTTGAGATAGGAGGAAGAACAATACAAAGAAAAAGAAGAAGTTAGTATTGCTCTCTCTCTCTCTCTCTCTCTCTCTCTCTCTCTCTCTCTCTCTCTCTCTCTCTCTCTCTCTCTCTCTCTCTCTCTCTCTCTCTCTCTCTCTCTCTCTCTCTCTCTCTCTCTCTCTCTCTCCCTTTGTGTGCATTGATGTACTATTATTGTGGTGTATATTTAGTTTTAATTTAATCTTAATCCTTGCCATTTGCTAGCATCCTATTGATCATGAGTAATGGTGGAAAAGTCACTAGAATCTCATAGTTTCTTAATTATAAAAGAAAAGGAAATAATTAATAGTAATAATCAAGGATGCCCATGTACATCTATATTTTTTCTATTTTTATCATTCAAATTAATATGAGAGAGGTCATAACCTGTGAAAAATAAGGAAATTGATAGGAATGGTGCACGTTCGATTTTATTTTTGTATAGTCACTATTATTTATTTTTATTTTTATTTCTTTTATTAATTTCATAGTTATTAGAAATATTAGGGGTTCATTTTAGGCTTCTTGATTATTATGATTTGGCCTATCAGTTATGCATGCCCCTCATTTTCTAAACTTACACCCCTCTAGAATCTTATTTATTCTTTTGTTTATTTAGTTTATATATTTTAGTAATTTATTTAATTTTAGTTTAGTTTTGTTTCCCTCTGATTATTATCTCAAAATAACCAAAAACAACAATAATACAAAAATACAAAGAACATTAGCTTCACTTTATCTAATTAGTTTTCATTTAATTAACTTAATTTTAAATTAGTCATTTTTATTTAGTTAGTTAGTTTAACTTCTTTTTTTACTTAGTTAATTAGATACTTTATTTACTAGGTTATTAACTCACATAAAAATGTAAAAGAAACTTAAAATATGTTTTAATAATCAATAGCAAAAATCAAATTTTTGTAGATATAATTAATTCAAACATTCTATAATAATAGGATGTCCATCTTCGAGTAATTAAATTGGTCGACACATTGTCTACCGGTTTATTATTCAAAATCAAACAATTAAAATTCACGCAACTCACCAAATGCATCATCCGCGAGCGACACGTAGCCAATGTCTGGCCACGTGATGAGGAGACTATATCAGACTCCCCCGCTCTACGTCTTAATATAGCTAACCAATCAAAAAATCATTTTTTAACTAACATAATCAAATTCAAGAACATTTTTGAAAAATGATTAAAAAGAATTGTTACCGAAATTAACTGCGAACTACGTTTATGCTCACTCAATTTATAACTCAGACAAAGTTTAAGGATAATTCAAAATAAATTTTATACAATCCCATAAAAAACATAAACCAACTGCGAACTATGAATTATGACTCTGATTCTTCATAAGAGGATACGTAGGCATACGACTAAAATCATACCGAGTTCCCTTAATAAAAATTAAAACCCTTTTTCCTAAAAGATTACGCTTCTAAACCCTAGAATCCTTGTGAACAAGGTCGATGAGGGGTGCCTAAAACCTTTTCTTCATCTATGACCGAGTCCAAAAATGTAGAATCTCTAACTTTTAGGGTTATCCTTTTTATTCTCTTCCTTAGGATAAAAATTAAGGATGACGACTCTCTGATTTAAAAACCAGTTGCAACATGAGGGATCGCAAAAGTGTAAGGAATTTGGTATCAGATATATTTTTGGGAGGGATGAATGGCCACCATTGTTAGTGGTTCAAGTTTTTCATATGTCCCCTCCTTTTTATGTTATTCATAGGCTGCCCCTTTTGGGCAGCTTCCGCTCCATATTCTTATAGAATGGACCTCAGTTTAATTGCTCTAATGACCATTAAATGGCTTCATAACGTCAATTTGTTTAGAAATGTAATGTTTCCTTGATTTATGTAAGATATTGTAACAGAAAAGTGATCTTTAGTTTTTAGGATATCATAACGGCTCCCAGGGTCAAGTGCCCGGAAACCGGGATATGCACAAAACTAGTCATCTGACCTAATTAGAAATCTGGGATGTACATAAGTCCCCTCATGCACAAGGCTTGTAAGGGCAAAGTGTTATGAGTTTATCCTTAATCACATAAATTTGCAATACTCGTGCATTCTATGTTGATCGATGGAGCCCCCCGCAAATTCATGGTCTTGGTGATGGATCAATAATTGATGGATTCCCCATAGCATACATTGGGTATTTTCACGACTTTAATGTAGTGTGAAAAATCTAATCGATTCTAATAACAATTTATTTAGAGAACCTGAGACGTTTCATGACTTTGATGTCGAAGTCGAAGAACCCTTATGGGTTCGTGATATATCGAAGTCAGAGAGCCCCAATGGGTTTTAGAATCGTTGAAGTCATAGAACCATGGTAGGTTTTAGTCGTAGACAAGTCGAAGAGCCCTGGTGAGATCCCAGCCTATTAAGTCGTAGAGCCCAGATAAGTTCTAGATCTATGTTCAAAGGAGCCCCTCTGTAGTCGTTTAATTATGCCAGCGTTTGGCCCCGTCTTATAATTATCTTGTTCGTTCAATTATTTTGCAAATAGTTTAGAGGTAAACCTAGTGCGCTTTCTGTCATTGATAAGTAACTGAATCCCAAATAAAATTGAGACATACATAGGTCGTCAAGCCCCGAGTGGATCATAGTATGACAAAATTTAGAGTTTATACTGATTTAATTCAAGGGTTAGAGGACCCCGATGGGTCGTGACCTGTTGTTGCCAGAGGATCCCGGGGATCTTGGTGTGATGAAAGATAGTGGTCAGAGGTATGTTAACATAACTAGAATGCCAGAGGTATATTAACTTAGATTTTTAGTGTCAAAGGTAATATTAACATAATTGGGGCGTCAGAGGTATATTAACTTAGCTTTTTAAGGTTAGAGGTATATTAACTTGAACGGGTCAAAGGTATATTAACATAAACTGACGCCACAGAATCCTGGTGGATCTTGGCATAATGAAAGTCATAGGATCCTGATGGATCTTGACTTAAGAGTCACAGGACCCCGGTGGGCCGTGACCTGATGTCATAAAATCCTGATGGATCTTTACTTATGAGTCAAAGAACCCTGGTGGGCCGTGAACTGATGTTAGAGGATCCTGATGTATTTTGACTTAAGAGTTAGAGGACCCTGGTGGACTGTGACCTGATTTTAGAGGATCTTAATGGATCTTGACTGAAAAGATAGAGGACCCCGATGGGTCATGACCTAATTGTAGTTGTCAGTTTCTTTTGTTTGAGATCTCCTTTGACTCTGTCTTGAGTTGTGTGTTTCTTCTGAAAAAGATAAAAACAAACAGAACTTAATAATACTCGTAGCATAATTCTGGCATACAAGTTAGCAGTATATATAATAAGATTCAATAGATCCATCTAAACCAACAAAAATAAATTAGACTTGGAAAGAGAGCATCAAGTAATTCAAAAATTTTCAATATATCAGAAAATATATTATTTGAGTTACATCAAATACATTTCAAGAAATTTGCTATGAGAACTCACGATGAAAGCAGACAATTACATAATTAATTCATTTATACTCACATGAAAAGAAACACTCACTTGATTTACAAACCCCATAACCTCATGATTATTATAACTTCAACTAAAGTTAAGATTCTTAAACACAAGATAGGAAGCATCATCATTAGTAAATTACTATTAAAATGTGGTTAGCAACAATACTCAATATTTCATAACATAAACAAGAGAGAAAACACATATCAATTGGTAATATACTCATCTGCTTGAGCATAAAGTCTCATATTCAACTTGTTATTAATTTACCCAAAGAGTATATTCAAAAATAAAACTCAATAAATGTGGCGATATTGCAGTAAACTAGAGTTGTAATAGAATTGTTACTTATCTTTCAACAGCAACGACGACATCGTGACTCCCATCCCGACTTTCTCTGGATGGTCATACCAGCGATATCAATTTTTACCAATTTCTTCAAGATCAGAAGCTTTTCTCTTTCGTGGAAACCGTCGATGGTGACTTCAATAACTTGTTTCCTGAGATTTGAGGATTGTGGTTTCAGTAACTTAGAGTTCGGGATTTTACTTCATTGTATGCATTCATCTTGGCATGGTTGGTCACACAAAAATCCATAATATGGTGTCACAACATCTCTCCTTCTATCAAAACAAAATTTATTTCACAACAGCCCTCCTTGATACAAGATGATGTCAGTCAATACATTTTGTATCATAATCATTCTTATGGAATCACTGTCATATCCTAAATTTGCCCGCATTTGTGTTAATAGTAGATTTGATTTATTTTGTTGTTCTTCTACTAATTCTATTTTTTGTCATTAAATTTGTTTAAAATCACATTCTGTATGCTAATATTTAATCAATTGTCCTGAAAATCAATTTGGGGTTCTCATTTGTATTTTTATTCTATGGTCACTTTTGTATCAATTGGGCCCATCATTTGAAAAATTTAACAAGCGCATATAAATGTTAATAAGTCCATTTAAGGGGGGTGTATTAAAATTTTGGCTAATTAGTTAATCTCTTTGTTAGCTGCAAGTTAAAGGTTGACCAAAGTCAACAAGGTTGTATCATATTTTGTTTTATTATTTAGTTTTATAAAATATAGGTAATTATTTTGGTTTAGTGGAGTCAAAACCAACGCTTTTATTTTATTTGTCATTATCTCATTTATTTATTATTCTTTATTATTATTATTATTATTATTATTATTATTATTTTCATTATTTTATTTTTGGAAACGCTGACTAGAGTCAACGAAGGGTTAGAAACCATAAATTCCCAGCAGCGCATATGTTGTCTTTCTCCCTAAGAAGGCTAAAATCCCATAAATCCAGATTTGTGAATAAAACAAAACAAAATCAGATATTGCAAAAAGGAAACAATATTTTTAGTGGTGATGATTGAGGAATTTGAACAATAAATTTGGCCACATGCATCACAAGATTTAATCAAATCCCTAAAATCTATTTTCTAATCAAATCAACCCTAATTTATAGAATCGATCTAAAAATACAGAGGTTTAATCAAATCAACAATTAATTCAATTACAACAATCAAATCTTCAATCAAAATTCATAACATAAATTACTAAACAAATTTCCTAATATGACTAATCCCTAATACAATATAAACAAACCCTAGCGATCTAAGAAGGGAGAGAGAGAGAGAGAGAGAGAGAGAGAGAGAGAGAGAGAGAGAGAGAGAGAGAGAGAGAGAGAGAGGAAAATGGAGACGAAGGAAAGATTCAAGCTCAGATCTTTAAGCCTTTAAAGCCACTGAACCCTAGCCTTCGTTCAATACCTGACAATAGAAGGAGGGAGAGTTCAGAAAAGAGAATCAAATACCAAAGATCAGAAGCAAAAACACAAGATCAAAGGTACACTATACTTAAATTTGAATTGCATGTTTGATATATTGTGTGTATCGTGATGTCCGTGAAAAATCTGGAAAAAGAGGATGAATTTCTCGGCGGAATTCATCGCTTCACGGCAGCCATAACGGCGGCTCAAAGCGGTGATCTAGGGTTAGGGTTTTATCTTCTAGGTTCTTTGTTTTTCTGGGGATGGGATAATGATTGAGTGGGGGTTTTGGGGTGGCTCCTCCGGCTAGGAGATTTTCGGCGAGCCTTTGCAGTGGAGAGAGAAGAGAGTGTTTCAAAGAAGGGAGAGAACGGGAGAGTGATGAGAGATAAAGAAAGGTTGTGAAAGAAATTGTGAAGAAAACAAAAACAAATACTCTCTTTATGGTCCCCTAGATGCGTGACATGTGGCTGCTCGCCGGCCACATGATGTGAATACATTGAGTGTATTCCATACACGCTCCATCTCATACTCCCTCGGTCAACCTTCCATCTCAACCCTCTATTCGGCTTACTTTTAATCAACGCTTCAGAGATAGCCTCTGGTGACCCTTTGATTGAAATCAAACGTTCCAAATCTAGTCGCAACACCATAACGTGTTGCACCTTCCCATATTATAGCCAAGCGAATCAAACAAACAATTCATTATGGGCCTGGCCCATACATATTTACACACCCTAGTTACTATGCCCAGCATAATCTGCACCCATGCGCCTAATTGGGCTTAATAATTATTTGTGGGCTCTGGCCCTTACTATTCATACACCCCTGAATTACTTGCAGAATTAAAAATACACCCCTGTTTTTATAATTTATTTATTTAATTAATTAAATTTATTTATTTATTTAATTTATATGTTACATAATTATCAAATTTTCTCATATTACTTTCTGTTATCATTTGCATTAAAATTATATTTTTGCATTTATCATGAAAATGATTGTATAAATAAATATTGAACTATTATTAAAAAATTTTAATATATTTTTAATAATAAAAAATAATTATTTATTTACTATTTTTTTAAAAGTACTAACCTCTTTTTATCAATTCGTTAAATAATTTTGTCATTCAAACTTATTTTTTCAAATTGTATCATGCATTCTAAGATAGTTAACGAATCAAACTTGACATTTTTCTCTACTAACATAATTCAAATTCAACTTTATTTCAAAAAAAAAGATTGTAGATAAATTTTCTATATTAACTGCGGACTTCGTCTACGACTATGCTATTTTCAAACCTAGACAAGGTTCAAGGATAATTCTAAGATATTTCCACAATCCATAAAGAAAAACTAACTAAACACATACGAACTACAAATTTGGACTTTGATTATTCGCGAGGATATACTTAGGCACACAGTTATGTTGTACCCCAAAATTTTCCCTCCCATTTTCTTCAAAACATGTTCACAAAGGTCTCAAATACTCTAAGTCACTCAAGAGTTGACTGGTCAAACCTCCACCTAAGCAAGGGTCTTCAACTAGGGTTTGGAGCTTCTCAAAGAAGATTGGTTTGCAATGTTATCAAATGACTTTCATGGTTCATCATAGGTCCACAATAATTCTTATGTCAAGTTTCATGTCTTGCTTAGTCAATGGCTCAGAAGATTGAAAGTTAACTATATTCGGTAAAAAGTCAACTATGGTTAACATACAGTCAAACTTCAAGATTTTGTGTCAACATCAATGTTTTAAGGTGATATTCATTATTTTATCAAGGGTTGATCATGATTCCTCAAGGAAAGCCCTCAAATCATCAAAGGATGAAAATTGCCAAATTAGGATTTTAATTGAAGATAACTGATCATTGACTTCTGGCCTAGTGCATGACCTAAGGGCTTAGATCATGATCTCAAGGACTCAAATACAACATCTTGACCTAATTACATGGCTTAAGACATTTCCAAAGATACAAGTGATTGATAGTTGAAGAATTGAATCAATTGATAAAAAGTCAACAGTCATACAAAAGTTAAACTTTGACTTTTTGGTCAACATTGGAATCCAAAAAATCGAGAATCATCAAAACATTCAAAATTATCAAGTTTGATCATCAAGAATCAAGAAAGTCAACAAAAGTCAAAATTGAAGATTTTCAAACACTTAAAAAAATTATAGTGTTTTGTACCTAAAAAACTCTAACCTCACATCCAATGATAGGTATTTCTACTAACTAATGGTAGGGTAGTGTTCTGGACTGGGTCCGACAGGCCCAAAAGCATTGTAAAGGCCCAGTCCAAATGGAATTACAAGGGCCACCCCGACCAGAGAGCACGACGTGCTGCTCGACGGCAAACCTCCTGCTCGACATGCTGCGGTCCAGCACCACAACCTGAGGTCCTGCTCGACATTACCTCGAGCAATCCAGCTAGGGCAGACTCAGTCCACTGTTCCCCCAACGATACTCCGAAAAGACCACGTCTCCGTCCGCCTGCACTTCACGCAGAACATCCAGGAAGGGGACCACGTGCGGGTCCCTACTACGCACGTACAACCTGGCAGTTCCTCCATTGGGCCAAACCTGCCCGGCCCAATGAAGGAACCTTGGCCCAGCGCTGGGGGCTATAAATACCCTCTACTTCCAGAGGGTCAGGTATTCATCATTCTAACCTTACACTTGCTATTATCTGCTCGTACTCCTACTTACTTCAGCATCGGAGTGCCTTGCAGGTACCCCCCCCCCCCCCCACCTCGTTCAAAAAGCTTTCTGCCCGGAGCCAGCCGTGACGATCCATTTCTGATCAGGTCAAATCAGTGGCGCCGTCTGTGGGAAACTAGCTTCCCCGTCTAACGAACGACTCTAAAGACCAAAGCTCAATTCAACTACCTGTCATGGCTGATCCAGCTCGCGACGAGCAGCCCGTCCGTGTCGCCGACACTAATAATGGTACCGCGGACAAGAATGGACACCTCGATAACCCCGGTGATCCCGGCCACAGTACCATCCCTGTGACGACCGCCCCTGGACCTTCCTCCTACAGGGACGGGGCTACTGCATCATCCTCTTCGACCCCTCCAGCACTCGAAGACGACCCGGTAGCTCTCGCTCATTACAGAGCTGCCCGGTTCCATGAAGTCCCAGTTCCCGCCGGGGCAGATGCCACGACTCAGGCACTGTTCGCGGCCATTAATCAGACAAATTATCTCATCTTCGCCCAAGGAGAAAGATTAAGGGCACTTGAAGATGATCGACGACCCCCGAGGAGGCATCAGAGGCCACATTCTCCACCTCCTCGGGTCACAGAAGTTCGACACCCTTCTCCCCCGCGGAGACACTACAGGGAGAACTCCAGGAGCCCCTCTCCCCGGCCGAAGCAGAGGCGACCCTACTATGAGAGACAGCCCGCCATCCCCGCCGGAGAACCCAGTCGCGACCCGTCAAGGCACGACAAGAGGCACGCCGGGGACGGGCGTGTGACCTTCAACCACCGAGCATCACGCTCGAGGGAAACTCAGCACGACCACCGTGCCAGACAAAACTACAGGTCCCCGTCTCTTTCTCCGGAGAGGCGCGACGAGGACGACCCCCGCGGTCCCCTGTTGCAGGCCATCATGGATGCACCCATCCCCCCGGGCATGGAGAAGCCCCCGCATCTGAAGGAATATGACGGACTGGCAGACCCGGTCGACCACATTGACGGGTTTGAAGCCATGCTCCACTATCATAATGTCGGGGGGCCCATCAAGTGTCGTCTTTTCCCCACAACTCTCAGGAAGGCGGCCATGGACTGGTATAAAGGACTCGCCCCGGGCTCAATCACATCGTGGCGGAACCTGAAGAACCAGTTCATCAGTTCCTTCACAGCTTCTCGGCGCCATCCGAAGACCAAGGCGGCCCTCGAGGCCATCATCCAAAGACAGGATGAAACCTTGAGGGAGTTCATCAACCGCTTCAGCCGAGAAGCAATACAGGTCCCCTGCGTGGACCACATGAAAAGATACTTGCTGGAGAGGGGTCTCCTCCCCGGCACAGAATTCAGAAAGGCTGTGGGTATTGAGCCACCTCCGACTTTTGATGCACTCCTCGACAAAGCCCGAGCATACATGGACTACGAGGAGAGGGAAGCTGCCAACAGGGCCCGGGACTCCAGGGCTCGAGGTCCCAACAACAGCAGCAGCTCACGACAAGAGGCTCCTCCCCGACGTACCGGGGAGAAAAGGAAAGAAGATCGACCCCGAGAAGTCCGGGAACAAAGGGGCCCCTCGGGCCGTTTCACCGAGTACACTCCGCTCACAGCTTCCCGCGAGCGTATTTTGGCGGAGTGTGCCAGTACAGATTTCAGAGACGGTGGCGTCAAGCGTCCCCGACCTGCTCCCGCCAAGCCAGGGGCAGATAAAAATAAATATTGTCAATACCATAGGAGTCATGGTCATTTGACGGAGGACTGCGTCCACCTCAAGGACGCCATTGAAACCCTCATCAAGGGGGGGAGGCTCGCACAGTACAGGCGAAACGACGCTCCCCGTCGTGACGCCCATGAAGCCAAGGAGCCCGAAGAAGACGCCCGACCATCAGACGAGTCGGTGCCTATCCAGACCGCCTTCTCGGTAACCAGGCCCGAGGATTTCGACATTCCCGAGCTCCTGCAGGAGCCCCTGACAACACACAGCAGGTGGGAATATTTCCCCTCCGCCATGGTCATCAACGGGGGCGGGTTCAACGACCTCACCATCAATTCAGCTAAGAGGAAGTTGGACGAGCTGGTCGACATAGCTCCTCCACAAACTGTAACGTTCAAAAGGGTGAAGGGCAGGTCAAAGCCCATCACCTTCTACCTGGAAGAACTCCCCGGCGGAGCCCCGAACGCGGTCATCCCCTTACTGATAAGGGCAAAAATGGCCAATTTTGACGTGCATCGCATCCTGGTCGACGAAGGGAGTTCCGTCGACGTGATGTACAGCCAGCTGTTCCGGACCTTACAACTGGACGACTCACATCTCTCTCCGTATGTGGGTTCGGATCTACAAGGCTTCGACGGCTCGACTTCCAAACCTTGGGGTTATGTCGAGCTCCTGGTTACGTTCGGCGAAGGAACGACTACGAGACAGGTTAAGGTCCGCTTCCTCGTCATTGACTGCCCGTCTCTATACAATTGCATCTTGGGGAGACCGACTCTGGCGGAGCTGACGGCGGTGCCCTCGACCGTCCATTTGAAGATGAAGTTCTACACCAAAAGGGCACGGGTAGCCACCATCCAAGGAGACCTAGCCGCTGCCCGTAGGTGCTTCAATGCTGCTTCTAAGGGACGAGATACCGTCGACGTAGGGACCAGACCCGCCAAAAGGACAAAACAGGAGCCCGACAGGAAAGCATCCCCCGAGGAAGAAGTCCAGAAGGCCCCACCAAAGGTCGACTCCATAGCCCTCGACGCTCGCTTCGATCAGGACGAGCCATCCAGCAGCGAGCAAATCCCACTCCGGCCTATTCCGGACGGGGATTTTGAACTCGTTCCCCTCGGCACAGACCCGACCAAGGGAGTGAAGATTGGTAAAGACCTCCCCGACTTGGCCAGGAAACAAATCAAGGCCTGTCTGCGCGAGAATGCTGATCTCTTCGCCTGGAGCACTGCAGAGATGCCCGGACTCGACCCTGAGGTCGCCTGTCACCACCTCGCCATTGATCCAGCCGCCAAGGCCGTAGTACAACGTAGGCGTAGGCAGTCTCCAGAAAAAACGGAGGCTGCTGAAAAAGCTGTAAAAGACCTCCTAGAGGCAAATTTTATTTCTGAAGCCCGGTATTCCACCTGGCTGTCAAATGTTGTACTTGTGAAAAAAAATAATGGAAAATGGAGAATGTGTGTTGACTATACCGATCTCAACCGGGCTTGCCCGAAGGATGCTTTTCCTTTACCTAACATAGACATGCTGGTCGACAACTCGGCCGGCTACAAGACTTTGTCGTTCATGGACGCCTACTCGGGATATAACCAAATCCCAATGGCTCTGGGCGACAAACACTGCACGGCATTCATGACCAGCTCGGGCAACTATTACTACAACGTAATGCCCTTCGGACTGAAAAACGCCGGAGCAACTTACCAACGTATGATGAACAGAGTTTTCAACAAACAGATTGGCGACATGCTCGAGGTATATATGGACGACATGATCGTCAAATCCCGAGCAGACACCGATCACGCAGCTCATCTCAAGACAGTCCTCGCCCAAGCAAGACAGTGCAAAATAAGGTTCAACCCCGAGAAGTGCATATTCGGGGTTAAGGCAGGAAAATTCCTTGGATTCTATCTAACAGAACGAGGGATTGAAGCCAACCTCGACAAATGTCGGGCATTCTCCGACCTCCCAACACCGACGTCGAAAAAGTCGATACAAATCATGAACGGCATGCTGACGTCACTATCCCGCTTCGTCGCGAAGTCCGCTCAGCACGCCCTCCCCTTCTTCAAACTCCTTCGAAAGAAAGCAGCCTTCGAATGGAACGAGGAATGCGAGCACGCACTTCGCCATCTGAAGCAGAGCCTATCTCAATCGCCTGTGCTATCTCGACCAGACGACGGGGAACCGCTGTACTTATACTTGGCCGTTTCGAACGAAGCCATCAGCACAGCCCTTGTCCGCGAGACCCCCAACGGGCAGAAACCTGTCTACTTCACGAGCAAAGCCTTACAAGGGCCCGAAAGCAGATATCAGCAAATAGAAAAGGTTGCTCTGGCCCTCGTCAATGCTGCGAGGAGGCTCAGACACTACTTTCTAGCCCACACCATCATCGTGCGAACTGATCAGCCGGTGAGGCAACTCCTGGGTCGGCCAGATATGGCGGGCAGGATGCTGAAGTGGTCCTTGGAGCTCTCCGAATTCGACATTCAATACGAAAGCAGGAAAGCCCTGAAAGCGCAGGCCTTGGCCGACTTCGTCACGGAGATGACCACTCACGACCTTCCCCCGGGGAAGGAACACAAGTGGACCATCTTCGTTGACGGAGCGTCCAGCTCGTCCGGTAGCGGCGCAGGGATCCTCCTGAAAAACGAAGAAGGCGTAGTAATCGAGCACTCCTTAGTCCTCTCCTTCCCGACGTCAAACAACCAGGCAGAATACGAAGCCCTGCTCGCAGGACTAAGACTAGCCGAGGACCTGGGAGCTCGCGAAGTACAAATTTACACGGACTCCCAGCTCGTCGCCTCCCAAGTACAGGGGAGCTACCAGGCCAAAAACGACAACCTCATCGAATATTTGAACTTAGTCAAAAAATACATGGCAAAGTTCGTACGAGCAGAAATTTCTCATGTTCCCCGCGAGCAAAACACGAGGGCGGACATATTGTCAAAACTCGCGAGCACACGAAAGAAGGGCGGGAATAAATCCGTCATCCAGGAGTCTCTGGCACGTCCAAGTATCGAACCACCCTTGACTACGGTCGAGATCCATGCCATCGGGGATGCCACGTCCTGGATGACCCCGGTTTATAATTTCCTGACAAAAGGAGAACTCTCGTCGAACCAGGCCGAAGCTGCCATAATCAAGCGACGAGCATGTTCCTACGTGGTCCTCGAGCAGAAACTATATCGAAGAGGATTCTCCATTCCCCTCCTGAAATGCATCGACGAGTCCACCATCCCCGACGTACTGCGGGAGATACACGAAGGGATCAACGCCCAGCACATGGGCGGTAAATCCTTGGCACGGAAAGCCCTTCGAGCGGGATACTACTGGCCGACGATGCAACAGGACGCCAAGGAACACGTGAAAAAATGTGATAAATGCCAGAAACACGGGGATATGCACCTCGCCCCTCCGCACGAGCTGAGCACATTGTCGTTCCCATGGCCGTTCGCCTGGTGGGGGATGGACATCCTCGGGCCCTTCGTGCAAGGAACCTACCAGAACAAATTTCTCATCATCGCCGTGGATTACTTCACAAAGTGGATCGAGGCCGAGGCACTCGCAAAAATCACCTCGCACAATATCCTCCGTTTCTACAAAAGAAACGTCCTCGCCAGGTTCGGAATTCCGCAGGCCCTAGTGACCGACAACGGTACCCAGTTCACCGACCACGGGTTCCGGGACTTCGTCACCAAACTAGGGACAAAACAACATTTCACGTCAGTCGAGCACCCTCAGACCAACGGGCAAGCCGAAGCCGCGAATAGAGTCATCCTCCGAGGGCTCAAACGTCGGCTCGGCGAAGCCAAAAGAGGATGGGTCGAGGAGCTCCACAGCGTCTTGTGGGCATACCGCACCACACCCCACTCAACAACGGGTGAGACACCATTTCGACTGACGTATGGCACCGAGGCTGTCATCCCGGTCGAAATCATGGAACCGTCCCGACGAACGGAGGAACCCCTCGACGAAGAAATGAACGACGAAGCACTAAGGGATGAACTCGACCTAGTCGAGGAAATCCGATCGGGTGCAGCCCTGCGCGAAGCCACCCTAAAACAACGAGTGGCTCTACGCCACAACGACAAGGTCATCAAGTGCGAGTTCGAAATCGGCAGTCTGGTATTACGCAGGAACCAGAAAGATTCCCGCGAAGGGAAGTTGGCCGCGAACTGGGAAGGACCTTACCGCGTCCACGGCACCACGGGTACCGGGGCGTACTACCTCGAGCAATTAGACGGAGAGCCATTACCACGACACTGGAACGCTGCTAAGCTAAAGCAGTACTACAGTTAGAAACTACCAACACCTGGGACCCTCGACCAACGACACCCGCGCTCGGTCAACGAGGAAAAACGTCCGACTTCGTATAAAGGCTAAGGTACAAGCCCGACATACGACCAAATTGCACAGCATCGTGCGGCAAACGCCGACGATCGATAGTGCCCGACGTGGACAGCTACACCGAGCCCCACCGTCGTTGTACCCATGAGGCAGAACACCCAGCTCGCGATGGGCAGTTCACGCCAAGGGCGAATAGTCCCGACCGGGCTTCGCGCTCGACTGAGCAACCTCGCTCCAAATGCCCGACAAATCGTCAAGAATGACGGGCCATCTAAAAGGGTCAAAGGGAAGTCTCTCCCCTCGAGCACAACACTTAGGTGACTCTGGCCAGCGAAATAGGGCCGGGCACGTATACAAACGAAAGGCGGGCAGACTCGCCCGCTAAGTCACAGCCACTTACGGGCACTCCTCGGGCCCATGACTTAGGCTAAAAATTCATGCAAATATATAAGATTTCAAGCAAGGGCAAAACATTCAAAATGTAAAACAGAATTCAGATAAAAACGCCCGAAGGCGACAAAACAATTATAAACCGACCAAGAAGGCCGACGATGTTCATAACGTACAACAAACGGGCACGCAGGCCCAAAGAATACAAATTTCAAGGGCACGCAGGCCCGCTATCCTAGTCAGGTTTCCCCAGAACCATCATTGTCGACGCTTGGAGAGTCCGGTGGAGGAACGATCACGCCATCCACGATCTAATGTGTGTGGCCGATACCCTCAGTGACCAGACCAGGGTTTAGCAAGGAGAGCTGACCGACTGCGGAGTTGAACCCATCCTCCAGGGCACCGACGCAATCTGCCTCGAGGAGCCGGATATGGGTGACCAGATCCAACCGACTCTTCAAAGCCGCTATGTCCTCCGGCTCGTCCTCGGCAGGTTGCATGGCAGCGTTCATTTCCTCGATCTGCTGGGTCAAGCGTCCGACTTCGGCCCCCAGACGATCCCTGTCTGCCCGGAGAAGCTCCCCCTCCTCGGCCAACTTCCCTGACTTTTCCTTCTCCAAGGTCAACATCTCCCTCTCAGCATCCAGCATCGCCGTCTGCTCGCGGAACATCCCCTCGGAGCGTTCCAGAGCAGTCTTCAACTTCCGCGAGCTCGAGGTAAGGGTCACCTTCTCCTGCTCGAGTTCTTTGATACAGGAAGGATCCCCTCCTTCCTCGGATAGCACCAAGGCCATCTCGGCCATTTTCACCAGCCCGTCCATGCTGGCGGCCAGATACATCTTCTGATCCTCTTTTCTCATCCTTTTGATAGCTTCAGCCTCGTCGGCAATCACTGTCAGAGGGAATCTCTCGAAGAAGCCCGCCTCTTTGAAGCAAGGGGGGAAGGCGAAAGACCTAACGGCACTAGCGTCCTCGCCAACAGTCGGACCACTTTCCACACGGGTCCTCTTCCTTTGCATCAGGACGACACTAGGGTCGACCTCTTCAACTTCTGGGGTCCCATCCGACGCGGCCCCCGAGCTTGGCGGCGAGTCCACCCTCACCGGCTGGGGAGCACTTGGACTGTGTGGCGGTCCCATCCTCGTCGCCTGTGGGGCCTTCACGACCCTCCTGCCTCGCTTCTGGTCGCAAGACAATTTCAGAAGCCTTTCATGTCGACCGGCCATCGAACCTGCACAAAATAAAAGTTGGGTCAGTATCGAGCAAGCTCATAAATAAATGACGAGCAAAGAAATTCAAGCAATAAACGACCTAGCAGACGGGAAGCCTGCCTGTACGTCTCGCACTCCACGAGTGCCTTGGTGTCGATCGGCCGAGACTCGAACGTTGGGTAACCCTCTGCGTCCAGGATGTCGTCCCCTTCCCTCGTAGCCCACCGGGCAGGGTGGAAGCTATCGAAAAACCGACAGAGGGTGGCGTACGCCTCCTCGTCCTCCGAGCACATGTCCCCGGCAGCAGTGTGGTAGTAACCAGTCCCATGCTCGTAGTGCCTGAATATCCAGTGCACAGGGAACTTAGCCGTACGTGCCATCACAGGACTCCCATCGTCGCCCAAAACCGCCTCCCCGTCATCATCGCTTAGAGCCTCCTCCTCCTCGTACAGGGTTCCTAAAATCGAGGTGGTAACTGGCCGCACAACGTACCACTTGTCTTTAAAACCCTGTACGGAGTCCATATACATTTTGAAGAGTCTCCTCGACTGCTTCAAGGAGACCCAGCTGTGTTTCCCTCCTCGGGACTGGCGCTGCAGATGAAAAATCCGGAAGAAGAGCGGTATGGTCGCCCCGATCCTCAGATAGCGACACGTCAGCTCAAACGCCTGGATAAAGGCGAGTGAGTTTGGATGTAGTTGGGACGGGGCCAACTCCAAGTGAGTGAATACCCCGACCTGGAAATCAGTGAAGGGCAGCCGCAACCCAAGATCTTTGAACGCGATCTCATACATCGCGAAACTATATTCTGGATACACCGAACAAATCCTTGAACGGGAAGACGGGCGCATGACTACGAAGTTCTTTTGGAAGTCGGGCTGGCCCTGGCCCGCTTCGATGACAGCATATGGATTTCGGTCGCCCCGGTTGTAGATCGACGCGATCCCCCGGGGCTCGACGCCCACCCAGTCCAGCAAAGGGTCGGTCACAGTATCAATCAGGTTGACCGACTCATCGGCGCTTTATTCTTCACGATCGTGGCGCCCGGAGGAGCTCGGCTCGTCCGCCATGGTTACCTGGAGAGCACGGGAAACCAGTCAATTGGGCACGAAGCCATACGCTCGACAAATCACGACGTCCCATTCACGACCACATAGTCCGTTTCCACGAATGGTTGCCTCCCCGACATCCTGAAACTCGATGTGCTCTTCCTCAAACCAACTACGCGGTCACTCTCCAACATGTCGACCCAAGGTATGAACATGGCGAGCCACACCATGAGGCCCACGGCCAAGACCATGAACATACCGGGCGCGATCATGAATCAGGCGCCCTGGATCATGAAGACCCCGGGAAGCGCTGAAGTTTATCACCTAAAACTATGAATATGCCAACCACAAACATGCGTTTGCCGGTCCTAGGCACGAATATGTCGGGCTAAGTATGAGTTTACCGGGCTAATCCCACGCGCACAACCCCTAAAACATCTACAAACGCCAAAAATCATGCATTTTAACAGGAAAATGAAGAAGATAGACCACTTACTTGTATCAAAAAGTAGGATTTGGCTACGGAGTAGAAGAATCTGTGACAGAAGATCGCGACTGGAAAAAATCTGGAAGAGCAACAGCAGAGAGAGCACAGAGAATAGAAACGTGTTATGGGGCCCAAGGTTCCTATTTATAGTGATGACGTGGAATACCAAACGTCACCTCGGGCAACCACAGAGTCTCTCTCCTCAACGCGCTGCTCCCAACGCAATGATGACCCTATCCCCATAGGGTGGCGGCACAGTTCCCGAAAGATACCTCATATGCTCGACAGACGCGCCCGGTGAGGATCCTCCAGGCATCCACCGCGGAAGATGTCTCCGAGCACGACACGAGGAGGCCCTCGAGGGCCCACACCTCTGTCTCGGGCACGAGACCTCGATGAGGAAGCGACCTAAGTTCAAGCCATGGCTCCTCACAAAGGAACCACGACTTGGGGGGCTCCTGTTCTGGACTGGGCCCGGCAGGCCCAAAAGCATTGTAAAGGCCCAGTCCAAATGGAATTACAAGGGCCACCCCGACCAGAGAGCACGACGTGCTGCTCGACGGCAAACCTCCTGCTCGACATGCTGCGGTCCAGCACCACAACCTGAGGTCCTGCTCGACATTACCTCGAGCAATCCAGCTAGGGAAGACTCAGTCCACTGTTCCCCCAACGATACTCCGAAAAGACCGCGTCTCCGTCCGCCCGCACTTCACGCAGAACATCCAGGAAGGGGACCACGTGCGGGTCCCCACTACGCACGTAGAACCTGGCAGTTCCTCCATTGGGCCAAACCTGCCCGGCCCAATGAAGGAACCTTGGCCCAGCGCTGGGGGCTATAAATACCCTATGCTTCCAGAGGGTCAGGTATTCATCATTCTAACCTTACACTTGCTATTATCTGCTCGTACTCCTACTTACTTCAGCATCAGAGTGTCTTGCAGGTACCCCCCACCTCGTTCAAAAAGCTTTCTGCTCGGAGCCAGCCGTGACGGTCCATTTCTGATCAGGTCAGATCAGGTAGCAATATCTAAAGGAGGAGGAAAAGAACATAGACTTTTTTTGAGTAGGTAGAACACTCGTAGTCTATTGCTCACAAACTTTTCAAAACAAAACATCTTTTTCACAAAACAACACTTTTTTTCAATAAATATTTTCAAAACAAATATTTTGTATACATTCTCAACGATACGGGAATCATTACAAAATTGTCGCACTTAGGCATTTTAAAAATATTTTCAAACATACACAAACACAAAGCATTTTCAAAGTGATCTAGCGATTAAGAGCCCGTAAATAACTACAGAAGAAAAGGGTGCTAACACCTTCCATTTTCATAACCTACCCCCTTACTCAGAAAAATCTCAAAAGGTCTTTCCTGTTATTTTCTCCCTTTCCTTTATTGGATAAAATAAAAGTCAATGGAGACTCTTGCTATCCGCAACATTTACGATAAAACACAAAACCCAAAAGTCATTTCTCCCACTGTATTATAGAACTAGCGACTCTGCTGGGGAATGTAAAAGTGGGGTTACCTTTAGAGCTAGTTCACCTTTATTGCTTTACTTGTTTGCCTTGTTTGTTTATATTTCAGGATATGCTTGGGTTTAATTCTTGTATAAATCCTATACCCGGATCTGGGGGAATTTTAGGTAAGTAGCAATAGATCATGAAAATCGTACGGTGTAGACTAATATGGGTGAAATGATTGCTACATTAGTGCGACACATTGGTTGGTGTCGGTGTCTCTTGAGTAAATCAAGGAGAGTGATGGGCTTCCGCATGGTGTCATAAGTACTAATTGACCTTAGAACCTTAGTTGACATAACTTAGCCATTAGAAAGTAGTGACATGGCCGACTTTGGTGCAAACTGAAGTTGGTTGATACTCGATGTTACACTCATTGAGATCATACTTTCGGGATATTTCTATCGTAAATCAGATGCTTGACTGAAATAATGCCTGAGAGAAAGATCAGTGATTTGAGATTCCTAGAACCTGGTTACTTCTTTTAGGACATGTTAAACCAACCAAACTCAAGAGGGTACTTACCTACAAACTCCATGCAATCTTAAACCTAAAGCCTTGTGTGTTTTGTCTGTGTATGATTAATTATTTGAACATGACATCATAACATCATGACATCATACCATATCATTTTCACTAACCATTTCAAGGACCAAGAGATTTATCTTTGTTTTGTTTTGTAGGTTACGGTCTCCGCTTGTAAAAACAATATTCATATCAGTTTTGTGAGGATACCTTTTAAACTTAAGAAGTTAGTCTCGAAAGTTCCTGAAAGCTCTCAATTCACCTAAAGGCATGGCCATCTATTCAGTTTGGTTACCTCGGATTTTGAAGAAGACATGATGAGTGTTTTATTCCATTTCTTTGATCCCACACATCACTGTTTATCCTTTCCTGATTATCAGTTGGTACCCACAATGTAGGAGTTCTCTCAATTATTGGGAGTACCCGTTCTTGATCAGACACCCTTCACCAGTTTAGAGGAAGCTCTGAGACCTAAAGATATTGCAGCAGCCTTACATCTGAAGGGGTCCGATATTGTATCTAATTGGGAAATGAGAAATGGAGTAAAATGTTTTCTGGATAAATTTCTTATGGAAAAAGCTCAATTGTTTTTGGATGCTATGAGTTTCTAGGCTTTCGAGGAAATGTTGGCTTTGCTAATATATGGGTTAGTGTTATTCCCTAATCCAGACTAACTCATAGATGTGAATGCCGTCAAAATATTTCTCACTCGTAACCCTATGCCTACCTTGCTCAGATACATTTTGCATTCTCTTCACACTCGTACTATGAGGAAACATACCTTTTCTATCCAGGTGGTTTATTTCTCACCTTCCCCAATCAATATTGAATAATGAACAAGGCTTGAGGTGGTCTCAAATGATGATGTCGCTCTCTCATTCAGATATCTATTGGTGTTCGTGATCTCTGGAAAATATTACTATCATTGACCGTTGTGGGGAATTCCCTAATGTTCCACTCCTTGGCATTAGGGGAGGTATTACTTACAACCCTTCTCTGGCTCTACGTCAATTTGGTTATGCTCGAAGATAAAGTCCTCGTGACATGCTTATCTAGGGTATTGTATTCGACAATGAAAATGATCCTCAAGGTTATCGTTAAAGGTTTATACATGCTTGGGGCATGGTAAACAATATTGATAGCAAGACTTTAGGACAAAAGAATTCCATCCAGTTGGAGCCCTACCTCAAATGGGTACGAGCTCGCGCTCAAAACCTCATGATGCCATATCCAGCTGTTTTACCGGTGATCATAGAGCCTGTTGTTGAAGGAGACGTCTCTCGCACCATCCTCCATCCAGACATGCCCACTGACCTTGAAGAATTACAGAAGTCATAGATTCAACTCAAGAAAGAACGGGATACCTTTGAAACTCAATTCTATGCAATTGAAAAGAAAGTGTTGGAGCTCACAAAGCAACTTCACGAGGAGCAAAGCCTTAATTCATACATCGACATGAAGAGGAAGCGTACGTGGGGGACTTGAGTCTTAGGTTTTAGGAGTTTATATTGTTGTCTCTTTGAGACCATTTTATTTTCATTGTAAGCCTAAGAGAAAATTTTAATCTTGAACTTACTAATAAAAATCTTTGTTTTTGTTTACTCTTGGCTAGAAAATTTAAATCTCCTAAGGTCCTTGAAAACATTACATCCACATATAATGCATACTTTCATAAACAGATTTTCCAATACAAGTTTCCTCATCTATTTACTGCTTATTTCAGTATAAGATGACCCTCGAACAAACTGTCAAGGATCTGTAGGCTTAGCATGCACAATTCCAAGAGACTATTCTGAATCTGGCCAAGGGGCAACAGAATATAATGACGCTTCTCGCCAAGAAGAAGATGACTAGAAAGCCGACGATCATCTTCAATATGGGGAGAAGATTCAAAGGTCCTGCTCAACCTGTTCGAATGGATGATGTTTCGTTTGAGGAAGACGACAATCAAGAGGAGGATGGAAGAAGTGTCAAGGGAGAAGATAGAAACAATCAGGGTTCTGAAGATGAAGACTACTCCAATGAACAATATCCTCCTGCAAATAACAATTACAAGCAATTGGAAGACCGTCTTAAAGCTGTGGAAAATTTAGAAAGTTCCTGGATTGTACTTTGGAGAACTAGGTCTGATCCTGGGGGTGGTCATCCCACACAAATTCAAGGTCCCTATATTTGCTAAATATGATGGGGTCTCTTGTCCCAAACTTCACCTGAGGTCGTATGTTCAAAAAATCTAACCTCATATTACTGACAAGAAATTATGGGTCCGTTCCTTTCAAGAAAGTTTGTCTGGTACTCAACTTGAATGGTTCTACCAGCTGGAAGGAACCAACATTCACACATGGGAAGACTTGGTTTCTGCCTTTTACAATCCGTATCAATATAATGCTGACCTTGCACTAACTCGTGTTAAATTGCAAAACATGTCCATGGGCTCGAATGAAGGGTTCAAGGAGTATGCCCAAAAGTGGAGAGACTTAGCTGGAAGGGTCCAACCTACCTTGTCTGGCTAAGAGTTAGTTGATATGTGCATGGGTACTTTGACAAGCCCATTCTTTAATCATCTAATTGGGAGTTCTTCATCTAGCTTTACTGAGATAATTCTAACAGGAGAAAGACTTTAAAATGGTATTAAGAGTGGAAAGATTCCAATGGCTACATCTTCTAATACTGTGAAGAAGCCCTTCGTTGGTAAAAAAGAAACCAATGTTGTCTATGGCCAGAAAAGCCGTAGTAAAAATGACTGCCATCAGTTTGTAGGAGTGGTATTGATCTCTAATCCAGTGCCTGTTCAACAATCACAAAGGGGCAACCGTCAAAGGCCAGATGCTTCGTCAAGGCAGTTTACCAAGATCGGCATGCCTTTATCTCAGGCATTACAACATTTGGTAAAGGCTAGACTCATTTCACTGCAGGATCCTCCTCAGAATCCCAACACATCCTCTCCAAAGTACAATCCAAATGCAAGTTGTTCCTATCATTCGAACAGTCCTGGATACGATACCAACAACTGCTAGGCCCTGAAAAGCAAGATTCAGAATATGATCGATAACAAGGAAATTGAGTTCGACCTTCCAGAGACTCGAAACGTGATTACTGCACCTATTCTGAAGCATGACAAAGGCATAAATACTATTGGAGATGTTTTGTATGTTACTTTCGTAAGTGATATGGTTACTCCTCTCTCAACAGTCAAGGAGAATTTGCTACGAGCCGGTTTATTTCCTGGTTGTGTTAAAGAATGTTATTACTGTGCAGTTCAACCCAATGGCTACGGGTTACTGAAGAAAGGCGTTCAACGTATGATGGATGAACATGTAATTTTGATTGAGAGAGTTTTGTATGCTGATAATTTGTGCCAAGATTTGTTTGTCATATTTGGTACCCCTTTCAGGATCACTTCTAAGGGTCCTATAAAGATTACTGCCAATCCAAAAGTTGTTCCTTTAATCATTACAACACCTGAGCCCATCCCATATTCCTCAGAGAAGGCTATTCCATGGAATTATGGGTCTGACGTCTATTACCATGACATTAAACAAGAGTTGTCTGACGAAGATAATGAAGAGACTGATCCTAATATTGACAATATTGCAGGGACCAACAAAATTACTAGAATTTTCTCCACATAAATCTCTCCACCTGTTCAAATCATAGTTACCAAGACAACTGCCAAGGCTCGAGGTAAATAGCCAACGATAGAGCCTGCCCAGATAGAGGCTCCAAAAGAAGCTACAGTCAAGGACACTTCTGGACGAGAGTTGGAGGATGTTTTGAAAATCATCCCAAGAGCGACTATAAAATTGTTGAACAGCTGGGGAAGATCCCATCCAAAATCTCCATGCTATCTTTACTACTGTGTTCTGAAGCCCATGTGCAGGTTTAGTAAAATTCTTAAAGACTGCTCATGTGCTGCAAGAAATTTCGGCTGATCAATTTGGAAGTTACCTGGCTAGTTTAACAACTGGTAATAGATTAGGCTTCTCCGATGCTTACCTAACTCCAGAGGGGAGAAATCATAATAGCGTCCTGTATGTCTCCATTGAATTCATGGGCACTACGTTGACTCATGTGTTAGTTGATACTGGCTCTTCTTTGAATGTTTTGCCAAAAGAAACTCATGACAGACTGGATTGTGAAGGGGTTCTGCTAAAACCCAGTGACATTATAGTTCGAGCCTTTGATGGATAAAAAAAATGGTACATGGAGAAGTGGATCTTCCTATAAAAGTGGGTTCACAGATCTTTGAATCCACCTTCTATGTAATGGACATCCGGCCAACTTATTATTGTCTACTAGGATGCCCCTGGATCCATGGGGCAGGCGCTGTTACCTCCATCTTACACCAGAAACTAAAATATCCTGTAAAAGGGAAGATTTTTACTGTTTGCGGAGAAGAGGAGTACATGGTTAGCCATCTGAATTCATTCCGATACATGGAGATGGACGTGGAATTCATCGAGACTCCCTGTCAAACTTTTCAAGTGATTTCCCCTGCTGCTATTAAAGATTTTTCTGCCATTCTGAAGACTACCAGGGTTCCGCACAAGATGGCCTCCTTAAAATATGCCAAAGCAACTATAAAAGAAGGTGGTTGTACTATTTGGGGTCAACTTCCTAATATCCCTTACAAATCTGACAAGTTTGGTTTGGGCTTTACTGCAGAAGGTCAAAAGGCTGTTTGTTATGCTCGAGCTGGAAGACCTCCGTTCCATATCAGCAACAACAAAATCAATGTTATAGAAGACGTTGACAGTGATTATGATTTCGACAATTGGATCTTTCCTACCAGGGGCAACAGACTCAAAAATTGGAAAGCATAAGGTATTTTCCCTATCTCCTTTAGTAAGGAGTAATGGCTATTTCTGTTTTTATTTTCCTTAAGAATTTTGGTTATGTAATTTCTTTTAAAACAATGACTTTAAACCTTGTGTCTTGCCCGGGGCACAATGGTTCATTTGTTAAGGGTTGTCATTTCATATGTCATATTTTCATTTAATGAAAACATTGGATGTTTTGCATTCAAATTTTGCGCTCTTTGTCTTTCTTTTACTTTACTGCACTTTTAAATAGCTATGTGTTCTTACACACACGCACATTACATTTCAGACCCACATCCACTCTGGATCTCATTGATAACGGTCCTGCTATTGGCGCTTATGACTTCAAAAATATAATCTACCAAGCCGAGAACGAAGGTGAGAAAGATTGTGAGATACCTGGAGAACTTTCCGGACTCTTAATACAAGAAGAAAAGGTTATCCAACCGCATGAAGAGCCAGTCGAAGTTGTAAACTTCGATTCTGAGACAGATAAGAAAGAGGTCAAGATAGGTTCCAACCTGGAGGACAGTGTCAAGAACAAATTGATTTAAATGTTGCACGAATATGTTGAGATCTTTGCTTGGTCATATGAAGACATGACAGGGCTCGATACTGATATTTTGGTTTATCGTCTGCCAATGAAAGAGGGTTGTTCTCCGATTAAACAGAAAGTTCGTCGCATGCGTCCCAAGATGTTAGAGAAGATCAAGGTTGAAGTTATGAAACAATTCAATGTAGGTTTCTTAGCAGTGACGTCATATCCTCAATGGGTTGCTAATGTTATTCCGGTACCAAAGAAAGATGGCAAGGTATGTATGTGTGTAAATTACAGGGATCTGAATAAGACGAGCCCCAAAATGACTTCCCGCTTCCACATTTTGATGTTTTGGTTGACAACACTGCTTAGCATAAGGTATTCTCCTTCATGGATGGTTTCTCGGGTTATAATCAGATCAAGATGGTGCCTAAAGACATGGAGAAAACTACCTTTGTCACACAATGGGGCACTTTCTGTTACAAGGTCATGCCTTTTGGGTTAAAAAATGCTAGGGCAACTTATCAACAGGCCATGGCAGCCTTATTTCATAACATGATTCATCACGAGATAAAAGTATACGTCGACGGCATGGTGGCAAGATCACATACTGAAGAAGAACATCTTGATCATCTGCATAAGTTATTTGAAAGGCTGAAGAAGTACAAACTAAGGCTAAATCTGAACAAATGCATTTTTGGGGTGAGATCCGGTAAACTCCTGGGTTTCATCGTCAGTGGTAAAGGTATTGAAGTCGATCCCGCAAAAGTTAAAGCTATTTAAGAAATGTCGGCTTCTCGCATCGAGAAGGAAGTCAGAGGTTTCTTAGGACAACTGAATTACATTGCCCGATTCATTTCCCATTTGACTACTACCTGTGAGACAATCTTTAAATTGTTGAAGAAAGATCAAGTAGTAAAGTGGAACGACGACTGTCAAATAGCCTTTGATAAAATCAAGGATTACTTACAAGAACTTCCGATTATGATGCCACCAGTTGAAGGAAGACCTTTAATCATGTACCTAACAGCGCTAGATAACTCAATGGGGTTTGTACTGGGGCAGCATGACGAGTCTGGTCAAAAAGAGCATGCAATATACTACCTTAGCAAAAAGTTTACCGAATGTGAAACAAGATATTCACTGCTCGAGAAAACTTGCTGCATTTTGGCATGGGCTGCTCGCCGACTAAGGTAGTATATGTTGACCCATACTACTTTATTGATCTCTAAAATGGATCCCATCAAGTACATATTCAAGAAGCCAACTCTCTCTGAAAGAATAGCCCGATGGAAAATGGTCTTAACAAAATATGATATTCAATACACCACTCAAAAGGAAATCATAGGAAGTGTACTGGAAGATCATTTGGCACATCAAGCTGTAGACGAATACCAATCTTTGAACTTCGAATTCCCGGATGAGAACATCATGCTAATTACAGATTGTGAAGAACCTGAGCTAGGATCCCGATGGACTATGGTTTTTGATGGAGCTTCTAACGCATTTGGCAACAGGATCAGTTCTATAATTATCTCTCCTCAGGGTTGTCATACGCCCTTCACTGCCAGACTTTGCTTTGACTGCACCAATAATATGGCTGAATATGAGGCGGGTATCATGGGTATTAAAGCTGCCATTGACCTGAGAATCAAATTCCTGAACGTATATGGGGACTCAGCCTTGGTAATCAGTCAGGTTAAGGGAGAATGGGATACAAAGCATCAGAATCTTATCCATTATCGAGAACATGTGCTAACCTTGATTCCGTACTTCGAAGAGATTACTTTTGAGCATATACCAAGAGAAGAGAATCAGTTGGTGGACACATTAGTTGCCATGTCATCCATGTTTAAGGTCAGATGGGACAATGAGGCTCCCAGAATTACCATTGAAAGATTCGACAAACTGGCACATTGCTATGAAATTGATACTGATGGAGTAGAAGAAAAAACTTGGTTTCATGAAGTGAAAAGGCACCTTGAAGCTCAAGAATACCCTGAAGAGGCATCGATCAATGATAAGAAATTCCTACGAAGGTTCTCGGCTAAGTTCTTCTAGAGAAACAAAATTTTATACAAGCGCAATCATGATTCGACTCTACTTCGTTGTATGGACAAGGAGGAAGTAGAGAAAATTATGGAGGATATGCACAAAGGAATCTTTGGTACTCACTCCAATGGACATACTATGGCTAAGAAAATTTTGAGAGCAGGTTACTATTGGTCGACTAGAGAAACCGACTGTCACCACCACTTGAGAACTTGTTATAAGTGCCAGATCTATGTTGATAAAGTACATGTGCCTCCAGTACCTCATGAATGCTCCTTGGCCATTTGTAATATGGGGCATTGATATGATCAGAGAAATCAAGCCTACTACTTCTAACGGACATCACTTCATTCTCGTCGTCATTGAATACTTCACAAAATGGGTTGAAGCAGCCTCATTTGCCTCTATTACCAAGAATGTGGTCGCCCGGTTCATAAAACATAATCTTATCTGTCGTTATCGCATCCTCAAGAGAATCATCACATACAATCGTACCAACCTCAACAACTATGATCGCTGAACTCTGCATGCAGTTCAAGATCAAGCACCACAACTCTTCTCTGTATCGACCAAAGATGAATGGCGCAGTGGAAGCTGCCAACATGAATATTAAGAAAATCATACAGAAGATGGTTGTGACTTACAAACACTGGCACAAGATGTTTCCATTTTCTCGTCACGGCTATTGCACTTCATCTCAAACATCAACTGGTGCAACCCCATTCTCTCTGGTATATGGTATGGAAGTTGTCCTACCTGTCGAAGTTCAGATTCCTTCTCTGAGGATTATGAAAGATGCATACTTAGACGAAGACAAGTGGATTCAGACCAGGCTAGCCTAGTTGAATCTGATTGACAAAAAAATACTCGTGGTTGTCTGTCACGGTCAGATGTATAAGAAACGTATGATCAAGGCATTCAACAAGAAAATCAAGCATCGGGCTTATCAGGCCGGTGACTTGGTAATAAAGCACATCATCTACCACAAGGTGATCCTAGGGGAAAATGGACTCCCACCTACGAAGGGCCATTTGTTGTCAAGAAAGAATTTTTTGGGCGGTGTTATGATGCTAACCACCATGGATGGTGAATATTTCTCGCACCCTGTGAATGTGGACATAGTCAAAAGATACTACGCATGAAAACGACCCACTAGGTTGACTGGCCTAGGCAAAAATAAGGGCATCCCGGCGAACCAAAAGGGTTCGGGCAAAAATTAGGGATATATATAAAAGATTGTACACCCGGCAAATCGAAAACCTAAAAAGGCGGCTTGGGCAAGAAAGGGAATCCCGGTGGACTAAAAACCCAAAAGGGCGGTCTAGGCAAAAGTTAGGGATTAAGAGAGTACGACTATGTCCCATTGGATCACTTACTGTAAGCTTTATTACCAAAGTCAAAAGTTCAAATGGTACAGATCAATTCAATTAACTACTTCCGACAACAAGGGATGAGATGCTCGAAGACATAGGGGCAACAACCAAATTGGAACACAATGAGATCATTTCCACATAGGTATATGTTTTGTTTTCACTCTGTACTCTTTTCATTTCACGACAATTTCCTCTTACTAAGATTTGTATCTCTTTGTACAAAATCGTCTGTTTATGGGCAAACTATCAATACAAATACACCCTAAAATTCAAACTTTTTCTTTTTTAATTTTTCTGTTTTATTTGCAAAAACGTCCAATGAGTAAAATTGAATGAACATTTGCATATGAGCATGATTAAATGTTCAAATATATGCATAAGAACAAGAATACGCATTTACTTAAGACTCTAGGAGTTGGGATGACGTTTAAGCTGTCCACAAATCCCCACAGAGCCACTTCCATGAGATTATCTCCACATAGTAATCTTCACAAATTCATCTTCAAAGAAGATACATTCCTTGCAATTTCCCTGGTAGATCGCCCAGAGGATAAAATAATATGATCTTTTTCCCAGCAATATCACCCACCTACGGAGTTCCAATCCGTACAGTTCATGGAAGTTCTCTTCCTCGACTGCGTTTATTCCTCCAAAACTGCAAAACCCCTTACATATTTCTTCTCTCCAGCATAGCTTATTTCCTCAGGAGAGTATTTCTCCATCAACAGGGTTTATTTCCCCAACAGATTACAGTCTCCCCAACTTGAGTCTATTCTTCATATGGTTACGAATCCCTGGCAAAATTCCTCTCCCCAGTGAAGTCGCCACTATCTCCAAAGAGTTGCTACAAAACCTAGAACCAGACCATATATCAGTCAACTTTATCCTCCTCAAAATAATCGAAAGGTTATCAATCTCTTTTATCCCCAATTAGGGTATATAAGAATTAAACTCCCCAGACGAGTCGGGAGGCCATCCATCTCTTTTATCCCCAATCAGGGTATATAAGAATTAAAATATTGAGACGAGTCGGAAGATTATCCATATATTTTATCCCCAGTTTGATTATATAAAAATTAAACTCCCCAGACGAGTCGGAAGTTTATCCATCTCTTTTATCCCAGTCAGGGTATATAAGAATTAAACTCCCTAGACGAGTCGGAAGGTTATCCATCTCTTTTATCCCCAGTCGGGATATGTAAGAATTAAACTCCCCAGTAGATCGATGAACGACTAATGTTCCTAAACTCTTCTCCCCAAACAGAAGTCAACATTCCCCATCGGAGTTTCCTCAAACAGTAAGCATGAATCCCCAGCGGAAGCATTCTAGACAAGGTTGAAGATTACACATGTTATTCATCCCCAACACCAGCCAGGGATTCATTTTCCCCAGCAAGATGTCATACAAAACTACTGATACATTTCCAACAACATTTCACATTCATACATCATTTACCAATATCATAACATATGCATACGAAACGCATATAGCACAGTCTCATTTATTTTAAGAACATCATTACGCAATGCATTTCATACATCATGACATCGCATACAACTAACTCTTTACCTTTTCAGGAAAGATCAATCAACAGAAAAACATCATCAACTACTTATATGACCAGACAATCTTCTCCAAGGCTACATCTGACAAAGGGATATTTCAGCAATTTCCTCATAGGATCATTCTCAAAAAGACATCTTCTGGCTCAGATTAAATCGACCATAGATTTATTCTGATACTTCTTCCAGTAGACTTTTTTTTGCCTCGGATTAAATTGGCCATAGATTTATTCTGATACTTCTTCCAGTTAAAGACAAAAGACCTCTTCTGGCTTAGATTAAATCGAGTGTAAATTTATTCTGATACTTCTTCCAGTTAAAGACAAGCGTAGACATCTTCTGGATCAAATTAAATCAAACATAGATTTATTCTGATACTTCTTCCAGTAGACGTTTTCTGGCTCAGATTAAATCAACCATAGATTTATTCAGATACTTCTTCCAGTTAAAGACAAAAAGACCTCTTCTGGCTCAGTTTAAATAGAGTGTAGATTTATTCTGATACTTCTCCAAGTTAAAGAAGGATGCAAACATCTTCTGGCTCAGATTAAATCTACAATAAATTTATTCTGATACTTCTTCCAATATACATTTTCTGGCTCAGATTAAATCAACCATAGATTTATTCTGATACTTCTTCCAGTAGACATTTTCTGGCTCAGATTAAATCGACCATAGATTTATTCTGATACTTCTTCTAGTAGACATTTTCTGGCTCATATTAAATCAAACATATATTTATTCTGATACTTCTTCCAGTAGACATTTTTTGGCTCAGATTAAATCGACAATAGATTTATTCTGATACTTCTTCTAGTTGAAGTAAAGCGTAGACTTAGTCTAATTTCTATCAACATTTAATTTGGATGGAATCTATAAGCCCATCTCCAATGACTCACCATTTCCTCTACAAATGGCATATTTACGCCCATTCCCGTTATAATCAACCAATAGCATTACTTCGTGCTCCGGTAATTGCAAATTTCTGGGCACTTAAGTGTTTAATCATCTTCTACCTTCAAGTCATGAATGGTGGACATGCCAATCTAACTCTTCAGGTTTAAGAAGATTGAATAGGGGAAGCTATTGTACCCTAAAATTTACCCTCCCATTTTCTTTAAAACATTTTCACAAAGGTCTCAAATACTCAAAGCCACTCAAGAGTTGACTGGTCAAACATCCTCCTAAGCAAGGTTATTCAAATAGGGTTTAGAGCTTCTCAAAGAAGATTGGTTTGAAAGGGTATCAAATGACTTTCATGGTTCATCATAGGTCCTCAATAATTCTTATGTCAAGTTTCAAGGCTTGCATCACATGTTTTCTCAGTCAATGGCTCAAAAGACTGAAAGCCAACTATATTGGGTAAAAAAGTCAATTATGGTCAACATACAGTCAAAATTTAAGATTTTTTGTAAACATCAATGTTTTGAGGTGATATTCATCATTTTATCAAGGGTTGATCATGATTCCTCAAGGAAAGCCCTCAAATAATCAAAGAATAAAAATTTCCAAATTAGGGTTTTGATTGAAGATGACTGATCATTGACATCTGGCCTAGTGCATAACCTAATGGCTTAGAGAATGATCTCAAGGTCTAAAATACAACATCTTGACATAATTACATGGCACAATACATTTCCAAAGATACAAGTGATTAATAGTTGAAGAATTGAATCAATTGATAAAAAGTCAACAGTCATACAAAAGTCAAACTTTGACTTTTTGGTCAACATTGGAATCCAAAAATCAAGAATCATCAAAACATTCAAAATTATCAAGTTTGATCATCAAGAATAAAGAGAATCAAGAAAGTAAACAAAAGTTAAAATTGAATATTTTCAAACACTTAGAAAAATTCATGTGTTTTGTACCTAAAAAACTCTAACTTCACAAGCAAGTTTCCTCAAGATACAAGTTGATTGAAAGAAAACTTTAAACATTAAAGTTGTAGGTATTAATGAATTCTACAACTTTTTTTAAGAGGGTTGATATCAAAAAGTGATTAAATTAAGAGATATGAGACCATGAAGTTCTGATACTTTTTATCTATCACTTAGAAAAAATTTCAACAAGTTTTGATCAGTTTTTCATCTCAACTTCTTGGCCAATTTTCACCAATTTCCCCATTGATTTAGCCAAAGTGGTCAACATGAAATTTGAATATCATGTTCTAAGCTTTACAAAATGTCCAAGAGCATAAAAATATCATGCTTGATCTAGAAGTTTCGATGAGATAAAGATGGCATGTCAAACTTGAATTATAGGTCCTTCTTTTGAAAACCTTCTGGCTAAATCTTAAACCTAAGCTACATGATCTCATTTTTTAGTCTATTTAACTTCTTAATCTATCCATAATCATAATATTACACAAAATCTTAAGCCATTACACAAGGATTAAAAGCTTTGTCCAATGCATCATTCCATTTTAGGCCAAAAGTTAACATTTCCACTCTTGTAAAGCTAACTTTAATCATAAAGTCCACTCCTTGAGCCTCTAACTTATTTCTTCTATCACACTCAACATGAATGCTCAGAAGCAAACCCTCTGCACCCAACACCATGCTTGTACTTGAACCTTGAAACCATGGAAATTCATCAAAACTTGATTTTTCACTTTTTAAACCATAACTTGCTATCTCAAAGATCTGGTTACTTCAACCTCTCCAACCTTTTTCCTATAAATAGAGAGCCATTAGAAAGCCATAGGACGAATGGACAAGCCCTCTAAACCTCTCACACACTCTCAAACTCAGAATCACCAAGAAAACTCCATTGGTGCATATCTTGAGCCTTAAGAAGCCAACTCTTAATCCACTCATGTGTTTTCCCTTTTTATCATTCAAACATCATCTATATACCATATAGAAGTAATACAAACACCTATTTCACTTTTGTAATCACTCCATCACCATCCACCATTTTTAAAATCTAACTTGCAACTTGACTTGAGTAGAACATTTGAGCCATCCTCAAAGCAAAGTAAAGGTTGCAACACACTCACCAAGGTCCAAGGAAGCTTTTGGCATCATTTATTTTCACCTAGAAGCATCCATACGTGTTCTGAGTTTTCACTTCAAGAGGTAAATTTTCCAAATTGTGATATCTTGATACAAGCATCATTTGCAAATACATTCTAAAGAAAAAATGTAGATATCATGCCTCTAAAGCTAACCATGTCCTTAGTTATCATTTAAATTAGTCGTGTGATGAGAACTTTGACTCTGAACCGTTAGGGTTTGTTTTTGGTACCAACATAAAATCTCTTTAATCTTTGAGTTTTAGATTGAATAAATTACATGGTTGAATTTGTGATTAAATTTCAAGCAAGTTTGGTTTTGGAAGTTTTCAAAATGGATGAGAAATGAGAGTTTTCGAAGATCATCAATGGTGTTGTTGTTGTTTGCGCCCGCGAGGAAGAAGAAGATAGAATTTTCAAATTTTCAAAACTGAGTTCATATTATATTTATTGGGTGCTATTTCATAACGGGATGAAACAGTCACTCCAGTAGTAAAACAAGCCAGCGTGTAACCTTAGGGACCTGGGTTCGAGCCCGAGTGGTACCCTTTTTTTCCACATATTTTTTATTGCAGATTTAGTACAATCAGGTCCAGCGTGCGCACCATGCATCTCCAGCCTTGACCATCAGATCTCATCAAGCCAGATCTGGATGCCTCAAACACGCATTTCCACCATGAACCATCAAAGACTCGTCACACTGAATCTCACAAGCGCTTGGGCTTTTGAATTTGGGCCTGGATTACTTTGCTTTTTGCTCACCCCCATTTTACTTACTTGGAGGCCCATTTAATTTTTTTAACTGATTATTTCTTTTTAATCATTTTTCATTTAATCAGAAAAAAATTATAAAATCATAAAAAATTTAGATTTAGGTTTTAATAAATTATTTAATTTTCATAAATAAAAATTAATTAATTTAATTTTTATAAATAAAAATTAATTAATTTAATTGCACTTTATTTTATTTTAAATGATTAAATTGTAAATTAATTAGAATTAGGTCTAATTTTTATTTCACATTTCAAATATTTTTCTAAACAAAAACAACAAGATATTTTCTTAAACACTTATAAATATTTTAGGGTTTCTTAAACATCTTCCCCCTTTTCAATCTCTGGGCGCTCATTTACTTTTTCGCTTTATTTTTCAATATTGTAAACTGTCAATGATTTGTAATAGTTTAAATTAGGATTTATTTATCTTTTCCCCGTTTTATGGTTTGTAACTCCCCATCCCCGAAGCCTTGTAATATCGTAGAACATTTAATTTCCGCAATTTACTACTTTCCTTATTTAACTGCTAGATTAATTAGGCGTGCATGACAAGACATAAAAAACAAACGTTAGAAAACCTAATTTTAAGACAAAAATAATTGAAACCAATCATTATTCACACACGCACCTCTAGGGTAACCTCACTTGTTGCCTTAGGATAAAATAGTCATGTCCCTCGAATGTAGGATGCTTTAGCAAAGACCTTCGGTTAAAAGATTGTATTCCCTCGATGACCCTTCGATGCTGCCTTCGGTAAATGATCTTAGTCCCTTACGATAATTGTTAAAGCATCCTATAAGTTGCCTTCTATGACTGTACGATGACCTGCACCTGTCCCTCGCATCCAATGATAGGGCTTCCTACTAACTAATGGTAGGGTAGCACTATCTAAATAAGGAGGAAAAGAACAAATACTTTTTTTAGTAGGTAGAATGCTTGTAGTCGCTTGCTCCCAAACTTTTAAAAACAAAACATCTTTTTCACAAAACAACACTTTTTTTCAATAAATATTTTCAAAACAAACATTTTGTATACATTCTCAACGATATGAGAATCATTACAAAATTTCCGCACTTAGGCATTTCCAAAATATTTTCAAACATACACAAACACAAAGCATTTTCAAAGTGAGCTAACGATTAAGAGCCTGTAGATAACTACAGATGAAAAGGGTGCTAACACCTTCCCTTTTTATAACCTAACCCCCTTACTCAGAAAAATCTCAAAAGGTCTTTCCTGTTCTTTTCACCCTTTCCTTTATTGGATAAAAGAAAAGTCGGTGGCGACTCTTGCTATCCGCAATATTTGTGATAAAATGCAAAACCCAAAAGTCAGTTCTCCCACCATATTACAGGTTAAAACCAAGGTGAGTTCATAACTAAAAAACTAAAATTATTTTTCTTAAACATATAGAAACATTAACTGTTAAAATCCCATCTTACCCTTAAACCTAAAAGTGGAGCCCCTTGAGAACAAGAGAGATTAAGAGTGCCTAACACATTCCTTTCATCGAATTGACTTACGAATTTAGAATTTCTGTACGAATTAGGGTTATCCATTATTTCCCCATCCTTAGAATAAAAATTAATGGTGGAGACTCGTTATTTTTTTCCAGTTACGATAGGTGGCGACTCTGCCGGGTATACAACCCTAGGGTTTAGAGTCTACCCTCCTTTTAGGTCTAGGTTTCTTGGGTTTCTTTCTATTTTTGGTATGTTTTATTTCTATATTTGTTTATTTATTTGTTTATTCATATTATCACTGTTTTCATTTTATTTTACTATTGGTGGGTATATATATTGGCCAAGGGGGGTTTAACATCCCTATGAGTTTTTGTGACGAATTCTCCTAGAGTCGGTTGAGTTCCAATGACTCTTTGTATAACCATAAAACAAAATATCATGGTGAGACCTTGTACGACCTAAGAGACAAAAGTCTCAGTCTACAAAGAGGCCCTGCTTAAGGGAGGCCCTTGTGGGGAGGGTAGAATATCTGTAGGAAGAAACTAGGAACCTATCAACTAAGGATACTTTTCACAATTCCACTACCATGTTACATCACCATGCATGCATACATCATTACATTTCAAAATATTCATTATTTTTGCATTTCTCTTGTCTTATTCACAGGATTTCTAAGAAAAAAAATAATAATCAAAGGTTTTTGGTGAGTATCCTAAAGATGAATACAAACAAGAAACAAATTGTTCGTGTTAGTGCTCTTATGCCTGATATGAAGAAGATGAAAATAATCAGAGGGAAACTACCTAAAAGAGCTATGAATATGTTTGTTCGATGCTATGGAGATATCATTGAGCTCAAAAATGTGACTGTATAAGTGGAAGTAGTTATTGACCTAGCTCAATTTAATGACCCTCCGCTCAGATGTTTCACTTTCCTAAATTTTCAGTTGGCACCTACTTTGGAGGATTTTTTTATAGGATTTTGGGATTCTCCAGAATCAAAGATTCGGCCTATATAGGGATTGGAAATACTATCAAGGTTCAAGACTTGGATAAGGAATTTGGGATACCTTTCACTGACTTGCTACTTAATTACAAAAAAGATGGTCAAGTTAAAGGTATTAAAAGACAATACTTGGAGTCCAAAGCTCTTTCTTTTGCTGATAAGAAAGAATGGGAAGCTTGTGTGGATTGCTTGGAATTACTTATTTTTTGTTTAGTTTTATTTCCAAATATTATGGATTATATTGATGTTGCGACCCTTAATGTATTTTGGGTCATAAAAGTCTTGAATGCCGATCCTACTCATACTTTACTTGTTGATGTTTATTACTCCCTTCATAACCGTTATGAAAAATGAGGGTGTCCTAAATTGTTGCATTCCTCTGCTTTTTTCTTGGCTTATTACTCACCTCTACAAGGAGAATTATATGGTTAAAGATATGACTAGGAATTAATGATCCCAAAAGTTAAGGGTTCTCAGTGTTGATTCAGTTTTGTGGTATGCTAAGAAGTTGAACATAGGAGAAATTGTCTATAATTGTGGTTAATTTCTAAATGTTTCCCTAATTGGAACAAGAGGATGTATCAACTATAACCCCACACTGGCTTTACGTCAACTTGGGTACCTTTTGGAAGATAAACCTTCCGATGAGCATATTCAACCATTGATTCTTTCTGATATGGGTAAGAACGACCTCAGGTTACTTGTGAAGATTATCTAAGCTTAGAGTAGAGTCCACAAGAAAGGTGTTGAATTTGGAAGGAAGAATGATATAGAAAGGGAAACTTATACTTAATGGGTTATGGAGAGAGATCAAATCATTAAGCTTCTCTTTGGTATTGATCCTACATACACACCAAATGTGTCAGATCCTCTTCCAATATCAATGGAGGAAATAGATAAGCTAAAAGATGACCTCGAGCAAGCTCAAAGAGAAAAGGAGAATCTAGAGCATGATCTTTATAACCTTGCTTACCAAAAGAATCAGATGCAACAAGAGCTTGAGCTGAAAGATCAACAGATTCAAAAGACCGTAAATTGTTTGAAAATGAGAGTCTTAAGCGAAAGCATTTGAGTGAAGGGTTATTGAGTGCTAATTTTAACTTGGATTCCAACAAACAACATTTGGATGATACTGCTAGAGAAATTGGGAGACTAAAAAGGTGGTATGAAAAAGCACTACATGACAAAAAGGAGATGGAAGAAACTCTGAAAGCCTAAATCCAAGGGCTAGCAGAAGGTACTCTAGATCAAGAAAGGAAAATCCAGTTTCTTACCACAAGTCTCCAAGAAAGACAAGAATGAGAAGTAGGATAACTCCTTAGGAAGATGAGGGCAGGAAAACTTCTTGCTTGAAAGACAGAAGAATATGAACAAATATGTCAAGAACTAGAAGGCCTCCGAAAGGATTTCCTCATTCAAAGGGAACTCTTTAAGGAGATAAGGTCTGAGAATATGTATTGGGAAGAACAATATACAAAGATTGTTCAAGCAGAAGAAGACGACAAGATCATAATCCCGACGCTATACAAGGAGTATCTGAGGTACAAAGACAAGCATGCAAAACTTGCCTTTTGGCGAATAATCTCATTGGAGACATTTCCAGAAGCTTGAGAGATGAAGAAGCCGTGATGGTCCCTCTTCCAAAGGACATTAAAAACTTCCTCCAACTTTACAGGGGGTGGTTGATGGTTTTAGGGCGGAAATCCGCAAACGTGCTTAGGAGATCTTAGTTTCTTTTGTTATTTCCTTTAGTATTTGACATTTGTTTTGATTTAGTTGTTTGATTCAGTATTTCCTTTCAGTATTCTCCCTTCAGAATTTTGTTTCGGTATTTGGAGTGTATTTCTCTTTTTCAAGGATGGTTATTATTCAATAAAAGTGCTTTTGTTTTAGTATTTTGTTGTGTATTTATTTTGGGATGCTCACCAATACAAAAGAAAAACCTGAATATATATAATCTTACCGGTTGATCAGAACCTGAGGAGTGGCCAGAAGATAATCTGCAGTTGGGTTGTGAAGTCGAGGAGAAAAGGTGGTTGTACCTGCAAGGCACTCTGACGATCAAGTAAGAGTGAGAACAAGGAGGTACAAGCAAAGTAATAGGTGGTGAATGGTGAATATTCGATACCTAGCCCTCACAGGTGTGAGGGTTTATATAATGCCCCTGGCGCGTGGCCATTGGTTCCTGATTTCACGCCTAGATATGCGGGTCTATGAAATCAGGTAACTGCCAGGACTTGGTCAAATTAGGAAGATGTGCCTGTAACTAGTCGTTGGTACCGAGGAGGGGGTTAGTTACAGACATCTCTCTGGTCGGTTCCTGTTGGCTTGCATGATGTTGATGTCAGGCAGGCTGAACTAGGATGGAAACGACTGTCATTGCTCGATAGGTAATGGGAATTCCAGGTTATGGCCGTGCGTGCTGTGCCAAAGGAGATATTTTAGACTAGGCCCAGTCAAGCTGTTGGGCCAGTCCAGAACAGTAGCCCCTTAAGTCATTGCTTATGGGCACATGAGTGATGAATTTAACATCTGCTCGACGGAGGGGACGTGTCTGATGGGGAAATGAGTATTTCCCATTGAGACTTTCCTGCGGAGAGGTGAGACGTTGGTCGTTAGAACTTTCGAATTTGGAGAGGTAGCATGTTTTGGGAAGTATGCTAGCGGAGCGGTGCAATGATGGCCTAGGGTTAGAGTGTAATAATGACGACCCTAGGGTTCTCCAGGCATGCATTTTGTACGCGCAGATTATCTCAGCTATAAATACGAGAGGAACATGGCGTTTAGTATTTTTCGCATTCTCTCTCAACTGCTTGTATTAGCTCGATAGTCGGCCATCTGTATTCGTTGAGTTTCTCTGCTCGCAGCTGCTAGCTTCCATCTTTTATTCTATTACTAGTAAGTTTCTGACTTTCCATTGTTGTTTGCTTTCATACTTTTGCTTTTTCCTTTCTAGAGATGCATGTGGTTAGGATTTAGGGTTCCGTTAGGGAGGACTTCATGGGAGACTATTGGTAGTGGAGGGCATTTTTATGATTTAGAATCACCGGAGCCACTGTGGGGTCTCCTCGGGGACCTCGTGGTGCGTCGTAGGTGGCTCATTAGGGCTTAGGGATTTTTCTGCAATTCATGCTTATTAGTGTGCCTCAATGAGGGTTCTGGTCGGGGATGTGTTCCTTGTTTCCCAGCGCCCATTCGCTTGTTTAGCGGTGGAAGGGTGATTCTGGCATTGATGTCGAGATCATCTTTTTCCTCTGTTTTTCAGGTGCCATGTTGATACTGCTCAGGTCGTTATTTCGAGCGAGTCTACACAGTCTTCTGGGAGTTTTTCGGACGAGACAAGTAGCTTATCAAGCATCCTGGAAATCTATGGGGATGTACAGAACCGGATGGGACAACAAATGGGGGAGCCTAGCGTGGGGGTGACATCCGCCGACCATGACAGCTTGTTTCCTCTTGGAGACGAGGAGAATCCCCAAGATTGGGTCGCGAACGACCCTTGGGACCGGCAGTCGTATTTTTACGAGCACGAGGAGGATGTCTTCACAGACATATACACTCATGAGGAGGGCCCCCCAGAGGAGTGGTCGTTATACATTCCTAGGAAGGAGAGCAGGACCTGCTCGAAGTATGACAGGAGGCGGATCCCTATGTATGATATCGTTTTTCGTGAGATGGGTCTCCGACTCCCCTTCTCTGACTTCGAGGTGGCCGTTTTCAGGCATTTTCGTATGGCTCCTTCTTAACTACACTCGAACGGTATCACATTCATGCGAGTGTTCGAGATAGCTTGTGACCATCTCAAGATAGGGGCCACCATTCCACTGTTTTTCTACTGCTTCCACATTCATAGGAGTAAGGTCAACGGAAACTGGGGATGAGTTTCCCTGAAGCAAGGCAATGGGAAGTTATTCAAAGCCTATCTAGAGTCCGTCCTCCACTTTAAGGATAAATATATCTTGGTGCATTCCTCCTCGACCAAGGCGATGTTGAACGTTTTTAGGACTGCGTCGTTGCTCAACGAGGATAGAACTCCCCGTTTAAACGAGCTAGGGGAGCCCACTGTGAAGTTGATTTACAAGTTCCTGTTCCAATGGGAGAGGAAGCATTTTGAGAGGGAATTGACCTCCTATGTTTGGAGAGAGAGGGAGCTCGGAGATGAGGATCTGGAGAGTTTTGCTACTCTGACCGTGTTCGTGGCTCAAATCCCTTGGGTCCAGCGAGTTGGTCGAGGAGGCAGGCCTGTGTTGGATAAGAAGGGAGAGCCCGTATATGAGCCAAGCCTCATAAACATCAAGGAGCTCCTCGGAAGCGAGGACCCTATTAGATACCTGGGTATGTATGTTTCTAATAGTAGCAAGTGGTCGTCGTTTGTTTGACTCCTTATTTTACTGACTATGTTTCTTTTTTGTTTGTTTTAAAAAAAGCATGCATCCTGCTCAAGAACGTTTGGCCAAGACTCTTACTGCTCGAGCGAGGAGGCCTTTGAAGGATGCACAGACTGATGCGAGGCCAGCTCATGCCTCAGGGTCGGGCGATTCATCCTTAGCTCAGGCCACCATCGCTCTCTCTCTCTCTCTCTCTCTCTCTCTCTCTCTCTCTCTCTCTCTCTCTCTCTCTCTCTCTCGTTTCCATTTCTTCAAAGGAGAAGAGACCGCGAGCCGAGGTGAGTGTCGACCTAACCGGTGAAACAGGGAAAGGGACGTACGACCTGCCTCCTTGATGGCTGAAGAAGTCTTTTTTTGAGGGTGCAACTCTCTATCTTCCTCGGGCCGAATGCCTCCTTCTCGAGGGGATGGGCCGTCCTGAGAAGAGGGCGATGCTGGCGCAAGATGCGGGCGGTTTGATACAGATCTTGGAGATGGAGGTTGCTTACACCGAGGGGAGTTCATCTCAGGAGGCGGAAATGAAGAATCTCTGGGCTAAGCTGGCTGCGAGCGAGAAGGCCTTGGTTGAGAAGGACAAAGCCCTGAAGTTGTCTGAGGAAGAATCGGGGAAGCTCTTCGAGGAACACAGGGTTCTTTTTCTCGAGAAAGAGGGCCTCGAGGAAAGGTAGCAGCCATAACTGTTGAGATTACTCTTGTTGAAGATGAGCCGGAGGATACTAAGGATCTGAAGACTCGGGCGGAGCTGGTTGATCGTTTCCAATTGGTCGTGGATGACACTCAGGCCGCTTCAGTGGGGAGCTTCAAAAATTCCGTGAATCATATGCATGTTGAACCCTGGTGTCGAGCTCAACACATCGGTAATGGGGGTTAACTACTATGTGGCTGGATGCTATATTCTGGTCCCTGATTATCTTAAGGATATTATCGCTCAATTGACCGGAGATCCTGTTCAATTGTCGCCCATTATCGAAGGGGAAGAGGGAGGATGATTACATGTTTATTGCGGAATTCGTGCCGTATTTGTTGTATTTGTTTCTCTGGGCTATTTCCCTTTAATGTAATAGTCACACAATATCGGCCCAAGCGGTCGCTTTATTGAAATTCAGGCCATTACCATTTTCTTTGAATATTTAACTTGTGTTTTTTACATGTTTGTTGACAAACTAGCCCGTTTAGGACTTTTTTTTTTGCTAAGAGTTTATAGCGAGGATGTGCTCATTTTATATGTTCGTCAGTGCAGGGAAACTGATTAAACGACCAAGGTGAATATCGGGCGAAGGCCGGAACTCAGGTCTCATTTCGAGGGACCCGGGTTCGGCGGCATGAACTTCCCGTCGTGAGTTGGGTGTTCTACCGTCGTGGCACAAGGACTATGAAGCTCGGTCGAGTTATCCACGTAGGGATGAGGGTGCGCTCATCAACAGAGCAGAGCCTCGCCCCTTCTGAATATTTTGGGTGCTATGCTCGTGCCTAGGCATGCACACGTGGTCGGGCCTGGGTGAGTTTGTCTTATCGACCAAACTCGTAGACTGCTCTGTTTTTAACTGTAATATTGTTTTAGCTTTTCAGCGTTCTATGATCGAACAAGCTGTTCCCCTTGTAAGTTTTCCAAGTAATACGCTCCAGTCCCCGTTTTCACGTAGATGCGATAAGGACTTTCCCAGTTTGCTGCGAGCTTGCCCTTGCAAGATTCTTTATGATTTATTTTTAGGAAAAGGCTGCCGACCTCGAACTCTCGTCGTATGACCTTGGCGTCGTATCACATGGCTATTTTTGTTTGAGAGAGGCTTCTCGTAGGGCCGCTCTTGTTCTGATTTCTTCCATTAGATCCAGCTCTTCACGGAGGGCAACGTCGTTCATCTCCTCATCAGGAGGTGCTTTGGTTTGCCTGGAAGGCTCCTCGATCTCTACGGGAATGACGACCTCCATCCTGTAGGCTAGTCACAAAGGAGTCTCCCGATGGATAAATGAGCAGTCGTTCGGTATCCCTAGAGAACACTGTGTAGCTCCTCGACCTATCGCTTCTTGGTTTCGTCCAACCTTCGCTTGAGGCCTTTGAGTATTGCTCTGTTTGCAGACTCAACTTGGCTGTTCATTTAGGGATGCTCGACGGAGGCGAAGTGTTGGGTGGTGCCTAGTTTGGTGACGAATTCTTGAAAGGTATGGTCTGTGAACTGGGTCCCGTTATCGGTGACTATCGCTTGTGGGATGCAAAAGCGAGCGACGATATTTCTTTTATAGAAGTGGAGGACGTTTTGGGCGGTGATTTTGGCCAAAGCTTCTGCTTCTATCCATTTGGTAAAGTAGTCAACCACTACAATTAGGTATTTGTTTTGATTGGTTCCGACCACGAACGGGTCGAGGAGATATAGTTCCACCAAGCAAAGAGCCAAGGAGAGGAGATGGGTTTAAGCTCGTTAAGAGGAGCTAAATGCATGTCTCTGTATCATTGTCATTTATCACATTTCTTCACGTGCTATTTGTCTTCGTGCTACATGGTGGGCCAATAGTATCCTATCCGCAAAGCTTTTCTCGCGAGGGATCTCCTACCTAGATGTTGGCCACTGATGCCCTCGTGGATTTCGAGCAAGACGCGCTCTGCCCCATTTCGGTCGGCACACTTGAGAAGTGGAATGGAAAATACTCTTGTATAAAGTTTTCCTTCGACCAAGACGTACGAGCAAGCTCTCCGCCTGACAACGACCACTTCTTTTGGGTCGTCGAGGAGTTTGCCCTTAGTGAGGTAATCGTGTACGGGGGTCATCCAGCAATCGATGTCCCCAGTGGCGAATACTTCTAGGGTATAGGATGGCCTTTGGGTTCTCGGTCAAGGGAGTATCTCCTGTATCACATATTTGTTTCCTCCCTTTCTCTTCGTGCTTTCCAACTTGGATAAGATATCTGAGCGGGTGTTGTGCTCGCCGGGAACGTGTTGCACGTCGACAGACTTAAACTTCTTTTTCGTCTCCTAGACCAGGACCCAATATTAAGTGAGTTGTTCCTGATATTTGCCTCGGACTTGAGAGGCAACCAACTGAGAGTCGGTGAAGATTTTCACTTCCTTGGCTCCCAGATCTTCGGCCAATCGTAAACCCGCGGGGAATGTCTCATATTCGGCCTGATTGTTGGAGGTTAGAAAAGATAGGGCGAGGGAGACTTCGATTAGGGTCCCTTCCTAGTTTTCCAGTATGATGCCCGTACCACTTCCGGTCGAACTGGAGGCGCCGTTGATGAAGGTCGTACAATGACTCGATCCGTCGGGGTCTGCGAGCGAGGCTATTTCATCTACAAAGTCAACCAAGGCCGGGGCCTTAAGGGATTTCCTGCTCTCGTATTGGATATCAAATTCAGAGAGCTCCAAGGACCATTTCAACATTCTTCCGCCCATGTCTGGTCTTCTGAGCATTTTTTTTGGTTGATCTGTCCGAACCACTATGGTCTGGGCCAAGAAGTAGTGTCTGAGTCTCCTTGCTGCATTAACAAGGGCTAAAGCTACTTTTTTGATTTGTTGATGTCTTGCTTCCGGGCCCTACAGGGCTTTGCTCTTGAAGTAAATTGGCTTTTATCCCTCTGGGGTTTCCCTTATCAGCGCCGCGCTTATTGCCTTGGAGGCGACGGCTAGATAGAGTTAGAGGACCTCGTCTTTCCTGGGCCGAGATAGGACGGGAGAATCTGACAACACTCATTTCAAATGAACGAGGGCTTGATCGCAATCGAGGGTTCACTCGAAGGTGGCTTCCTTGGACAGGAGCTTGAAAAAGGGAAACATGTGCTGGGCGGACTTTGCCACAAATTGAGAGAGAGAAGTGAGCATACCATTCAAGATTTGGATGGACTTCTTTGAGGTTGTCGGAAATTTGTAAAATTCCTGACATTTGTCGAGGTTTGCCTCAATACCTCATTACGTTAGATAGAATCCGAGGAACTTTCCTGCCCGTACACTGAAGGTACATTTTTCTGGGTTGAATTGCATTCGGCATTTTCGAGCTTGCTCAAACACTTTTTTAAAGTGGGAGGCATGGTCGAGCTCTTCGGTGGACTTGACGATCATGTCGTCCATATAGACTTTGAGCATGTCGCATATCTCATTGCAAAAAACATTGTTCATCATGCGCTGGTAAGTAGCTCCCGCGTTTTTCAGTCTGAATGGCATTAGGTTGTAGTAATAGTTGCCCGACTCGGCCATTAAAGCGATATATTTTTTGTCTGTTCTCGCCATGGGGATCTGGTTATAACCAGAGTACGTGTCCATATGATGCCAATTTAAAACTGACCGAGTTGTTGACCAGTTTGTATTATTGGGGAGTGGATAAGCATCTTTCAGGCAAGCCCGATTGAGATCGGTATAGTCAATACACATGAGCTATTTTCCATTAGATTTTTTTAACAAGAACTACATTTGAGAGCCAAGTTGCGTACTAGGCTTCAGAAATAAAATGTTCCTTTATGAGGTCTTTTACAGCTAGTTCTGCAACCTTTTCTTTCTCGGATGACTGCTTCTTTCTGCACTACGCGACTGCCTTGATGGCAGGATCAATGGTCAAGTGATGGCATGTGACCTCTAGATATAAATCGGGCATCTCGGCCGCACTCCAGGTAAACAAATCAACATTTTCCCTTAGGCAAGCTTTGAGTTGCCTTTTCGCCAGGTCGGGGAGGTCTGCTCCGATCTTTACTCCCCTTGTGGGGTCTTCTCCGAGGGGAACTAGCTCGAAGTCGCCGTCCGAGATGGGTCGTGCGTGACTCGAGAGTTTGTTGCGATCAGCAGAGGAGGTCGACCCTTCTTCTGTGACCATATGCTCCTTCCCTTTCCTCCTTTGCTCAACATGGTCTTCCATGGAGAAGTGACTGTCGAGGTCAATGGTGTCGAACCTCGGCAGTGGCTTGACTTCCTCAGAACTGGAGGGCATTGTGATTCCAGTGGCCGTTCGAGGTTGGGCGCTGATGAAACTGAGGCCTTTGGCCGAAGCTTCGAAGCACCTTCTGGCTGCTTGGATGTCCCCGTGGAGGGAGGCGACCAAGCCTTTGGCGGTGTAATACTTCATCTTGAGATGAACGGTAGAAGCGACCGTGATGAGTTTGGCGAGAGTAGGTCTCCCGAAGATGCACTGATAGAGATACGAGCAATCTACCACCAAGAATTGGGTCTTGATGGCTCGGGCCGTTACCCCCTCCCAAATGAGACGACCAGTTCTACATATCCCCAGAGTTTCGTGTTGGCTCCATTGAACCTCTGGAGATCAGATCCCATGTAGGGGGTTAGGTGGCTCTCGTTCAGCTGCAAGGTGTGTTAGAACATAGTTTGATTCTACAACCCTTGTAAGAGTTTTGATGATAACAAACACTCAAAGAACAATTATGCTCCCTAAATAAGTGGTTTGTTTTGCAGGGAAGTTTTGATGTAAGAAGCACAGAAGATGAGTTAGATCGTTGTTTAAGCTCTAATTCAACACATCTTACGTAGAAAGCAAAATATGCGTAACATGCTTATATAAAGAAGTTCTAAAACTACAACTTCTGAGTGCACTAAATGCTGCAAACAAGAACTCCGTTATTATGTTTTGTACAGTTCTAGAAAGAAGTAAAGGAGTCCCAACGGTAACATTCATCTTCTGATGTAATCTTTAGCAAGCATGTTCTGAAGCGTTACATTTCGTTCATGGATATTCAAAAGTAACGACTGAAAGAGGACAAGAATCTCTATGTTTGGAAAGTCATTAAATATTATTTATCAACATTCCAAAAGGACCTCACATGCGTTGCCTATATAAACAAGACTTGAAGGAGAAATCGTTCACGATTTTGCTGTGCATTAAAAACGAGAAATATGATCACCTTCAATCTATTGAATTTCATTTGTGTATTACATCACTTGTGTGATACTATTTTGTTAGAAAACACATCTTGTACACGCTTTCAAATATTGTATTGTGTAATACCTTGAGAAAACCGGGTTGTGGTTTAAACTCAAGAGGACTTTGGCAGTTGTCATTATACCTTTGTAATCAAGTTTGATTAGTGGATTAAGACCTTGTTGAGAGAGGCGAAATTACATTGGCGGGTGGACTGGAGTAGTTTGAGTTCAAACGAACCAAGATAACCAACGTGTCTTTTGTGTTTAAGTTTTAAAAACCCCAATTCAAACCCCCCTTCTTGTATTTTTCCATTCTTCAATTTGTATCAGAGTGTCTGGTTCTGAGTGCAAACAATTAACGGCGTCAGAAAAAGATCCAAGAAAGAAACACACTATGGTGGGACCAAGTCAGAACATCAACAATGATTAACATGATGAGAAAGATAGAATCAGAGGCAAACCTCCAATCTTTGACGGTGAAAACTTCGATTACTGGAAGGACATAATCGAAAGTTTCTTTCTAGCTCATGACGCTGATCTTTGGGATATGGTGACTGATGGGTACATACATCCAGTTGACGAAAGAGGTCAGAAGATTGACATAAAAAGAATGACAGATCATCAAAAGAGAGAATTCAGAAATCATCACAAGGCAAGAACAATTCTCTTGAGTGCTATCTCATACAGAGTATGAGAAGATCACGAACAGAGAATCAACAAAGCACATGTTTGACTCCTTGAGAATGACGCATGAAGGTAACACACGAGTCAAAGAAACCAAAGCTCTCGCTCTCATTCAGAAGTATTAAGCTTTCAAATGGAAGAAGATGAAACCATTGAAACAATGTTCTCAAGATTTCAAATTCTGGTTGTTGGGCTAAAAGTTCTGGATAAAGGGTACTCAAATGCAGATCATGTAAATAAAATCATCACAAGTTTACCCAAGAAATGGAGACCCATGGTCACAGCTCTAAAACTTGCCAAATATCTAAACAAAATCTCTCTCGAAGAACTCGTCAGCTCCCTGAGAAGTCATGACATAGAATTATAAGAAGATGAGCCCCAGAAGCATGGTAAATCTTTAGCTCTTAAATCTAACAAAAAATATGAACCAGAAGTTTTACAGGAAAAAGAAGAAAAATTTGGTGGATCCTCATCAGAAGAAGACGAACTGTCTCTTCTCTCTAGAAGAGTCAATCGCTGTGGAAGCACAGGCAGTGGAAGTTCAGAACTTCTAGAAGAACAAGTAATCATTCTGAACCATCTTCTGGATAAATAAAATTAAGTAACAAAGATATTATTTGCTACAAATGCAATAAACAAGGTCATTACAAGAGCGACTGTCCAAATCTTCAAAAAGAGAAACCTAAAAAGAAGTTCTTTAAAGAAAAGAAGAAAAGCTTCGTGGTAACATGGGATGACTCAGAATATTCTGAGGCTGAAACAGAATCAGAAGATGAAAGAGACAACATAGCCCTAATGGTCAATGTATTAGATGACACTAGATCATATGAATTAGAATCAGACTCATAGGAAGAAGAGGTATTCTCTAACTTTTCTAAATCTGAATTAGAAGAAAGTCTGTAAAAAATTCTTGAAAGATATCAGCACCTTTGAGTCATAAATAAGAACCTGAAAAAGGATCTAGTTTCGGACACTAAAGAAACTAAGAACAGAAAACTCAGAGCTTAAAGAAAGAATTTATAAACTCAAAAATAAATTACAAAAGGCTCAGAAAGAAACTGTCTTAGAAGTTCCTAGTAACTCTGATAAGATCATAAAAGAATATGATCATAACTTTCGAAAATTTCTTGCTAAAAACATAGATAGGAGAAAGATGGCTTCAATGATCTATGGAGTTAGCAGAAATGGAAGAAAAGGAATAGGATACAAGGGTAAATTATCTCAACCTAAGAAGGTTAAGGATATGGTCATAAAACACACAACCCCGTTATTCTCACTGCACCTATGGTAACACACATGACATAAAGTATACTAGTAATGTTTTTTCTGCTAAACCAAAATTCAAACAGAATTTTGGTAACTCTAACAAACAAGGACCCCAAAAGATATGGGTACCTAAGGACAAAATTGTCTATGTTGCAGATGTCTTTAACAGCAAAATTGAAACACTAATATTGGTACCTAGACTCTGGATGCTCTAGACACATGACGGGAAGAAAGCATATGTTTCAAAGCTTGTAGCTTAAATCTGGAGGCTACGTAGGTTTCAGAGCCAATCAGAAAGGAAAGATTATTGACTCTATAACTATTGGTAATGATACACTTCCTTCTATAGCTAATGTTCTGTTAGTAGATGGGTTAATGCATAACCTGTTATCCATAAGTCAATTAAGTGATAACAGTTATGATATAATATTCAACCAAAAGTCATGTAAAGCAGTTAGCCAGAAAGATGAATCTATCCTATTTAATGGAAAGAGAAAGAACAAAATTTACAAAATAAAACTTTATGAACTAAAAAGTCAGAATGTAAAATGTCTGTTGTCTATTAATGATGAGAAATGGGTCCGACACTGAATATTGGGGCATGTTAGTATGAGAAGAATATCTCAGATTAACAAACTCAATCTGGTAAGAGGACTTCCTAACCTGAAGTTCAGCTCAGATGCTATGTGTGAGCATGTCAAAAAGGAAAGTTTGCAAAACCTTCTTTCAAAATAAAAATTGTTGTTTCTACCTCTAGACCATTATAAATTCTGCATATAGATCTATTTGGACCAGTGAAAACTGCATCCATTAGCTGCAAGAAGTATGGATTAGTGATCATAGATGAATATAGCAGATGGACATGGGTAAAGTTCTTAAGACACAAGGACGAGTCACACTCTGTTATTTGCTTTCTATAACCAGGTCCAAAACAAAAAAGATCTTAGAATTGTTAAAGTCAGAAGTGATCATGGTGGGAAATTTGAAAACAAAAAATTTGAATTATTTTTTAATGAGAATGGCATCTCTCATGATTTCTCTTGTCCTAGAACTCCTCAACAAAACAGAGTTGTAGAATGAAAGAATATAACTTTACAAGAAATAGCCAGAACCATGATTAACGAGACTAACATTTCTAAGAACTTCTGGGCAGAAGCAATTAACACATCATGTTATATTCAGAATAGAATCACCATAAGACCTATTCTGGATAAAACTCCATATGAACTATGGAAGAACAAAAAGCCTAACATTTCTTATTTCCATCCATTCGGATGTACTTGTTTTATTCTAAACACTAAAGAACATCTGAACAAGTTTAACTCCTAAGCACAAAAGTGTCTCATGTTAGGATACTCTGAACGTTCAAAAGGTTATAGAGTATATAACACAAAAACACAGATTTTGGAAAAGTCTATCAATGTCATATTTGATGATAAGCTTGGCTCCCAAAAGTCAAAGCAAGGCAAATTTTTTGCAGATATAAAAGTTCAATTTATAGGTACTGACGACACTGCGTCAGAATTTTCTTACAAAGAATCATAATCAAATCCAGAAGAATATGTCACAAACATTACAACAACATCTGAAGGGCCCATCCAGAAAAGACAATCCATAAGCAATTTAGCTCATCTGGAAAATAAGATTATGGGAAAGAAAGAAGACCTAATCAGAACAAGATCTACATTCAGAAATTATGAAGAATATATCATGGGATTAGTGTCTCTAATTAAGCCAATTTCCATTTACGAAGCCCTTATAGACAATGACTGGATACTTACAATGCATGAAGAATTAAACTAGTTCACCAGAAACAATGTGTGGGATCTAGTTCCTAAACCAAAAGGGTTTAACATCATTGGAACCAAATGGGTCTTCAGAAAAAAGCTAAATGAACAAGGAGAAGTTGTCAGAAATAAAGCACGACTGGTGGCACAAGGTTATAGTCAACAAGAAGGGATATACTATACATAAACCTTTGCTCCAATTGCCAGGTTAGAATCTATCAGACTTTTAATTTCTTTTGTAGTAAATAATGGCATCACTCTTTATCAGATGTATGTTAAAAGTGCATTTTTAAATGGTTACATTGATGAAGAAGTTTATGTGCACCAACCCCCTGTTTTTGAAAATTCAAAACATCCAGAATATGTTTATAAACTTAAGAAATCACTATATGGTCTGAAATAAGCTCTCAAAGCTTGGTATGAAAGACTAAGTAATTTTTAGAAAATTATTTTACCAGAGGGAAGGTGGACATAACCTTATTCTGTAAACTATTTAAAAATGATATTATGGTTTGTCAAATTTACATAGATGATATTATTTTTGGATCTACTAAAGCCTCCTTGGGAAGAGTATTTGCTAAGTCTATGCAGGAAGAGTTTGAAACGAGCTTGATGGGAGAACTCAAGTTATTTCTGGGTATCCAAATCAATCAAACTCCAGAAGGAACCTACATACATCAAAGCAAGTATGTCAAAGAACTTCTGAATAAATTTGACTTGTCAGAATGTAAGCCATCCAAAACTCCTATGCATGCATTTTGGAAAAGGAAGAGGTAAGTTAAAAGTTAAAACAGAAGCTCTACAGAGGTATGATTGGTCCTCTCTTATATTTAACAACTTCAAGACATGATATTCTGTATAGTATATGTCTGTGTACTAGATTCCAATCAGATCCTAGAGAATCTCACTTAACAGCTGTTAAGCGAATTTTCAAGTATCTGAAAGGTACTACTAATCTTGGTATTTGCTATAGAAAAACCAAAGAATACAAATTAACAGGGTACTATAATGCTGACTTCGCTGGAGACAAAATAGAAAGAAAAAGTACTTCTGGAAGCTGCCAATTTCTGGGAGACAATCTAATCTCGTGGTCCAGCAAGAGGCAATCCACCATTGCACTGTCAAATGCTGAAGCTGAATATATAGCAGCAGCTGGATGCAACACACAAATGCTCTGGATGAAAATCCAAATTGAAGACTTCAACATATATGAGAGTAACATTCCTATTCTCTGTGGCAATACTTCTGCTATATGTCTTTCAAAGAAGCCCATTTTACCTTCTAGGGCTAATCATATAGAAATTAAACATCATTTTATTAGGGACTATATTCAGAAAGGATTTCTTTCGTTAAAATTTATAGACACAGAGCATCAATGGGCTGATGTTTTCACTAAAACCCTATATGAAGATAGAATTAACTTCATTCTGAAACATCTTAGCATGAAATTATGCCCATAATGATAATTCTGTTTCTGTATAATTTAACCCTCAGAATTTAGTTGCTTTATTTTTTTTTGTGAACATCTGATCAACGATTCTTCAGAAGTAAGAAGGAAAGATGTATCAGGATCTATCAAAGAAGATTTGAACATTATCCAAATGGTTCATTTCAAATATAGAAGCATGCAGTTCACAATATCAACATTTGTCAACTCTACGCAAGGTTTTCCTCTCAGGCCGAACACGTGTTCAAATTCTGAAGAGACTGAAACGTTGGGTTGATGCATTAAGGCTCGTGTCATATCGGTAACTATTTCATATCTTTATGCTATCCCTCTTTTCAGGAATCATTAATGCATGTAATCATTTTCTTTAAATCTTTTTCTTGTTAATTAAGTCTTCTATTTTCTTATATATATTTACTTCGTTCACATTCACTATCACATTTTCACTCTCAATCCTTCTTTCTCTCTTAAATTTGTTCAATCTTTCAAAAACCCTAAAAAGAGTCTGTGTGAACAAATGGCTTCCTCTCAACAACTTGCTCAAGGCTCTCAAAGCATTCCTGGCTCTTCTTCCTCAACAACAGAAAGATACAAAGAACCCTCAGGAACTCTCCTCACACCCATTGATTCACTGTAAGTTCTATGTGAGCTCATTGTAGATTTCATCAGCATGAAGGAAAACATATATGATTTAACCCCTGATGTTGAATTCCAAGGATGGACTAAGTACTTTAATCGCCTCCTAGGTCTAGTTTTTCCAATAGTTGTTAAAGAACTTTGGATTCACGCTTCAGCTTCAAATTATCAGGTTACTTCTTTCGTTATGGGAAAGAAAATCGTCATTTTTGAAGATCTCATTGGGCAACTAATAGGTCACGACGGTGGCGGTATTCATTGCAGTGATATGGATGACAAATGCTCTGACCTAACCAAGACATAAAAGGAAATCTTTACTTCTGGCCAACCATCCAACAATATCAAAGATCTGAAGGATTACCTCAGAATTTGGCCTAAAATCATTTTTGGTTGCATCAATCACAGGAAGCCTACAAGTTCTCCAGATTACATCAATATTGATCAGCAATATCTTCTGTACTTTATAGCCACCAAAGCAAAGGTTAATCTTCAACATCTTATGTTCAATCATCTGAAGACCAGCATCCAAGAGACAAGATAAGAAGAAATAACAAAGAGATATTGGATCCCTCTGGGAAGACTTATTTCAGATATTCTGACAGAAAACAAACTGATAGAACATCTGACTAAGGCTCAACAAGCTGGAACTCTAGAAGCTTGTGTTGGTAAATCTCTCAATGCCAAAAATCTGAAGAAGATGAAGATTATTGAAACTATCAAGAAGGACCCAACAATCACCACCAAGGAATTCATTACCACTAGAAGAGTACTTCTGAAGGTTTTTCCCCTCTTCACTTAAACATACGCTTCTCCAGATATTGTTCTCATGTATCTAGATGCTTGCAAGAGGGACAGAACAAATCCAGATGTGAACATCCGTGATCTGAGACAACAACCTCTGGAAGTTGCTTCCAGAAAATCAAGGAGAAGGAAAGCAGCTGCAGAAGGAACTTCTCAGAAGACTCCCAAAGCTGCCAAAAATAAAGGTAACCCCTCTTTTGTTTCTGTTATTGAATCAATACTATTATCAACATCTGAAAAACCTTCATCTCTAAAACCCACAGAAGATCCATCGCCTCAAACCTTTGATGACTTTTACATAGACTTTGACACCTCATTATCTCTAGATAACCTTCCAAATAATCCACCTTCTACCCATCTTGAGCAAAATCCGTCTGAACTTGTACAAGTTCTCCCTGATATTGATCAATTTGATCAACTGTTTGAAGCGCCCCACACCAAAAACCCAAATGTTGACTCTGATACCATAACATCCCTCCCTAGAATCACCTGCCCTCTCATGGTCTCTCAACCATAAACAATTCCCTCAACATCTTCTCAGAACCTCTCCTTTCCAGATCTTTCATCTCCTTATTAGTCGATTCCACCAAACTCACAAAATTCTCCCATTATCCTTTCTGACTCTCCCTCTCCAAATAACTACCTAGAAGATCCTCTTAGAACTGTTATAGACTTTGAAGCTTTGGAAAATCTCGTCACAAGCTCTTAGAAAATTGTCATTCCAAAACCAAAACCAAAAATCTCTAGAGCAGATGTTGGTAAATCCTTGCTGATTTTTGAAACAAATACAGGAATGGGTTAACTCTCTAAAGCTAGCTTGCATAGAGAATCTCAATCCAGTTGCTTCTGATTCTCATTGGAACCAGTTCAAAAAATGTTTCAACTCTGAATCTATGAATTAAAGGAGCTGAGTTATGAACTCTCTCAACAGAACTTCTACGATCCCCTGGATATCTTCAAGGATCAAGTTCTGCGACAATGGGAAAATAAGCCACTCCTTCTACTGGACAATACCCTTTGGGAAGATCATAATCCATTAGAATGTAATGAATCATCCTCTGATCCTCTTCCTATGGTCATGTTTTAAGACAAAGGCAAGGAAATTGAAGAAGCTCCTGAGTCAGAATCGGCTGCAGTTTACTGTGAAAAAGTGGTCCCTTCTACTGAAATATCCTCTTCTTCTATTGTGCTGCAAACTCTGGAGGAGCTGAAGAAATAAAATGTTGTGTTTACGGAAAGGCTAAACAAGCAGGAAGAAACTTGCAATGAAATTAAGGGGATGCTTGGAAAACAAGAGGAATCAAACAATCAGATTAAGAGTTTATTGGAAGCCCTGTTCACACGACTTCTACCTCCTCAAACTTAGTTCTGAAAGTTGTTTTCTTCATTGTGTTTTTTATTTGTTTCCTTGAATCGTTTTGAATACAAAATGCCTTTTATTGTCTAAAGTGTTTTTATTGATTTTTGATTATTGACAAAAAAGAGGGAGAATGTAAGGTATTTCGAATATAACAGTATCGAGACTCAGTCTCAAACATTTTGAATATCATAACTTCTACTATTTTTAATCTGAAAGCAAAACAGGAAAAACCTCTATTTAGGACAGTTGTGGACGCATCAAAAATCTTTTTCTCGAAAACTCTATTCAGAACAATCTTCAGGAAAGTATTTCTTCTCTATCTGAGTATCCAACTCAGGGGGAGACTTTAATGCTTTATGTCATTTACGTATTTGATCAAAATATCCAAGTTGTTGTCATCATCAAAAAGGGGGAGATTGTTAGAACATAGTTTAATTCTACAACCCTTGTAAGAGTGTTGATGATAACAAACACTATAGAAAAATTATGCTCCCTAAATAAGTGTTTTGTTTTGCAGGGAAGTTCTGATGTAAGAAGCACAGAAGATGAGTTAGATCGTTGTTTAAACTCTAATTCAACATATCTTACATAGAAAGAAAAATCTGCATAACACACTTATATAAAGAAGTTCTAAAGCTACAACTTCTGAGTGCACTAAATGTTGCGAACAAGAACTCTGTTATTCTGTTTCGTACAACTATGGAAAGAAGTAAAGGAGTCCCAACGGTAACATTCATCTTCTGATATAATCTTTAGCAAGCATGTTCTGAAGCGTTACATTTCATTCATGGATATTCAAAAGTAACGGCTAAAAGAGGACAAGAATCTCTATGTTTGGAAAGTCATTAACTATTATTTATCAACATTCCAAAAGGAACTCACATGTATTTCCTATATAAACAAGACTTGAAGGAGAAATCGTTCACGATTTTGCTGCACACTAAGAACGAGAAATATCATCACCTTCAATCTATTGAATTTCATTTGTGTAATACATCACTTGTGTGATACTATTTTGTTAGAAAACACATCTTGTACATGCTTTCAAATATTGTATTATGTAATACCTTGAGAAAACCGGGTTGTGGTTTAAACTCAAGAAGACTTTGGCAGTTGTCATTGTACCTTTGTAATCAAGTTTGATTAGTGGATTAAGACCTCGTTGAGAGAGGAGAAATCACCTTGGAGGGTGGAATAGATTAGTTTGATTTCAAACTAAGTAGGATAGCCAACGTGTCTTTTGTTTTTAAGTTTTAAAAACCCCAATTCAAACCCCCCTTCTTGTGTTTTTCCATTATTCAAGGTGGTGAACAGCTGGGCGTACATGATGTCTACTGAACTTCCTTGGTCAACCAGAATGCGACACACGTCAAAGTTAGTTATTCGAGCTCTCACGATTAGTGGGATGCTCGAATTCGGGTCCCCGCCGGACATTTCTTCCCTGTAGAAGACGAGGGGATGAGAGCCTCCTCGAAATTTATCGAGCTTGGTGTCCATATCTGAGTTGGCTTCAATGAGTTGGTCGAATCTCCTCTTCACCGATCCAACTGTGTGCCCGTTGAACCCTCTGCCGGGAGATGACCATGGTTGGGGGGAAGGATTCCTAAGGACTTTGAGAGGAGAAGTACATGGGTGTAAGTACGAAGTTTGCCTAAGAGGGGGGGGGGGGGGGGTGAATTAGGTACTTTAAAATTTTTCTGGTTTTAGTGATGATGGATATTATTTTTCTTGTTTATGGTGAGTTTATGAAAGAGTAAAATGCATAAAAATAAAGAGACACAAGCGATATATCCTGGTTCCCCTCATAGCCCGAGAGTACCCCAGTCCCCTTTCAACATGAAAGAGATTTCCTTATAGTTGGCAAACTTAAACAAGAACTACCAAAACAAAGAACAATCCTCTTGGATTTTTTACTATGTCAACAATGAGAACAATCCTCTCAAAGTGACTTTACTTGTATCCAACAATCCTGGAAAAACAAGATTTCAAAATCACTTGAACTTATTTTCAACAATCCTGAAAAATAAGCAAGTATATAGCAATTTTTATTTGAGTGAGTTTGTGTAGCAATGATCACTTTGAGTGATTTTATCAATGAATTGATCTTCTCTTCCAATAACAATAGTATACAATGACTCAAGATATATAATGCTCCAAGTTTTCTGGTTGACAATATGTGAAAGTGTGCAGAAAACTTGTGTATGAAAGTGTATAAAAGCTTGAGTTTGATTTTTTGAAAATTCAGAAAATATGATTGGAAAAGGTACTTAAAATGAATTTGAAAATGAGTACTTATATGGTTATAGCACCCTTTTGAAACATCATATAATTCTTCAAATGAATTATGAACAATTGCCAAGATTAAGTGAAAGGTTTCCATGAAATGGTGTTATGAACAGGCATGAGTAAAGCTGCTACTTTTCAAAATCGTTCAGCATGCAATCGATTGCACGGGGTTTCAACAACTAAAAATTTCAAATATTTTGAGTGAGAAATTTATTGCACAAGTGTGTAAATCGATTGCACTTGAAGTCAGTAGTAAAAATTGATTGACAATAATCGATTGCACTAACATGCAAATCGATTGAACTTAGAAACAATAGCTAACATTTTTAAAACGTGAAGCATGTAATCGATTGCACCAATATGCAGATCGATTGCACATAAGTAAAAATTTATTTTTTGCTTAGAAAACTTGAGAAAAAAGTTTGGACAAGATAAAATATTTCTTTTGATCATTGAGCATCTATGTCTTAAGTTCAAAGTAAGTATTATCATTATACCTTGAAATTTTCTAAGTGCTTGAACCAAAGACTTTATCCAAAGATGCTTTTAGCTTGATCAATATTATTTTTCTTCTTGTCAAACTGGTTTGTCTTCATCAAAATAAAATTGAATTTGAGAAGCTTGATTTTACATTCTCCCCCTTTTTGATGATGATAAACGATCTTGCTTGATGCGTTGTAATTTCCAGAAAGAAACTTGTCCCCCTAAGATGCATAACTCCCCCTTTGTATGAGAAGGTTGTAATCCTTTGAATTTGTTCATCTTGGTTGAAGAGTACCTTATAAATTCAAGACAGGAAATATACAAGCATAAAGTGCCACATCCTTCTCCCCCTTTGACATTATCAAAAAGAAGGGAAAGATGCAATAAAAATGGATAATAATAAAACAACATTGAAAAAAATTAATCAAACATGCATAAAAAATAGTCATAGACATAGTCATAGTAAAATAATAATTACAAAGAAATCTGAACAACAACAAACAAAATGTAGCATAACTTAACAAGGACATAACAGAAAAACAGTAGACATAACAAAGTTGGACAAAATTTTATGGTTGATTCATGTCATGGTTGTTATAGTAACAAGGTCCTTGATTGGGGAATTTTTGTTGTAGAGGAGGTTCTGTTTAATGTAGTGGAGGTGCAACAGGATTATTAGGGTCATATGAAGGTATGTGAAGGTGAGAGTAAAGGTAGGAAAATTTTTGATTCACATCTGAACGAAATCATTAATCCGAGATGTTGTGGAGTCATTGATGGCATTCCACTAGTTGTTGATGTTGGTATTCATGGAAGCAAATTGTTGAGACATAAAATCCATAAGATCTTGATTACTTGGACCAGAGGGAGCAGTAGGTGGATGAGGTACATCTTCAACGCCTTCTTCCTCTTGATTGTTTCCTTCTTCACCAATCACATCTTCACCAATGTATGTGATTGTTTTTGTTTCCGGATTATAGTGAACTCCCATTCTCGAGTCAACAATTTTGATGGAGATCTTGTGAACATTTGGATCCATATCAACTCTTTCAAAACCAGCAAAATCAACTCCAAATTCTTCCATAATTAATGTAATAAAGTAAGCACATGGTAGAAATTTTGACTTTACATCAACCCTTAGCATATGAAACATTATGAGCTTTGCCCAATTAACGCTTATACCTCTCTTCCTTGCGTAGATCAGTTGCATTTCCAAATCAGTCACGGTGCAGTGGTTTCCAGCCCGCAGAAACATAATGTAGACCATGAAATAATGAAATAGTCTATCGTCTATAAAAAAGTTACATGCACTCCATGAGTCTCTAGATGGAATGACTCATCCTAGACCACTAATCATTTTAGCACATAATTCAGCTTCGTTCAATATGCCAATGTTGTAGTAAAAATCCTTTTTCTTGTAATCATCCCATGCTTCATCTTCAGGATCGTACAAAGAGCTCCTAGTATAAGGGATATGTAGAATCTCACCAACAATTTCAAGGGTTAGAGAGATTCTTGTACCCAACATATATGTAACCATCTTGCGTTTATGAGAAGTCAATTTACTGAAGAATACTCTTACTAGATCCGGGTAGTATGGACCCAAATGATGAAATCAGCGGCTCCAATCCATATGCAGTCAAATCATTCTGAAAAGTAAAACATTCTCGAGGGAAAGATGATAGCATACCATATTTTGGAGTGGACACTATCTTTCTTTGAAAATACTTTTTAAATCTTGCTTCTTGTTCTTCAGTGAGAGTTGAGATTAATGGATTTTATACAGAAGATGAAGCAACTTTCTTCTTTCCTTTCTTTGTAGCTGACACTTTTCGTTTGTCTGGATGCATAGAGGAAGGTGTTTTTCTGAATTTAGGGTTTGGTAGTTTTTGAGGTTTTAGGTTTTGAGAGGAAGATGTTTGATGAGCTGAAATTGGATAGGATTTGTGGGTAAATATAAATGAGTGGGTTGTATTATATGTAATGACATTTAATTGACTTTTCAATTATAGAGGTGAGCTTGGGAATATGAGAGAGAGAGGAATTCTGACCAACAAATATTCCTGTCATAAAAGCATGTTACAGTAGGTGCAATCGATTTGCATACAGATGCAATCGACTTGAACACAAAATAGAATCAAAAGAAAATTGAAACGCTCAACGTGCAATCGATTTGCACTAAAATCAGAAAGGTCAAAAATGAAACATACAGTGAGCAATCGATTTACACTATTGTGCAATCGATTTGCATCAACCAAAAATGATCAAAAACATATTTTTCTTAAATTTAAACACCACTTAACATATATATTCCCATATAACAAAGTTAAAACAAGTATGTGAAAGCATAAAAAGGATTGAAAGCACCTTATACATCGTGTTCATCAAGAATTCCAAGTTCTCGTCGAATCTTGTAAAATGGTTCTCTTGCCAAAGGTTTAGTGAAGATATCGGCAAGTTAATTATGAGTATCTACAAATGTGACCTCGACATCTCCGTGAAGTACATGATCACGAAGAAAATCATGTCGTATGTCGATGTGTTTGTTTCTTGAATGCATGACCGGATTCTTTGTAATGTTTATTGCACTTGTATTTCCGCACCGTAGAGGAATGCATCCTAGATCGAGTCCGTAGTCACGAAGTTGTTGCTTGAGCCACAATATTTGAGCGCAACTACTACCCGCTGCAATATATTATGCTTCGGCCGTGCTAAGAGCAACGCATGCTTGTTTCTTGTAAGCCCATGATACTAATGCATTTCCAAGGATGTGACAAGTACCACTTGTGCTTTTTCTATCAGTTTTACAACCTGCATAATCCGTGTCAGAATAACCAACTAAATTGCAAACACTACCTTTAGGATAACATAATCCAACATTTGTTGTTCCTTTGAGATACTTCATGATCCGTTTCACCGTCGTGAGATGAGATTCCTTTGGATTTGCTTGAAACCGAGCACATAGACAAACACTGAACATTATGCCAGGACGGCTTGCCGTCAGATATAATAAGGAGCCAATCATACCTCGATATTTTGTAATGTCAATGGAAACACCTGATTCATCTTGATCAACATATGTACCAGAACCCATTAATGTAGACATTGCCTTACAGTTATCCATGTCAAATCTTTTCAATAGTTCCTTGCAATACTTGGATTGGTTGATGAAGATGCCATCCTTTAATTGCTTGATTTGAAGTCCAAGAAAATAATTCATTTTACCCATCATGGACATCTCAAATTCTCCTTGCATCATTGCTGAAAATTCTTCACACATTTCTTTGTTTGAAGATCTGAAAATGATATCGTCAACATAGACTTGAACTAGCAAAGTGTCACCTTTGATTTTCTTGATAAATAATGTCTTGTCAACTTTACCCTTTTCAAAACCTTTTTTGCCTAAGAAATTACTTAGCCGGTCGTACCATGCCATTGGTGCTTGTTTCAAACCATAGAGAGCTTTTCTTAATTTAAAAACATGAGATGGATTCTTGAAATCTTCGAACCCCGGGGGTTGCTTAACATAGACTTCTTCATTGATATATACATTCAAGAATGCGCTTTTGACATCCATTTAGAAAAGCTGAAAATTTAATGAACAAACATAGACAAGTAAAATACGAATAACTTCTAACCTTGCAACCAGAGCGAAAGTTTCTTCAAAGTCTATTCCTTCTTCTTGATTGTAGCCTTGTTCTACCAACCTTGCTTTTTTCCGAACAATTATTCCATTTTCGTCAAGTTTGTTTTTAAACACCCATCTTGTTCCAATAATGTGATTGTTGCTTGGCCTAGGGAAAAGTTCCCAAACTTGATTCCTTTCAAATTGATTTAACTCTTCTTGCATAGAAATAATCCATTGGTCATCGCCTAAGGCTTCATCAACTTTGGAAGGTTCAATTTGAGAGACAAATGCCATGTTTAGACAAGCATCTTTGAGATTTAGTCTTGTTGTCACACCTTGACTTATATCATCAATTACTTTATCGATAGGATAATCTCTATGAGTTCTCCATTCTTTTGGTAGATCATTGAAATTTGATTCTTGTTGGGGTGATTCTTCTTGTTGAATTGGTTGATCCTTATTGACATATTTGGAAGTATTTTCTTGAGGAACTTCTAGTATTTCATCATCATCATCATTACAAACAATATCATCCTCCTTGGAGGGGTTATATTCATCAAAAGATACATGCATTGATTCTTCAATTGATAAAGTTCTTTTGTTATAAATTCTATATGCCTTACTAGAAAGAGAGTATCCAAGAAATATACCTTCATCGGATTTTTCATCAAACTTACCAAGGTTATCTTTGTCGTTGTTTAGGATAAAGCATTTGCAACCGAAAATGTGAAAGAAAGCAATGTTTGGTTTCCTCCCTTTGAAAAGTTCATATGGAGTTTTCTTTAAGACTGGTCTTATGTTAACTCTATTGCTAACAAAACATGTCGTGCTCACCGCATCCGCCCAAAAATATTTTGGAATATTTAAATCGCTAAGGATCGTTCTTGCAAGATCTACAAGAGACCTACCACTCCATTTTGTTGAGGAGTCCTTGGTGCCGAGAAGTTGTGAGATATTCCATGTTCTCCACAAAATTATTCAAATAGAGCATTTTAAAATTCTCCGCCAAGATCACTTCTTATGGAGGCAATTGTTAGAGATTTATCATTTTGAATTTGTTTAGCATACTTCTTGAACGCCTTGAATGCATCACTTTCTGCACTAAAAAGAATGTCCAAGTATATCTAGAGAAATTGTCAACAATAACCAAAGCATATACATTACCTCTGAAACTTCTTGTTCTTGATGGACCAAATAAGTCCATATGCAACAATTGTAGTGGCCTTGTAGTAGACACCACATTCTTAGATTTAAAAGTTGATTTTGTTTGTTTCCCTTTTTGACATGCATCACAAAGTCTATCTTTGACAAAATTTCTCTTAGGCAACCCAATGACAAGATCATGCTTGATTAATTTATTTAAGTGTTCCATATGAATATGAGTAATTCTTTTGTGCCAAAGCCATGAATCATCGTTGTTTGCCATGAGACATTTTACCTTCAAATATGGATCATCAAGGGAAATCATGAATATATTATTAATTCTTTTACCTTTAAGTATAGCCTCATGTGTGACTTCGTCTTCTATCAAGCATTCATCTTTGGTGAACTTGATCTTGAAGCCCTTGTCACAAAGTTGGCTAATACTAAGAAGATTGTGCTTTAGTCCTTTAACATAAAGAATATCTTCAATGGATGTGAAAGGTGTAGCACCAACTTTGCCTTTGCCAATAATTATTCCCTTATTATTGTCTCCATAAATGACAAACCCTTGGCCTTTAGTACTAGATTTGAAGATTGGTTTATGTTTCCCGTCATATGCTTTGAACAACCACTATCAAGATACCAAAGATTGCATGTGGTCTTCAAGCATACCTACAAAACGTACTAGGTTTTATTAGGTACCCAAGTTGCTTTGGGTCCTTCATAATTAGTACCTTTCCTTACCCACACATAATGCCTACTTTCCACACTAAAGTTTCTAACATAGCAAGCATTAGGTGTATGGCCTTTAATACCACAATAAAAACAAGTAGGTTCAAAGTTGCTTATATATCTAGAAGGATAAGATTTCCTCTTAGGAAATGTTTTCTTTTTAGGATAATGATGAATCACTTTAGGTTTGTTCACTTTCTCTTTGGATGATTGATCACTAGCCTTAACAAATATAGTTTTATTAGAACTTGGTTTTGAAAACTTTGAATATCCAAGTCCACTTTTGTCATTGGAATATCTTTGTTTGCTAAGAACACCTTCCAATCCAATTTGACCTTTTTCATATCTTTCAATAACTCTTTTTAATTGGACAATTTGGAAAGAGAGTGATTCATAATTTTTGCATACAAAATTCTGTTTTTGTTCATCACTTAAATTTTGTTTTTCATCTTTGAAATCTTTTTCCATAGTTTCACATTTTTCTTCTAAAGATGAAATTTGATTCTTTTGAGATGAAATAGTCTTATACAGAATTTTGCATTCATTTAATAGTTCATATATAACACCTTGTGCATCACTATCTGTGATACGGTGGGAGAACTGACTTGAAGGTTTTGCGTTTGATCGCAAATGTTGCAGTTAGCAAGAGTCACCACCGACTTTTCTTTTATCCAAAAGGAAAGGTGAAAAAGCACAAGAAAGACCTTTGAGAATGTTTCTTGAGTTCGGGGGGTAGATTATGAAAAGGGAAGGTATTAGCACCCTTTTCATCCATGGCTTTCCATGGGCTCTTAGTTACTTGCTAGATCACTTGCTTTTGTTTGAAATTATGCTTTGTGTGGTTTTTGAAAGTATTTTGTAAAGAGGCCATTGTTTAGGCAATCTTTGTAATGATTCTTGTTTGTAAGAATGTATACAAAGATGTTTGATCTTTTGAAAATGTTTTCAGTTTTGTAAGATGTTTGAAAGTGTATGTGTTTATTTTGAAAATAGCAAGGATGTTTGTTTTGAAACGAAGCAAGTAATTAGGAGCAATCTACCTACTCAAATGTCTTTCTTGTTCATTTTCTTTTCCTTTAACATTGTTGTTTTACCATTGATTTGGTAAGAAACTCTATCTTTGGATGTTAACGGGACGGGTATTGGTCATCGTATAGCCATGATTAGCAATGTTGCAAGGTATCTTAGCATTCTTTTTGAGGGACTAAGATCATTTGTAAGGCAACTTAGATAGCGTCATCGAGGGACTATGATCTTGTATTTGCTTGTTTTTGCTAAGATACCTTAAATGCGAAATATGGCCATTTTGTATAAGGAAACCAAGTGGAGTTTACCCTAGGGGTGCTTGGGTGCGAGTATATTGTTTTCATGCTTGTTTTTATCTTGAATTAGGGTTTTCTATTTGATTGATTTTATTCTTTCCATACAAAATCCTAATTATTAGCATGTGAATATAAAGCATTTAAATTGCGGAAAATAAAAATACTAAGCTATTACATGATTTGTGGGAAGGGGGTGTACAAAGTATAAATGGGGATTGCAAGAAATTAAAACCCTAATTAGTTTATTACAACCATATTGAATTGATATGAAGATACAAGGAATTTACCTAAATACAAGGTATAAAAAATGAACGAATGTACAAGGATGCAAAATGTAAAGAAAAGGAATTTTTGTTTGGTTTTCATAAAAAAAATTGTCTTAACCTAATTTAAAGAAAATGGTTAATTTTAAGTTTGGATTTATTTAGAATTTTTTTTTAAAAGAAAGCCTAGTTCTATTAATCCATCAAAAGAAAATAATTTAAGGAAAGTATTTTTTTGGAATTATTTATCTTGAAAATATTTATAGCATTAAAAATATTTTTAGTCTTTTTTTGGTATTTAAATAATATATTTTAAAATGGTGTGAAGAAAAATAAATGAATAATACAATATTAATTAATTTTATAAGGTTTACTTAAATAAATAAATAAATAAAGTATGAAGAATAAAAATTATTTTTATTTGAAAAAATAAAATAAAATAAGTCAAAATATAAAATATCATTTTTTGCATTTTTTATCATTTTTTAGTATTTAGAAAATATATTTGAGAAAATAAGTAAAATAAAAAATGAAGAAATAAAATTGAATTGGGCCAGGGTGCAAATATGAAACAAGGGGGGAAGGTTAGAAAAAAAAAGTCAGGCCCAGGAGGGGGGAGGCCCATGCGCTAGAAGGAACAAAAAAATGTAAAATGAGTGAAAAAAGCAAAAGGCAGCGCGCGCTGAGGCTCGAACCCATGACCTCCTGATTATCAGCGCGCTGCCTTACCACTGGGGTGGCTATACATCCGTTAATACAAATGAAACAATAAATACATAAGGTAAAACGTCTCCATGACATGTACTTCGTCTTCAACCTTCAGCCAGCAGGACCACCTGTATATCATTCATTTCTCAACAAAAATGGAAAATGCAAACATGAAAGTTGTGTTATTTTTCCTCACGAATCCAACCATATAACTTATGTAAGCTAAAAGTCAAAGATGAATCTGAAGACATGATACTGACACCATCTGATACTATTGGTACGAACGAATTGGTGGTACCCAAGATCTTTGGTCAAGTCTCAGAATTTTCTAAGAACTGTCGTGGAAGGATCTGAAGACATGATACTGACACCATCTGATACTATTGGCATAAATGAAGGAAATGGTGGTGCCCAAGATCTTTGGTCAAATCTCAGAATTTTATAAGAAATGTCATGGAAGGATCTGAAGACATGATATTGACACCATCTGATACTATTGGTACAGACAAGTAATTTAATGGTACCGAAAATCTTCAAAGTGGATTTTATTTAAACCCCTGATTAACGTAACATTTCCCCTTGAGTGATACATATGGAGATTTGCCCCTGGTTATTCGACAATTCTTTGAGAGATTCCTTGAATCTCGACTTGACTACCCCAGACGTGTTGGACAAAGGTCATGTCGTGCCCCTTGATCATGAGAGATTTGTCTTTGGAAGTGTCTTTCCAATTGAAGTTATTTTGTTCACTGAGAGAGCTTTTATTCACTGGATATTCGTTGTGTGAATTTCTTCGTTGTCAAACAAATAGCCATATACAAACAGCGATATTCAAATAATGCAAAGTTTATGCTTGTCTTGAAATTTTTAAACTGCGTTTTAGCAAGTAAAGAAATTTTGTAAGAAAAATTCAACTCAGGATTTTGAGTAAAGCTTTACAGGAGTCAGGATACCTTTTGTAACAGTATGCTTTCGAACTAACCCATGCTTCAATTAGGACTTTTGAAAGGTTGTAATGTGGCTTGGTTCATGGTTTAAGAAACAAAAGATAAAGGCTCAAAGTGTATTTGTACCCAGCCTCTCTTCGTAATGTTCTTCAGTCCTAAACTTAGTTAATTGTGTGTTTGAACTCCAATTGAGTCTGGAATGACGTTTTGGGTGATGGTTCAGACAAGTTAGGTTTGTCGGAAGGCAATCACACTTTTTTTTTGAGGATTTGTAGTGACCTCTTTCTTTTGATTTGTTATCCCTAATTTTCGCTCGACTGTTCTTGTTTTGAGATTACGGTCAGTGGGCTGTCCCGGTTTTTCTTAAGTCTTCTTTGACTTAGTGGGCTTTTCCTTTTTGAGAGATAATGACTGCCTATTTGGTAGGGAACCATCACTGTCTTTTGATTTCAGAGGAATGTTTTTGACGTCACTCGTTGTATTACGAGATGAGAGTTTGCGATTTGAACGCGCATTTGAATTAACTGAGAGACTACCCTTCCCCAGGTTTTGATTAAAGGTTTCAATTTGTAAAAAAGGGAAAACTTCTACTTCTTTGGCTCGAAGAGGTTGACTAGGGATTATCTTCCTTATAACTCCAGGGTTTAGGATTTGAAAGAACGCCTGTACATTGTCAGCAAAGTCTGTTCAAAAGCACAATGTATGAGATTTATGGCATTGTTTTCGTCATCCTCCCTCTAAAGGCTTGTAACTTTTAGCAAGAGTTAAATGTCATAAAGAGAGTAAAAAAAGCATAGTTTAAATATAGTGAAAACGAATGGACGGATTTAAGACAAACATATGCAATGCATTAATGAAACAAAGTTTGACATTAATAGATAATTATCTGAACAACAAAAAAGATTACAATTGAAAACTCCACTGAATAGAAGCCTCTCTGTCTGAACTTGTCACCTTAAGTGGTGAGCCTTTGAGGGGTGATAGAAAAAAGCTCCAATTGACCGTCTTGTGTGAAATCCAATGCTCCTTTGTCGATCGAGTTTTGGATCTTGTACTTCAACGCCCAACAATCGTTTGTATCATGTCCAGGACCGTCGAAATGATAGGCACACCTGGCATCAGGATTGTAGCTGGGAGCATAAGTTTTGGGATTTGGACGAGGTCTTATTGGTGCAATCAGATCCATCCTTAACATATGTTGCAAATCTTAAGACAGTGGCATGTTGACGTTAGTAAACTGTCTTTTGGTCTCTTTTTGCCTTTGTCGATTTTTCGGTTGATGTTGACGAGGCCGTTGTTGGACCCGTGACGTGGTGGAAATTTGGAAAGGTCTGTTTTCTCTTGAACCAGCTTCTTATCTTGTGGGTGGCTGGATAATGATTTGACCCCTACTCCTAGCTATTCGCCCCACTTGGTTACATCCGTCTTGATAGAGTTTGTTGACGATGGTCCTTAGCTCTTCTTGTCCTTGAGCCAAGTTTTAGATGAGAGCCATCTGGCGTAGCATTTGGATTCTCATTGCTTCCATCTCAACCTGCAGTTGTTCAACCTGGTCACCCTTGTTGTTATCCGGATGTTTCTTGGTCAGATTCTTAGCGAGGAGTGCTTTCAATTCTTCTTTTCCCTTGGATAGGTTAAGGAATATTTCGCTAAATTGAGCCTCTTGAGTTTAAAGATCTCCGTTGTCTTGTTGGAGAGTCATTGCTGAAATAAACAGTGAGAACATGAGAGAACGATACTAGAGACTACCTGTTATGCAATGACGTATATGACATGCAAATGTTTTCAAGGATCTCGTGGGGTAAATGTTAGTAGTCAATTACAACTTTGATTGGAGAACTTTATATTGGTGGATGTCCTTCCACGAGAATTAAGCTTACCATGTCGAGTGGGTCATAGCCCTTGACTCAAGTTGTTGCACTTGATCTTTGACGGTGCTTGGTTAGAGGAAAATAAATCCTCTTGCCCCTTGATAGACGTCTGGTTCAACGTGACCCTGCATCAAAAACCCTTGAGATCCTTGAAATGCCATGGTTCACTGTTATTGATAATGCTTATGGTATGATGTCATGATGTTATGCACATGTATGCAAAGTAAACCAGTTTATATACAAATAATCATATACACGCAAAGCAGACAAGTCCTTAGGTTTAGGATTGCATGGAGTTTGTAGGTAAGTACCCTCTTGAAGTTTAGTTGGCTAAAACCTATCCTAGTAATAGTAACCGGGTTCTAAGGAGCTCAATATCACTGGTTTGTTGACTTGGTCATTGTTTCAGCACAAGCCTCTTTAATGGCGACCGAAATATCCTAAGAAACCAAACCTCAATTAGTGTAGTATCGAGTATCTACCAACTTCGGACTGCACCAAAGTCGGTCATCTCACTACATCCTAAAGGCTAAGTTGGTCAAGTAAAGGTTCTAAAATTTCATTAGTTTTTCATGACATCACTCAGCGGCCACGTATTCTCTTTGATTAACTCAAAGGCTACCGGTACCCACAAATATGTCGCACTAACGTAGCTATTGCTTAGACCATGTCGGTATACCCCACACAGTTTCCACAATATATTGCTACTTACCTATAAAGTATCCCAAATCCGGGTAGAGGATTCAAACCCAAACAAAGAACCATAATGTAAAGCATACAAGTCAAACAATGTAAGCAAGTAAATGTGATCTAACCCTAAGGTAACCCCACTTTTTAAATAATCCCTAGCAGAGTCGCCAGTTCTGTGATACGGTGGGAGAACTGACTTGAAGGTTTTGCGTTTGATCGCAAATGTTGCGGTTAGCAAGAGTCGCCATCGACTTTTCTTTAATCCAAAAGGAAAGGTGAAAAAGCACAATAAAGAACTTTGAAATTGTTTCTTGAGTTCGGGGGTAGATTATGAAAATGGAAGGTATTAGCACCCTTTTCATCCATGGTTTTCCATGGGCTCTTAGTTACTTGGTAGATCACTTGCTTTTGTTTGAAATTGTGCTTTGTATGGTTTTTGAAAGTATTTTGTAAAAAGGCCATTGTTTAGGAAATATTTGTAATGATTCTTGTTTGTAATAATGTATACAAAGATGTTTGATCTTTTGAAAATATTTTCAATTTTGTAAGATGTTTGAAAGTGTATGTGTTTGTTTTGAAAATATCAAGGATGTTTGTTTTGAAATGAAGCTAGTAATTAGGAGCAATCTACCTACTGAAATGTCTTTCTTGTTCATTTTATTTTCCTTTGTCATTTTTGTTTTACCATTGATTTGGTAAGCAACCCTATCTTTGGATGTAAACGGGAAGGGCACGGGTCATCGTATAGCCATGATTAGCGATGTTGTAAGGTATCTTAACATTCTTTTTGAGGGACTAAGATCATATGTAAGGAAACTTAGTTAGCGTCATCGAGGGACTATGATCTTGTATTTGCTTGTTTTTGCTAAGATACCTTACATGCGAAATATGGCCATTTTGTATAAGGAAACCAAGTGGAGTTTACCCTAGGGGTGCTTGGGTGCGAGTATATTGTTTTCATGCTTGTTTTTGTCTTGAATTAGGGTTTTCTATTTGATTGGTTTTATTCTTTCCATACAAAATCCTAATTATTAGCATGTGAATATAAAGTATTTAAATTGTGGAAAATAAAAATACTAAGCTATTACATGATTTGTGGGAAGGGGGTGTACAAAGTATAAATGGGGATTGCAAGAAATTAAAACCCTAATTAGTTTATTACAACCATATTGAATTGATATGAAGATACAAGGAATTTACCTAAATACAAGGTATAAAAAATGAATGAATGTACAAGGATGCAAAATGTAAAGAAAATGAATTTTTGTTTGGTTTTCATAAATTTTTTTTGTCTTAACCTAATTTAAAGAAAATGGTTAATTTTAAGTTTGGATTTATTTAGAATTTTTTTTTAAAAGAAAGCCTAGTTCTATTAATCCATCAAAAGAAAATTATTTAAGGAAAGTATTTTTTTGGCATTATTTATCTTGAAAATATTTATAGCATTAAAAATATTTTTAGTCTTTTTTTGATATTTAAATAATATATTTTAAAATGGTGTGAAGAAAAATAAATGAATAATACAATATTAATTAATTTTATAAGGTTTACTTAAATAAATAAATAAATAAAGTATGAAGAATAAAAAATATTTTTATTTATGAAAAAATAAAATAAAATAAGTCAAAATATAAAATATCATTTTTTGCATTTTTATCATTTTTTAGTATTTAGAAAATATATTTGAGAAAATAAGTAAAATAAAAAATGAAGAAATAAAATTGAATTGGGCCAGGGTGCAAATATGAAACAAGGGGGGAAGGTTAGAAAAAAAAAAGTCAGGCCCAGGAGGGGGGAGACCCATGCGCTAGAAGGAACAAAAAATGTAAAATGAGTGAAAAAAGCAAAAGGCAGCGCGCGCTGAGGCTCGAACCCATGACCTCCTGATTACCAACGCGCTGCCTTAGCACTGGGGTGGCTATACATCCGTTAATACAAATGAAACAATAAATACATAAGGTAAAACGTCTCCATGACATGTACTTCGTCTTCAACCTTCAGCCAGCAGGACCACCTGTATATCATTCATTTCTCAACAAAAATGGAAAATGCAAACATGAAAGTTGTGTTATTTTTCCTCAGGAATCCAACCATATAACTTATGTAAGCTAAAAGTCAAAGATGAAGATTAATTTTGCTGGCCCTAAATTGAAACCTAATTTTTTCAGAAAGTTCAAATATGAAATTCTCTACACACAGTCAATATAAATGAAAACTATGGACATGGTTAGATTTAGAGCAATGATATCTACATTTTTACTTCAGAATGTATGCACAGAGGATGCTTGTATCAAGATATTGAAGTTTGAAAACTTACCTCTTGCAGATGGATTCGTTTATGGAGTTTGAGCAAGCTTTGAAGTGTCCTAAGAATCTGTTTAGCTTGCCTGGACCTCCTTGAGTGTATTCCAACTCCTACTTTGCTTTGAAAGTCCCTCAATCTTCCTACTCAAGTCAACCTGCAAGCTTGATGTTTAAAAATGGTGAATAGTGATGGAGGGGTTACATTCTTGAAACAGGAGCCTGGATCACTTGTGTATGATGTATGCAAGGTGTTTGAATGATTAAGAATCAAAACGCGCGAGTGGAAATGGAAATGGAGAGTTTTGGCTCAAAACTGTCAAGTTGAGCAGTCTTGTGCAGCAAGGGTGTTTGGAAGAGTTTTTTGGATGCTTCACCTCGTGTCCTAGCTTACAATAAACTTATTAATATGTATGGAAAAGATTAGAGCATAAAATCACTCCAGGTTTCTGAGTTATAAGGTTATGGCTCTATAACTTGCTTTTGAAGAAAAGTGAAATGACAAATCTCAAGTATTGTACAAGCATGTTCTGAGCTTTCTTAGGTATTAGAAACATTTCTTTTGGTTTATAGGAGTTATGTGTGCAGAAAGAACAAGTTAGAAGCTCAATACAAGTTGACTTTGTGATTAAAGCAACTTTTCAAGAATGGAATGATAGCTTTCTTCCAAAAATGGCAAATTGGCTTGGACAATGCTTGGAACACTTGGATAATAGTTCAAAAGCAAGTGTAATCTTCTGATTATGGAGATATCTTGAGGTTTAGAAGCCTGCAAAACAAGGTTGTGCAGCATAGGTTTGAAATTGGATTCTTGTTCATCACAAAATGCCTTGTAACTCAAGTGATAAAACACCAACTTCATCTCTTCGATTCTCACAACTAAAGAATGATCTCAAGGAGTTCTTGGACTTTTGGAAAGCATGCAATGTGATATACAACCCATCTTTGAATTTATTTTGAAGATTCCCCTTGGAACTATATGAAAAAGTGCCATGAAGTTGAGTCAAAATCCTGACCAAATTAGGGCAAAATTTCACTAAGTGTTTTGTTTCATGATCCTATGTTCTTGAAATTATAACATGAGATCCAAGCACTTGTGGAAGAAGTTATGTGAGGCAAAGTTGTATATTTCATGGATATCTACAACTTTCATGTTGGGAGTTTCTCTTGAATCATCTTGTATCATGGTGAAAATTTGGCTCAAAGTTATGAAAAAACATGAATTTTCAACACTTAGAAAAATTTCTAAGTTTAGAAATTTTGACTTTTCAAAATGGAATCTTGATTTTTTTATTTCTTGATGAATAAGTTTCATATTTTGACATGTTTTGATGAATTTTGATCTTTGGTGCTTAAATTTGACCAAAAAGTCAAAGTTTGACTTTTCAGTATATAGTTGACTTTTGATCAGTTGACTGCAAAATTCATTTGTCAATCCAATGGATTTGCAATGTTTTGAATTATGTCATTAGGTAAAAATGATGCAATTGGACTCTTGAGATCATGCCTTAAACCAATTGACCATTTTCTAGGTCAAAAATCAGAAATTGCCCTTTCCCAATCAAATCCCTAATTTTGACCATTTTGCCCTTTTGGAGATTTGATCAAATTTCTTGAGGAATTGTGGTCCAAACTTGATCAAATGATACATATGAGTTTAAAATGTTTATGTGGATAAAAAATTATGAATTTTGACTGTAAATTGGCCATAGTTGACTTTTTCCCGAATACAATTGATTTTTTAGGTCAACTGCTCAATTGACTGATCAAAAATGTGATTCAAAGCTTGCAACTTGACATGAGTAATCTTGGGGGTCCATAATGATCCATGAAAGTCATATGAAGCATTGAAAGTTCAAAAATCCTTGTGCAACCTCAAACCCTAATTTTGGTCATCAGTGCAGAAGGAGGTGTCTTGAGTTGATCAACCCTAGTGCAGTCTTGAGTCAAAGGAGATCTTATGAGAAAATTCTTGATAAGTGAGAGGGAAAATTTTGGGGTACAAAAGCTTCCCCTGTTAAATCTTCTTAAGCCTGAGGAGTTACATTGGAAAGTTTTTCCAGTCGTGACTTGAAGGTGGAAGATGATTGGACACTAGAGTGCCCAGAAATTTGTACTCGGCGATGCGATGGTAGAAGGAATGGGCTTAACGATGCCATTTGGAGAGGTGATAGAAAGTTTTTGGATATGGGCTTGTAGATTCCATTCAAAATTGATTATTTGTATTGTAATTTGTAAGCTGAAAGAATGAGTATCAGAATGGCGTCTGTGTCTGGGTCGTATCTGAACTGTATCTGGGAGCTAATTTTAAATTATTATCATAATGGCATCCATGTCTGGAGAGTATCTGAACTGTATCTGAAAGCTAGTTTTGAATGAGTGTTAGAATGACATCCGTGTCTAGAACGTATCCGAACTGTATCTGAGAGTTGAATCTGAATGAGTATCAGAATGGCATCCGTGTCTGGAATGTATCTGAACTGTATCTGAGAGTTGAATCTGAATGAGTATCAGAATGGCATCCGTGTCTGAAGCGTATTTGAACTGTATCTGAGAGTTGAATCTGAATGAGTATCAGAATGACATTCGTGTCTGGATCGTTGTTGTACCCCAAATTTTGACCTAAGATACCATCTCCCATCTGCATCATTGCATTGCAAGGGTTTTGACCTACTTTTATCAATTTTTCAAAGCAGTGTAAAAATTCATAACTTTTCCAAGTCGAGAGCTGTTTATTTTTGAACGCTAAATTTATTAATTGATCAATGCTAAAACAATGTTTATTAATTATTTATTATCTTAAATTTAAATAATTGGAATTTATTTTCAGTTATTATATAATTTAAAGATTTATAAATAATATAATAAATATTTGAAGGGAAGTTCATTAATTGATCAACAATGTTATTTAATTATTTATTATCCTAAGTTTAATAGTTGAAATTTACTTTTTCAGTTATTATAATTTAGAGAATTATAAATAATGGAATAGATTGAAGAGAAGTTAATTGATCAATGATGTTTATTTAATTATTTATCATTCTAAGTTAAATAATTGAAATTCTATTTTCAATTATTATAATTTAGAGAATTATGAATAATGAATTAAATAATTGAAGAAAGGTTTATTGATCAAAAGATGTTTACTTAATTGTTTATTATTCTGAATTTAAGTAATTGAAATTTATTTTCAGTTATTATATAATTTAAAGAATTATAAACGATAAAATAAATAATTAGAGAGAAGGAAAGAATTGATTGGTAAAATATTGGAATTTTATTCATTTTATTCTAATTGTTACAATTGTCGTTTAAATACTGTATTTATTTACAACGTATTTACAAGGATAATTTTTACAAAGTTTAAAATGAAATAAAAAAAACTATTCTAATTTTTCCTAAATTCTAAATCTTCATCTTCTATCCAATGCTTCTTTGTTTGTTCATTTAATTTTACCTGCAAAATAATTAAAAGAAATAAAGAAATAATTAAAAGCAGAAAAATTAATTTTAGTGTTCATCATTAAAAGCAAATGGCTGGAATCAGTTTTGCCCTTTTTGCAAATCACGGGATTTCTCCCGGTTCACAAAAAGGGATGAATTTTTATTTTTCAAAATGAATGCACAAATTTAAATATGCACAAATTCATTTCTTTTGTCAAAATTGCATTTTAATTGTAAAACTGCATTTTTCAAATCATTTGCACATTTTCAAAATACACTGCATTGTAAAAAAGCAACAACATATGCAAGTATACAAACTCCAAGTCAAGTCCCAAATTTTCAACACAAGCATATGTAACGTAAACATGCAAACATGGGGGGAAAAGGCCAAAAATCAAAGGCTTCCATGCAAAGACAAAGAGAGCATGCAGTTTAAAACAATTTATGCAAGCAATATATATTTCCATTCTCATCATTTTCCAGCATATTACTTTTTCAGAACAAGTACAGTATACATCATTTTAATGTATCAAATTGTACTAAGAGAGAGAAGAGAGGAAGGAGTGTGGTTTTACAGGTTTTGGTTTAGGCAGGAAATAGATAGCAAACAAACTGCAGTAACACAGTCAATAAGAAAAGGAAGCATGAAATAGAATACCAACAAACTGGATGAAGCAGATGTGCAGGGATATCAAGAAATATAGTAAAATATATTCAAAACCTGTAACGTAAACAAAGAGGCCGAACCAACTGTTATAACACATCAAAGCCCCCTCAAAAAATTCAGAGAGTCCAACCTATCTTCAAGCCTTCAAAACCCAAAAGAAAATTGTCAAACACAATACAAAAAATCTCAAAGCGAAACCTGCTGAAACAAATACCAAACCAACTAAAAAATGCTCAAAACCAAAACATACGAACAGAACCTGCTATCTCCCACCAAAACTTTGGTCTAAACCTTCCAAACCTCTAAACTGTCCAATCTAACCATTTCAAGAACCCACTGCATAAAACCAGTAAAACTAACATAACCTACACAAAAACTGTCCAGCATCACCAAAAACTTCAAACCTTATGGCCTAAAACCTGTTACACTAAGCTAGGCCTAAAACCTGTTACCCCAAAGGCCTAAAACCTGCCACACCAAGCTAGGCCACAAACCTGTTCAATCTGTTAAACCAGAAAGCAATCCAACCAGAAAAACCAGAACAACATAACTTATCAACCAAATGTCCAAAACGACAAAGGCCTCAAATATGTTCATCATTGGCCATTAAAAAGCATACAGTAGCAAGGCAAGAAGAAGAAGAGAAAAAGCATACAATGAAAACATTTCAACAGTAGCAATGTCAAGCATCAAAGCTTCAGAAATTCCATCATAGACAAACGCGAGGCAACAAAATCAAGCCAACAGTAAAGAAGAAGAGAGGAAAAATTATTCGAAGGCAACTCAGGATAGGCATTAAGGCAGTTGTTCAAGGTAACGATTCAAGGCAACAAGCTAGCAAGAAGAGGAAAAAGACAAACCAGGGTCAAAGAAGCTCGCGACGCATCACCTTTCCTTGCCGTCCGGCCTCCTACGCACACTCAACCGTCCTTCCTCCATCTCCTAAAGGTAACCTTTTTTTCTCCTTCTCTTTCTTTTATATCCCTCAAACAACCATTAACAAACAAGAAATCAGGATCGAAATGAACAAAATCAACACATGCAGTAGTCAACAAACCTAACGAAATAAAAGACGAAAAAATTGTACCGTGACTGTCGCCTTAACACTTTGATTGGAGGGAAGAAGAAGGTGGAGGTACCGGTGGCCGTGGCAAGGGACTCAGACGAAGGGGAAAGGTTAAATCAAGAGCGAAGAAGACGAACGTGAACGAAGAAGACAAGCATGAGCGCCGCTCTGTCAAAACCAAAATCCCTAATCCCTTTTTCAAAACTAAACACATGCGTTTTACCCTAAAACAACATTATGAGTTATGAATTGGACTTGACCCTTTTTTCTGCCAAATCCCAAACGAATTCCATTTTTTTACACCCCCCATCTCTGTTTTTGATTGGGCCTCCCTTTGAAGCTTTTTAGCCCATAAATTGTTATTTAACCCTCTTTTTCTAATACACCTTTCCTTTCATTTTACTTTCTATTAGTTTTCTTAGAATATTATTAGTTTAGTTAATTAGTTAGTTAATCAAATATTAGATGTGTAATCTAATTAGATAATTTTAATATTTGACCCTTTTTTATTAAGTTTAACCTTAGGCTTAATTTAATAATTTTAGTATCCTTTTTTTAATTAGACTTAAGTTAGTAGCTTTTAAGTTTTAATTTAGTTTAAAATCATTTAATAATTCTCATAATAATACTTTATATAAAAACTCTAAAAACATAGAAAATAGTAAAAATATTAAAAATATTTTATTTTATTTAATTATTTCCCTCGCTTTAGTTAATACTAATACAAAATATAAAAAAAAAGTAGAAATTTAAGAACTAAAAAACATTTTTATTTAATTAATTCTCTTGCGTTATTAATATTAAATAAAAATATAAAAAAATGCATGTTCACACCATTTAGTCTATTATTTAATTGTTGCTATTTAATCATTATCCGCATAATTTTCTGTTTAATTATTTCATATTTACATGATTATTCTGTTTACGTCTAAATCCAAGGGAAAAATGATTAAATTTGTTGACTTCATGTCCTCGAGTCCAATCATGCGAATAGTTTCATTTCAATAAAACTTAAGACAACTTTTTTTCCCAAATATTCAATCTTTTCAAAATTCATACCTTTTAAGCAAAAACTTCGACATTAGGTCGTCGTATCTTCAAAAACCCGTCCGAACTCCTTTTCGGCCAAAACAATTTATTTCGATCAAACAAACATTTTAATAAACAGATATTTCAAAAGGTTCCTATAGAGTACTATAGATACATTGGGTGCTAATACCTTCCCATTGTATAACCAACCCCCGAACTCTCGATCTCTTTCAAAAACGTATTGTATTTTATTACTTTTAAGTATTATTTTACATTGCATATTTTAGGGTTTTATTTTGCTCTTTTCCCTTTTCCCTTGGAAATAATAAAGCGCGGTGGCGACTCTTGCTTTTGTGAGACGAATTAATCAATAATTCGATCTCTGATTTACCCCGCTACATTTTTTATCGCTACAGAATTGGCGACTCTGCTGGGGAAAGATTGACCTCTTGCTGGTCCATCCCTAAGTGGGTTAAGCCTAATTTGTTTTATCTGTTTTATTATTATTTGATTTGTTTGATTATGTGTTTATATTGGGGTGTTTGGGTTTTTTGCAAAGGACTAATCCTATACCCGGATTAAGTTACACTTAAGAATAGGACGGGCGGTACAGTCATGTTAACTTTGAGGGAGTGATCCCGAAGAAGGAGGCATGAGATCCCCCACTCAATGGAAGGCCCTCTTGAACTTAATATTTATTTACCGAGTAATCGGGAAGACATTATAATTTTCGACCTAGGAGCCAGAGAAATTGAGGACAGTAGAACCCTAACCCATCTTGGCCTTTTTAGGTGTAGCGCGGAGACTATAACTGAGTAATTCGGAAGTAGTTGTTACGCGATGCTACGCTCGGATGAGTTTCTCTTGAGAATATTGCTAATTATTGAGTAATCAAGATGTTGGTAATATCCGAAGGAGGAATGTAGACTCTGGGAACTCTTAGAACCTTGTCTTACAGGTGTGATTGAACCGTTAGTACATACCTTAGGGTGGGCTTTACCTTTGACTCCATGCTGAAACGTTGAACCTTTAAACCCCATGTTTGTGAACTTGTGTGTGACTGTTGCATTATCATTCATTCATGCATTCATCAACATCTTTGTAAAAAACTTGTTTTTCAAGGAACTTGGGAATGATTTTTTGCAGACATCTCAGGTATTATTATTATGGAATTTGGAAGGAGAAACACTCAAAGTTTTAGTTTTAAGGAGCCCGAGATCGAAGAACTGAAGAGTTTAATTCCTGAGATCGAGAACCCGACGGATTTTCAGAAGAAGTATGGGTCCATTATACCTCTCATGAGGCGCAAGATGAAGGAAGGCATCCTTAGTACGTTGGTCCAATTCTACGATCCTTTGTACCGATGCTTCACCTTTCCGAATTACCAGTTGATGCCCACCTTAGAAGAGTACTCCTACATACTTGGTTTGTTGATCACCGACTGTGTTCCTTTTTCTGGATTAGAAGAGGAGCCCAAATCTCACGAGATAGCGACCATCACCCACTTGAAGAAGTCAGAGATAGAGGAGAACATGACTACAAAAGGGGGAATCCGAGGTTTGTCTGCGCAGTTTCTGTTGAGGAAAGCTCGTTATTTCGCTGAGATAAAAGATACTATTGCCTTTGAAGACGTGTTTGCTTTACTCGCTTATGGTCTATTCTTGTTCCCTAACGTTGATAAGTTTGTGGATATCAACGCCATCAGAATTTTCTTGATTGGAAATCCGGTCCCTACGCTGCTCGGAGATACCTACTACTCCATCCATCTTCGAAACTCTTATCAAGGAGGGATGATTATTTGTTGTGCACCGTTGCTGTATCAGTGGTATGTTTCTCATCTACCTAGGTCTGATGTTTTCTGGGATCTCGAGAAGGAGCCGCGATGGGCTCCAAAAATTATGGCTCTCACTCATTTCGATATTGATTGGTATAATCGAGTTTACTACGACGTGAAGATCATCGATAGCTGTGGTGCTTTTCCTAACGTGCCTCTTCTTGGTACGAAAGGTGGAATTAACTATAACCCTATTCTCGCACGTCGTCAGTTTGGGTACCCGATGAGAGATAAGCCAAACAACATCCATGTGAGTGGTTTCTTTCTACAGGAAGGACAAAATCATCAGGCAGCTAAGAGGGAGATCGAAGGAGCTTGGCGCCACATCCATAGGAAAGGGAGAGATATGTTAGGACATAGGGGTGCTGTTTCGTTGGAGCCTTACCTACAGTGGGTCCGTGCTAGGGCTTGCGCTCTCAAGATGCCCTATAAACCTGAGAAACCTTTATTCCCTACCGTTGCATCGTCATCTGTTGATATCCCTATCGAGAATATGGGAGAATACCAAGGAAATCTGGCTAGGATGAAGTCCGAGAGGGATGCTTGGAAAGAGAAGTATAATATGTCTGAATATGAGAATCGGGTCCTGACTCGACAGCTAAAGGAAAAGGAGGAGTTGCTGTTTATTCAAGACGGCTGGTTCATTGATCATGATGAAAAACTTCGTCAAAAGGATGCTTTACTGAAGAAGTATGCTAGTGAAAGGAAGAGAAAGAAGGAAGGTTCGGTAAGCGTTGCTCTTGTTCCTATTCCACAAAAGGAAATCATTGATCGACTGATAGCTGAGAAGAAAGAGATGGAAGACTTTTATGAAGAGAAGATCAGGAAGCTCCAGTTACAGTTGGTATTTGGTCCTTCATCTGATGATTCTGAGTGACCTTTATTTTTTTAGTTTTATTTTATTGATGTCATTTTGTAAAACTTTGTAAAAGGGCTTCATGTTCCAAAGTTGTAACTTACTGCTTTTATTTTGGACTTCATGTTCCAAAGTTGTAATTTACTGCTTTTATTATGGGCTTCATGTTCCAAAGTTGTAGTTTACTGCTTTTATTATTGGGTTGTTATCCCAAAGTTGTAATTTATTGTTTTGTTGTTCCAAAGTTGTAAGTTGTAATTTACCGCTTTTGATTAATGGATTGAGTTTTTGTTGTTCCAAATTCCTTTACCATTGATGTATGCAAAATTATTGAAGTTCCTTGAAAAACTATTAAAATGAATTATCATTTGCATCACACATCATGCATCATTCAACATTTCACTTCACATGTTTTCTAGAGTCTTATCCTTGTTTCTTTTTCCACTCAAAAGGTTGTCAAGCTGTCTCATCGATACGATACTCGAGCCAATCGACAGAGGAAAATGGAAGATCTGGAACAGGAAAACCACGAGCTTCGTGAGGAGGTCGCTACCCTTCGTGTCGGTATGGAAAAGTTAACTGCGCTAGTGGAAAGTTTGATGGCTGTTCAGAATCAGCCATCGACTCCAGCTGCTGAGATTCAGACTTCAACTACTGTGGTTTCTGAGATTGTCACCGTTCCAACATCTGTGACTCAAATCAACTCTCCGCTTCAACATCAGATGCCGAAAGGTTTTCCGTGGGGAATGCCCTACAACTTTGTGCCAGAGGGGTATCAGCCCGCCGTACAACCTTTGTTTCAACCTGCTTTGTCTCTTCCTCAACCAGAGACAACTGCCATGCCGCCGGTAATCCCTTCTGTAACAGCTTTTCTGCAACCGGTAATGACAACTGTCGCTCCTGTGGTCCACTCTGTGCCATACTTGAATGAACCTACTTATCCTGCCGAGCCTGCTGAAAGTTTGGGTCTTTTTGATAGAATGGAAGAATTTCAAGATCAATTCCAAGAAATGCAGAATGAGCTCAGAGCGTTAAAGGGGAAGGATTTGTTTGGGAAGAACACGCATGACCTTTGTTTATTTCCGAATATCAAGATTCCAGCAAAATTCAAAGTGCCATACTTTGAAAGATATAAGGGTGATTCGTGTCCTCGAAGTCATTTGACTATGTACGTGAGAAAGATGTCTACGTATTCCGATGATCATGACTTGTTGATTCACTATTTTCAAGACAGTTTGACGGGTGCTGCTCTAAAGTGGTATATGGGTTTAGACAGTATTCGGATTCACAACTTCAACGATCTTAGCGAAGCCTTTGTTCATCAGTATAAGTATAACGTTGACATGGCGCCGGACAGGGATCAACTCCGGGCGATGTCGCAGAGAGACATAATCTTTTAAGGAATACGCCCAGAGGTGGCGTGAAATTGCTGCTCAAATCTATCCACCTCTTGAGGAGAAAGAGATGACGAAGATATTCTTGAAGACGTTAGGTTCCTTTTACTATGAAAGAATGATCGCCAGCGCACCCAGTGACTTCACCGAAATGGTAAGCATGGGCATGCGGTTGGAGGAAGGATTCGTGAAGGGCGTTTGGTTAAAGAAGGAAGTCCGTCTAGCAGTACTAAGAAGTTTGGAAGTGTTTTCCCGAAAAGAAAAGAACAGGATGTCAGCACATTGTTCCCAGGGAGACCGAGGAGAGGTTACTCTCACGTTGTGGCAGTCACTCTGGCTGTCCGCCCAACTTTGATGACCCCAGCTCATCAAAACCCACCAACTCAACAACAGCCATTTCAGCAGAAGCCTCGACAACAGGCTTATCCATTCAACAATCAGAACCGTTCTCCAAGAAAACCGCAGTTCGATGCCATTCCTATGACTTATACTGAATTGTTCCCTGCTCTCATTAGAAAGAACCTCATAACGATAAAGCCTCCTCCTGTCGCACCGAATAGTACTTCTCCGTGGTACAAGGCGAATCAGTTTTGTGAATATCATCAAGGGTCGTCGGGGCACAACCTTGAAAATTATTTTGCTCTGAAGGCGGACGTGCAGATATTGATTAAGAATGGTATCTTGTCTTTCAAGGATGTTAATCCAAATGTTAGAGATGATCCTTTTCCCCGACATGGGGCAGCATCAGTGAATATGGTGGAAGGTTGTCCGGGGAAGTTTCGAGTTTTTCAAGTTGAACATATAAGAGAGTCGTTGATCAGGTTACATCAGAGTTTGAGAAGACTTGCCTTTGTTAGGCAGCAGCATGATTATGATGTTTGTGAATTTTGTTCGAGAGAGGTTGATTGCCCTATTGTGAAGGAGGATATTCAAAAGTTGTTAGACCAGAGAGTTATCACTATTACATATGACAGAAATCCGGAGGATGAAGTGAATGTTATAATACCACAATTCAATTTGCCTGAATCAGTAGAGATCGTGTACGACAGTCAGACTGCACCTGTTGATCCTTTAATCATTTACCCACCCGGTCCTGTGCCTTACAACTCGGACCAAGCTGTACCGTACAAGTATAATGCCACAATGATTGAGAATGGGGTAGAAGTCCCTATACCAACAAGGCCGTCTTTTGTTAACATCGCAGATGTGAGTAGAGTTACGAGAAGTGGAAGTGTCTTTGCAGCAGTACCTTTGAAGAGACCAGAAGTTCAAGTCAGGAGGCCCGTACCGGCAGAAATTCCAGTGAGAAATGTTGAACCAAGGGTTGAGATAGGCCGATCCAATGAACCTATCCCTCGCCCTGAGGATGATGAGATTTTGAAGCTTATCAAGAGAAGTGAATATAAGATTGTGGACCAACTTTTGCAAACTCCTTCCAAGATTTCTTTGCTTGCTTTATTGAGAGATTCTGGTGCCCATAGAGAAGCTTTGATGAAGGTTTTGGACCAGGCGTTCGTGGATCATGATGTGACGGTTGACCAATTTGATGGAATTGTGGGAAATATTACTTCGTGTAACAATCTTGGTTTCAGTGATGAAGAGCTCCCGGAGGAGGGAAGGAACCATAATATGGCTTTGCATATCTCCATAAGTTGCGGAAATGATACTTTATCAAGTGTGTTGGTAGATACAGGTTCGTCGTTAAATGTAATGCCCAAAACTACATTGTCTCGACTCTCATATCAAGGTGCTCCCATGAGACCTAGTGGAGTAATTGTCAAAGCGTTTGATGGTTCTAGGAAGACTATCATTGGTGAAGTGGATCTTCCTATAGTAATTGGCCCTCATACTTTTCAGATCACTTTTCAAGTGATGGATATTCGTGCTGCCTACAGTTGCCTATTGGGTCGTCCATGGATCCATGATGCAGGGGCAGTCACTTCCACGCTCCATCAGAGATTGAAGTTCGTGAGGCATGGAAAGCTGGTAATGATCGGTGGAGAGCAGGCTATGGTGGTAAGCCATTTATCATTTTTCTCTTTTATTGATGCTGATGAGGATGTTAGAACCCAATTCCAGGCTCTCTCTGTTGCTAAGAATGAAGTGAAGAAGCAAGGGGCATCCATTTCTTCTTTTGAGGATGCGCGACGAGTGGTTGAAAGTGGTTTGGCAGAAGGTTGGGGCCAGGTGTCGACTTTGCCCGAGAACAAGTCTAGAGAAGGTCTTGGTTTTCATCCCGTGTCTGCAAGAGTCAAGCAAGAAGTGGTTACTCGTCTGATTCAAGAGGTTTTCTGAAGTGCAGGTTTTATCCATCCGACTCCTCCTGAAGTTGATGCTATCATAGGAGATGATTCTGAGGAGGATTTACCCGATTTTGTGACGCATGGAGTGGCTTGCCAGAACTGGATTGCTGTTGATGTTCCTATTGTTATGCACATTTCTGAGTAATGTTTTGTTTTGTTTTTCTTTGAAAAAATTCGCTCTGCCCAAGGCGAAAAGTATTTTGTGTCGGGCTATGATAAAAATAATTCCTTTTGCTCTGCCCAAGGCAAAAGAGAAATGTCTGGGCCCTTTGTTTCAAGTATTTCCCTTCAATGAATAAAATTGTTATTTTGTCCACTACTGTTTTATTTTTCACTTTTTCTGGGAAATAGTAATGAACATTAATTGGTAGTAATAGGAAAATATAATAACCTTTTGTTTTATTTGCACAAATCGATTTCTAAAATAAAGCATAATCATATGTGCAGATTGATCCATGACTTAACCATTGAAAAAAATGATCCTATGCCCTCTCCCAACTTTGAATTCCCTGTGTTCAGAGCCGAAGAAGAGGATGGTGAAGAGACTCCTGTTGAAATTTCCCGTTTGCTTGAGCATGATGAAAAGATTATTCAGCCGTTTGAAGAACCTGTAGAGTTGATCAATTTGGGTGATGAAGAAGTTAAGAAGGAAGTCAAGGTCGGAGCATTGCTCATCCCAGAGGTCAAAGAGAAAATGTTGGAGCTTCTCAAAGAGTATGTTGATGTGTTTGCTTGGTCCTACCAAGATATGCCAGGTTTGGACAACGATATTGTGGAGCATCATTTACCGTTGAGACCTGAATGTCCGCCGATTAAGCAGAAGTTGAGAAGGACTCGTCCCGATATGGCTGACAAGATCAAAGAAGAAGTTCAAAAACAAATTAATGCAGGTTTCCTTGTTACATCGGTCTATCCTCAGTGGTTAGCCAATATAGTGCCTGTTGCTAAGAAAGATGGCAAAGTTCGAATGTGTGTAGACTATAGAGATCTGAATAGAGCTAGCCCAAAGGATGACTTCCCATTACCGCACATTGAAGTATTGGTCGACAGTACCGCCAAGTTCAAAGTCTTTTCTTTCATGGATGGTTTCTCTGGTTACAACCAAATCAAGATGGCACCAGAAGATATGGAGAAGACAGCTTTCATTACACCTTGGGGAACATTTTGTTATCGGGTTATGCCGTTTGGTTTGAGGAATGCTGGTGCAACATACCAAAGGGCCATGACTGCTTTGTTCCATGATATGATGCATAAAGAGATAGAAGTGTATGTAGATGACATGATTGCCAAATCACAAACTGAAGAAGATCATTTGGAACACTTATTGAAGTTATTCCAGCGTTTGAGAAAGTATAAACTCCGTCTGAATCCCAACAAGTGTACTTTTGGTGTTCGTTCTGGAAGACTTCTGGGTTTCATTGTCAGTCAGAAAGGTATTGAGGTAGATCCTGATAAAGTCAAAGCCATTCGGGAAATGCCCGCACCCAAGACGGAAAAACAAGTAAGAGGATTCCTTGGGAGACTGAATTATATTTCTAGATTTATATCTCATATGACTGCTACCTGCGGGCCAATTTTCAAGCTTCTCCGAAAGAACCAAGGATGTGTGTGGACAGAAGATTGTCAGAGAGCTTTTGATAGCATCAAAGAATATTTGCTTGAACCTCCCATTTTGATTCCTCCGGTGGAAGGAAGACCTTTGATTATGTACCTGACTATATTGGAAGATTCCATGGGATGTGTGCTTGGTCAACAAGATGAGACTGGAAGAAAGGAACATGCCGTATATTATCTGAGTAAGAAATTCACAGACTGTGAGTCTCGATACTCATTGCTTGAGAAAACCTGTTGTGCCTTAGCTTGGGCTGCTCGCCGTCTGCGCCAGTATATGATTAACCACACCACTTGGTTGATCTCCAAAATGGACCCGATTAAGTATATCTTTGAGAAGCCCGCCTTATCTGGAAGAATATCCCGTTGGCAGATGTTGTTATCTGAATATGACATTGAGTATCAGACTCAGAAAGCAATCAAAGGGAGTATTTTAGCCGATCATTTGGCTCACCAACCAATTGACGATTATCAATCCATCAAGTTTTATTTCCCAGATGAAGATGTTATGTACTTGAAAGCTAAAGATTGTGAAGAACCGTTACCTGAAGAAGGACCTGATCCTGAATCCCGTTGGGGTTTGATATTTGATGGAGCTGTGAACTCTTATGGAAATGGAATTGGGGAAATCATCGTCACTCCCCGAGGTACTCATATCCCGTTCACGGCGAGATTGAAGTTTGACTGCACGAACAACATGGCTGAATATGAGGCATGTATTATGGGTCTAGAAGAAGCAGTGGATCTAAGGATTAAGATTCTTGATATTTACGAAGATTCGGCATTGGTAATTAATCAAATCAAAGGAGAATGGGAGACTCGTCATCCTGGTTTGATCCCTTACAGAGATTATGCTAGAAGATTGTTAACTTTCTTCAACAAAGTGGAATTACATCATATCCCTAGAGACGAGAACCAAATGGCTGATGCTTTAGCTACTTTGTCTTCAATGTTTCAAGTAAATGGTTGGAATGATGTGCCTACAATCCGGGTTATGCGCCTCGACAAACCTGCTCATGTGTTCTCAGTAGAAGAGGTTACCGATGACAAACCGTGGTTCTATGACATTAAACGTGTTCTTCAAACTCAAGAGTATCCGCCTGGGGCATCCAATAAAGATAGGAAGACGTTGAGAAGATTAGCAAGCAGTTTCTTCCTCAATGAAGAAGTTTTGTATAAGAGGAATTACGACATGGTCTTGCTCAGATGTGTAGACAGACGTGAAGCAGACATGCTAATGAAAGAAGTACATGAAGGATCCTTTGGCACTCATGCTAACGGACATGCAATGGCTAGAAAGATGTTGAGAGCTGGTTACTATTGGATGACAATGGAATCTGATTGCTGCAAGTATGTGAAGAAATGTCATAAATGCCAGATTTATGCGGACAAGATACATGTGCCACCGACCCTCCTTAACGTTATCTCTTCACCTTGGCCTTTCTCTATGTGGGGAATTGATATGATTGGAATGATTGAACCCAAAGCTTCAAATGGTCATCGTTTCATCTTGGTAGCGATCGATTATTTTACTAAATGGGTGGAAGCAGCATCTTATGCTAATGTAACCCGACAGGTGGTAGTCAGATTTATCAAGAATCAGATCATTTGTCGATACGGTATCCCGAGCAAGATCATCACTGATAATGGTTCGAATTTGAATAACAAGATGATGAGAGAGCTTTGTGAAGAGTTCAAGATCGAGCATCATAATTCTTCTCCTTACAGACCGAAGATGAATGGGGCTGTTAAAGCTGCTAACAAGAACATTAAGAAGATTGTCTAGAAGATGGTGGTAACTTATAAAGATTGGCATGAAATGCTTCCGTTTCCTTTACATGGTTACCGTACTTCAGTTCGAACTTCAACAGGCGCAACCCCATTTTCCCTAGTTTATGGTATGGAAGCAGTACTCCCCGTGGAGGTTGAGATTCCGTCTCTGAGAGTGTTGATGGAAGCTAAACTTTCTGAGGCTGAATGGTGTCAAAGTAGATATGATCAGTTGAATTTAATTGAAGAAAAGAGATTGACAGCGTTGTGTCATGGTCAATTGTATCAGCAGAGAATGAAGAAGGCTTTTGATAAAAAGGTTCAACCACACGAGTTCAGAGAAGGTGACCTTGTGCTCAAGAAGATATTATCTTTCCAACCGGATTCTAGGGGCAAGTGGGCTCCGAATTATGAAGGACCGTATGTTGTTAAGAAGGTTTTCTCTGGAGGTGCCTTGATTCTCACCAATATGGACGGTGAAGAACTCCCGCGTCCCATGAACGCCGATGCAGTCAAGAAGTATTTCGCTTAGGTTTGAGTTGACAGTTTGCTAAGTTGAAAACCCGAAGGGGCGGCTTGGGCAAGCTTTTGGTCAGACCAGTCTTGGCATATGGGCACATTTTGGAATTCGAAGTTGTTAGGGAGAATAGTGATCATTGTTTTTGTGTAACCTTTTTCCTTCATGTACTATTTCCCAAACTTTTGTAAACCGTTGGAGTCGTGTTGTTAGCGAACTACCATCTTATGAATGAAATTTGAACATTTACCTTTTGTGGGCAAAATTTTAATTTTTACGGCAATATTTGAAACAAAGTTATTTAAAGTATTCTTATTTTTAAAAAATGTGTCATAAATAATGAAAGGAATATTGACAATTGTTCCGAGGACGGTCAAGCCATGAAATGCAAAACAATACAGTAATTTATCCTTGCATGATGAACATGTTTTATTTCAAAATCGTCATGAGGCGTTGGTTGTGTTAAGCTTGCGTTTCTCGTGGTACTAAGTTTGTTGATTCCCCGGTTGTTCCAGTTAAGCGTTGTTTTGGCTACCTTTATTTGGGCAATTTCTGAAGTGTGGTACGTTTTGCCTCATGCCAGTGGTCTATTGGGATTAGAAGATTGGATTTGAATACTTTTCTCCTCAGAAGATTTGAACCTTGTGGCGTGCTACGCTCTAACGTTGCTTTGTGGTTCCAGTTCCATTTATTTTCCGTCTTTTAAAGATTGGCCGAGTATCTATCTTTTCGTGACATCTTAGCGTTTTCGGATATTCCATCTGTTCGTTTTGTCAGCATAACATTCATTCACTCATTTACACTTATATCACGTATGTATATTCACATTTGCCGTTGATTTTGGGTTGTACTTTGTTTTTCAAACAACGTACATGTTTCTTTCCAAGTAGAAGGTTAGCTTAGGCAGAAAATGTGCTTCCTCTCTAAATTCCCCAACTGAGCTAATCCTCATGGATGATTTTTGATTTAGCTTACCTGGTCCATTTCTGGATAGGATGAATTCCCCAATCGAGTTACTTTCTCATTGGGTGGAGTCTTGTTTGACTGTCTTCTTTCTAGTTTATTCCTGGATGAAGTTGTTGTCTCTTGCGTAGGCTATCTCATGATTTTCCCCAGTGAAGTCGCGACCTAGACGAATGGTGCATTTATTTTGCACATTTAAGTATGTGATCTCCTTGGGAAGGATTGATTCATGGTTCTCTTTGACGAAGATTTTATTCTCTGCCAGTGTCATCACAATTTCCTTCTGAGTTATTTTTTTGAAAAACGACAAGCGGCAGCTCTTCACGAGCAACTTGTGCGTTATTATTATTTTCGAAAAACGACAAGCGGCAGCTCTTCGCGAGCAACTTGTGCGTTATTATTATTTTTGGAAAACGGCAAGCGGCAGCTCTTCACGAGCAACTTGTGCGTTATTATTATTGGAAAACGGAAAGCGACAGCTCTTCACGAGCAACTTGTACGTTATTATTTTTGGAAAACGCCAAGCGGCAGTCTCTTTACTTGAGCAACTTGTACGTTATTATTTTTCTGGAAGACAGCAAGCGGCAGTCTCTTTACTTGAGCAACTTGTACGTTATTATTTTTCTGGAAGACAACAAGTGGAAGCTTCTTTATTTGAGCAGCTTGTATGTTATTGGTATTTTCTGGAAGACAGCAAGTGGCAGCTTATTTATTTGAGCAGCTTGTATGTTATTGGTATTTTCTTTGGAAAATAGCAAGTGGCGGCTTCTTTATTTGAGCAACTTGTATGTTATTGACACCCTTGGACGACAGCAAGTGACAGCTTCTTTATTTGAGCAACTTGTGTACATGCAATCTTATTATTATCTCAGCATTAATTGGTATATCTCGGGAAATCTCACAGAGAAGTTTGTTATAAATCTTTACCTTCAGAAGTTGGTAGTCCATCATCAGCAAAATTGATACTTTTTGTCTATCTTTGACCTTGAGTTGTGAGCTCGCTGTTATTTTAGGTCAATAATCTATTTTATGGCCTATGCAAGATGCCTTCTTTGTTAGGTTCAGAGGTCGTATTCCTTCAATTTTATTCGCTGTCAAGAGTCTGTCATTTGAAGTCGATGGCTCGTTTCCCCAGTAGAGTATACTCCACGTCTCTGTGTTTTGTTGGTGTTTGGCTTCTCCAACATTATTTCTGTCTCATACAGTATCTTTCTCTGTGAATTCAATCACTACATTCATATCAAACATAATGGCGGTATCTTAGGGCAAAAATTTGCGTATTATGTATTTAAGTACCTTCAATCTCGTCGAGACGAAGATTTTAATCTTCATATCTCCGGATAGAAGAAACTTAAATAGGGGCAGCTGTTGTACCCCAAATTTTGACCTAAGATACCATCTCCCATCTACATCATTGCATTGCAAGGGTTTTGACCTACTTTTATCAATTTTTCAAAGCAGTGTAAAAATTCATAACTTTTCCAAGTCGAGAGCTGTTTATTTTTGAACGCTAAATTTATTAATTGATCAATGCTAAAACAATGTTTATTAATTATTTATTATCTTAAATTTAAATAATTGGAATTTATTTTCAGTTATTATATAATTTAAAGATTTATAAATAATATAATAAATATTTGAAGGGAAGTTCATTAATTGATCAACAATGTTATTTAATTATTTATTATCTTAAGTTTAATAGTTGAAATTTACTTTTTCAGTTATTATAATTTAGAGAATTATAAATAATGGAATAGATTGAAGAGAAGTTAATTGATCAATGATGTTTATTTAATTATTTATCATTCTAAGTTAAATAATTGAAATTCTATTTTCAATTATTATAATTTAGAGAATTATGAATAATGAATTAAATAATTGAAGAAAGGTTTATTGATCAAAAGATGTTTATTTAATTGTTTATTATTCTGAATTTAAGTAATTGAAATTTATTTTCAGTTATTATATAATTTAAAGAATTATAAACGATAAAATAAATAATTAGAGAGAAGGAAATAATTGATTGGTAAAATATTGGAATTTTATTCATTTTATTCTAATTGTTACAATTGTCGTTTAAATACTGTATTTATTTACAACGTATTTACAAGGATAATTTTTACAAAGTTTAAAATGAAATAAAAAAAACTATTCTAATTTTTCCTAAATTCTAAATATTCATCTTCTATCCAATGCGTCTTTGTTTGTTCATTTAATTTTACCTGCAAAAGAATTAAAAGAAATAAAGAAATAATTAAAAGCAGAAAAATTAATTTTAGTGTTCATCATTAAAAGCAAACGGCTGGAATCAGTTTTGCCCTTTTTGCAAATCACGGGATTTCTCCCGGTTCACAAAAAGGGATGAATTTTTATTTTTCAAAATGAATGCACAAATTTAAATATGCACAAATTCATTTCTTTTGTCAAAATTGCATTTTAATTGTAAAACTGCATTTTTCAAATCATTTGCACATTTTCAAAATACACTGCATTGTCAAAAATCAACAGCATATGCAAGTATACAAACTCCAAGTCAAGTCCCAAATTTTCAACACAAGCATATGTAACGTAAACATGCAAACATGGGGGGAAAAGGCCAAAAATCAAAGGCTTCCATGCAAAGACAAAGAGAGCATGCAGTTTAAAACAATTTATGCAAGCAATATATATTTCCATTCTCATCATTTTCCAGCATATTACTTTTTCAGAACAAGTACAGTATACATCATTTTAATGTATCAAATTGTACTAAGAGAGAGAAGAGAGGAAGGAGTGTGGTTTTACAGGTTTTGGTTTAGGCAGGAAATAGATAGCAAACAAACTGCAGTAACACAGTCAATAAGAAAAGGAAGCATGAAATAGAATACCAACAAACTGAATGAAGCAGATGTGCAGGGATATCAAGAAATATAGTAAAATATATTTAAAACCTGTAACGTAAACAAAGAGGCCGAACCAACTGTTATAACACATCAAAGCCCCCTCAAAAAATTCAGAGAGTCCAACCTATCTTCAAGCCTTCAAAACCCAAAAGAAAATTGTCAAACACAATACTAAAAATCTCAAAGCGAAACCTGCTGAAACAAATACCAAACCAACTCAAAAATGCTCAAAACCAAAACATACGAACAGAACCTGCTATCTCCCACCAAAACTTTGGTCTAAACCTTCCAAACCTCTAAACTGTCCAATCTAACCATTTCAAGAACCCACTGCATAAAACCAGTAAAACTAACATAACCTACACAAAAACTGTCCAGCATCACCAAAAACTTCAAACCTTATGGCCTAAAACCTGTTACACCAAGCTAGGCCTAAAACCTATTACCCCAAAGGCCTAAAACCTGCCACACCAAGCTAGGCCACAAACCTGTTCAATCTGTTAAACCAGAAAGCAATCCAACCAGAAAAACCAGAACAACATAACTTATCAACCAAATGTCCAAACCCACAAAGGCCTTAAATATGTTCATCATTGGCCATTAAAAAGCATACAGTAGCAAGGAAAGAAGAAGAAGAGAAAAAGCATACAACGAAAACATTTCAACAGTAGCAATGTCAAGCATCAAAGCTTCAGAAATTCCATCATAGACAAACGCGAGGCAACAAAATCAAGCCAACAGTAAAGAAGAAGAGAGGAAAAATTATTCGAAGGCAACTCAGGATAGGCATCAAGGCAGTTGTTCAAGGTAACGATTCAAGGCAACAAGCTAGCAAGAAGAGGAAAAAGACAAACCAGGGTCAAAGAAGCTCGCGACGCATCACCTTTCCTCGCCGTCCGGCCTCCTACGCACACTCAACCGTCCTTCCTCCATCTCCCAAAGGTAACATTTTTTTCTCCTTCTCTTTCTTTTATATCCCTCAAACAACCATTAACAAATAAGAAATCAGGATCGAAATGAACAAAATCAACACATGCAGTAGTCAACAAACCTAACGAAATAAAAGACGAAAAAATTGTACTGTGACTGTCGCCCTAACGCTTTGACTGGAGGGAAGAAGAAGGTGGAGGTACCGGTGGCCGTGGCAAGGGACTCAGGCGAAGGGGAAAGGTTGAATCAAGAGCGAATAAGACGAACGCGAACGAAGAAGACAAGCATGAGCGCCGCTCTGTCAAAACCAAAATCCCTAATCCCTTTTTCAAAACTAAACACATGCGTTTTACCCTAAAACAACATTATGAGTTATGAATTGGACTTGACCCTTTTTTCTGCCAAAGCCCAAACGAATTCCCTTTTTTTACACCCCCCATCTCTGTTTTTGATTGGGCCTCCCTTTGAAGCTTTTTAGCCCATAAATTGTTATTTAACCCTCTTTTTCTAATACACCTTTCCTTTCATTTTACTTTCTATTAGTTTTCTTAGAATATTATTAGTTTAGTTAATTAGTTAGTTAATCAAATATTAGATGTGTAATCTAATTAGATAATTTTAATATTTGACCCTTTTTTAATAAGTTTAACCTTAGGCTTAATTTAATAATTTTAGTATCTTTTTTTAATTAGACTTAAGTTAGTAGCTTTTAAGTTTTAATTTAGTTTAAAATCATTTAATAATTCTCATAATAATACTTTATATAAAAACTCTAAAAACATAGAAAATAGTAAAAATATTAAAAATATTTTATTTTATTTAATTATTTCCCTCGCTTTAGTTAATACTAATACAAAATATATAAAAAAAGTAGAAATTTAAGAACTAAAAAACATTTTTATTTAATTAACTCTCTTGCGTTATTAATATTAAATAAAAATATAAAAAATGCATGTTCACACCATTTAGTCTATTATTTAATTGTTGCTATTTAATCATTATCCGCATAATTTTCTGTTTAATTATTTCATATTTACATGATTATTCTGTTTACGTCTAAATCCAAGGGAAAAATGATTAAATTTGTTGACTTCATGTCCTCGAGTCCAATCATGTGAATAGTTTCATTTCAATAAAACTTAAGACAACTTTTTTTCCCAAATATTCAATCTTTTCAAAATTCATACCTTTTAAGCAAAAACTTCGACATTAGGTCGTCGTATCTTCAAAAACCCGTCCGTACTCCTTTTCGGCCAAAACAATTTATTTCGATCAAACAAACATTTTAATAAACAGATATTTCAAAAGGTTCCTATAGAATACTATAGATACATTGGGTGCTAATACCTTCCCATTGTATAACCAACCCCCGAACTCTCGATCTCTTTCAAAAACGCATTGTATTTTATTACTTTTAAGTATTATTTTACATTGCATATTTTAGGGTTTTATTTCGCTCTTTTCCCTTTTCCCTTGGAAATAATAAAGCGCGGTGGCGACTCTTGCTTTTGTGAGACGAATTAATCAATAATTCGATCTCCGATTTACCCCGCTACATTTTTTATCGCTACAGAATTGGCGACTCTGCTGGGGAAAGATTGACCTCTTGCTGGTCCATCCCTAAGTGGGTTAAGCCTAATTTGTTTTATCTATTTTATTATTATTTGATTTGTTTGATTATGTGTTTATATTGGGGTGTTTGGGTTTTTTGCAAAGGACGAATCCTATACCCGGATTAAGTTACACTTAAGAATAGGACGGGCGGTACAGTCATGTTAACTTTGAGGGAGTAATCCCGAAGAAGGAGGCATGAGATCCCCCACTCAATGGAAGGCCCTCTTGAACTTAATATTTGTTTACCGAGTAATCGGGAAGACATTATTATTTTCGACCTAGGAGCCAGAGAAATTGAGGACCGTAGAACCCTAACCCATCTCGGCCTTTTTATGTGTAGCGCGGAGACTATAACGGAGTAATTCGGAAGTAGTTGTTACGCGATGCTACGCTCGGACGAGTTTCTCTTGAGAATATTGCTAATTATTGAGTAATCAAGACGTTGGTAATATCCGAAGGAGGAATGTAGACTCTGGGAACTCTTAGAACCTTGTCTTACAGGTGTGATTGAACCGTTAGTACATACCTTGGGGTGGGCTTTACCTTTGACTCCATGCTGAAACGTTGAACCTTTAAACCCCATGTTTGTGAACTTGTGTGTGACTGTTGCATTATCATTCATTCATGCATTCATCAACATCTTTATAAAAAACTTGTTTTTCAAGGAACTTGGGAATGATTTTTTGCAGACATCTCAGGTATTATTATTATGGAATTTGGAAGGAGAAACACTCGAAGTTTTAGTTTTAAGGAGCCCGAGATCGAAGAACTGAAGAGTTTAATTCCTGAGATCGAGAACCCGACGGATTTTCAGAAGAAGTATGGGTCCATTATACCTCTCATGAAGCGCAAGATGAAGGAAGGCATCCTTAGTACGTTGGTCCAATTCTACGATCCTTTGTACCGATGCTTCACCTTTCCGGATTACCAGTTGATGCCCACCTTAGAAGAGTACTCCTACATACTTGGTTTGTCGATCACCGACTGTGTTCCTTTTTCTGGATTAGAAGAGGAGCCCAAATCTCACGAGATAACGACCATCACCCACTTGAAGAAGTCAGAGATAGAGGAGAACATGACTACAAAAGGGGGAATCCGAGGTTTGTCTGCGCAGTTTCTGTTGAGGAAAGCTCGTCATTTCACTGAGATAAAAGATACTATTGCCTTTGAAGACGTGTTTTCTTTACTCGCTTATGGTCTATTCTTGTTCCCTAACGTTGATAAGTTTGTGGATATCAACGCCATCAGAATTTTCTTGATTGAAAATCCGGTCCCTACGCTGCTCGGAGATACCTACTACTCCATCCATCTTCGAAACTCTTATCAAGGAGGGATGGAATCCGTATCTGGAGCATATCTGAACTGTATCAAAAGGTTGAATCGGAATGAGTATCAGGATGGCATCCGTATCTGGTGCGTATCTGAAATTCTTTGAAATTAGTGGTAGCTGTTAACCTTATCCTGAAAATGGTAAAATGTTAGCTAAAATTCAAAGTCATGATGCATAATGGGATTATGTTGTATGCATTCGTGTTTATCAATGTTTATGATATATGAATGCGATGTATGTGTATGTGAGCCGATCTTCTACGTTTTTGTTGGATTGCGGAAAATAAATCCTTAACTACGGCTGAGGATATGGAGTGTAAGTCTTCATGTTGTGAAGTTAAACAGTTGATGAATCTCCTTTTAGAGAAATAAACTCTGTTGTAAGGGAAATACTGTGTACTGCCTGTAAAAACTTGTTGGGGAATCCTGAGAATTTTGGTGATTTCTACAGGGGATTGATAACTGGAAGCTTCGTTCCACTGGGGGTTAAACTGCACACTGTGAGGGATCTGTAGTTTGTTGGGGAAATAAACCCTGCTGTCAGTTTGTTGGAGAAGTTTCTTTTTCACTGAGGAAAGTTCTCGAGGGTTCTTGAGGTCGACTCAGTTGGTGAGGAATTTTCAGAGATTGAACCTCTGGCTGGGGGTCAATCTATGAGAAGGGTTTTGGGGAGATTTATCACTGCCCCTAGTAGTAAGTGTTGTAGTAATGCCAGAAAATGTTCGTTTGATCACACATGACCCTTTATGTGGGAGTTTGTTTGCCCCTTAGAGTTAATCTGATGCACCTCGACGCTTGATATTTTGATCATATTTTCAGTAGCCCTGAACCTCCTAGAGATATTTTTCTAAGACTGTTGTGGAAGAAGATGAAGACATGATACTGACACCATCTGATACTACTGGCACAAACGAACGAATTGGTGATACCCAAGATCTTTGGTCAAGTCCCAGAAATTTCTAAGAACTGTCACAGATGGATCTGAAGACATGATACTGACACCATCCGATACTATTGGTACGAACGAATTGGTGGTACCCAAGATCTTTGGTCAAGTCTCAGAATTTTCTAAGAACCGTCGTGGAAGGATCTGAAGACATGATACTGACACCATCTGATACTATTGGCATAGATGAAGGAAATGGTGGTGCCCAAGATCTTTGGTCAAGTCTCAGAATTTTATAAGAAATGTCATGGAAGGATCTGAAGACATGATATTGACACCATCTGATACTATTGGTACAAACAAGTAATTTGATGGTACCGAAAATCTTCAAAGTGGATTTTGTTCAAACCCCTGATTAACGTAACATTTCCCCTTGAGTGATACATATGGAGATTTGCCCCTGGTTATTCGATAATTCTTTGAGAGATTCCTTGAATCTCGACTTGACTACCCCAGACGTGTTGGACAAAGATCATGTCGTGCCCCTTGATCATGAGAGATTTGTCTTTGGAAGTGTCTTTCCAATTGAAGTTATTTTATTCACTGAGAGAGCTTTTATTCACTGGATATTCGTTGTGTGAATTTCTTCGTTGTCAAACAAATAGCCATATACAAACAGCGATATTCAAATAATGCAAAGTTTATGCTTGTCTTGAAATTTTTAAAATGCATTTTAGCAAGTAAAGAAATTTTTTAAGAAAAATTCAACTCAGGATTTTGAGTAAAGCTTTACAGGAGTCAGGATACCTTTTGTAAAAGTATGCTTTCGAACTAACCCATGCTTCAATTAGGACTTTTGAAAGGTTGTAATGTGGCTTGGTTCACGGTTTAAGAAACAAAAGATAAAGGCTCAAAGTGTATTTGTACCCACCCCCTCTTCGTAATGTTCTTCAGTCCTAAACTTAGTTAATTGTGTGTTTGAACTCCAATTGAGTCTGGAATGACGTTTTGGGTGATGGTTCAGACAAGTTAGGTTTGTCGGAAGGCAATCACACTTTTTTTTGAGGATTTGTAGTGACCTCTTTCTTTTGATTTGTTATCCCTAATTTTCGCTCGATTGTTCTTGTTTTGAGATTACGGTCAGCGGGATGTCCCGATTTTTCTTAAGTCTTCTTTGACTTAGTGGGCTTTTCCTTTTTTGAGAGATAATGACTGCCTATTTGGTAGGGAACCATCACTGTCTTTTGATTTCAGAGGAATGTTTTTGACGTCACTCGTTATATTACGAGATGAGAGTTTGCGATTTGAACGCACATTTGAATTAACTGAGAGACTACCCTTCCCCAGGTTTTGATTAAAGGTTTCAATTTGTAAAAAAGGGAAAACTTCTACTTCTTTGGCTCGAAGAGGTTGACTAGGGATTATCTTCCTTATAACTCCATGGTTTAGGATTTGAAAGAACGCCTGTACATTGTCAGCAAAGTCTGTTCAAAAGCATAATGTATGAGATTTATGGCATTGTTTTCGTCATGCTCCCTCTAAAGGCTTGTAACTTTTAGCAAGAGTTAAATGTCATAAAGAGAGTAAAAAAAAGCATAGTTTAAATATAGTGAAAAGGAATGGAAGGATTCAAGACAAACATATGCAATGCATTAATGAAACAAAGTTTGACATTAATAGATAATTGTCTGAACAACCAAAAAGATTACAATTGGAAACTCCACTGAATAGAAGCCTCTTTGTATGGACTTGTCACCTTAAGTGGTGAGCCTTTTAGGGGTGATATAAAAAAGCTCCAATTGACCGTCTTGTGTGAACTCCAATACTCCTTCGTCGATCGAGTTTTGAATCTTGTACTTCAACGCCCAACAATCGTTTGTATCATGTCCAGGACCGTCGAAATGATAGGCACACCTGGCATCATGATTGTAGCTGGGAGCATAAGTTTTGGGATTTGGACGAGGTCTTATTGGTGTAATCAGATCCATCCTTCACATATGTTGCAAATCTTAAGACAGTGGCATGTTGACGTTAGTAAACTGTCTTTTGGGCTCTTTTTGCCTTTGCCGATTTTTCGGTTGATGTTGACGAGGCCGTTGTTGGACCCGTGACGTGGTGGAAATTTGGAAAGGTCTATTTTCTCTTGAACCAGCTTCTTATCTTGTGGGTGGCTGGATAATGATTTGACCCCTACTCCTAGCTATTCGCCCCACTTGGTTACATCCGTCTTGACGGAGTTTGTTGACGAGGCTCCTTAGCTCTTCTTGTCCTTGAGCCAAGTTTTAGATGAGAGCCATCTGGCGTAGCATTTGGATTCTCATTGCTTCCATCTCAACCTGCAGTTGTTCAACCTGGTCACCCTTGTTGTTATCCGGATGTTTCTTGGTCAGATTCTTAGCGAGGAGTGCTTTTGAATTCTTCTTGTCCCTTGGATAGGTTAAGGAATATTTCCCTAAATTGAGCCTCTTGAGTTTAAAGATCTCCGTTGTCTTGTTGGAGAGTCATTGCTGAAATAAACAACGAGAACATGAGAGACCGGTACTAGAGACTACCTGTTATGCAATGACGTATATGACATGCAAATGTTTTCAAGGATCTCGCGGGGTAAATGTTAGTAGTCAATTACAACTTTGATTGGAGAACTTTATATTGGTGGATGTCCTTCCACGAGAATTAAGCTTACCATGTCGAGTGGGTCATAGCCCTTGACTCAAGTTGTTGCAGTTGATCTTTGATGGTGCTTGGTTAGAGGAAAATAAATCCTCTTGCCCCTTGATAGACGTCTGGTTCAACGTGACCCTGCATCAAAAACCCTTGAGATCCTTGAAATGCTATGGTTCACTGTTATTGAAAATGCTTATGGTATGATGTCATGATGTTATGCACAACTATGCAAAGTAAACCAGTTTATATACAAATAATCATATACACGCAAAGCAGACAAGTCCTTAGGTTTAGGATTGCATGGAGTTTGTAGGTAAGTACCCTCTTGAAGTTTAGTTGGCTCAAACCTATCCTAGTAATACCAGGTTCTAAGGAGCTCAATATCACTGGTTTGTTTCCTTGGTCATTGTTTCAGCACAAGCCTCTTTAATGGCGACCGAAATATCCCAAGAAACCAAACCTCAATTAGTGTAGTATCGAGTATCTACCTACTTCGGACTGCACCAAAGTCGGTCATCTCACTACATCCTAAAGGCTAAGTTGGTCAAGTAAAAGCTCTAAAATTTCATTAGTTCTTCATGACATCAGTCAGCGGCCCCATATTCTCTTTGATTAACTCAAAGGCTACCGGTACCCACAAATATGTCGCACTAACGTAGCTATTGCTTAGACCATGTCGGTATACCCCACACAGTTTCCACAACGTATTGCTACTTACCTATAAGGTATCCCAAATTCGGGTAGAGGATTCAAATCCAAACAAAGAACCATAATGTAAAGCATACAAGTCAAACAATGTAAGCAAGTAAATGTGATCTAACCCTAAGGTAACCCCACTTTTTAAATAATCCCTAGCATAGTCGCCAGTTCTGTGATATGGTGGGAGAACTGACTTGAAGGTCTTGCGTTTGATCGCAAATGTTGCGGTTAGCAAGAGTCGCCATCGACTTTTCTTTAATCCAAAAGGAAAGGTGAAAAAGCACAATAAAGAACTTTGAAGTTGTTTCTTGAGTTCGGGGGGTATATTATGAAAAGGGAAGGTATTAGCACCCTTTTCATCCATGGTTTTCCATGGGCTCTTAGTTACTTGGTAGATCACTTGCTTTTGTTTGAAATTGTGCTTTGTGTGGTTTTTGAAAGTATTTTGTAAAAAGGCCATTGTTTAGGAAATATTTATAATGATTCTTGTTTGTAAGAATGTATACAAAGATGTTTGATCTTTTGAAAATGTTTTCAATTTTGTAAGATGTTTGAAAGTGTATGTGTTTGTTTTGAAAATATCAAGGATGTTTGTTTTGAAATGAAGCTAGTAATTAGGAGCAATCTACCTACTCAAATGTCTTTCTTGTTCATTTTATTTTCCTTTGACATTGTTGTTTTACCACTGATTTGGTAAGCAACCCTATCTTTGGATGTAAACGGGAAGGGCATGGGTCATCGTATAGCCATGATTAGCGATGTTGCAAGGTATCTTAACATTCTTTTTGAGGGACTAAGATCATATGTAAGGAAACTTAGATAACGTCATCGAGGGACTATGATCTTGTATTTGCTTGTTTTTGCTAAGATACCTTACATGCGAAATATGGCCATTTTGTATAAGGAAACCAAGTGGAGTTTACCCTAGGGGTGCTTGGGTGCGAGTATATTGTTTTCATGCTTGTTTTTGTCTTGAATTAGGGTTTTCTATTTGATTGATTTTATTCTTTCCATACAAAATCCTAATTATTAGCATGTGAATATAAAGCATTTAAATTGTGGAAAATAAAAATACTAAGCTATTACATGATTTGTGGGAAGGGGGTGTACAAAGTATAAATGGGGATTGCAAGAAATTAAAACCCTAATTAGTTTATTACAACCATATTGAATTGATATGAAGATACAAGGAATTTACCTAAATACAAGGTATAAAAAATGAATGAATGTACAAGGATGCAAAATGTAAAGAAAATGAATTTTTGTTTGGTTTTCATAAATTTTTTTTGTCTTAACCTAATTTAAAGAAAATGGTTAATTTTAAGTTTGGATTTATTTAGAATTTTTTTTTAAAAGAAAGCCTAGTTCTATTAATCCATCAAAAGAAAATAATTTAAGGAAAGTATTTTTTTGGCATTATTTATCTTGAAAATATTTATAGCATTAAAAATATTTTTAGTCTTTTTTTGGTATTTAAATAATATATTTTAAAATGGTGCGAAGAAAAATAAATGAATAATACAATATTAATTAATTTTATAAGGTTTACTTAAATAAATAAATAAATAAAGTATGAAGAATAAAAAATATTTTTATTTATGAAAAAATAAAATAAAATAAGTCAAAATATAAAATATCATTTTTTGCATTTTTATCATTTTTTAGTATTTAGAAAATATATTTGAGAAAATAAGTAAAATAAAAAATGAAGAAATAAAATTGAATTGGGCCAGGGTGCAAATATGAAACAAGGGGGGAAGGTTAGAAAAAAAAAGTCAGGCCCAGGAGGGGGGAGGCCCATGCGCTAGAAGGAACAAAAAATGTAAAATGAGTGAAAAAAGCAAAAGGCAGCGCGCGCTGAGGCTCGAACCCATGACCTCCTGATTACCAGCGCGCTGCCTTACCACTGGGGTGGCTATACATCCGTTAATACAAATGAAACAATAAATACATAAGGTAAAACGTCTCCATGACATGTACTTCGTCTTCAACCTTCAGCCAGCAGAACCACCTGTATATCATTCATTTCTCAATAAAAATGGAAAATGCAAACATGAAAGTTGTGTTATTTTTCCTCACGAATCCAACCATATAACTTATGTAAGCTAAAAGTCGAAGATGAAGATTAATTTTGCTGGCCCTAAAATGAAACCTAATTTTTTCAGAAAGTTCAAATATGAAATTCTCTACACACAGTCAATATAAATGAAAACTATGGACATGGTTAGATTTAGAGCAATGATATCTACATTTTTACTTCAGAATGTATGCACAGAGGATGCTTGTATCAAGATATTGAAGTTTGAAAACTTACCTCTTGCAGATGGATTCGTGTATGGAGTTTGAGCAAGCTTTGAAGTGTCCTAAGAATCTGTTTAGCTTGCCTGGACCTCCTTGAGTGTATTCTAACTCCTACTTTTCTTTGAAACTCCCTCAATCTTCCTACTCAAGTCAACCTGCAAGCTTGATGTTTAAAAATGGTGAATAGTGATGGAGGGGTTACATTCTTGAAACAGGAGCCTGGATCACTTGTGTATGATGTATGCAAGGTGTTTGAATGATTAAGAATCAAAACGCGCGAGTGGAAATGGAAATGGAGAGTTTTGGCTCAAAACTGTCAAGTTGAGCAGTCTTGTGCAGCAAGGGTGTTTGGGAGAGTTTTTTGGATGCTTCACCTCGTGTCCTAGCTTACAATAAACTTATTAATATGTATGGAAAAGATTAGAGCACAAAATCACTCCAGGTTTCTGAGTTATAAGGTTATGGCTCTATAACTTGCTTTTGAAGAAAAGTGAAATGAAAAATCTCAAGTATTGTACAAGCATGTTCTGAGCTTTCTTAGGTATTAGAAACATTTCTTTTGGTTTATAGGAGTTATGTGTGTAGAAAGAACAAGTTAGAAGCTCAATACAAGTTGACTTTGTGATTAAAGCAACTTTTCAAGAATGGAATGATAACTTTCTTCCAAAAATGGCAAATTGGCTTGGACAATGCTTGGAACACTTGGATAATAGCTCAAAAGCAAGTGTAATCTTCTGATTATGGAGATATCTTGAGGTTTAGAAGCCTGCAAAACAAGGTTGTCCAGCATAGGTTTGAAATTGGATTCTTGTTCATCACAAAATGCCTTGTAACTCAAGTGATAAAACACCAACTTCATCTCGTCGATTCTCCCTACTAAAGAATGATCTCAAGGAGTTCTTGGACTTTTGGAAAGCATGCAATGTGATATACAACCCATCTTTGAATTTATTTTGAAGATTCCCCTTGGAACTATATGAAAAAGTGCCATGAAGTTGAGTCAAAATCCTGACCAAATTAGGGCAAAATTTCACTAAGTGTTTTGTTTCATGATCCTATGTTCTTGAAATTATAACATGAGATCCAAGCACTTGTGGAAGAAGTTATGTGAAGAAAAGTTATAGATTTCATGGATATCTACAACTTTCATGTTGGGAGTTTCTCTTGAATCATCTTGTATCATGGTGAAAATTTGGCTCAAAGTTATGAAAAAACATGAATTTTCAACACTTAGAAAAATTTCTAAGTTTAGAAATTTTGACTTTTCAAAATGGAATCTTGATTTTTTTTATTTCTTGATGAATAAATTTCATATTTTGACATGTTTTGATGAATTTTGATCTTTGGTGCTTAAATTTGACCAAAAAGTCAAAGTTTGACTTTTCAGTATATAGTTGACTTTTGATCAGTTGACTGCAAAATTCATTTGTCAATCCAATGGATTTGCAATGTTTTGAATTATGTCATTAGGTCAAAATGATGAAATTGGACTCTTGATATCATGCCTTAAACTAATTGACCATTTTCTAGGTCAAAAATCAGAAATTGCCCTTTCCCAGTCAAATCCCTAATTTTGACCATTTTGCCCTTTTGGAGATTTGATCAAATTTCTTGAGGAATTGTGGTCCAAACTTGATCAAATGATACATATGAGTTTAAAATGTTTATGTGGATAAAAAATTATGAATTTTGACTGTAAATTGGCCATAGTTGACTTTTTCCCCAATACAATTGATTTTTTAGGTCAACTGCTCAATTGACTGATCAAAAATGTGATTCAAAGCTTGCAACTTGACATGAGTAACCTTGGGGGTCCATAATGATCCATGAAAGTCATATGAAGCATTGAAAGTTCAAAAATCCTTGTGCAACCTCAAACCCTAATTTTGGTCATCAGTGCAGAAGGAGGTGTCTTGAGTTGATCAACCCTAGTGCAGTCTTGAGTCAAAGGAGATCTTATGAGAACATTCTTGATAAGTGAGATGGAAAATTTTGGGGTACAAAAGCTTCCCCTGTTAAATCTTCTTAAGCCTGAGGAGTTACATTGGCAAGTTTTGCCAGTCGTGACTCGAAGGTGGAAGATGATTGGACACTAGAGTGCCCAGAAATTTGCACTCGGCGATGCGATGGTAGAAGGAATGGGCTTAACGATGCCATTTGGAGAGGTGATAGAAAGTTTTTGGATATGGGCTTGCAGATTCCATTCAAAATTGATTGTTTGTATTGTAATTTGTAAGCTGAAAGAATGAGTATCAGAATGGCGTCTGTGTCTGGGTCGTATCTGAACTGTATCTGGGAGCTAATTTTAAATTATTATCATAATGGCATCCATGTATGGAGAGTATCTGAACTGTATCTGAAAGCTAGTTTTGAATGAGTGTTAGAATGACATCCGTGTCTAGAATGTATCCGAACTATATCTGAGAGTTGAATATGAATGAGTATCAGAATGGCATCCGTGTCTGGAACGTATCTGAACTGTATCTGAGAGTTGAATCTGAATGAGTATCAGAATGGCATCCGTGTCTGAAGCGTATCTGAACTGTATCTGAGAGTTGAATCTGAATGAGTATCAGAATGACATTCGTGTCTGGAGCGTATCTGAACTGTATCTGAAAGCTAGTTTTGAATGTGTGTCAGAATGGCATCCGTGTCTGGAGCGTATCTGAACTGTATCTAAAATCTAAATCCGAATGAGTATCAAGATGGCATCCGTATCTGGTGCGTATATGAACTGTATCAAAAGGTTGAATCTGAATGAATATCAAGATGGCATCCGTATCTAGAGCGTATCTGAACTGTATCTGAAAGGTGTATCTGAATGAGTATCAGGATGGAATCTGTATCTGGAGCATATCTGAACTGTATCAAAAGGTTGAATCGGAATGAGTATCAGGATGGCATCCGTATCTGGTGCGTATCTGAACTGTATCTGAAATTCTTTGAAATTAGTGGTAGCTGTTAACCTTATCCTGAAAAGGGTAAAATGTTAGCTAAAATTCAAAGTCATCATGCATAATGGGATTATGTTGTATGCATTCGTGTTTATCAATGTTTATGATATATGAATGCGATGTATGTGTATGTGAGCTGATCTTCTACGTTTTTGTTGGATTGGGGAAAATAAATCCTTAACTACGATTGAGGATATGGAGTGTAAGTCTCCATGTTGTGAAGTTAAACTGTTGATGAATCTCCTTTTAGAGAAATAAACTCCGTTGTAAGGGAAATACTGTGTACTGCCTGTAAAAACCTGTCGGGGAATCCTGAGAATTTTGGTGATTTCTACAGGGGATTGATAACTGGAAGCTTCGTTCCACTGGGGGTTAAACTGGACACTGTGAGGGATCTGTAGTTTGTTGGGGAAATAAACCCTGCTGTCAGTTTGTTGGAGAAGTTTCTTTTTCATTGAGGAAAGTTCTCGAGGGTTCTTGAGGTCGACTCAGTTGGTGAGGAATTTTCAGAGATTGAACCTCTGGCTGGGGGTCAATCTATGAGAAGGGTTTTTGGGAGATTTATCACTGCCCCTAGTAGTAAGTGTTGTAGTAATGCCAGAAAATGTTCGTTTGATCACACATGACCCTTTATGTGGGAGTTTGTTTGCCCCTTAGAGTTAATCTGATGCACCTCGACGCATGATATTTTGATCATATTTTCGGTAGCCCTGAACCTCCTAGAGATATTTTTCTAAGACTATTGTGGAAGAAGATGAAGACATGATACTAACACCATCTGATACTACTGGCACAAATGAACGAATTGGTGATACCCAAGATCTTTGGTCAAGTCCAAGAAATTTCTAAGAACTGTCACAGATGGATCTAAAGACATGATACTGACACCATCTGATACTATTGGTACGAACGAATTGGTGGTACCCAAGATCTTTGGTCAAGTCTCAGAATTTTCTAAGAACTGTCGTGGAAGGATCTGAAGACATGATACTGACACCATCTGATACTATTGGCATAAACGAAGGAAATTGTGGTGCCCAAGATCTTTGGTCAAGTCTCAGAATTTTATAAGAAATGTCATGGAAGGATCTGAAGACATGATATTGACACCATCTGATACTATTGGTACAGGCAAGTAATTTGATGGTACCGAAAATCTTTAAAGTGGATTTTGTTCAAACCCCTGATTAACGTAACATTTCCCCTTGAGTGATACATATGGAGATTTGCCCCTGGTTATTCGACAATTCTTTGAGAGATTCCTTGAATCTCGACTTGACTACCCCAGACGTGTTGGACAAAGGTCATGTCGTGCCCCTTGATCATGAGAGATTTGTCTTTGGAAGTGTCTTTCCAATTGAAGTTATTTTGTTCACTGAGAGCTCTTTTATTCACTGGATATTTTTTGTGTGAATTTCTTCGTTGTCAAACAAATAGCCATATACAAACAACGATATTCAAATAATGCAAAGTTTATGCTTGTCTTGAAATTTTTAAAATGCGTTTTAGCAAGTAAATAAATTTTTTAAGAAAAATTCAACTCAGGATTTTGAGTAAAGCTTTACAGGAGTCAGGATACCTTTTGTAAAAGTATGCTTTCGAACTAACCCATGCTTCAATTAGGACTTTTGAAAGGTTGTAATGTGGCTTGGTTCACGGTTTAAGAAACAAAAGATAAAGGCTCAAAGTGTATTTGTACCCACCCTCTCTTCGTAATGTTCTTCAGTCCTAAACTTAGTTAATTGTGTGTTTGAACTCCAATTGAGTCTGGAATGACGTTTTGGGTGATGGTTCAGACAAGTTAGTTTGTCGGAAGGCAATCACACTTTTTTTTTGAGGATTTTTAGTGACCTCTTTCTTTTGATTTGTTATCCCTAATTTTCGCTCGACTGTTCTTGTTTTGAGATTACGGTCAGCGAGATATCCCGATTTTTCTTAAGTCTTCTTTGACTTAGTGGGCTTTTCCTTTTTGAGAGATAATGACTGCCTATTTGGTAGGGAACCATCACTGTCTTTTGATTTCAGAGGAATGTTTTTGACGTCACTCGTTGTATTACGAGATGAGAGTTTGCGATTTGAACGCACATTTGAATTAACTGAGAGACAACCCTTCCCCAGGTTTTGATTAAAGGTTTCAATTTGTAAAAAAGGGAAAACTTCTACTTCTTTGGCTCGAAGAGGTTGACTAGGGATTATCTTCCTTATAACTCCATGGTTTAGGATTTGAAAGAACGCCTGTACATTGTCAGCAAAGTCTGTTCAAAAGCATAATGTATGAGATTTATGGCATTGTTTTCGTCATCCTCCCTCTAAAGGCTTGTAACTTTTAGCAAGAGTTAAATGTCATAAAGAGAGTAAAAAAAAGCATAGTTTAAATATAGTGAAAAGGAATGGACGGATTCAAGACAAACATATGCAATGCATTAATGAAACAAAGTTTGACATTAATAGATAATTGTCTGAACAACCAAAAAGATTACAATTGGAAACTCCACTGAATAGAAGCCTCTTTGTATGGACTTGTCACCTTAAGTGGTGAGCCTTTGAGGGATGATATAAAAAAGCTCCAATTGACCGTCTTGTGTGAACTCCAATGCTCCTTCGTCGATCGAGTTTTGAATCTTGTACTTCAACGCCCAACAATCGTTTGTATCATGTCCAGGACCGTCGAAATGATAGGCACACCTGGCATCAGGATTGTAGCTGGGAGCATAAGTTTTAGGATTTGGACGAGGTCTTATTGGTGTAATCAGATCCATCCTTAACATATGTTGCAAATCTTAAGACAGTGGCATGTTGACGTTAGTAAACTGTCTTTTGGGCTCTTTTTGCCTTTGCCGATTTTTCGGTTGATGTTGACGAGGCCGTTGTTGGACCCGTGACGTGGTGGAAATTTGGAAAGGTCTGTTTTCTCTTGAACCGGCTTCTTATCTTGTGGGTGGCTGGATAATGATTTGACCCCTACTCCTAGCTATTCGCCCCACTTGGTTACCTCCGTCTTGACGGAGTTTGTTGACGAGGGTCCTTAGCTCTTCTTGTCCTTGAGCCAAGTTTTAGATGAGAGCCATCTGGCGTAGAATTTGGATTCTCATTGCTTCCATCTCAACCTGCAGTTGTTCAACCTGGTCACCCTTGTTGTTATCCGGATGTTTCTTGGTCAGATTCTTAGCGAGGAGTGCTTTTGAATTCTTCTTGTCCCTTGGATAGGTTAAGGAATATTTCCATAAATTGAGCCTCTTGAGTTTAAAGATCTCTGTTGTCTTGTTGGAGAGTCATTGCTGAAATAAACAGCGAGAACATGAGAGACCGGTACTAGAGACTACCTGTTATGCAATGACGTATATGACATGCAAATGTTTTCAAGGATCTCGCGGGGTAAATGTTAGTAGTCAATTACAACTTTGATTGGATAACTTTATATTGGTGGATGTCCTTCCACGAGAATTAAGCTTACCATGTCGAGTGGGTTATAGCCCTTGACTCAAGTTGTTGCACTTGATCTTTGACAGTGCTTGGTTAGAGGAAAATAAATCCTCTTGCCCCTTGATAGACGTCTGGTTCAACGTGACCCTGCATCAAAAACCCTTGAGATCCTTGAAATGCTATGGTTCACTGTTATTGAAAATGCTTATGGTATGATGTCATGATGTTATGCACAAGTATGCAAAGTAAACCAGTTTATATACAAATAATCATATACACGCAAAGCAGATAAGTCCTTAGGTTTAGGATTGCATGAAGTTTGTAGGTAAGTACCCTCTTGAAGTTTAGTTGGCTCAAACCTATCCTAGTAATAGTAACCGGGTTCTAAGGAGCTCAATATCACTGGTTTGTTTCCTTGGTCATTATTTCAGCACAAGCCTCTTTAATGGCGACCGAAATATCCCAAGAAACCAAACCTCAATTAGTGTAGTATCGAGTATCTACCAACTTCGGACTGCACCAAAGTCGGTCATCTCACTACATCCTAAAGGCTAAGTTGGTCAAGTAAAGGTTCTAAAATTTCATTAGTTCTTCATGACATCACTCAGCGGCCCTGTATTCTCTTTGATTAACTCAAAGGCTACCGATACCCACAAATATGTCGCACTAACGTAGCTATTGCTTAGACCATGTCGGTATACCCCACACAGTTTCCACAACGTATTGCTACTTACCTATAAGGTATCCCAAATCCGGGTAGAGGATTTAAACCCAAACAAAGAACCATAATGTAAAGCATACAAGTCAAACAATGTAAGCAAGTAAATGTGATCTAACCCTAAGGTAACCCCACTTTTTAAATAATCCCTAGCAGAGTCGCCAGTTCTGTGATACGGTTGGAGAACTAACTTAAAGGTTTTGCGTTTGATCGCAAATGTTGCGATTAGCAAGAGTCGCCATCGACTTTTCTTTAATCCAAAAGGAAAGGTGAAAAAGCACAATAAAGAACTTTGAAATTGTTTCTTGAGTTCGGGGGGTATATTATGAAAAGGGAAGGTATTAGCACCCTTTTCATCCATGGTTTTCCATGGGCTCTTAGTTACTTGGTAGATCACTTGCTTTTGTTTGAAATTGTGCTTTGTGTGGTTTTTGAAAGTATTTTGTAAAAAGGCCATTGTTTAGGAAATATTTGTAATGATTCTTGTTTGTAAGAATGTATACAAAGATGTTTGATCTTTTGAAAATGTTTTCAATTTTGTAAGATGTTTGAAAGTGTATGTGTTTGTTTTGAAAATATCAAGAATGTTTGTTTTGAAATGAAGCTAGTAATTAGGAGTAATCTACCTACTCAAATGTCTTTCTTGTTCATTTTATTTTCCTTTGACATTGTTGTTTTACCATTGATTTAGTAAGCAACCCTATCTTTGGATGTAAACGGGAAGGGCATGGGTCATCGTATAGCCATGATTAGCGATGTTGCAAGGTATCTTAACATTCTTTTTGAGGGACTAAGATCATATGTAAGGAAACTTAGATAGCGTCATCGAGGGACTATGATCTTGTATTTGCTTGTTTTTGCTAAGATACCTTACATGCGTAATATGGCCATTTTGTATAAGGAAACCAAGTGGAGTTTACCCTAGGGGTGCTTGGGTGCGAGTATATTGTTTTCATGCTTGTTTTTGTCTTGAATTAGGGTTTTCTATTTGATTGATTTTATTCTTTCCATATAAAACCCTAATTATTAACATGTGAGTATAAAGCATTTAAATTGCGGAAAATAAAAATACTAAGCTATTACAGGATTTGTGGGAAGGGGGGGTGTACAAAGTATAAATGGAGATTGCAAGAAATTAAAACCCTAATTAGTCTATTACAACCATATTGAATTGATATGAATATACAAGGAATTTACCTAAATACAAGGTATAAAAAATGAATGAATGTACAAGGATGCAAAATGTAAAGAAAATGAATTTTTGTTTGGTTTTCATAAAAAAATTTGTTTGAATTATGAAAAATTGCCAAGATTAAGTGAAAGGTTTCCATGAAATGGTGTTATGAATAGGCATGAGTAAAGCTGTTGTTTTTCAAAATCATTCGCATGCAATCGATTGCACCCTTGTGTAAATCGATTGCATGTGGTTTCAACAGCTAAAAATTTCAAATATTTTGAGTGAGAAATCGATTGTGCAAGTGTGTAAATTGATTGCACTTGAAGTCAGTAGCAAAAATTGATTGAGAGCAATCGATTGCACAAACATGCAAATCAGTTGCACTTAGAAATAGTAGCTAACATTTTGAAAATGTGAAGCATGTAATTGATTGCACCAATATCAAATCGATTGCACATAATTAAAAATTAATTTTTTTGCTTAGAAAACTTGAGATAAAAGTTTAGACAAGATAAAATATTTCTTTTGATCATTGAGCATCTATATCTTAAGTTCAAAGTAACTATTATCATTATACCTTGAAATTTGCTAAGTGCTTGAACCAAATAATTTATCCAAAGATTCTTTTAGCTTGATCAATAATCTTTTCCTTCTTATCAAAATGGTTTGTCTTCATCAAAACAAAAGTGCATTTGAGAAGCTTGATTTTACAAGGGGGACGTTCTCCATGTCCGGATGATAGAAGTCTTCCGACCGTGAGATGCTCATGGCGACTGGAATGGGATTGAGGTTGGGGGATTTCTTCCCTTCCTCGATGTTCTTGGTTTCTGGTGCTTTGTCACGGGCACCCTCCTTCTTTTTATACTGCTTGAGGTGCCCGTCTCTGATCAGTATGTAGATTTCATCTTTGAGATGAATGCAGTCCTCTGTGTTATGCCCGTGACACTTGTGGAACCTACAATACTTGCTCTTGTCAGTTCCCGGCTTGGACGATGTTTATCGGGGGAAGTGCATCCTAGCTTCCTTAAATTCATAATTGGCATATTCAGAAAGAATACACTCCCTTGAGGTTGTCAGTGGGGTGTAGCCGTGGAAACGACCGGCTGGCCCCTTGTAGTCTTTGGAATCATAGAACTTGTCCTCCCGTTTCTTCTTTTCCCGATGGGATATCGAGGGCTCATCATTATTTAAAGACTTGGAACTCTAAATGTGCCTGGATTCTCTAGCGCTATTGGTCGCTTCCTTCTCCTCATACTGTATGTACGCCTGCGCTTTGAGGAGGAGCGAGTCGAGCGTGGCCGGTGTCTCTATACCTACTTCTTTGGCAAAGTCACTGCGGGGGAGGAGGCCACGCTCGAGTAGGTACTTCTTCATGTTGTTCGCTGTCGGGACTTAGACCGCTTCCTTGTTGAAGCGTTCGATATATCCTTGCAGAGACTCGTCCCTTTCCTGTATGATTTCTTCCAGCGAAGCCTCCGATTTCGAGTGTCGATGGGAGACAGTGAAATGCCTCAAAAATATCCTCTTGAGCTGTTTCCACGAGGTGATAGATTCATCGAGGAGGATTTTGTACCACGATATCTCCCCCTTCCTGAGAGTGGTTGGGAAGTGTCTACATTTGATGACTCCCCTGACCCCTCGGTAGTCGAGGAGAGCGTTGATGTTCTCGATGTGCTCGTTAGGGTCTATCGTTCCGTCATAGGTTCCTAATGTGGGCGGCTTTTCTAGGCCGGAAGAAAGTGGAGCTTCAGTAATCTCCCTTGATAGCGGGGCACGAGGCTCGTCATTCTCACTATCTGCGGGAGATGGAGAGTGGTAGTTTCTTCCCCGTCGATTGTCACGGTCCCGTCGGGGGGAGGGGCTCCTCTATTTCTGCTTTGGCTCGGGGGAAGGCGATCGAGCATGGTCGATTTGCCTATTTTCTTTCCTCTTCTTGAATTAAGGGGAGTCTTGATCTCTGACAGGAGGTGTGCAATTGAGTTTCTTGAAGAAAAAAACATTGCGCCACTCCTTTCTGGGTGGTTGGCCAGCCCGGGGTGGCGTAACATTGGGGGAGTTTCGTCTTCTGCTTCTCCGAGGAGGGAATCTTGATCACCTGTTCTCATAGGCCCATATCTTTTGATTTTGTTGCAGGATGCGGGTGTTGGTCTGATTGATAGCAGCGAGCAGTACTGCCATGGCCGGGTCGACATTAAGATGGATGGTGTGATGCGGTGGGAGAACTGACTTGAGGTTTTGTGTTTGTGTTCGCAAATGTTCCGGTTTAGCAAGAGTCGCCACCGACTTTTATTTTATCCAAAAGGAAAGGTAAAAAAGCACAAGAAAGACCTTTGAGATTGTTTTTGGGTTCGGGGGGTAGATTATGAAAAGGGAAGGTGCTAGCACCCTTTTCATCTATGGTTTTCCATGGGCTCTTAGTTACTTGTTTTAGATCACTTGCTTTGCTTTTTCAATTGTTTGAAATGGTGCTTTTGTGTGTGGTTTTGAAAGTATTTTGAAAATAGGCCTTTGGTTAGGCAACCTTTGTAATGATTCTTGTTTGAATATATACAAAGTTGTTTGTCTTTTGAAAAATGTTTCAATGTTTTGAAAGTTGTTTAGAAATTGTTTTGAAATGTGTGTGTATTTGTTTGAAAATAGCAAGGATGATTTGCAAATTGATCAAGTAACTAGGAGTTGTCTACCCTACTCAAAGATCTTTCCTACACATTTTTAACCCTTTGACATTGTTGTTTTACCATTGTATTTGGTAAACAAACCTATCTTTAGATGTTAAACGGGACGGGCGTGGGTCATCGTATGACCATGATAACAATATTGCCAAGTATCTTAGCAAATTTTTTGAGGGACTATATCATTTTTGTTAGGCAACCAAGATAGCGTCATCGAGGGACTATGATCTTTTTGTTTTGTTTTTGTTTTGCCAAGATACCTAGCATGCATACCATGGCCATTTTAAGGCAACAAAGTGGATGAAACCCTAGGGGTGCTTGTGTGCAAGGTGTTGTCATTTTTCATGCATTTTTGTCTTGTGTTTAGTCATGCTATTTGTTTTGTTTTTGGTCTTTGCATACAAAACCCTAATCTTACTATCATGGTATATGAAAGCGATAAAATGCGTAAAATAAATCTAGACTATTACAACATTATTATGGGAAGGGGGGTACAAGTTTGAATAGGGGATATTGCTCAAAATAAAACCCTAATTTACTATTACAACCAAATTGAATTGATACAATAAATAAATGAACAATTATTTAAATGTACAATAAAATGTAAATATGCATAAATGTTTTTGTATTTATTTTATGTATGTAAAATAAATTTATTTATGTCTTAAAATATAAGAAAATAATATTAATTATTTTTGAAAGGGTGAAGAAACCCTAATTTTTGTTTTAAAGAAAATATACATTCTATTATTATTTATTTCATTTATGTACAAGAAAATAAATAAAAATATATACAAAAATGTTAAAAAATTAAATATTGTATGAAAATATTAATTCAAGTGTATAAATAATAAAAATAAAAATATATAATATTTTCATATTATTTACAAATTTATTTTAAGAAAATAAAAGTATATTAACATAAATACTTATTTTTATGCTAAAAAATAAATAAAAAAATATGAAAAAAATGGAAAAAATAAAGAAAATATTTTTGAGATTTTTATTTGTTTAGAAAAAATAAATAAAATTCAGAAATGTGAAATATGCAAGAAAATATGAAGAAAATAAATAAAAGAAATGGGCCAAGGTGGTGCAAAAAGTAAGCAGGGGGTGTCAAAAGTAGGACAAATCAGGCCCAGGCCCACTCCCACTTCGTCCCTGACCTTGAGACAGAAAAACGCCCGTCCTGTACTTCAAACTGTATCTCCTGCATACGTGCTTAAAAACAAAATCTTGCAACATGAAACTTGTAGCATTTTTAGTCACGATTCCATTGATATAAAAAACTTGACCTAACTCTCAAAGACCAGAGAGAATTTTGTCACCCCTAATTTCTGACCTAAAATTTTCAGCATGTTCATCATCCAACTTCTCCTAGCTCAGTTAATATAAATACAAGCTATGCATATGTACAACTCAAGCAACTTAAAGACTACATTTTTGCTTCACAAACCTAAGCCTAAGGATGTCTAATTAAGGAGATAGAAAGTTGACAAATACCTATTTCAGTTGAGTTCGAATATGGCAATGTAGCAACTTTGAGTGAGGCCTGAGGTACTTGTGAGCTTGCCTGAAGTCCCCTCAAGCTTTCCCAGTGCTTATCTTGCTTTGAACTTGTCTGAATGTCCCAGTAGAAGTCAACCTGCAAAGCTTCAAAATGAAAACGGTGAAGTGTGAAAATGAAGTTATAGTTGCTGAACAAGTGTTTGGATAGTTCAGGTGGGTTGTAGGGAATGTGTTTGAAGTGGTTCAAGACAAAACGCACGGGGAAATTTGGTTTTGGCTTGGTGTTTGCAGAAGTTGCCTTGTTTTGGGCAGAAATGGGGTTTTCTGTGTTAGAGGGTGTTTAGAAACTTGGCAAATCGTGTTTTGGCTTTGTTAAAATATGCTGAGGTTGTTTGAAATGATACTTAGACTTGGTTTTATCAGATCTTCAAGTTGTGTACTTTTTGCAAGCTTACTTGCTTTTGAAGCAAAAGTTGAATTGAGAATGCTCAAAGCTTGTACAGGCCTGTTCCTTAGCTGCACATAGTTGGTGAACTTTTCCTGATATTAGTGGACTTTGTTTGCAGCAAGAGGTTAGGTCCTTGGCTCAAGATAAACAAAGTTGCTAAAAGTGAACTTTATCAAAGTAGCATTGTTATCTTTTTGCCATTTTTGGAATAATTCCTTGTACAATGCTCTAAAGCTCAGAACAAAGCCTTTTTCCAATGTATTTGCATTAAATTAAGGAGGGTGGAAAGGATTAGGACCTGTAAAACAATTACAAGCATGATCCAAACTGATTTGCAACTTGAACCAATATGAAAAATGCCATGGACAAAAGTGATAATTTTCCATTTTCAAACTTTCGATTCTCCCTAACCATAAATGATCTTGGAGAGTTCTTGGACATTTTGGAAAGCTTGTAACATGCTCTATAATCCATCTTTGAAATGAATTTTTAGATTCAACTTGTAACTAGGTGAAAAGCTGGCATGAAGTTAGGTCAAAAATCTGCCTAAACTAGGGCAAAATTTCACTAAGTTAAAAATTTCATGGACCCTTATTCACAAAATAATAACTTGAGATCCAAGCATCTTTTGGGAAAACTTTGTGAATAAAAGTTGTAGATTTCATGGAAGACTAAAACTTTCATGTTGGAAGTTTCCTTTGAATCCAAATGCATCATGGAGAAAAAGTTGGGAAAAGTTGGAAAAAAATAAGAAATTTTCATAACTTAGAAAATTTCGAAGTTATGAAATTTTTCAATCTTAAACCCTAATTTCCAAAATTAGGTTTCTTGGTGAACAAGTTTCATACTTTGACACATCTTGATGAAAAATGACTCTTGGAACTTGATTTTGACCAAAAAGTCAAAGTTTAACTTTTTAGTGTACAATTGATTTTTGATCAGTTGACTGGAAAATTCATCTGTCAATCCAATGCTTTTGAGATCTTTTGAACCTTGTGATTAGGTCAAGATGGTGCCATTGAGTCCTTGAAACCATACTTGAATCCAATTTTCCATTGGCTAGGTTAAAAAATCAGAAATTGCCGTTCTACAGCCATAACCCTAAAATGACCATTTTGCCCTTTTGATGATCTGATCAAATTTCTTGAGGAGTTGTGGTCCAAAGTTGATCAAATGGTTCATGTGAGTCTATAATGTTTATGTGGATAAAAAATTATGAGGTTTGACTATAAATTGGCCACAATTGACTTTTTCCCCAATACAATTGATTTTTAGGTCAATTGTCCAATTGACTGGGAAAAAATTTGATTCCAGGCTTGAAACTTGGTATGAGCAATATGAGGAGTCCAAAATGAAGTATGAAAGTCACATGAGGCATTGGAAGTCCAAAAATCCCTGTGCAAACTCAAACCCTAATTTCAGTCTATCAGTGCAAGGAGAGGTCTTGAGCTGAGCAAACCCTAATCTGGTCTTGAGTCCAAAGAGTCTTGTGAGGAGAATCTTGATAAAATGAGAGGGAAAATTTTGGGGTACAACAGCTGCCCCTGTTCAATCTTCTTGAACCTGAAGAGTTATATTGGCGAGTTTTGTCGTTCGTGACTCGAAGGTAAAAGATGATTGGACACTAGAATGTCAGTAAATTTGCACTCGTCAAAATGTAGTTGAGGAAATGGGCTTAAAGATTCCATTTGGAGATGTGATAGAATCTTGTTGGAGATGGGCTTCAAGATGCCATCCTAGGATATTTGTTGAATTGTATGTTGTAAGTCAGACGCATAAGTATCAGAATGGTATCCGTGTCTGTAACGTATCTGAACTGTATCTGGAGACTGAATTTGTATGAGTAATGGAATGGCGTCCGTGCCTGGGGCGTCTCTAAACTGTATCTAAACTATGTATTTGAATAAGCAATAAAATATCATCCGTGTCTAGAGCATCTCTGCATAAAATGTATGATGCAATAAAATGTGCTTTATCAATGTTTATGATATATGAATGTAGTGTATACGCATGTAAGCTGATTTGCTGCATTGCCGAGGAGAATAAATCCTTGATAGCTGGAGATAATGAAAGCCCTTGACTGCTTCCGGGGAAGATAAACCCTTGACCGCTGCTGGAGATTCAAAATCTTTGATTGCTGAGGATGAGAAATCCTTGGTGACTCCTGGAGATTAAAAATCCTTGACAACTTCTGTGGGGATGTGAGAATCCTCTACAACTTTCCTACTTGGGGAATCTAGAGAACTTTGAAGACTTCTACTGGGGGTTAAATAATGGGAATCCTTACTTGGCTGGGGAATAGGGAAAACTCTGGCGATCTCTACTGGGGATCAAACAAAGGAAAACCTTGATCTGCTGGAGAATAAGGAAGACTCTGATGGCTTCTGCGGGGAATTAAGAATGAGAATCTTCAATCTGTTGAGGAGTTAAGAATGAGAATCTTTGATCTGCAGGGGATTAAAAATTCTGACAAATTCATGCTGGGGAGTAATGAAGACTCTGGCAGCTTCACTGGGGAATCAAGAATGAGAATCTTCAATCTGCTAGGGGAATTTGAATCCTTGGGGACTTCATGTTAGGGAGTTAAGAATGAGAATCTTCATTCTGTCGGGGAGTAAAAACTCTGTGGGGATATCAGGAGTTTGGGTTGTATGCCAATCTTCTGGGAGTCAAGAATGAGAATCTTCATTCTGTTGGGGATATCAGGAGTTTGGGTGTATGCCAATCTACTGGGAGTCAAGAATGAGAATCTTCATTCTGTTGGGGATATCAGGAGTTTGGGTGTATGCCAATCTACTGGGAGTCAAGAATGAGAATCTTCATTCTGTTGGGGATATCAGGAGTTTGGGTGTATGCCAATCTACTGGGAGTCAAGAATGAGAATCTTCATTCTGTTTGAGATATCAGGAGTTTGGGTTGTATGCCAATCTACTGGGGAGTCAAGAATGAGAATCTTCATTCTAACGGGGATATCAGGAGTTTGGGTGTATGCCAATCTACTGGGAGTCAAGAATGAGAATCTTCATTCTATTGGGGATATCAGGAGTTTGGGTGTATGCCAATCTACTGGGAGTCAAGAATGAGAATCTTCATTCTGTTGGGGATATCAGGAGTTTGGGTGTATGCCAATTTACTGGAAGTCAAGAATGAGAATCTTCATTCTGTTGGGGATATTAGGAGTTTGGGTTGTATGCCAATCTACTGGGGAATTATCCTAGGTAGGGTACAAAACAAAAGTTAACTGTTATCTGGTTGATTCGCAGATTTTAAGACAACTTGCTGGGGAATCTGGGGAAAACTGAATGGTTTCTGTTGGGGATTGATAGTTGGAAATTTGACTTGACAGGGAAAGCAGGTTTCATCTCCGTTAAGGGTCTGTAGTTCCAAGTTTTTACTCCGCTGAGGCTTGGGAGTTTGAAGTTTTAACTCTGATGGGAATTAAGGGTTTGAAATTATGACTCCCCTGGGAATATGTATTTCAAGGTTTTAGCTCTGCTGGGGATCTTAATGACGTGCTGTAGAGATTGCTCATGGAAATGGGCTTAAAGATGCCATCCAAAAGTGATTGTGGACGGAAAGTTTGAACTAGATATGAACAGAGAATGAACCAGAATAAACCAATGGGAGATTTATCTGAAACAACAAAAGTTCAGAAATGAATCAGAATAAATCGTTGAGAGATTTATCCAAAACAGTAAAATTCTGGAAACGAATCAGAAAAAAACATTGAGAGATTTAACTGAAACAGAGAAGGTCTTGAATTAACTTTGACTGGATAAGAATCAGAAAAATCTTAGAATCGATTTAACTGAACCAGATGAAAGTCTTGGAAAATCTTCAACTGGAATAAGAATCAGGGAGATCTTAGTGTCAATCCGACTGAACCAGAGAAGGTCTTGGATTAACTTTGACTGGATAAGAATCAAAAAAATCTTAGAATCGATTTAAATGAACCAGACAAAAGTCCTGGAATATCTTCAACAGATGCCGGGGAAAATAAATCCTGGGCTACTATTGAAGAATATGCGTGTCCTTGAACTTTTCTTAGAATGTTTCCAATGGGGATTCCTATTTCGTTGTTTGAGGAGGATTCCGCTGGGAAATATTGATCTTTGTCTTGATAGAAATAGAATTTTAGGAGCTTTAGTCGTCCGTTATTCTACTGGGGAATCATCTCTGTTAAATTTTGGGAACTTTGATCGTCCGTTATTCTTCTGAGGAATCATCTCTGTTGAAGAGGAAAGTTGAATGAACTACTATTTGGTCGTGGTCCAGGCTTCAAAGCTTGAATTTTGTGAGAGTTTGATTGCATCTTTCCTGAAAGGTAAAGGTTAGTTGCATGACATATATCAAACAATGACGTTCTCAAAATAAATGAGATTACGTTGTATGATGTCCTGATGTACAGATATGTAATGTTTTCAAGATGATCTCTCACTGGGGAAAATAAATCATAAATAAGCTGGAGAAAAGAGTTGAATTCTGGCGACTTCAATGGGAAAAATCCTCAGGGATTCCTGAGGTCGACTTAGATGGGAAGAGGTTATCAAAGATTGAAACTCTGCCTGGGAGTCCTCTTATGAGAAGGATTTTGGGGAGATTTGTCACTGCCCCTAGTAGCGAGTGTTTATGGCTTTGCCAGGAAATATTTGACTGTATGAAACCCTTTGTTGGGATTGACGTTCAATGCCCCAAGTGATGGGGATGGAGACTTGACCCTGGTTACTCTACACTTTGAGAGATTTCTTGAAATCTTGACTGGACTGCCCCAAGGTGTACTGGACAATGACATGTCATGTCCCCTTGTTGATAGGAGATTTTTGCAACGGAAGTGTCATCCCACTTGAAGTGATTTTGTTCACTGAGAGAGCTTTCGTTCATCGGATATTCACTGTGTGAATTTCTTCGCTGTCAAACAAATAGCCATATGCAAACAGTGATATTCAAATAATGCAAAGTTTATGTTTGTCTTGAAATTTTGAAAATGAGTTTTTTAGCAGAAAGCTTTTGTAAGAAAAATTCAACTCAGGATTTAGAGCAAAGCCTTACAGGAGTCAGGATACCTTTTGTAACAGTATGCTTTCAAACTAACCCATGCTTCAATTAGGACTTTTGAAGGGTTGTAATGTGGCTTGGTTCACGGTTTAAGAAACAAAGGGTAAAGGCTCAAAGTATATTTGTACCCACCCGCTCTTCGTGATGTTCTTCAGCCCTAAACTCAGTTAATTGTGCATTTGAACTCCAAATGAGTCTGGAATGGCATTTTGGTGACGGTTCAAACAAGTTAAATTCGTTGGAAGGCAGTCATTTTTGCAACATTTTTTGTTGAGGATTTGTAGTGACCTCATTTTTTCGATCTATTATCCCTAATTTTTGCCCGACTGTTCCTATTTTTGAGATTACAGTCAGCGGGATGCCCCAGTTTTCTTAAGCCTCCTTCGTAGGTTTCGACTTAGTGGGCTTTTCTTTTTGAGAGATAATGACTGCCTATGTGATAAGGAACCATCACCGTATTTTGATTCCAAAGGAATGTTTTTGACGTCATTCGTTGTATTACGAAATGAGAGTTTGCGGCTAAACGCGTATTTGAATTAACTGAGAGACTAACCTGCCCCAAGTTTTGATTAAAGGTTTCAATTTGTGTTAAAACAGAAAACTTCTACTTCTTTGGCTCGGAGGGGTTGACTAGGGATTATCTTCCTTATAACTCCAGTGTTTAGGATTTGAAAGAAACGCCTGTACATCGTCAGCAAGGTTTGTCCAAAAGCATACTGTATGAGATTATGGCATTGTTTTCATCATCCTCCCTCTAAAGGCTTGTACCTTTTAGCAAGAGTTGAATGTCATAAAGCGAGTAAAAAAAACATAGTTAAAATGTAATGAAAATGAAATAATTCAAGACAAACATACGCAATGCATTAATGAAACAAAGTTTGACAATAACAGATAATTGTTTGAATAACAAAAGAAATTACAAATGGAAATTCAAAATGAACAGAAGCCTCTTTGTTCGAACTTGTCATTTTAGGTGCAGAGCCCTCAGCGGAAGATTTTCATCTGGCCATCTTGTGTGAACTCCAGTGTTGTTTCTTTAATCAGATCTTGAATTTTGTTTCTCAATGCCCAGTAGCTATCGGTGTCATGTTCAGGACTGGTATAGTGATACGCACATCTTGCATTTGGATTGTAACCTGGAAAGGCTGTGTTGGGATTCCGAGGGGGGGGGTCCTTTAATACAATCAGCTTGACTTCCAACAAGCGTTGCAACACTTGAGATAATGACATGTTAATCTCAGTGAAGCGCTTTTCAGATGTATTTTTCTTACGCCGATTACCCTATTGACGTTGGTGAGGTTGTTGTTGGGCTTGTGACCCCGAAACAAACTGGGGAGGTTTTCTCTCAGCTTCTTGTCTCAAGGGAAGCTGAATGATGGCTTGATCCTCAACCTTAGTTGTTTGCCCCACTTGGTTACATTCATCTTGATGAAGCTTGTTGATGAGGACTTTCAACTCCTCTTGTCCTTGAGCCAGGTTTTGAATAAGAGCCATCTGGCCCACCAGTTGTCCCATCATCTGAATTTTCATTGTTGCCATCTCAATCTGTAGCCCTTCCAAATGATCATTCCTGATGCCCTCCAGATTCCCTATGACCATGCCCCTTGTGAGGAGAGTCTTCACCTCTTCTTGTCCCTTGGACAGGTTCAAGAACATCTCTTGGAGTTGAGCATTTTGAGCCTGGACATCCTTGATAGTCTGTTTTAGAGCCATTCCTACTGAAATAAACAGTAGGAAGATAAGGAGACTTGTTGCAAAGACCTGTCATGTTATGATGAATGTTGTTCATGTATATGCAATGCATTTAAGGATTTTAGAAAAATCAAAATTGTTTAAAACAAGAAGGAACAAACGTTATATTAATAAAAATAGAACATGTTTATATCAATTCCCCTAGGGCAAACATAGTACAAAATTCTAAGATAAAAAGATGTTGCGCATCCTCTTTGGTGCAATGTAGGTGTTGAGAGTCTGCTCTTCATGAAGTTGACGAGTGAGTTCCAAAACCTTCTTCTCGCTTGCGTAGAATTTGGCTTCAAAAGTGCCGCGCTCTCCCATGAGCTTTATCCAACTCCTTTGTAAATCTTCGAGTGATGTTGGCATGTCAGGATGTAGGAGGGTGTATGGAACCTCTCCTTCCATAACATGCTCTATAATCACAGGGAGAATGTAAGGGTAAGGCATCATAAGATTTTGGGCGCGGGTTCGTACCCACTTGAGGTAAGGCTCAAGGGGGATGGAATTCTTATGTCCCAAGGTCTTACTGTCTACCTTCTTGGGCATCCTCCAAGCTCGGATGAACCTTTGTCGAAGTCCTTGATCGTTGTTGTCGAAGTCAAAAACCAAGTCTGGAATCAGCATGTCATGTGGGCCATCCCTCCGGGCATACCCAAATTGTCTCAGAGCCAAGTAGGGGTTGTAGGTAATGCCTCCCCTAATGCCAAGTAGTGGGACATTAGGGAATTCCCCACAACGTTCAATGATGATGACATTCTCTTTTGATCGAGAACACCAATGGATATCTGAATGTGTAAGAGTCATCAACCGTTATGACCACCTCAAACCTTGATCATTCTTCAATACTGATTGGGGAAGATGAGAAATAAACCATCTTGCCAGTAGAGGAATGCAACACATGAGAACACCTCTTTTCCTCATTGTTCGAGTGTGAAAAGAGTGTAAGATATCCCCAAGCAATGTAGGCACTGGGTTGCGAGCCATGAAGATTTTGACAGCACTTACATCTATAAGCTGGTCAGGGTTTGGGAACAAGACCATCCCATAGATGAGAAGAGCTACAATCTCCTCAAAAGCTTGCAGGTCTAGAGAATTCCAGCATTCTTGAGCTTTCTCAAACAGGAACTTTTCCAAGAAACCCTTGACACCACTTCTAGTTTCCCAATGGCCTATGACATCAGATGGTTGCAAGTGTAGGGCTTGAGCAACATCTTCAGGCTTTGGATCTCTTTCCGTACCGTTGAAAGGTAGTTGATGGAGAATAGGAATTCTCAAGAGTTGAGAAAATTCTTCCAAAGTAGGCACAAGCTAGTAGTCAGGAAATGTAAAGCAGTGGTGTAGGGGGTCAAAGAACTGGAAGAGAACTTTCACCATGTCTTCCTCTGTGTTGGTGTTGACTAAGTTGAGAAGACGACCATGCCTCTCGGTGAATGGAGAATTCTCAGGAATCCTTGAAGCCAACTCCTTGAGTTGAGGAGGAATTCTTACAAGGTTGACTTGGATAGTTTTCCTACGAAGTGAATCCATTACCTACAAAATAGGAACAAAGATGAAGATCCAAAATCCTTGAAATGGTTAGTGGATGCATATGATGCTTCATGATGTACATGATGTTATGCACACGTATATATGTACAAACAAATCACACAAGTTCCTAGTTTCAGGCTTGCATGGGGTTTCATAGGTAAGTACCCTCTTGAAGTTTAGTTGGCTCAACCTGTCATAGAAATAGTAACCGGGTTCTAAGGAGCTCAATATCACTGGATTGTTTTCTGTGTTCATTGTTTCAGTTTAGCCACTTTACTGGAAACCGAAATATTTTAAGAAAACAACCCTCAATGAGTGTAGTATCGAGTATCTACCAACTTCGGGCTTCACCAAAGCCGGTCATCTCACTACCCCTAAAAAGGCCAAGTTGGTCAAGTAAAGGTTCTAAAAGTCCATTAGTGCTTCATGACATCACTCAGCGGCCCCGTATTCTCTTTGATTGACTCAAAGGCTACCGGTACCTACAAATATGTCGCACTAATATAGCTATTGCTTCAACCATGTCGGTATACCCCGCACAATTTCCACAATGTATTGCTATTTACCTATGAATGTTTCCCAAATCCGGGTAGAGGATTCAAACCCAAACAATAGAACCAAAATGTAAATCATACAAGTCAAGCAAGATAAGCATGTAAAAGTGATCTAAAACCCTAAGGTAACCCCACTTTTATATACATTTCCCCAGCAGAGTCGCCAGTTCTGTGATGCGGTGGGAGAACTGACTTGAGGTTTAGCGTTTGTGTTTGCAAATATTTCGGTTTAGCAAGAGTCGCCACCGACTTTTATTTTATCCAAAAGGAAAGGTAAAAAAGCACAGGAAATACCTTTGAGATTTTTTTTGGGTTCGGGGGGGGGGGGGGTAGATTATGAAAAGGGAAGGTGCTAGCACCCTTTTCATCCATGGTTTTCCATGAGCTCTTAGTTACTTGTTTTAGATCACTTGCATTGCTTTTTCAATTGTTTGAAATGGTGCTTTTGTGTGTGGTTTTGAAAGTATTTTGAAAATAGGCCTTTGCTTAGGCAACCTTTGTAATGATTCTTGTTTGAATGTATACAAAGGTGTTTGTCTTTTGAAAAATGTTTCAATGTTTTGAAAGTTGTTTGGAAATTGTTTTGAAATGTGTGTGTATTTGTTTGAAAATAGCAAGGATGGTTTGCAAATTGATCAAGTAACTAGGAGTTGTCTACCCTACTCAAAGATCTTTCCTACACATTTTTAACCCTTTGACATTGTTGTTTTACCATTGTATTTGGTAAATAAACCTATCTTTGGATGTTAAACGGGACGGGCGTGGGTCATCGTATGACCATGATAACAATATTGCCAAGTATCTTAGCTATTTTTTTGAGGGATTAGATCATTTTTGTTAGGCAACCAAGATAGCATCATTGAGAGACTATGATCTTTTTGTTTTGTTTTTGTTTTGCCAAGATAGCTAGCATGCATACCATGGCCATTTTAAGGCAACAAAGTGGATGAAACCCTACGGGTGCTTGTGTGCAAGGTGTTGTCATTTTTCATGCATTTTTGTCTTGTGTTTAGTCATGCTATTTATTTTGTTTTTGGTCTTTGCATACAAAATCCTAATCTTACTATCATGGTATATGAAAGCGATAAAATGTGTCAAATAAATCTAGACTATTAGAACATTATTATGGGAAGGGGGTACAAGTTTGAATAGGGGGATATTGCTCAAAATAAAACCCTAATTTACTATTACAACCAAATTGAATTGATACAATAAATAAATGAACAATTATTTAAATGTACAATAAAACGTAAATATGCATAAATGTTTTTGTATTTATTTTATGTATGTAAAATAAATTTATTTATGTATTAAAATATAAGAAAATAATATTAATTATTTTTGAAAGGGTGAAGAAACCCTAATTTTTGTTTTAAAGAAAATATACATTCTATTATTATTTATTTTATTTATGTATAAGAAAATAAATAAAAATATATACAAAAATGTTAAAAAATTAAATATTGTATGAAAATATTAATTCAAGTGTATAAATAATAAAAATAAAAATATACAATATTTTCATATTATTTACAAATTTATTTTAAGAAAATAAAAGTATATTAACCTAAATACTTATTTTTATGCTAAAAAATAAATAAAAAAATATGAAAAAATGCAAAAAATAAAGAAAATATTTTTGAGATTTTTATTTGTTTAGAAAAAATAAATAAAATTCAGAAATGTGAAATATGCAAGAAAATATGAAGAAAAAAAATAAAAGAAATGGGCCAAGGGGGTGCAAAAAGTAAGCAGGGGGTGTCAAAAGTAGGACAAATCAGGCCCAGGCCCACTCCCACTTCGTCCCTGACCTTGAGACAGAAAAACGCCCGTCCTGTACTTCAAACTGTATCTCCTGCATACGTGCTTAAAAACAAAATCTTGCAACATGAAACTTGTAGCATTTTTAGTCACGATTCCATTCATATAAAAAACTTGACCTAACTCTCAAAGACCAGAGAGAATTTTGTCACCCCTAATTTCTGACCTAAAATTTTCAGCATGTTCATCATCCAACTTCTCCTAGCTCAGTTAATATAAATACAAGCTATACATATGTACAACTCAAGCAACTTAAAGACTACATTTTTGCTTCACAAACCTAAGCCTAAGGATGTCTAATTAAGGAGATAGAAAGTTGACAAATACCTATTTCAGTTGAGTTCGAATATGGCAATGTAGCAACTTTGAGTGAGGCCTGAGGTACTTGTGAGCTTGCCTGAAGTCCCCTCAAGCTTTCCCAATGCTTATCTTGCTTTGAACTTGCCTGAATGTCCCTGTAGAAGTCAACCTGCAAAGCTTCAAAATGAAAATGGTGAAGTGTGAAAATGAAGTTATAGTTGCTGCACAAGTGTTTGGATAGTTCAGGTGGGTTGTAGGGAATGTGTTTGAAGTGGTTCAAGACAAAACGCACGGGGCAATTTGGTTTTGGCTTGGTGTTTGCAAAAGTTGCCTTGTTTTGGGCAGAAATGGGGTTTTCTGTGTTAGAGGGTGTTTAGAAACTTGGCAAATTGTGTTTTGGCTTTGTTACAATATGATGAGGTTGTTTGAAATGATACTTAGACTTGGTTTTATCAGATCTTCAAGTTGTGGACTTTTTGCAAGCTTACTTGCTTTTGAAGCAAAAGTTGAATTGACAACGCTCAAAGCCTGTAGATGCCTGTTCCTTAGCTGCACATAGTTGGTGAACTTTTCCTGATATTAGTGGACTTTGTTTGCAACAAGAGGTTAGGTCCTTGGCTCAAGATAAACAAAGTTGCTAAAAGTTAACTTTATCAAAGTAGCATTGTTATCTTTTTGCCATTTTTGGAATAATTCCTTGTACAATGCTCTAAAGCTCAGAACAAAGCCTTTGTCCAATGTATTTGCATTAAATGAAGGAGTGTGGAAAGGATTAGGACATGTAAAACAAGTACAAGCATGATCCAAACTGATTTGCAACTTGAACCAATATTAAAAATGCCTTGGACAAAAGTGATAATTTGCCATTTTCAAACTTTCGATTGTCCATAACCATAAATGATCTTGGAGAGTTCTTAGACATTTTGGAAATCTTGTAACATTCTATACAATCCATCTTTGAAATGAATATTGAGATTCCACTTGGAACTAGGTGAAAAGCTGCCATGAAGTTTGGTAAAAAATCTGCCTAAACTAGGGCAAAATTTCACTAAGTTAAAAGTTTCATGGACCCTTATTCACAAAATCATAAGTTGAGATCCAAGAATCGTTTGGGAAAACTTTGTGAACAAAAGTTGTATATTTCATGGAGGACTACAACTTTCATGTTGTAAGTTTCTTTTGAATCCAATTGCATCATGGAGAAAAAGTTGGGAAAAGTTGGGAAAAAATAAGAAATTTTCATAACTTAGAAATTTTCTAAGTTATGAAATTTTTCAATCTTAAACCCTAATTTCCAAAATAAGGTTTCTTGGTGAACATGTTTCATACTTTGACACATCTTGATGAAAAATGACCCTTGGAACTTGATTTTGACCAAAAAGTCAAATTTTAACTTTTCAGTGTACAATTGATTTTTGATTAGTTGACTGAAAAATTCATCTGTCAATCCAATGCTTTTGAGATCTTTTGAACCTTGTGATTAGGCAAGATGGTGCCATTGAGTCCTTGAAACCATAATTGAACCCAATTTGCCATTGGCTAGGTTAAAAATCATAAATTTCCCTTCTACAATCAAAACCCTAAAAATGACCATTTTGCCCTTTTGATGATCTGATCAAATTTCTTGAGGAGTTGTGGTCCAAAATTGATGAAATGGTTCATATGAGTCTATAATGTTGATGTGGATAAAAAATTATGAGGTTTGACTGTAAATTGGCCACATTTGACTTTTTCCCCAATACAGCTTATTTTTTGGTCAACTGTCCAATTGACTGGGCAAAATTTTGATTCCAGGCTTAAAACTTGGTATGAGCAATCTTAGGAGTCCAACATGAAGTATTAAAGTCACATGAGGCATTGGAAGTCCAAAAATCCATGTGCAAACTCAAACCCTAATTTCAGGCTATCAGTGCAAGGAGAGGTCTTGAGCTGAGCAAACCCTAATCTGGTCTTGAGTCCAAAGAGTCTTGTGAGGAGAATCTTGATAAAATGAGAGGGAAAATTTTGGGGTACAACATATGGGAACTGGTTTCATGAATTCTGGAAGCTCCTCGGTAAGATTCTTGGAGTTTCCCTTATCTAAGAATTGATCATCACCGCATTGGGCGTCCATGGAATCCAGAGATACGATTTTTCCATCCCGCAAGCCCAGGTTGTCCTCGAGGTGAGGATGTTATTGACTTTATTCGGTTTTGCGAGTAGGGGAAAGAATGGTCTTTCCGGTCATGTGAAGATCATCGTGGTTGACCATGATTAGTGAGAAGAATCTTGAAAAAGTTGCTTTGATTTTAGGTTTCGAGGAAAGAAAGACGGGGAGAGCAGCTTCCCACAGATGACACCACTGATCTTACCGGTTGATCAGAACCGGGGGAGTGGCTGGAAGATGATCTGTAGCCGGGCTACGAAGTCGAGGAGAAAAGGGGGTTGTACCTGCAAGGCACTCCAACGATCAAGTAAGAGTGGGAACAAGGAGGTACAAGCAAAGTAATAGGTGGTGAATGGTGAATATTCGATACTTGGCCCTCACAGGTGTGAAGGTTTATATAATGCCCCTGGCGTATGGCCATTGGTTCCTGATTTCACGCTTAGATATGTGAGTCCATGAAATCAGGTAACTGCCAGGACTTGGTCAAACCAGGCAGATGTGCCCGTAACTAGCAGTTGGTATCGAGGAGGGGGTTAGTTATGGGTATCTCTCTGGTCGGTTCCTAGTGGCTTGCACGATGTTGATGTCGAGCAGGATGAGAGGATGCTCGTTGATGATCCTCGGCTAGTGCTGAACTGGGAGGGAAACGACTATCGTTTCCCGACAGGTAATGGGCATTCTGGGTTATGGCCGTGCGAGCCGTGCCAAAGGAGATCTCTTAGACTGGGCCCAGTCAAGCTGTCGGGCCGGTCCAAAATAATATATATATATATATATATATATATATATATATATATATATATATATATATATATATATATATATATATATATATATATATATATATATATATATATATATATATATATATATATATATATATATATATATATATATATATATATATATATATATATATATATATATATATATATATATATATATATATATATATATATATATATATATATATATATATATATATATATATATATATATATATATATATATATATATATATATATACATGCAAAAATAATAATAGTAACAAAAGGAAATCCGACGTGAATAAGACATAAATTAAAATTTTAGCATACTCATACGCATCCATTCATCCATAAGCATTGCATCTAGAATTTCATACAAAAACTCATTATTTTCATATCATCTTCAGTTAAATCATTGGTAAGTGTGGACCACCTTTCCGACCTTCATATCAAACCATAGCTTATCAAAAGAAAGCAATGGAACAACTCGAGCAGAATCAATCCGTCTTCCGAGAAGATTTGGAACAAGTGAAGGGAAACATTGACTCAATGAAAGGAGACATGAGTCAAGTTCTGCTAGACCTGAAGAACATCATAGAAAGAGAAGATTATATTCCTAGGTGTTATACGGTGGGAAAGAACCGACTGTTTTCTGGAATGCTGGTTTGCGTTTTGCGTTTGTTTTCGCAAAATGTCGCGGTAAGCAAGAGTCACCACCGACTTTTATTTTATCCAACAAGGAAAGGAAAAAAAGCACAGAAAAATTCCTTTTTCGAGATATTTCTCGGGTTCGGGAGGTAGATTATAGAAAGGGAAGGTGTTAGCACCCTTTCTATCCGTGGTTATCCACGGGCTCTTAGGTACTTGCTCATATTGTTTTCAAAATTTTGCTTTCTTTGTGTTTGTGGGTTTGAAAAAGTCTTTGTTTGAAAAGGAGTGTAAGTGTGAAAATTTTGTTTTGTTTTGAAAGAGCAAGTATCTAAGAACCATCTACCTACTCGAAAAAGGAATCGTTCTATGCTATCTTCCTTTAGACAATGCTATCCTACTATTGATGAGTAGGTAGCATCGTCGTTGGAGTTTAAGGGTCAATTCGAATGCGGGACTTACGGTCACTAAAGCAATGTTAGGACGCCTTAGCGGTAACCCTAATGTCTTAGATCATTTGTTTTGAGGCAACAATATCTGAGGCAACCTTTTCGAGGCGACTATGATCTTTGGACAAGAGGGCGACCTCTAAAACTACCTATACTCAATGACCGCATACGAAGGCAACCAAGTGGGGTGTACCCTAGGAGTGCGCATGTGAGAGTGTGTCGTTTTCAGTTAATTTTATCTTTTTACATGTTAAGGGTTATCTAAGTTGATTTTAGGTTAAACATTCATTCTTGTCATGCATCCCTATTATCAAACATCTAACAGTTATATTTTGCGGAAAATAAATTGCGGAAATTAAATTACAAGGCGTCGGGTATTTACATCGCCAAAAGCAACCCTTTGAAATTTAAACGCAGAAAATAAATAAAGCGATAAAAATAGTCCTAATTATCTATTACATTCCGGGAACAAATACAATATTGAAATAAATGGATCGCGTGCGGGAAATTAAATCGAGTGCGAGTTCTAGGGTTTTGACCCTTTGTTATTTAAAGAAAAGATTTTTTTTTGTTTGTTTTTGAATTAAGAAAGAAATTATCTAAGCTAATTACTAAATTAATAAATTAATTAATTAATTAATGAAAATAAATATTTTTTGGGTTTTTGGTATTTAAAGAAATAAAATAAAAATTAATGAATGTTAATAAAAACCTAATTATGTCTAAGTTAATTTTAATTATTTACAAAAATATATTAAAGTTATTCTCTAATTAAAGCCTAAATTAATTAATATATTTCTTAATAAAAAATAAAATATTAAAATTTAATTTGATAAAGAAAATGATTATTTTTGTGGTTTTAATTTTAAAAAGAAAAAAAATTGATTGGTTAATTAATTAAACAAAATATTATATAGCAATTAAAACAAAAAATAAATAAAAGAGGGTTAGAGATGTATGGGCCTGAAAAGGGGTGTTTGAGAAGCAAATTCCATGGCCCAAACGAGCTGGCCCTGTATTGACTTTCCTGGACTTGGTGTGGACACGTTGACTGGGTCTATGGTAGACCCTCACTCCTGGATCACCAGATTTGGCCTTGGGCCATCTGGCACTTTGGTGTGTGAAGGAGCATGGTACACTACGCATCTGGATCTGCATGTGATTATCTGAAGAAAAAATACAGAGAAATTTGGAGGACCTTGGATTCGAACCCAGTTCCTGTAGGTGATTGCCAACGCTTGCTTTCACTAGGCCATTGTGCTTCAGTTGTTAATATATTAAGCAATAATAATAATAAGAGATAATGCGCTAATATGCCAACACAACAAAAACAAGCGTGTTATGGTTTGAACTTGCCACTGGAGAGGCGACACGTATCCATCTTCTTCCTCACGTCCGTGGCTAAAACTCTGCAACACCTATAGCCACGGACACTGCCTGTCACTAAAGGTCACGTATCCTTATAATCCACTGTGAGCCATGGAAATGAAATCTAAGGGCATGGTTGTGCTCGTCTCATCGTCCCGGTCACAACCATGCCCTTCTCGTCATCCAATTTTCCCTGAAAAAGAAATACCCAAAAACAAACCACGAAACCCTATATATGGTACTTGGCTTTACAGGTCAGATAAATAAAATTGGATAATGCAGAAAGCTTGGAAACTTGATAAGGATTATGAATATGCCAATAGTTTGTACAAAAGATGCAACAATAAAGATTTGCGAATTCAAATGCAGAGTTAGGTAGTGTGACACTTACAACGTGTTTGAGCGTGTATGGAGGCCTGCTTTGGGTTGGTTCTGACTCAGTGAACCTCCATCAATCGATTGGTATCAAGCTTTGCTTCTGAAAACGCCTCCGAGTATGATTTTGGTTTCACACTTTTTACCACTTTTTTCAAGTTTTGTTTGGTTGGTTCTTGCAGCCTCTAGCCTTGTTTTCGTGCCCTCTAGCTTCCTTATGTATGATAGAATGCATTAGGTTAACAATTGTGCTTTGAATCTTTCCACATCAATGCCATGAGATTTGATTTGATTCACCATTACTAAACCTTCCAAAATTGTCAAAACCCAATCTTTTTGCACATGGAATGCTTGATACAAGTTTGATACCCTTGATGATGATGATTCAGTCCTGAAATAGCCAAAAAGATATCAAGTAATCAATATTTGGATTTAATTTGATTTAAAATGAAATAATTCAATAAAAAATAAAATAAAATAATAAAAAAGAAATATGATCTCAAGGCTGAATCTAGGACACGTGTGCAATTGTACAATCTCAAATCAAGTGGAAAAGAATGGGCCCATTTGACAAAATTTGAAGTTTTGGGGATAGTTGTCTTTTGGCAATTTTGCAAAAATGCCCAACTTCAACAATGCATAACTTCTTCAATTTTGAAATTTTGGAGGTGTTCTTGGACTTTTTAGAAAGCTTGAGATGTCCTATAACCAACCCTTTTGGTCTCATCTCATTTTGATATTCCATGCTCAAGTTATAAGCTTTGGAAAAAAAGGTGTTTTTGTTGACTTTCAAAAATAACCTATAATGTCCAAATTTATAACCTCTTGTCAGTGCATTTTTAGATCTTGGGGTATGAAGATGGATTGTAGGAAATTTCATCCTCTTCAAAATGAGCTTTGTATGGGTCATTTCGCATAAAGTATGAGAAAGTTATGCTTGGTCAAAGTTGAGTTGACTTTTCCTACAAAACCCTAATTTAGCAACTTTTGAGTCTTGATGAATTTTGAGCAATCCTTGATGAGTCATGATCAACCCTTGATCAAATGATGAAATATCCTTCAAAATGATAATGTTGACAAAAAATATTGAAGTTTGACTATTTGTAGGTCACATTTGACTTTTGCCCTAGCACAATCGATTTTTGGACCTTTGAGCAATTGACTGAGCAAACTTCCTCTGCACGGCTTGAAATTTGACATTGATGACCTTGAGAACATATTAGGACATTGGGGAGCACTTGGGGTCATTTGGACTCAAGGATCTTGATGCAACACAAAACCCTAATTTGGGGTTGACTGCCTTAGGAGATAGTTTGACTGTCCAACTCTCGAGCAATCTTGAGACACTTGGAGACTTTTCTTGCAATTTCTTGAGAAATATGAGAGGGAAAATTTTGGGGTACAAAAGCTTCCCCTGTTCAATCTTCTTAAACCTGAGGATGTAGATTGGCTTTCTTGCCTTTCGTGATCCGAAGGTGGAAGTGATTGAACACTAGAGTGCCCAGAAATTTGCACTCGCATGAAGTGGTATCAGCCTGGTGATGTCGGGAATGGGCTTACAGATGCCATTTTGGGATTGTTTGTAGGAGGATGGGCTTAAAGATGCCATATGTAGGAGCGTCGATCGCATAAGAGATTCCTTAGCGAGAATTTGCATACCTGCTGTTTGTAGAAGATTCCACTGGGGAAGTCTAACTTTTGTTGAGATTTGGGAACTGTCTGGTCTTCAACATAGTATACCGTTGAGATTATAGAGCTCGTCCATAATTCAACTGGGGGAAACATCTTCATCAAGATATAGGAACTGTCTGGTCTTCAACGTAGTATACCGTTGAGATTGTAGAACTCGTCCACACTATGATGGAGGAAAACATCAAGATCTAGGAACTGTCTGGTCTTCAACGTAGTATACCGTTGAGATTGTAGAACTCGTCCACACTTTGACGTAGGGAAACATCTTCATCAAGATCTAAGAACTGTCTGGTCTTCAACGTAGTATACCATTGAGATTGTAGAACTCGTCCACACTATAATGGAGGAAAACATCAAGATCTAGGAACTGTCTGGTCTTCAATGTAGTATACCATTGAGATTGTAGAACTCGTCCACACTTTGACATAGGGAAACATCTTCATCAAGATCTAGGAACTGTCTGGTCTTCAACGTAGTATACCATTGAGATTGTAGAACTCGTCCACACTATGACGTAGGAAAACATAAAGATCTAGGAACTGTCTGGTCTTTAACATAGTATACCGTTGAGATTGTAGAACTCATCCACACTATGACATAGGGAAACATCTTCATCAAGATCTAGGAACTGTCTAGTCTTCAACGTAGTATACCGTTGAGATTATAGAACTCGTCCACACTATGACGGAGGAAAACATCAAGATCTATGAAATGTCTGGTCTTCAACGTAGTATACCGTTGAGATTGTAGAACTCGTCCATACTATGATGGAGGGAAACATCTTCATCAAGATCTAGGAACTGTCTGGTCTTCAACGTAGTATACCGTTGAGATTATAGAACTTGTCCACACTATGATGGAGGAAAACATCAAGATCTAGGAACTGTATGGTCTTCAACATAGTATACGATTGAGATTATAGAACTCGTCCACACTATGACGGAGGGAAACATCTTCATCAAGATCTAGGAACTGTCTGGTCCTCAACGTAGTATACCGTTGAGACTACAGAACTCGTCCACACTATGACGGAGGAAAATTGTCGAGATTGAGAACCTTTTCTGAAATTCAACCGAGGATAATTCAGTTGAGATTTAAGAACCGGTCAGGTCTTCGACTCCTGAGAACTTAACTCCATCCTTCCTAAAAGGTAAAGGTCAGTCATATGCAATGCATGATATGGATCAAACAATGATGTTCTCAAAATAAATAAGATTGTGTTGTATGATGTATATATGCATGTATCATGATACATGGAAATGTAATGTTTTAGCCGGGGAAAATAAATCCTGGATAACTGTTGGAGAATAGAGTTGAATTCTCCGTTTCCGCTGGAGATGGCGAACGAAGATGATTGTGAGAATAAACCTGCAGGAGAGGATAACTCCGTTGGGGAATAAACTGATGAGGAGATTACTCTGTGGGGAAGAGATGCTCGGCTGAGGATTCCACTGATAAATTCCATTGGGGACAAATTATCGTTGCTGGTGATACTGAATCCTGTTGGGGATTGGATTCCTATTTGTGAAAGGAAGAACTCCGCTGGGGATGATCTTTCAGCTGCGAATTCACCGGGGATAACCTGTTAGACTCTTGTGGGGAGAATCCTTTGAGCTTTGCTGGGGACAATCTTCCTTTGAACTCGGTTGGGGATGTTTATTTTTATACTCTGCCAGGGATGAACTTCCAGAGTCTACTGGGGATGATTCTTCAACTCCATTGGGGAAGCTTTTTCAGACTGCGTTGGGAAAATTTTAACTCCACTGGGGATATCTTGTATTCTGCCGGGGAATATTCTTATACCCCGTTGGGGAATATTAGAATTGTCGGGGATATTAAGCCTTTTCAGTGTTGATGGTAGATAAACTCTGCTTGGGGGAGAATATCACTGATTCATTCACGGTTGCAAGTCTCAGCTGGGGAGAGCTATCATTACTGTCTTACTCTGCGGTGAGTGAAAATTTGTTAGCCATATTCTTCAGCTGAATTTACCCTGTACCTGGTGGACAAAGCAACTATACAGCTTGGACAATTCTCATTTTCCCTTGTTTCTGATATTATGAGTAATGGTCTTTTGTTTCGCATGTAAATATTTATGAGCAGCAATTAATGTCAAATGCATATATCAAAAATGAACATTGGACGTTCTTTGCAAAACAAAACAGAAAAAGGAAAAATAGCTTGAAATTTCTTTGAAAATGAATTGTATTGATTTTGAAATTTGGCCTGTAAATAGGCGTTTTTGTACAAGAGGCTGATGTCCTAGTAAGAGAACGCCGCCGAACAGATATAGTTTATACAATTTGTGAAAAACTAAACAAAATAGCTATGTGAATAATCCCACTGGGTTCCAACTCTGCTATTGCCTTTATGTCCTCGAGCATCTCATCACTTTGCTATTGGTTGAAGGTAGATCAGATTGATTAGTGTCGTCCGAGCTTGATAGTCGATACCGAAGTCTGGATACAAGGTGATCCAATGAGACATAGTGTTACGCTTTGATCCCTAATTTTTCCTGGACCTCCCTTTCAGGTTTTCAGTCCATCGGGATACCCTTTTTTGCCCAAGTCGCCCTTTCGGGTTTTCGACTTACCGGGTGTACAAATTTTTTTGTTTTCATCCCTTATTTTTGCCCGAACCCTTTTGGTTCGCCGGGAAGCCCTTATTTTTGCCTAGGCCAGTCAACCTAGCGGGTCTTTGATTATGCGTAGTATTTTTCACTATGTCTGCATTGACGGGGTGAGGAAGGTCGTCACCATCCATGGTGGTTAGAATCATAGCTCCTCCTGAGAAAATGTTCTTAACCACAAATGGCCCTTCGTAAGTAGGAGTCCATTTGCCCCTGGGATCACCTTGAGGTAAGATAATGCGCTTGATCACCAGATCCCCAACCTGATACTCTTGTCGTCTAACTTTCTTGTTAAATGCCTTGATCATCCGTTTTTGGTACGTTTGACCATGACAAATAGCAGTGAGTCTCTTTTCGTCGATTAAGTTCAGCTGATCAAGCCGGGTCTGGATCCAGTCATCTTCGCTCAAACCTGCATCCTTCATAATCCGAAGAGAGGGTATCTGAACTTCAATGGGCAATACAACCTCCATACCATATACCAAGGAATAGGGGGTTGCCCCTGTTGACGTCCGTGCTGAGGTATGGTACCCATGAAGAGCAAATGGTAACATCTCGTGCCAGTCTTTGTACGTCACTGTCATCTTCTGCACAATCTTCTTGATATTCTTATTGGCCGCTTCAACAACCCCATTCATCTTCGGCCGGTAGGGAGAAGAGTTGTGATGCTGTATCTTGAACTGCTTGCAGAGCTCAGTAATCATCTTATTATTGAGATTGGTACCATTGTCCGTAATGATCCTCTCTGGTACATTATATCGACAGATCAGATTATGCTGAATGAACCGTGCCACGACGTTCTTGGTTACAGTAGCAAAGGAAGTTGCTTCAACCCACTTCGTAAAGTAATCAATTGCTACCAGGATGAAACAATGCCCGTTGGACGTTGTAGGTCTGATCTCGCCGATCATATCAATGCCCTACATTGTAAAAGGCCAGGGTGCCGTCAAGACATTCAGAAGTACTAGAGGTATGTGCACTTTATCAGCATAGACTTGGCACTTGTAGCAGGTCCGAGAATGCTGATAACAGTCGGCTTCCATAGTGGACCAATAATATCCTGCCCGAAGGATTTTCTTTGCCATGGTGTGTCCACTGGAATGAGTTCCGAAAGTACCTTCATGTAACTCTGCCATGATCCTTTCTGCTTCGTTCTTATCCACACATCGCAGTAAGGTTGAATCATGGTTACACTTGTAAAGAATACCATTGCTGATGAAGAACTTCGCCGCGAACCTCCTCAGAAATTTATTGTCATTAACAGATGCACCCTCGGGGTACTCCTGAGCTTCAAGATCCATCTTCACCTCATGAAACCAGGGTTTATCCGCTACCTCTTCAGTCTCGAGATCACAGCAATGTGCAGGTTCGTCCAATCTTTCAATGATAATTCGGGGAGCTTCGTTGTCCCAATTGACTTTGAACATGGAAGACATCGTAGCCAGCGCGTCCGCCAACTAATTCTCCTCTCTAGGGAAGTGTTCAAAGGTTATATCCTCGAAGTGTGGAAGCAACATGAATACATACTCCTTGTAAGGAATACGATTAGGGTGTTTCGTATCCCACTCGCCTTTGATCTGACTGATCACGAGAGCGGAATCTCTGAAAACACTTAGAAAATTAATCCTTAGGTCAATTGATGCTTGAAGGCCCATAATGCACGCCTCATACTCCGCCATGTTGTTGGTGCAGTTGAAACATAGTCGGGAGGTGAACGGAGTATGAGAGCCTTTAAGAGATATGATCACGGTGCCAATTCCATTACCCAAAGCGTTCGAAGCTCCATCAAAGTACATAGACCATCGGGATCCCTCCTCAGGTCTTTCATTCGGTCCAGGTGTCTCATAGTCAGTTACCAACATGATATTCTCATCCGAAAATTCAAAGTTCATAGACTGGTAATCATCCACTGCTTGATGTGCCAAATGGTCTGCCAACACACTTCCCTTGATTGCTTTTTGGGTCGTGTACTGGATGTCATACTCAGTCAAGATCATCTGCCATCTTGCTATTCTTCCGGACAAGCCGGGCTTTTCGAAGATATATTTGATTGGATCCATTTTTTATATCAATAGAGTAGTGTGAGTCAGCATATACTGTCTCAGCCGGCGAGCAGCCCATGCCAAAGCGCAACAAGTTTTCTCGAGCAACGAGTATCGGGTCTCGCAGTCGGTAAACTTTTTGCTAAGGTAATAAATAGCATGCTCTTTTCGGCCAGACTCGTCATGCTGACCCAGCACACACCCCATTGAGTTGTTGAGTACTATCGAGTATAAGATCAAAGGTTTCCCTTCAACTGGAGGCATCAGAGTGGGTGGCTCTTGGAGATACTTTCTGATCCTTTCTAAAGCGGCCTGACATTCATCGCTCCATCTTACCGCTTGATCTTTCTTCAGTAACTTGAAGATTGGCTCACAAGTAGCAGTCATGTGCGAGATGAATCGGGCAATGTAGTTCAATCGTCCCAGAAAGCCTCTGACTTATTTTTCTGTTCGGGGAGCTGGCATTTCCTGTATAGCCTTTACCTTTGCAGGATCCACTTGAATACCCTTATCGCTTATGAAGAAACCCAGCAGCTTACCAGATCTCACCCCGAAGGTGCACTTGTTCGGGTTTAACCTCAGCTTGTACAACTTCAACCTGTCGAATAACTTCTGAAGGTGATCCAGATGTTCTTCTTCAGTCTGAGACCTTGCAATCATGTCGTCAACATATACCTCAATCTCATGATGGATCATGTCATGGAACAAGGCGACAATGGCATGCTGATACGTTGCCCCAGCATTCTTCAATCCGAAGGGCATGGCCTTGTAGCAAAAGGTACCCCATTGAGTAATGAAGGTTGTATTCTCCATGTCTTCGGGAGCCATTTTAATCTGATTATAACCGGAGAAACCATCCATAAAGGAGAAGACCTTATGCTGTGCAGTGTTGTCAACCAGAACATCGATATGAGGCAAAGGGAAATCATCCTTGGGACTTGCCCTGTTCAGATCCCTATAATCAACACACATTCGAACCTTACCATCCTTCTTCGGTACGGGAACCACGTTGGCCACCCATTGTGGGTAAGAAGTAACTTCTAGAAAACCGGCGTCAAACTGTTTCATAACTTCAGCCTTGATTTTCTCAGACATATCTGGGCGTATTCGGCGGACTTTCTGTTTTACTGGAGGACAGTCTTCCTTGGTAGGCAGGCGGTGAACGACAATATCGGTATCCAACCCAAGCATATCTTCATAAGACCAGGCAAAGATCTCAACATAGTCACGCAGCATCTGAATCAACCGTTTCTTCATACCAAGCTCCAGATTTACCCCGATCTTGTCCTCTTCTGTACCCAGATTTACAGATTCCACCGGCTCTTCGTGCAGCTGAATAGCCCTCTCTTCCTGAAGTAACAGTCTTGCAAGTTCACCATGCACTTCACAATCATCTTCACCTTCGTCTTCGGCTAAGTTGATCGAACTTTCAAAGTCATAACCGGTAGTAGCAGAGTCGTTACCAGTGAGATCCAGAGTGGATGTAGACCTGTATATGTGAGTGTGTGTAAAATAGCTGTTTTGCAATATGTAATAAAAGAAAAACAAGGAGCGCGAAATTTGAAATGCAAGAAACGTCCAATGCTTTTATTAATGATATATGTAGATGACACACATAAAGCCCTCACAAATGAAGCCACAGTGCCTCAGGTAAGACATCAGGCCATAAATTCTAAAACATTGTCTATTACAAATTCAAAGCAAAAGTCTCATTACTGGGTGATAACTGAAACATGCATAGAATCCTTCGATGTCCAGTTGCTTAATCCCCCATCGGCAGTTGGGTATATCCAGCTGTCGATATCAAACTCTTCATCATCGTCATCCCTGATAGCATTCACCCCTGCGTCTTGTTTAGGCTTTTCTGGTGCTCTGAACTCGATCTCCTTAGCATCAATCAAGTCATGTATTTTGTTATTCAAAACCCTACAATCATGTGTATAATGCCCCGGGCTATCAGAGTGAAAAGAACAACGGGCATTAGGGTTGTACTTCGGTGATGTTGTATTTGGATTCTGTGGAGCCTCCCTCGGAGTCACCAGGTTGGTCTTCAATAACTGCGGCAGAATCTGAGATAAAGTCATGTTGAGCTGAGTGAATTGTCTTCGAGGTCTCTCGGCCTTTGGCTGATTGTTGCGGTGAGGAGCACCAGCAGGTCTTGAAATAACAACCGTATTAACAGCTTGGCGGCGTTCAGGTCTATTCTGGTTTTTCGAACTGTAAATAGCACTGGATTCCTTCTTAAAAGGCTTCTTCTTGGTGCCTGATGAAGCACCCTTCTGTATTTTACCATACTTAATACCAACTTCAATCCTTTCCCCGGTCATAATCAGCTCCGTAAACCCGGATGATGAACTTCCAATCAGATGGTTGAAATACGGACCAGACAAGGTCCCCAGAAACATGTCAACTAACTCCCTATCATCCAAGGGTGGTTGCAATCTTCCAGTGAGGTCCCTCCACTTCTGAGCATAATCTTTGAAACCTTCGCCCGCACCCATTGACATACCCTGGAGTTGGGTACGCGTGGAAGCGAGGTCGGCATTGTATTGGTACTGCCTATAGAAAGAAGCAGCCAAATCTTCCCAACTGCGGATACTGGCTCCTTCTAACTGGTAAAACCATTCAAGCTGAGTCCCTGAGAGACTGTCTTGAACGAAGTGGATCCATAGGTTCTTGTCAACAGTGTACGGATGAATTTTCCTAACATACGAACAGAGGTGCAGCTTCGGACAAGAAACTCCGTCGTACTTAGCAAAGGCTGGTGCTTTGAACTTGTGGGGAATCACTACCCCAGATGACAGACCCAGATCACTAAAGTCCAGACCAGGCACTTTCTGAACTTCCATCGCACTCAACCGGTCTTCCAGTTTCTTGTATCTATCCTCAGCCGAAGGATACTGGTCTTCGTCGAAGTCCTTCTCGTTGTCTGAAACCACAAGGCTAGGAGCCCTCCTTTCTTTCTGGCTATCTTTCCCTCCAGATGAGGTGGTCAAATCAACTTCATCTCGTAGCCTGTTTCCAAACCTGTGACCTGTGTTAAACAAGACTGTCCTATTCTTCTTCTTCTTCTTCTTTTCTTTCAGAATAAGGGTCTTCAGATCTTGCTGACCCTTAGCTAGATTCATGAACAACTCTTGGAATTGGGTATTTTGAGCCTGCAGAGCCTTGATTGCTTGTTCAGTCGACGGTTCAGAAGACATGATGCTGAAATAAACAGCAAAGAAGATGAGAAAACCTGTAAGGGTACCTGTTATGAGGTGCATGGAATGAAATGCGTTTGCTATGATTTCAAAGACATCGAGAGATTCAAATTCGTAAACAAGAAATGAAGCACACTTTTATTAGATAAACTTGAAATTAAAATTGTTCAACAAATTCCCTTAAGGCGTTACAAGAAAGGAAATACTGAAAAGTAAATAAAAACTGGAAATAATCAAAGGACATCAACGCTCCCATGGTCGTTTGACTTTAGTGCTAACATAGTCATTGCTGATCTGCTCCCTCTCCAGCTGCCTAGTCAACTTCTGAATCTTCTGCTCTTGCTCGTGATACTTTTCTTGGTAAGCATCCCGTTCTTCTCTCAGTTGCATCCAGGACCTCTTCAATGCCCCAATGTCAGTAGGCATGTAAGGGTGTAAGATAGTAGGAGGAACCCCTTCCTCATCAACAACTTCAACAATGATAGGAAAGACGGCTTCATAGGGCATTCCCAGCTTTTGGGAACATATGCGAACCCATCGGAGATATGGTTCCATTGGTAGAGAAGTCTTCGCACCCAGCTCGTGTGGATCAGATCTGTGTACTCTATCCCAAGCTCTTATGAATCCGCGGCGTTGCTCGTCGCTATCCCTTTGGAAATCAAAGATTATACTAGGCATTAGCAGCTCGTGAGGTCATTCCCTTCTGGCTCGCCCAAACTGACGTAAGGCCAAGCATGGATTGTAAGTAATTCCTCCATTGGTTCCTATCAGTGGAACATTGGGGTATTCCCCAAAGCTATCAATAATAGCCACCTCGTCTATACCCTTGATAGTCCAAATGATGTCATTGTGAGAGAGAGACATAACCCTATAAGCCCAACCCATGCCTTCCTTGTTCTTTAAAACTAATTTGGGGAGGTGAGAAATAAACCACCTTGCCAATAATGGAGCACATCACATCATGGTTCCCCGCTTCCTAGCAATACGGGCATAAAGCTGATGAAGAATGTCACCCAAGAGAGTGGCTACAGGATTACCAAAGATGAAGATTTTTACCGCATTCACATCAACAAAGGAGTCAGAGTTAGGAAACAGTACCAAGCCATATATCAGAAGAGCCAGAATATCTTCGAATGCTTGGAAGTCTAGACCATCCCAGAAATGATTAGACTTACCAACCAAGAACTTAGTCAGAAAGCCCTTTGCTCCACTTCTAGTTTCCCAGTTTGACATTACCTCATCCTTTGTCATATGAAGGGCTGAAGCAATCTCTTCTGGCCTAAGGATCTCCTCCCAACCTATAAATGGGGTCTGCTCCAGAATAGAGATACCGAGCAGATCAGAGAACTCTTCCAAGGTGGGGACCAACTGGTAGTCCTGAAAAGTAAAGCAATGGTACAGTGGATCAAAGAACTGTACTAGGACACTCATCATCTGCTCGTCCACTTTGGAAGTGACCAAACTAAGAAGATGCCAATGTCTTCTGATGAAGGAAGTAGTATCTGACATCTTTGCAACCAACTCTTTAAGCAGAGTGGGAACTTGGACAAAGTTGATCCAGATGGTATTCCTACGCATAGGTGCCATGACCTACAAAACAGAACAAAGATGAATCCCTCCTGTCTTTGAAATAGGTTAGTCCAATGCAAGATGTATGCAATGTTATGATGTCATGATAGAAAGCACACCACAAGTATCCACAAATAGCAAACATGGTAAAGGCACACAAGTCACACAGAGAGCCCTTAGATTTCAGGCTGGAAAGGAGCTTAGGTACTACCCTCTTTCAGTTCAGTTGGTTCAAACCTGTCCTTGAAATAGTAACCGGGTTCTAGAGGATCTCAATATCACTGACTACCCTCGATCGGTCATAATTCCAGTTTAGCAACCTTTTCTTGCGGCCGGAATCATCGCGAGAGTTTAGTCCCAATGAGTGTAGCATACTGCTACTGTTCTATGGCCAAGTTGGTCAATTTAAAGGTTCTAAGGTCAGTTGTTTCTTAATGACCCCTTAGCAGACCCATATTCTCCTCGTTGCGCCACAAGGGATATCAGTACATACTAAAGTGCCACACCAACGTAGCTACTGCTTCAACCGTATCGGTCTATGCTGTACAGTTCCCTCACAGTTTATTGCTACTTACCTAAAGGGTATCCCCCAGATCCGGGTTAGGATCTATAGTAACTCCAATACAAGCCCATAAATATAAAGCATACAAAGCAAGCAATTGAAAACATTATGAACTATTCTTAAGGTACACCCCACTTATTAAGTTTCCCCAGCAGAGTCGCCAGTTCTGTGATACGGTGGGAAAGAACTGACTGTTTTCTGGAATGCTGGTTTGTGTTTTGCGTTTGTTTTTGCAAAATGTCGCGGTAAGCAAGAGTCGCCACCGAATTTTATTTTATCCAACAAGGAAAGGAAAAAAGCACAGAAAAATTCCTTTTTCGAGACATTTCTCGGGTTCGGGGGGTAGATTATAGAAAGGGAAGGTGTTAGCACCCTTCCTATCCATGGTTATCCACGAGCTCTTAGGTACTTGCTCATATTGTTTTCAAAATTTTGCTTTCTTTGTGTTTGTGGGTTTGAAAAAAGTCTTTGTTTGATAAGGAGTGTAAGTGTGAAAATTTTGTTTTGTTTTGAAAGAGCAAGTATCTAAGAACCATCTACCTACTCGAAAAAGGAACCGTTCTATGCTATCTTCCTTTAGACAATGCTATCCTACTATTGATGAGTAGGTAGCATCGTCGTTGGAGTTTAAGGGTCAATTCGAATGCGGGACTTACGATCACTAAAGCAATGTTAGGATGCCTTAGCGGTAACCCTAATGTATTAGATCATTTGTTTTGAGGCAACAATATCCGAGGCAACCGTTTTGAGGCGACTATGATCTTTGGACAAGAGGGCGACCTTTAAAACTACCTATACTCAATGACCACGTACGAAGGCAACCAAGTGGGGTGTACCCTAGGAGTGCGCATGTGCGAGTGTGTCGTTTTCAGTTAATTTTATCTTTGTACATGTTAAGGGTTATCTAAGTTGATTTTAGGTTAAACATTCATTCTTATCATGCATCCCTATTATCAAACATCTAACAGTTATATTTTGTGGAAAATAAATTGTGGAAATTAAATTACAAGGCGTCGGGTATTTACATCGCCAAAAGCAACCCTTTGAAATTTAAACGCGGAAAATAAATAAAGCGATAAAAATAGTCCTAATTATCTATTACATTCCGGGAACAAATACAATATTGAAATAAATGGATCGCGTGCGGGAAATTAAATCGAGTGCGAGTTCTAGGGTTTTGACCCTTTGTTATTTAAAGAAAAGATTTTTTTTTGTTTGTTTTTGAATTAAGAAAGAAATTATCTAAGCTAATTACTAAATTAATAAATTAATTAATTAATTAATGAAAATAAATATTTTTTGGGTTTTTGGTATTTAAAGAAATAAAATAAAAATTAATCAATGTTAATAAAAACCTAATTATGTCTAAGTTAATTTTAATTATTTACAAAAATATATTAAAGTTATTCTCTAATTAAAGCCTAAACTAATTAATATATTTGTTAATAAAAAATAAAATATTAAAATTTAATTTGATAAAGAAAATGATTATTTTTGTGGTTTTAATTTTAAAAAGAAAAAAAATTGATTGGTTAATTAATTAAACAAAATATTATACAGCAATTAAAAATAAAATAAAATAAAAGAGGGTTAGAGATGTATGGGCCTGAAAAGGGGTGTTTGAGAAGCAAATTCCATGGCCCAAACGAGCTGGCCTGTATTGACTTTCCTGGACTTGGTGTGGACACGTTGACTGGGTCTATGGTAGACCCTCACTCCTAGATCACCAGATTTGGCCTTGGGCCATCTGGCACTTTGGTGTGTGAAGGAGCATGGTACACTACGCATCTGGATCTGCATGTGATTATCTGAAGAAAAAATACAAAGAGAAATTTGGAGGACCTGGGATTCGAACCCAGGTCCTGTAGGTGATTGCCAACGCTTGCTTTCACTAGGCCATTGTGCTTCAGTTGTTAATATATTAAGCAATAATAATAATAAGAGATAATGCGCTAATATGCCAACACAACAAAAACAAGCGTGTTATGGTTTGAACTTACCACTGGAGAGGCGACACGTATCCATCTTCTTCCTCACGTCCGTGGCTAAAACTCTGCAACACCTATAGCCACGGACACTGCCTGTCACTAAAGGTCACGTATCCCTATAATCCACTGTGAGCCATGGAAATGAAATCTAAGGGCATGGTTGTGCTCGTCTCATCGTCCCGGTCACAACCATGCTCTTCTCGTCATCCAATTTTCCCTGAAAAAGAAATACCCAAAAACAAACCACGAAACCCTATATATGGTACTTGGCTTTACAGGTCAGATAAATAAAATTGGATAATGCAGAAAGCTTGGAAACTTGATAAGGATTATGAATATGCCAATAGTTTGTACAAAAGATGCAACAATAAAGATTTGCGAATTCAAATGCAGAGTTAGGTAGTGTGACACTTACAACGTGTTTGAGCGTGTATGGAGGCCTGCTTTGGGTTGGTTCTGACTCAGTGAACCTCCATCAATCGATTGGTATCAAGCTTTGCTTCTGAAAACGCCTCTGAGTATGATTTTGGTTTCACACTTTTTACCACTTTTTTCAAGTTTTGTTTGGTTGGTTCTTGCAGCCTCTAGCCTTGTTTTCGTGCCCTCTAGCTTCCTTATGTATGATAGAATGCATTAGGTTAACAATTGTGCTTTGAATCTTTCCACATCAATGCCATGAGATTTGATTTGATTCACCATTACTAAACCTTCCAAAATTGTCAAAACCCAATCTTTTTGCACATGGAATGCTTGATACAAGTTTGATACCCTTGATGATGATGATTCAGTCCTGAAATAGCCAAAAAGATATCAAGTAATCAATATTTGGATTTAATTTGATTTAATTTGATTTAAAATGAAATAATTCAATAAAATAATAAAATAAAATAATAAAAAAGAAATATGATCTCAAGGCTGAATCTAGGACACGTGTGCAATTGTACAAGCTTAAATCAAGTGGAAAAGAATGGGCCCATTTGACAAAATTTGAAGTTTTAGGGATAGTTGACTTTTGGCAATTTTGCAAAAATGCCCAACTTCAACAATGCATAACTTCTTCAATTTTGAACTTTTGGAGGTGTTCCGTGACTTTTTCAAAAGCTTTAGATGTCCTATAACCAACCCTTTTGGTCTCATATCATTTTGATATTCCATGCTCAAGTTATAAGCTTTGGAAAAAAAGGTGTTTTTGTTGACTTTAAAAAAAACCTATAATGTCCAAATTTATAACTTCTTGTGAGTGGATTTTTAGATCTTGGGGTATGAATATGGATTGTAGGAAATTACATCCTCTTAAAAATGAGCTTTGGATGGGTCAATTCTCATAAAGTATGAGAAAGTTATGCTTGGTCAAAGTTGAGTTGACTTTTCCTACAAAACCCTAATTTAGCAACTTTTGAGTCTTGATGAATTTTGAGCAATCCTTGATGAGTCATAATCAACCCTTGATCAAATGATGAAATATCCTTCAAAATTAGAATGTTGACAAAAAATCTTGAAGTTTGACTATTTGTAGGTCACAATTGACTTTTGCCCTAGCACAATCGATTTTTGGACCTTTGAGCAATTGACTGAGCAAACTTCCTCTACAAGGCTTGAAATTTGACATGGATGACCTTGAGAACATATTAGGACATTGGGGATCACTTGGGTTCATTTGGACTCAAGGATCTTGATGCAACACAAAACCCTAATTTTGGGTTGACTGCCTTAGGAGATAGTTTGATTGTCCAACTCTTGAGCAATCTTGAGACACTTGGAGACTTTTCTTGCAATGTCTTGAGAAATATGAGAGGGAAAATTTTGGGGTATAACACTAGGGTAACCTTTTAAGAATTAGCCCAACCATTGGTGCATCGAGCGGTCACCAACCAAGACAAGAACCAGAATCAGGTCCTTTGAAGTCAACTGTTTCTCAATAAGAGATTAACCAGGATAATACCGAAGGCTTTGTCCCACCTCCTCTGAAAGTAAGGGAGTCCCATACTTTGCATATTCCAATCAACAACCCTCATAACTTGGATAGCTACATAGACCTACAATATGGAGACCATGACTCGGAATACATCAATCAAGTGCCTCAAAAGACTGCCATACCAATGTTGCTAAAAATCCTATGTCACTCAACCACTATAAATCCCTTGAAAAAAGATTAAAGGCTGTGGAGGGTTATGATACTTTCGATGTTGATGATCTTGAAATGGTTCTAGTTTCGAATTTAGTAATCCCTCCAAAATTCAAAGTACCCAGCTTTGGAAAATATAAGGGACTCACATGCCCAAGAAACCATTTGCGCATGTACTGCAGAAAAATGCATGCCTATGTGTTGCACCCCAAAATTTACCTTCTTGATTTCATAATTTCTAGGCTGATGTTTCATCATAATAATCATATTGCATTGCATTCTTTTCTTTATGATGGGATCAAAGAATTTTAGTCCTCAAAGCTGTGGAAGATGGTTGTATTGTCAATTAATGTGAGGAGGTTCTCATATTCTCTTCCCTTTGATCATTCAAGCTACCAAAGCTTCTCAGGCCTCAGGATATCTCACTAATTCTTTATTTTATCAAAGAATTGAGAACTGCAAGTGTTGAATCTTGAATTAAATTTTCTCCCATTCTTTGGCTTTTGTGTAAAGGCTTGATCACTGAAGTATATGACGTCTCTCCTGTCAGAATTCATAAGACATTGGCATCATGAGTATTGTTTTGTTGTTATAAGACAACTTGGTTCACAAGATCAACAATGATTAAGGTTTTTGTCATGAAGATCTCTTCTCATCAAGTTTAGGGTTATTCTTTAGTCGATTTCATCAATGTCAGAGGCTATTAGGGTTTATTTCCCCGTGCGATCAAAGATTCAAGTTGATTCAAAGTGGTTTGCTCTCATAGTCAGCATTTCAAAGTTAAAGTTCAAAAGTTCACAACATCTTGGCAAGGTGGTCAAATGTTCTTGGGCTTGAATTGATCCAAAAGAGCAAGACCACATGCCTTATATCATTGCCTCATATTTTATTTGTTTTAATTTCATTTAAATGAATAAAAATTAAAATAAAAAATTAAAAATCATGAAAAATATTTGCATGGATTTAGAGGTCTTATAATACCTTGTGAACATGTTTGAACATCAAAAGTTAAGTCCAGTAGTCCAAAATTTCAAGTTTGCCCACTTTGCATTTCATGCATTTCCTCAAAAGTTTCCAACTTGCACTGGTCATAACTCTCTCAATTTTCATCTTTTGAAGATGATATAGGACTTTTTAGAAATCTAAAAAGGTCATCTTAAATTTATTTCTTGATAATTTTTGCATTTGGAAACTTTATCTTGATGTAAGTTGCTTTGACAAAAGTGTCTTTTTGTTGACTTTTGAAATGACCTATAATGTATTAGCTCATATCTCTCAAATGAAGCACTTTTTGGACTTGAGAATAAATACAAAGTTGTAGAGAATTTAATTTCCTTAAAAATGGGCTTTGGTTGGGGAAACATTGATGAAGAATGTGAAATTTATGCTTGGACAAAGTTTAGTTGACTTCTCCTAAGGAAACCCTAATTTGGTAACTTTTGACTTTTGATGATTTGAGGGCTTTCCTTGAGGAATCATGATCAACCCTTGATAAAATGATGGATATCACTTCAAAATGTTGATGTTGACCAAAAATCTTGAAGTTTGACTATATGTTGACCCTAGTTGACTTTTTACTCAATACACTTGATTTTCAATCATCTGAGCCATTGACTGAGCAAACTTGAGATACAAGACTTGAAATTTGACATGAACATTGTTGAAGGCCTATGGAGAACCACAGAAACCACTTGAGACCTTTTCAACCCAATATTCCTTGAGAAACTCAAAACCCTAGTTGTAGACCTATTGCTTAGGAGGAGCATTTGTCTGATAAACTCTTGAGCCATCTTGAGCAAATAAGGATCCTAAAAGAATGTATTGGAGAAAAAATGGGAGGGAAAATTTTAGGGTATAATACCTACGTATCCCTTTTAAGGAATCCGAGTGTTATAGTTCAGATCACATGTTTTTGTTTGTTTGTGTTTTTTAGTTAAAAAGACAAAAGCAATAATCAAAATGGCAAAACATCAGATACGACAACAAAACATCAACAACAATGGCAAGACAACGACAATGATGGCAAAACATTAAAAATAATGGAAAAACATCAACAACTTAGATGATAAGACATCATACCTAACAATGATATTGAAAATCAAAGTAGGATAACTATTGTACCCCAAAATTTGCCCTCTCTTTCTTCAGGAAATCATCTTGGATTTTCAGAGTCCCTCTGAAACAAATCCAAGTCCTGAATTGTCATTTTTGCCCAAGCAAACCACTTACAAGAGCAAGATGATCACACAAGCTCTAAAGACAACGCTTTTATCTTGAGAAAAATTAAATTCTAAGTACTTGGAATTTTTCTCTAAAAAATGAGTGTTTAAGAAGAAATCAATGCTTCAGAACTTCTGGACCAAACTCCAGATAGAAACGGTCAGAAGTTGCAAGCTTGGCTCAGCGCAGTCAGAAGTTGGCTCTTCAGCAGCTACATCAGCTCAATCAGAAGTTGTAAACATGGTTCAATACGTAAGTCTCAGACAAAACATGACTCTTTCAGCAGTTACGCAAGCTCAGCCAGAATTTGCTAAAGGAGTGCAAAAGAAGCAAGGAAGTCTGAGGCTCTTTCAGAACATGCTGAAATCAGAAGATGGAGAGGTCAGAAGAGTGGGTGTTACACTGATACAGAATCTCTAAGCCCAGGAGGTCCAGAAGCAAATCCAAGGGACGTGTCAGAAAATCAGGAGAATCCCCAGAACTTGCTAAGACAACAGGAAGCCAAGACCAGAGCATGGTTTACGTTGTTCTTGGTGAAACAGAACTGCTGGTTCAAAGCTTGGTTTCCATTACCAGAATATTGGTGTTGATAAGTCTCATCACCATTTAATGCTCATTAATGCTCCCAACCACTCCTGAACATTCATCCAAGTAATCCCTTCACGTGTGGCTTGGAAAGCGCCTTTATGCAGGTTCTGGCATGGATCTACACGCCACCGTCCACCTAAGAGGTCACTTCTCTCCAATCCACGCCTGCTGTTCCAGCCTAGGCTGAAAGGCTATCTGTTATCACAACTTCCCAGGAATTTCTTTCAAAAAAACAACTCAGCCTCTGTTGGCGCTTTAATGTTCAAGAAATCCACAAGAGTTTTGCCTATAAATAGAGAATCAGTGTCCACTGAAAAGGGGCGTCCAAAGAAACAGAAAAATTGCTAGAAGAGAAACAAAAGTCTTTAGCAAGAAAGTGTTGTGAAACTCTGCCAAAATCTCCAGTGTTTTATAACTTTGAATTTCTTACCTTCAAACTTCAGCAAATACCCAGTTTTCTTTGTGAACTAAAGAACACCCTTTTCAACTTCTGACCCTATATACGCATACACCTTCACCTACCCTTTTCAAAAAGAACCTGTCCAGAATACCATCAGAGCCAAAACCTAGCTCTCATCCCCAAACTTTTCCAACAGCCAGGTAAGCACCTGTTGACCTTCATCACGCTGCTAAGCATCATCAGCTGTGCATGCTCAAATAAACATAATGTAAATATCATATTGTTGCTGTTTGTGTTCTGAGGATTTTCATACCTCAGAACGTTCTGAGCCAGTGTAGAACCTGCCTGTAACCTTGTTGGTTCTGCCCTCTGAAACACTTTGACATTTGCTGGAGCTGTTCCAAATATATTTCCTGTTTTGTGGAATAATAACAAAATTGCAGATGTTTTGATTAGTACAGGGAAAAGCCAAGTGCTGACTTTGACGTTAGCACATCTGAAGCCTGTTTTGCTGTCAATAATGTCAGAACTTCTGAGAGTTATTGTCTTTCCAGTAGGATCAAAACTTCTGATTTCCCCACTAACAAACTTCTGTCTTGCAGCGCAGGGGGGTCAGAACTTCTGATTTTCCCACTAACAGGTTTCTGTTTTGCAGGTGTCAGAGTCAGAAGTTCTGACTCATACAGTTTAACCAAAAGGTTGATCATCTGGCAGCGGATCTGAGTCAGAACTTCTGATGACCTCTCAGCAGCATGCTGGCTCCCTCTCTCTTTCCCTCTATCTTGTTTTTTGCTATTTTCTTTTTTGTCTATTTTTCTCGTTGAACCCCCCATGTACAAATGTGTACCCCCACTCCCTAATTGTTGTAATAGCGTAGGATTTGATATTTCCGCTCTTATTGCTAGTAATTAGGATGTGTATGGGAAGATAAAATCAATGAAATAGAAAATCCTAATTCAAAGATAAACTCTTGTATGCAATAAAACACACTTGCACACTAACACCCCTAGGGTTACATCCACCTGTTGCCTTTAAAAAAAATGGGCCATGTTACGCACGCAAAGTATCTTGGTAAAACAAACAAAATCAAAAGATCATAGTCCCTCGATGACGCTTTCGAAAGTTGCCTTACAAAAATGATCTTAGTCCCTCAAAAGAAAAACTAAGATACTTTGCAAACATTGCTATCATGGTCTATACGATGACCCGCACCCGTCCCGTTTACATCCTAACACAAGGTTGTTCACCAAATGAAATGGTGAAACAACACTGTTAAAAGGGTTAAAACATAGGAAAGATCTTTGAGAAATTTAGGGTAGATAGCTCTTGGTTACTTGACCAAATCTTGCAAAACAATCCTTGCCATTTTTCAAACCACACATCACAACACACTTTCAAAACAACTTTCAAAAACATTGAAAACTTTTTAAAAGATAAGTACACCTTTGTATACATTCAAACATGGATCATTACAAAGGTTGCCACAACAAATGGCCTCTTTTCAAAACATTTTCAAACCCACACACAAAGCACCATTTCAAACAATTGAAAATGCAAGGCAAGTGATCGAAGCAAGTAACTAAGAGCCCATGGATAACCATGGATAGAAAGGGTGCTAATACCTTCCCTTTCTATAATCTACTCCCCGAACCCAAGAAAACATCTCAAAGGTTTTTGCTGTGCTTTTTAACCTTTCCTTAGGATAAAATAAAAAGTCGGTGGCGACGCTTGCTCAACCGAAACATTTGCGAAAACAAACGCAAAACCTCAAGTCAGTTCTCCCACCGTATCACAATAACAAATATACACGATGGAAAAACATCGACACAAAGGTAGCAAAATATCATGGCAAAGATGGAAAACCATTACAATTTAGATGATAAAACATCACACCTAATAATGATATTGAAAATCAAAGTAGGATATAAAAAATAAGCGATGGAAAAACATCGACACAAAGATAGAAAAATATCATGGCAAGGATGGCAAAATGTCAACTTAACAAGATTTAAAATAGAGCTAAAAGGCGCATAAACAATTAAGATTGGTTTGTATTTTTTGCCTTGAAGAAGGATTTAAGTTCATTAGAGATGTTTTATGATTTTCCAAAAAAAGAAGAAGGTTTTTGTTTTAAGATGCAATATGCAAAGAAAAGAAAACAACTAAGGGAGACTATCCTAATCTCTAGCCCTAGTGTAACCATACAATGATGGCCCTACGGTTGAGTTTTGAAAGGGAAATCTCTACCCTATATTAGCACCCATGGATAGATATCCTATTGTCTAGATTGAGGACTAACTCTACACGAGCAATCCTAATGGAGAATTGCATATCAAACAAGTGCGTTGACAAAAGCATACAATCGGGGTATACTGACTCGGAGAATGAGGGTATGAAGAAAAAATGCTTTAGCTAAGGGGAGTGGATCACCCGAAGAAAACAACCGGGAGACTAAGATAAAATAAAAAAGAAAAGCATTACTTTAGCTAAGGGGAGCGGATCACCCGAAGTAAACAAGCGGGTAGCGAAGTGTCAGCAATGGCCATTGTGAACTCCTGAAAAATGGTGGGGGTTGAGACCAAACCCTTTTCCACATGACGACTCGATAACAAGAGTAGGCATAAATATGAAGCATCAGCGTACAACGCGAGCTAAGGATGACATGGACTAGAATTTGCGGGGGTCGATTATAGACCCTTTCCGCGTGCCTCCTTTTGAGGACTTATTGGGACGGGGGTGTAATACGGTGGGAGAACTGACTTGGGTATTTTTACGTTTGATCGCAATTGTTGCGGATAGCAAGAGTCGCCACCGACTTTTATTTTATCCAATAAGGAAAGGGTGAAAAGAATAGGAAAGACCTTTGAGATTATTTTCTTGAGTTCGGGGGGTAGGTTATGAAAAGGGAAGGTGTTATCACCCTTTTCATCTGTAGTTATCTACGGACTCTTAGTTGCTTTCTAGATCACTTTCTTTTGTTTGAAAATGTGCTTTATGGTGCGGGTTTGAAAGTATTTTGAAAACGTCTTTGTAATGATTCTCGTTTCTATAAGAATGCATACAAAGTATTGGTTTTGAAAATAGTTTAAAGAGGTGTTTGTGGAATGTGTTTTTGAAAGTGATTTTGAAAAGTATCTTTGTAATGATTCTCGTCTCTATAAGAATGCATACAAAGAGCTTTGTCTTTTGAAAATGTTTAAACTTAAAAGTGTTGTTGTGAAAAATGTTTTTGTCGTGAGCAAGCGAGCAACTATGAGCGTCCTACCTACTCAAAAGGTCTAATGTTCTTTTCCTACTCCTTTAGATGTTGTTATCTTACCATTGATTTGGTAAGAAGCCCCATCGTTGGATGTGAAGTGACAGGCGTGGGACGTTTGTATAGTCATAGAAGGCAACCTATGAGACGTTTTAGAAATTTTCGTTTAGGGACTACATCGTTTACCGAAGGCAACATCGAGGGCCATCGAGGGACTACGATCTTTTATCAAGGGTCTTCGCTAAAACACTCATATTCGAGGGACATGACTATTTTTCCAAGGCAACAAGTGAAATTACCCTAGAGATGCATGCGTGCAACGTGTGTTTGATTGCATGCATTTAGTCATTTGATTTTAGGTTGTCTACTTGTTGGTTTTATCTTGCCATACATCCTAATTACTAACATTTGTACAAAAGCAATAAAAAATGCAGAAAATAAATCCTACACTATTACAACCATATTTAATAGCAAGAAAATGTAAATACAAAACAAAATAAAGAAAGGAAAATGGGCTTTTTTTGATTCAGGCAACAACACTCTTCGATTCTACCCTTCTTGGCTTCCTTCGATTTAGGCCTGGAATCAGTCAGGTCACCCTTTTCGATTTCATCCTTTTCCTGCTTCTTTTGATAGGGGCCTAGAGTCAACGTGAGGTGCACTCTTCGCCTCAAGCTCCTTGATGCCTTCTTCGATTGCAGGAATGCTAGACCCTCAGGTTGAGATTCGAAAGGCTTGAATATTTATCCAATCGAAGGATATAGAGAACCTGTTTTAAACTTTTAAAAATGCAACATTCAAGTGTAACTTTCGAAAGCTACAGGCCAGGGGTTAGCACAAGATTATTGGGCTTTAAAATACAAATTCTAACTAGTCAGGTTTGAGACTTTCAACATATAGGCAGTCAGGATCGAAAGTTAAAGCATGGTCAAACTCCCTAGATGAGATATCTACATTTTCTTTTTTATTGGTATGTACACATGATATTTAAATGAAGAATTCCAAATTTAGAGAGAACTTACCTCTTGAAGCGCTTAAATCGAAGGAACAGCAAGTTACTTCCTGGGTGGTAAATGGAACTTCGCTGGAATCTTCCCAAAGCTAGTTTAGTTACTACTTTGTTTGAGCAGTTACTGAATCTAAGGAGGGTATGTAATAGTGGTGAGTGAATCGAAGATTACTCTACAACAGGTACGGGAGTGAATCAAAAGACTATTATATTGCAAATAGGGAATGGGTTGAAGGTTGGTGTTGTACCCCAAAATTTTCCCTCTCATACTTCTCAATACATGTCAAGTAAGTTCTTCAAATTGCTCAAGGAAGTCCAAGAGTGGACCAGACAAACCCTCTTCTAAGAAAGTCTACCTCAAATTAGGGTTTCATTGTGCATCAAGATGCTTGAGTCCAAAGGATACCAAATTCTCACCATTGTCCTAATATGTTATCAAGTTCCTCAGTCAATTGCTCAAAGGTCTGAAAATCGACTGTGCTAGGGCAAAAGTCAACTGTGGCCCACATACAGTCAAACTTCAAGATTTTTGGTCAAAATTCTCATTTTGAAGTATTATTCATCATTTGATCAAGGGTTGATCATGATTCCTCAAGGATGGCTCACAATTCATCAAAAACCAAAAGTTGCTAAATTAGGGTTTAGTAGGAAAAGTCAACTTAACTTTGACAAAGCATAACTTTCTCATACTTTATAAAAAATGACCCATCCAAATCTCATTTTTAAGAGGATGTAATTCCTTACAATCCATCTTCAGCTCCCAAGTTCAAAATATGCACTCACAAGAAGATATGAATTTGGACATTATAGGTCATTTTGAAAAGTCAACAAAAACACCTTTTGGGTCAAAGCTTCATACATGAACATGGAAGAATCAATTGAGATGATACCAAAAGGGTTGCTTAGAGGACATCTTTAGCTTTCTAAAACGTCCAAGAACACCTATCTAGGGTCAAAATTGAGAGAGTTATGCATTGGCAAAGTTGACCCTTTTTGCAAAATTGCAAAAAGTCAAATATGTCAAAAATTGCATTTTTTGCTAAATGGGCCCAACTTTTTATGCTTGCACTGAGTTTGTAATGTGACCCACGACCCATGAGCCCTTCCACTTGTCATTCTTTTATTTTGTTATTTATTTTGATTTTATTTCATTTAAATCAAATAAAATCAATATAAAATAGTGAAAATATCAAAAACTAATTAAATGTTGAGATTTCGTGCATGATTAGGTCCATTACACAGCTGGAAACAAGATCAAATCTTGCAAGGCCCCATTTGGACACAAAAAGATTGAATTTGCTTGATTTGGAAAGATTTGGTGCAAGGATTGAATCATTAATCAATATTCATAATTAGAAAAGATTTGAAGCAAATTGTAACCCTAATACATTCTTGGATACATAAGGAACAAAGGCAGATCAAAAAGAGAGGGGCTAGAGGCGTGCAAAGGAGGGAAAGAATTTCAGAAATTCAAGAAAAAGTTGCAAACTGATTTCAAAGTTTCAGGCCATCTCAAGCCATTCTAATCATACCAATCAACTGTTGGACTCTCCAGGATCGTGTTTCAATCGCTAGCAAGCTTCCCCACGCCTTGAAACGCCCTGTAAGAGTCACATGGTTTATCTCTTTTCTTGAATTCGAATATCTTAATTCTGGCATCTTTAACATGATTGATTGGCATATTTTTAATCCTTGAGATGTTTGCAAGCTAATGGTTATATTTAATTGTATTTTTGTTGACTGAACACGAAGCTGCCATGGCTAGGGTTCTTGCTTCGTTTTTTAGGGGTTTTATGTACAGGGAAAATTGGACCTTAATAATGGTACCATGATGCTCGTGAGGTTAAAACGAGTTAATTGGTACCATTGGTTTTGATTTATCATACACACGCAGGATTTTGGAATGAACAAGGGTTATACCTACGCCTGGTGTCCGTAGGTAAAAGCCTTTTATCTAAAACGACGAAAGCCATGAAGAAGACAATGGCATGGCAGTATGTGAGTGGCTTGTTTGAATCTGCGCGCGTTTTGGGAGGCGTGGCACATTATTTGTATTATATTTTATTTGTTGCATTATTATTACAACTAACGTGACTAGCGCAGATGGTAAGACTATTGGCCTTTGATGCACACGTCCTGGGTTCGATCCCAAGCGTGTGCATTTTATTTTATCAATATTTTAAAGACAATCCAGCATGTTACATGGCAAGGGGTCAATCGTGTACTGTCCGGATCTGGCCGTCCCCTCCCTCAACGCTCCAGATCCAAGGCTATCCAATGAAGGTCCACCATGCGCCTGGGTCAAGCAAGCACATGGGATTGGAAAAAGTCAATGGGGCCAGGAGCTTGTTGGGCCCAGGATTGCAAACAACACCCCCTCTTTGCTAAACAGCAACCAGACCCATTCTTTCTCTTTTCTATTTTTTTCTTTTATTTAATTTAATTTGCTTAAATGGTTTTTAACAAAATTAATTAATTTTTCACACAAAAATCATAAAATCAAGAGTTTCACGAAATTAGAATTAGGTTTTATTTTATCAAATTTAATTTAATATTAATTTAGTTTAATCTAGGGTAATTCTAACTTTTTTTATAATTAAAAGCAATTAGAAAAATTAGGGTTAACTTTTGATCTAATTTTTATTTCTTTCTCAAAATAAAAATACAAAAAATTGGTTAATTTAATTATTTTTCTTAAATTTAAATTAATTAGTAATTAGGTTTTTTTATTTATTCAATTAAACTTTATTTTCTCAAATAATCAAAAACAACAAAAAAATGAATTTTCTTTTAAATTACAATTAGGTAGTTGGGGTCAAAACCCTAAATCTCTCATTTTCGATTCATCGCGCGCGTTTATTATTTTTGGTAATATTAATGTAACTGTCCATGGTATGTAATAGTTTAAATTAGGATTTTCTTTATTTATCGTCTTTTACGGGTTTTTGGCTATGTAATTAATCCCTACCCCGAAGCCTTGTAATAGCGTAGGTTTTATTTCTCGCATTTTAATTCTCGCAAATATTAACTATTTAGATGTATGTTAATAGGATTGTATGACAAGATCGCATGATAATTTAAAATGGCTAGAAAACCCTAATGTGCAAAGATAACAATTGAAATCAAATCACTCGCACATGCGCACTCCTAGGGTATACTCTCACTTCGGTTGCCTTCGGTAAGCGATCATTAAGTATAGGGTGTATTAGTGGTTACCCTCCTGTCTAACAAAGATCAAAAGTCCCGTTCAGAAATGTTGCCTCTGAAACATCGCCTCGAAAATGTTGCCTCGAATATGATCTTAAGACTCTAGGGTTATTACTAAGACGTCCTAACATTGCTTTAGTGATCGTATGTCCCTTACGAATTGACCCTTACAACTCCAACGACGAAGCTACCTATTTCTCAATAGTAGGATAGCATTGCCTAAAGGAAACGAGAACAGAAACGATCTTTTTTCGAGTAGGTAGATAACTATTAGGTACTTTCTAAAGTCAAACTTTTCACACCATACACTTTCAAACAAACTTTTTAAACTAAAGTTTTCAAAACACTTCGTAACACTCTTGAGGACAGAAACAAGGGTTAAAACGAAGTAAAACATTTTCCAAACAAGCACATACACAAGAAATTTTAAAAGATGAGAAAGTACCTAAGATCCCAGGGAAAACCATGGATAGAAAGGGTGCTAACACCTTCCCTTTCTATAATCTACCCCCCTTACTCAGAATATCTCGAAAAAGGATTTTCTCTGAGCTTTTTTCCTTTCCGGTTGGATAAAATAAAAGTCGGTGGCGACTCTTGCTTACCACGACATTTTGCAAACAAAAAACGCAAACCAGTATTAAATAGTCGGTTCTGCCACCATATCACAGAACTGGCGACTCTGCTGGGGACAATAAGTGGGGTATACCTTAGGATCTAGTTCATCATAATTGCTTCTCTTGTTTGTTTTGGTTGCTTTACTTTTAAGGGTTGTTTGGGAGTTATTATAGATCATAACCCGGATCTGGGGACACCTTTTAGGTAAGTAGCAATAAACTGTGAGGGAACGATACAGTTGAAGCAGTAGCTACGTTGATGTGGCACATTAGTTGGTACCGGTATCCCTTATGGAGAAACAAGGAGAATACGGGGCTGCTGCATGTGTCGTTAAGCATCAACTGACCTTAGAACCTTTAATCGACCAACTTGTCCATTAGAAATTAGTGAGATAGTCAGCCTCGGTGTAAAGCTGAGAACTGGTTGATACTCGATGCTACACTCATTGAGACCATACTCTCGAGATAGTTCCGGCTGCAAGAAAAGATTGCGTGAGCTGAAACCATGACCGATGGAGGATGGTCAGTGATATTGAGAACCTCTAGAACCCAGTTACTTTTGCTAGGACAGGTTGAGACCAACTAAACTTCAAGAGGGTACTACCTTTGACCTCATGCAAGCCTTAAACTTAAGGGCTTTTGTGTGACTTGTTTGCCTTTACCATGCCTGTTATCTGTTATACTTGTTGTTTTTATCATGACATCATGCATCATAACATGGCATTCATACTTAATTGTACTAACCATTTCAAAGACCAAGGGAGTTTATCTTTGTTCTATTTTGCAGATTATGGCTTCCGTGCGCAGAAATACCATCCGAGTTAACTTTGTGCAAATACCTGCTCAACTTAAAGAGTTAGCCTCAAGAGTTTCTGAGACCTCTATATTCATTAAAAGACATGGTCAACTTCTTAGCCTGGTCACCTCAAAGCTTGATGAGCAGATGATGAGTGTACTTTTCCAGTTCTTTGATCCGGTGCATCATTGCTTCACCTTTCCAGATTACCAGCTGGTTCCCACTTTGGCAGAGTTCTCTCACTTATTGGGCATATCCATCCTTGAACAGGTGCCCTTCACAGGTATGGAAGAGACTCCTAGACCATAAGACATTGCCTCAGCTCTGCATTTGAAACGGGCTGATGTAGTATCCAATTGGGAATCATGAAGCGGGGTCGAAGGTTTCTTAGCCAAATTTCTAATGGATCAGGCTCAGATATTCTGGGATAGTTTGGATTTTCAGGATTTCGAAGATATCTTAGCTCTCCTTATATACGGTTTGGTTCTCTTCCTAAATCCAGATTCCTTTGTAGATGTGAATGTTGTCAAGATTTTCCTTTCTCGCAATCCGATGCCTACTCTATTGGGTGATATCTTGCATGCCCTCTACACTCGTACTATGCGAAGAAGAGGGACTCTTATGTGTTGCATGTCGTTGCTGCCGAGGTGGTTTATTTCACACATCCCCAAGTATGTGTTGAAGAACGGAGAAGGTTTGGGATGGTCCTACAGAATAATGTCACTTGCCCATACAGATATTCTTTGGAACTCCCGGGCTATGGAAGACACTGCTGTCATTGATCATTGTAGGGGATACCCTAATGTCCCATTGCTTGGAATCAGAGGGTGTATAACCTACAATCCTTGTCTGGCTTTACGATAATTTGGTCGTGCTCTGAGAGATGGTCCCCATGAGCTACTTCTTGAGGATATTGCATTTGACTACAAGGAAGATGTTGAGGAGCACTGCTGGAGGTTTATACGAGCTTGGGGTATGGTGAATAGATATGACCCCCAAGAGCTGGGAGCAAGGACTTCCCTTCCTATGCAGCCTTACCTCCAATGGGTCCGAGCTCGTGCCCAAAAGCTTGGGATTCCTTATGAAGCCGTGTTACCAGTAATTGTGGAGCCCACTAATAAAGAGTGCGTTCCTTACACAGTTCTTTATCCTTACATGCCCGCTGATCCTGGGGCATTGCAAAGATCCTGGATTCAGCTGAAAGAAGAAAGGGATACTTACCGAGAGAAGTATCATGAGCAAGAAAGGAAGATTCTGAAGCTCACCAGGCAGCTCGAGGAGGAAAGAGTGATCAATGACTACATCAGCACAAAGAGGAAGCGTCCATGGGATTTCTGATTTTTCTTTTTCTAGTTTAGATTTGTTTTCCATTTATTTCTTTGTAACGCCTCAAAGGCATTGTTAAACCTTTTACAAGTTAATCTAATAAAGTTTGGTTTATTTTTTGGTTTACAAATTTAAACCTCCCAAAGTCTTTGAAATCATTACATACGCATCCCATTATCATGCACGCCATTACATGTACCATTACAGGTTTCTCATCTTCTTCGCTGTTTATTTCAGCATAAATGTCTTCCGATCAAGCCATCAAAGATCTTCAGGCAAAAAACGCCCAATTCCAACAGATGTTCTTAAGCTTGGATAAAAGGCAAGAGGATTTGAAGACCCTGATTCTGAAAGAAAAGAAGAAGAAGAAGAAGAAGAAGAAGAAGGTTGGCATTCTGAACATGGCAAGAAGATTCGGAGAAAAGATAAGACAATCAGCTGATCTGACCTCCTCATCCAAAGATGGGGAGAACCAAGAAAGGACAAAGGATCCTAGTCCAGTAGTTTCTGATAATGATACAGATTACGATGATGAGCAATATCCTCCTGCCGAGGATAGGTACAAGCAGTTAGAAGACCGTTTGAGTGCTATGGAGATTCAGAAGATCTCTGGTTTGGATTTCGGAGAACTGGGATTGGTATCGGGAGTGGTGATCCCTCATAAATTCAAAGCTCCGGTTTTTGCCAAGTACGATGGAGTATCCTGTCCAAAACTCTATCTCCGCTCGTACGTCATAAAAATCCAACCCCACATTGCTGATAAAAATTTATGGGTACATTTCTTTCAAGATAGTCTGTCGAGGACTCAGCTTGAATGGTTTTATCAGTTGGAAGGAGCCAGTGTCCGAAACTGGGAAGACCTTGCTGCTACCTTTTACAGGAAATATCAGTATAACGCCGACCTTGCTCCCACTTGTGCTCAGCTCTAGGGTATGTCTATGGGTGCTAGTGAAGGTTTTAAGGACTATGCTCAAAAGTGGAGAGACTTAGCTGGAAGAGTCCAACCCCCTTTGTCTGATAGGGAGTTGGTTGACATGTTTCTAGGAATGCTATATGGTCCATTTTTCAATCATCTGATCGATAGTTCGTCATCTGAGTTTACTGAGTTGATTTTGACTAGAGAGAGAGTAGAAGCTGGCATTCGAAGTGGTAAAATACAGAAGGATACTTCATCAAGTATAGTAAAAAAGCTTTTCACTGGTAAGAAAGAAGCCAGTGCAGTCTATGGCTCGAGGGGCCAAAGCAGACCTGAACACCGTCAAGCAGTAAACGCGGTAGTGATATCAAGACCCACAGTTGCTCCACAACGTAACAATCAACAAAGGGTAGAAAGACCACAGAGGCGGTTCGCTCGGCTCAATATGACCTTGTCTCAAATTCTACCACAATTATTGAAGACCAATCTGGTAACACTGAGGGAAGCCACAAAGAACCCCAACACCACATCTCCCCATTATAACTCGAATGCCCGCTGCGCCTATCACTCCGAAAGTCCAGGTCATGATACAAACAACTTTTGGGCCTTGAAAAAAAAAGTGCAAGACTTGATCGAAGCCAACTAGTTTGAGTTTGACACTCCAAATAAGCCCAACGTCATAACTGCTCCCATGCCCAAACATGGTCATGGAGTAAATGCTATAGACGATGATTTATTTGTGACCTTTGTGGAAGAAATTTATACTCCTTTGATGATAGTTAAGAAGAATTTGTTGTTGGCCGGTTTATTTCCGGGCTGTGGTGAAGGCTACCACATGTGTTCAATTCTGTCTACTGGTTGCTACTTATTGAAATCAGGTGTTCAGCGCCTGAGAGATAATAAAGAGATCCTGTTCGAAAAGACTATGATTCAGTTGGTTCTAATTCAAGATGTTTCCATCATAACCATTTCCGCCAATCCTTCCAAGGTTTCCTCGAGAAAACCTGTTAGGATTACACCCGTCCCAAGAATTGCTCCGTTAACAATTACTGTCCCTGGTCCTATTCCATACACTTCGGATAAGGCTGTCCCTTGGCACTATGGTGCTGATGTGTATTACCATGGAGTTAAACAAGACTTAAAGAATGAGGAAGCCGATGTTGATGTCAGCAATATTGTCGGGGCTAGCAAGGTAACCAGAAGTGGAAGACTCTTTTCTCCCGAGATTTCCCCTCCGACTTTTCAAAAACCTGTTGTCATTCCATCTGCTAGTACATCAGCCACTGTCCCAGTTCCTATTCCAGTCATCACCCCTGTCGCCGAGCCATCTGGGACTCGGGGCAAAGAAATCATAAGTGATCCTGCCCAGACGAAGGCACCTAAGAAGATCATCGTAGAAACCTCTATGCAAGAGATAGAGGAAATACTGAAGATTATAAGGAAGAGCAACTACAACGTAGTCGAGCAGCTGGGGCATACCCCGTCAAAAATATCCATGTTGTCCTTTTTATTGTGTTATGAAGCCCATGCAAAGGCTTTAATTGCATTCCTCAAGACTGCACATGTGCCGCAGGAAACTTCAGCCGATCAATTCAAAGATTGCGTAGCTAGCCTGACTGCCGACAATGGTCTGGGTTTCTCAGATACAGATCTGACTGCTAAAGGAAGAAATCATAATGATGCTATGCACGTCTCAATCGAGTGCAGGGGCACTACTATGGCCCATGTACTGGTGGATACCGGGTCCTCATTGAATGTTTTGCCAAAGAAGGCATTAGACCATCTGGACTGTGAAGGTTTGATTCTAAAGCCGAGCAATATTGTGGTCAGAGCTTTTGACGGGTCAAAAAGGATGGTGCACGGAGCGGTAGACATCCCGGTTAAAGTTGGCTCTCAGACTCTTGCGTCCACCTTCTATGTGATGGATATCAGACCATCATATTCTTGCTTGCTGGGTCGCCCGTGGATCCATAAGGCTAGGGCAGTGACTTCCACACTCCATCAAATGTTGAAATATCCAGTGAAGGGGAATATTGTCACGGTACGAGGTGAAGAGGAGTATATGGTGAGTCATCTCAACTCCTTCCGCTACATGGAGATGGATGGGGAATTCATCGAAACCCCTTGTCAGAACTTTGAAGAGGTCCCTCAGACTTTGGCGTCAACTGAAGTTGCTATCGATAAACCTCCGATGAAGATGGCTTCTCTCAAGGATGCCAGGGCTGTACTTAAAGAAGGTGGGTGTACAAATTGGGGTCAGCTCCCTGATTTCACTCATAAAACTGATAAATTTGGTTTGGGATTTACTACAGGGGCTCAAAGGGCTGTTAGGAGAGCGCGGATTGGAAGACCTCCTCTGCACATCAGCAATCAGGGAGTTAATGCAATTGAGGACAGTGAAGAAGATTCAGATATCGACAGCTGGATCTACCCTACAACCAACGGTGGACTGAACAACTGGATGGTGAAGGACTTCATACCTGTTTCTTTTATTCCACAGTAATTGAATTTTGTTTTAAGAGTTGTAATAGACAGTTTGAAACTTTACGTCCTGGTGCCTTGCCTGAGGCACCTTGGCTTTGTTTGTGAGGGCTTATTACTTGTCATTTCATATATCATTAATAAAACATTGGAAGTTTTCTTTCATTACAAATTTTGCGCTCTTTGTTTTTCTTTTCTGTCTCTCGCTCTATCAAAAACAGCTATTCTCTTACACACACTAACATATCATAATGCAGATCCATATCCACTCTGGATCCCATTGATAACAACTCTGCTACTTCTAGTTATGACTTCAAAAATCCGATCAACCAAGCCGAGGACGAAGGTGAGGATGATTGTGAGGTACCTGGAGAACTTGCAAGACTGTTACTGCAAGAAGAGAGGGCCATACAGCCTCATGAAGAGCCAGTTGAGCCAGTGAATTTGGGTACAGAGGATGACATGAAAGAGGTTAAGATAGGTGCAAATCTGGAGCCTGGTGTCAAGAAACGGTTGATACAAATGCTACGCGACTATGTTGAGATCTTCGCTTGGTCTTATGAAGATATGCCTGGTTTGGACACTGATATTGTGGTTCATCGCTTGCCAACTAAAGAAGACTGCCCTCCGATAAAACAAAAGGTTCTCCGTATGCGCCATGAGATGTCTGAGAAAATCAAAGCTGAAGTCATGAAACAGTTCGATGAGGGATTTTTAGCTGTCACTTCTTATCCGCAGTGGGTTGCCAACGTTGTTCCAGTACCTAAGAAGTATGGTAAGGTACAGATACTATAGAGATCTGAACAGGGCAAGCCCCAAGGATGATTTCCCACTTCCTCACATTGATGTTATGGTCGACAACACCGCGCAACATAAGATTTTCTCCTTCATGGATGGTTTTTCTGGTTACAATCAGATCAAGATGGCTCCTGAGGACATGGAGAATACAAATTTTGTTACACAGTGGGCACCTTTTGCTACAAATTCATGCCTTTCGGGTTGAAGAATTCTGGGGCAACCTATCAGCGCGCCATGGTCGCTTTATTCCACGACATGATTCACCATGAGATTGAGGTTTATGTTGATGACATGAAGCAAGGTCCCAGACTGAAGAAGAGTACCTTGACCATCTCCATAAACTCTTCGACAGGTTGAAAATGTATAAGTTGAGGTTGAACCCGAACAAGTGCACCTTCGGGGTAAGGTCTGGTAAGCTGTTGGGTTTCGTCGTCAGTGATAAAGGTATTCAGGTGGATCCTGCAAAGGTAAAAACTATACAAGAGATGCCAGTCCCCCACACAGAAAAGGAAGTTAGAGGCTTTTGGGGACGTCTGAACTACATCTCCCAGTTCATCTCACATCTGACTGCTACTTGTGAGCCAATCTTTAAGCTGCTGAAGAAAGATCAGATGGTAAAGTGGAATGAGGAATGTCAGACCGCTTTCGAAAGAATCAAGCAATACCTCCAAGAGCCACCAATTTTGATGCCTCCACTTGAAGGAAGACCTTTGATTTTATACTTGACAGTACTGGACAATTCAATGGGGTGCGTGCTAGGGCAGCATGACGAGTCTGGCCGAAAAGAGCACGCTATTTACTACCTTAGCAAAAAGTTTACCGACTGTGAGACCCGATACTCATTGCTCGAGAAAACTTGTTGCGCTTTGGCATGGGCTGCTCACCGGCTGAGACAGTATATGCTGTCTCACACTACCTTATTGATATCAAAAATGGATCCAATCAAGTATATCTTCGAAAAGCCTGCCCTGTCGGGAAGAATATCGAGATGGCAGATGATCCTAACCGAGTACGACATCCAATACACCACCCAAAAAGCAATCAAAGGGAGTGTATTGGCGGATCATTTGGTGCATCAGGCCGTGGATGACTACCAATCCATGAATTTTGAGTTCCCGGATGAGAACATCATGTTGGTGACCGACTGTGAAGTACCTGGACCAGATGAAGGACCCGAGGAAGGATCCCGATGGTCTATGTATTTTGATGGAGCCTCTAACGCATTGGGTAATGGAATCGGTGTTATAATTATATCTCCCGAGGGTTCTCATACTCCGTTCACCTCCCGATTATGTTTTAACTGCACCAATAATATGGGAGAGTATGAAGCATGTATTTTGGGTCTTCGAGCTGCTATTGACCTGAGGATTAAGTTCTTGAGTGTATTCGGAGATTCTGCTTTAGTGATCATTCAGATCAAAGGCGAGTGGGATACGAAGCACCCAAATCTTATTCCTTACAAAGAATATGTACTGACATTGCTCCCACATTTTGAGGAGATAACCTTTGAACACTTCCCAAGAGAGGAGAATCAGTTAGCCGACACGCTAGCTACCATGTCTTCTATGTTCAAAGTCAGGTGGGACAATGAAGCTCCCCAGATTACCATTGAGAGGTTGGACGAACCCGCACATTGCTGTGACATTGAGACCGAAGAAGTGGCAGATAAACCCATGTTTCACGAGGTAAAGAGGTATCTTGAGGCTCAAGAATACCCCGAGGGGGCATCTGTTAATGATAAGAAGTTCTTGAGAAAGTTCGCTGCGAAGTTCTTCATTAGCAATGGGATCCTTTATAAGCGTAACCATGATTAAACCTTACTACGATGTGTGGACAAAAGCGAGGCATAAAGGATCATGGCAGAGTTACATGAAGGTACCTTAGAAACTCATTCCAGTGGACATACCATGGTGAAGAAAATCCTATGGGCAGGATACTATTGGTCCACTATGGCAGCCGACTGTTATCAGTATTCTTGAACCTGTCATAAGTGCCAAGTCTATGCTGATAAGGTGCATGTACCTCCACTTCCTCTGAATGTTTTGACAGCCCCTTGGCCTTTCGCAATGTGGGGCATTGACATGATCGGCGAGATCAGGCCTACTGCGTCTAACGGGCATCGTTTCATTCTGGTAGCTATTGATTACTTTACAAAGTGGGTTGAGGCAACTTCCTTTGCTACAGTAACCAAGAACGTCGTGGCGCGATTTATCCGGCATAATCTGATTTGTCGATATGGTGTACCAGAGAGGATCATTATTGATAATGGTACAAATCTCAATAATAAGATGATCATCGAGCTCTGCAAATAGTTCAAGATACAACATAACAACTCTTCTCCCTACCGGCCGAATATGAATGAGGTTGTTGAAGCGGCTAACAAGAACATCAAAAAGATTGTGCAGAAGATGAGAGTGACATACAAAGACTGGTACAAGATGTTACCATTCGCTCTTCATGGGTACCACACCTCAGCACGGACATCAACAAGGGAAACACCCTACTCTCTGGTGTATGGCATGGAGGCAGTCCTACCCATCGAAGTCCAGATGCCCTCTCTCAGGATTATGAAGGATGCAGGTTTGAGCGAAGACGATTGGATCCAGACCCGACTTGATCAGCTGAATTTAATTAATGAAAAGAGGCTTACTGCTATTTGTCATGGTCAGACGTATCAAAAGCGAATGATCAAGGCCTTTAATAAGAAGGTCAGACATCAAGAATATGAAGTCGGGGATCTGGTGATCAAACACATCATACTGCCGCAAGGTGATCCCAGGGGAAAATGGACCCCCACGTACGAAGGGCCATTTGTGGTTAAGAACATTTTCTCGGGAGGAGCTATGATTCTAACCACCTTGGATGGTGACGACCTTCCTCACCCCATCAATGCAGACATAGTGAAAAGATACTATGCATAATCAAAGACCCTCTAGGTTGACTGGCCTAGGCAAAAATAAGGGCTTCCCGGCGAACCAAAAGGTTTCGGGAAAAAGTAAGGGATGAAAATGAAAAAAAAACGTACACCCGGCAAGTCGAAAACCTGAAAAGGCGGCTTGGGCAAAAAAGGGTATCCTAGTGGACTGAAAACCCGAAAGGGCGGTCCAGGAAAAAATTAGGGATTAAAGCGTAACACTATGTTTCATTGGATCATCTTGTAATCAGATTTCGGTATCGATTATCAAGCTCGGACGACACCAATCAATCTGATCCACCTTCGACCAAGTAGCAAAGTGATGAGATGCTCGAAGATATAAGGGCAATAGCAAAGTTGGAACCCAATGGGATTGTTTCACATAGTTGTTTTTCTTTCTTTTTCACAAATTGTATAATTTCTATCTTTCGGCGGCATTCTCTTACTAGGACGTCAGCCTCTTGTACAAAAAATGCCTATTATGGGCCAACTTCAAAATTAATACAATTCATTTTCTCAAGAAATTTCAAATTGTTTTCCTTTTTCTGTTTTGTTTTGCAAGAACGTCTAGTGATTCATTTTTGATATATGCATTTGAGAATAATTGTTGCTCATAAATATTTACATAAGAGACAAAAGACAATTACTCGTAATTCCAGGAACAGGGAAAATAAGAAGTGTCCAAACCTTACAGTTGCTCTACCCACCAGATACCGGGATAGTGCCAGCTTGAGAATTCGACTAAGGGTATATACACTCCCCGCAGAGTTGGAAGTATCTGAAGAAAGTGGTGTTAGCTCTCCTCAGCCGAGGTTCATAATCGCGAACGAGTCAGCAAAATTCTCCCCAAGCAGAACATGTATATCACCAGAAATAGAAGTTCACCACCAGTTGAGTTTATTTCCCCAAGTCGGAAGATAGTCCAACAGAGTATCTCTCTTCCCCACAAAGTCATTCCCCTACAGGATTATTCGTAAACAGAGTCTCTCCCGGCGGAATATTCTCAAGCAGAACGGACGCAAGTCTCCAGCTAATCATCTTCGGTCACTATCCCTAGCGAGAACGAAGAACTCAACTCCTTATACTCTCCAACAACAGTCCAGGATTTATTCTCCCCAACCAGAGAATATCACAAGAACATTGCATATCCATACATCGTGGCATGCGTATATGCATCATACAACACAATATCATTTATTTTGAGAACATCATTACTCAATACATTTCATACATCATGACATTACATACGACTAACTTTGTTACCTTTCAGGGAAAGATGCAATCAATTTCTGGCAAGTTTTCACTGGTTCAGTCAAATCGATACTAAGATTTCTATTCCAGTTCAAGCTATGAAGCCCGGAAATCGATCGGATAATATCTTGATTTCTCCAAAATAATACGAAGCCTGGAATTGACCAGATAGTGGTATATCTTAAACACAAGCTTTGAAGCCCGGAAATCGACCGGAAAACAGCTTAACCCTCAACAAGTTATTGTGAAGCCTGGAAATCGACCAGATAGCAGTACAAGATACCATGAAGACTGGAATTGACCAGATAATAGGTATAAGACACCGTGAAGCCTGGCGCACGACCAAATAACGGTATAATATGCTGTAAAGACTGGATCCCAGCCAGATAGCGGCAAAGGACACTGAAACCTGGGACACGACCAGATAACAATATAAGGTACTCTGAAGCTTGGAATTCGACCAAATAGCAATTTACTCAGCCAATTACTATGAAGCCTGGGAACCGACCGAATATTAGTATACCTTAAATTCAAGTTGAAGCCCGGATGTAACCAGATAACCACTTAATTCCTTCTGAAGCCTAGAGCATGACCAGATAAGAATTGAGAAATTGCAAAGCCTGGAGCACGACCAGATAGCGGTTCATTTTAACCTCCTCTACTAAGAGATGATTCCCCAATAGAGTAATGGACAACTGAAGTTCCTAAAACTCTATTTCTCTCAAGACAGAGAATAACATTCCCCCAGCGTAGTCCTCCTCAACAACAGGTATACGGGTTCTCGTAAAGGAATATCTTATGCGATTAAGACTTCTTCGGATGGCATCTTTAAGCCCATCTCCGTCATTGACTTCTGAATGGAATCTATAAGCCCATTCTCGATATTGCAAGACAAGTACCACTTCATGCGAGTGCAAATTTCTGGGCACTCTGGTGTTCAATCATCTTCCACCTTCGGGTCACGAAAGGCAGACAAGCCAATCTACATCCTCAGGTTTAAGAAGATTGAACAGGGGCAGCTGTTGTACCCCAAAATTTTCCCTCTCATACTTCTAAAATACATGTCAATTAAGTTCTTCAAATTGCTCAAGAAAGTCCAAGAGTGGACCAGACAAACCCTCTCCTAAGACAGTCTACCTCAAATTAGGGTTTCATTGTGCATCAAGATGCTTGAGTCAAAAGGATCCCAAATTCTCACCATTGTCCTAACATGTTCTCAAGATCACCCATGTCAAGTTTCAAGCCTTGCAGAGAAAATTTGCTCAGTCAATTGCTTAAAGGCCTGAAAATCGACTATGCTAGGGAAAAAGTCAATTGTGGCCCACATACAGTCAAACTTCAAGATTTTTGGTCAACATTCTCATTTTGAAGTATTATTCATCATTTGATCAAGGGTTGATCATTATTCCTCAAGGATGACTCACAATTCATCAAACCAAAAGTTGCTAAATTAGGGTTTAGCAGGAAAAAGTCAACTCAACTTTAACCAAGCATAACTTTCTCATACTTTATAAAAAATGACTCATCCAAATCCCATTTTTAAGAGGATGTAATTACATACAATCCATATTCAGCTCCCAAGTTCAAAATATGCACTCACAAGAAGATATGAATTTGGACATTATAGGTCATTTTAAAAAGTCAATAAAAACACCTTTTGGGTCAAAGCTTCATACATCAACATGGAAGACTCAATTGAGATGAGACCAAAAGGGTTGCTTAGAGGACATCTTAAGATTTCCAAAACGTCCAAGAACACCTCTCTAGGGTCAAAATTGAGAGAGTTATGCATTGGCAAAGTTGACCCTTTTTGCAAAATTGCCAAAAGTCAAATATGTCCAAAATTGCATTTTTTGCTAAATGGGCTCAACTTTTTATGCTTGCACTGAGTTTGTAATATGACCCAGAGCCCATGAGCCATTCCACTTGTCATTATTTTATTTTTGTTATTTATTTTGATTTTATTTCATTTAAATCAAATAAAATCAATATAAAATAGTGAAAATATCAAAAACTAATTAAATCTTGAGATTTTGTGCATGATTAGGTCCATTACACAGCTGGAAACAAGATCAAATCGTGCAAGGCCCCATTTGGACACAAAAAGATTAAATTTGCTTGATTTGGAAAGATTTGGTGCAAGGATTGAATCATGAATCAATATTCATAATTAGAAAAGATTTGAAACAAATTGTAACCCTAATACATTCTTGGATACATAAGGAACAAAGGCAGATCAAAAAGAGAGGGGCTAGAGGCGTGCAAAGGAGAGAACGAATTTCAAAAATTCAAGAAAAAGTTGCAAACTGATTTCCAAGTTTCAGGCCATCTCAAGCCATTCTAATCATACCAATCAATTGCTGGACTCTCCAGGATCGTGTTTCAATCGCTAGCAAGCTTCCCCACGCCTTGAAACACCCTGTAAGAGTCACACGGTTTATCTCTTTTCTTGAATTCGAATATCTTAATTCTGGCATCTTTAACATGATTGATTGGCATATTTTTAATCCTTGAGATGTTTTCAAGCTAATGGTTATATTTAATTGTATTTTTGTTGACTGAACACGAAGCTGCCATGGCTAGGGTTCTTGCTTCGTTTTTTAGGGGTTTTATGTACAGGGAAAATTGGACCTTAATAATGGTACCATGATGCTCGTGAGGTTGAAACGAGTTGATTGGTACCATTGGTTTTGATTTATCATACACACGCGGGATTTTGGAATGAACAAGGGTTATACCTACGCTTGGTGTCCGTAGGTAAAAGCCTTTTATCTAAAACGACGGAAGCCACGAAGAAGACAATGGCGTGGCAGTATGTGAGTGGCTTGTTTGAATCTGCGCGCATTTTGGGAGGCGTGACACATTATTTGTATTATATTTTATTTGTTGCATTATTATTACAACTAATGTGACTAGCGCAGATGGTAAGACTATTGGCCTTTGATGCACACGTTCTGGGTTCGATCCCAGGCGTGTGCATTTTATTTTCTCAATATTTTCAAGATGATCCATCGTGTACTGTCCAGATCTGGCCGTCCCCTCCCTCAACGCTCCAGATCCAAGGCTATCCAATGAAGGTCCACCATGCGCCTGGGTCAAGCAAGCACATGGGATTGGAAAAAGTCAATAGGGCCAGGAGCTTGTTGGGCCTAGGATTGCAAACAACACCCCCTCTTTGCTAAACAACAACCAGACCCATTCTTTCTCTTTTCTATTTTTTTCTTTTATTTAATTTAATTTTCTTAAATGGTTTTTAACAAAAATAATTAATTTTTCACACAAAAATCATAAAATCAAGAGTTTCACGAAATTAGAATTAGGTTTTATTTTATCAAATTTAATTTAATATTAGTTTAGTTTAACCTAGGGTAATTCTAAATTTTTTTATAATTAAAAGCAATTAGAAAAATTAGGGTTAACTTTTGATCTAATTTTTATTTCTTTCTCAAAATAAAAATACAAAAAAATAGGTTAATTTTATTATTTTTCTTAAATTTAAATTAATTAGTAATTAGGTTTTTTTATTTATTCAATTAAACTTTATTTTCTCAAATAATCAAAAACAACAAAAAAATGACTTTTCTTTTAAATTACAATTAGGTAGTTGGGGTCAAAACCCTAAATCTCTCTGTGATACGGTGGGAAACTGACTAGAGGTTTTGCGTTTCGTTCGCACTTGTGTGGTTAGAAAGAGTCACCACCGACTTTTCTTTTATCCAAAAGGAAAGGTAAAAAAGCACAGGAAAGACCTTTCGAGAATTTTCTCGGGTTCGGGGGGTAGATTATGAAAAGGGAAGGTGCTAGCACCCTTTTCATCCATGGTTTTCCATGGGCTCTTAGTTACTCGTTTTAGATCACTTGCTTTTGTTTGATTGTGTGCTTGTGGTGTGGTTTTTGAAAGTATTTTGGAAAGTCTCTTTGTAATGCTTTTCGTCTCTATAAGAACGTATACAAAGTTTGGTTTCAAAAAATGGTTCAAAGATGTGTTTGTGAATCGTGTTTTGAAAAAGTGATTTTGTAATGGTTCTCGTCTCTATAAGAACGTATACAATACGTTTTGTCTTTTGAAAGTGTTTGGAAATGGAAGTGTAGGTGTGAAAGTTTTTGTTGTGAGCAAGCGAGTAACTATGAGCGAATCTATCTACTCGAAAGGTCTTAAATTGTTCTTTTTTCTTTCTTTTAATGGTGCTATCTTACCATTGATTTGGTAATAAGCTCCATCCTTGGATGTGAAGGGACAGGCGCGGGTCAATTTTACAATCATTGAAAGCAACTTGTGAGACACTCTAGCAATTTTGTAAGGGGCGAGATCGTTTTATCGAAGGCAACATCGAGGGTCATCGAGGGACTACGATCTTTGTTTATTGAAGGGTCATTTGCTAGAGTGTCTCATATTCGAGGGACATGATTGTATTTCCGAGGCAACAAGCAAGGTTACCCTAGAGGTGCGTGTGTGAGAAGTGTGTTGATTTCAAGTTATTTATTCTTGGATTAGGTCATCTAGCGATTGATTTTTGAATCTTGCCATACACGCCTAGTTACTATACAGTATATAGAAAGCAATAAATTGCGAGAATTGAAATTCTAAACTATTACAGAATGTTCGGGAATGGGGGTACAATTGTTACAAATGGGGATGAATCAAATAGCAATAGCAATGTACAAATATCAAATAATACAACCAAATCGAATTGCTGTGAGATTTAATATAAAGCTATGACAAATTATGAAATAAAGAAATCAATAAAGTATGAAATGCAATGTAGTTACTTAAAAAGGAAAATAAAAAACCTATTCTAAAAAGAAAGATTAATTTTTTTTAATTATTATTCTTTTATGTATTTCTATTAATTACGTAAATAAAGAAATAAAAAAAACTAATTTAAATGTTTTTGGTGTTTTTATTAAGTGTAACAAATTAATAAAGATAAATTAAAGGAAGAAAAAGAAAAAATGATAAAAAAAATTAACTTCAAGATTAATTTAATTTAATTAAAAAAACATTGAGTTTTATGAAATTGTTAACAAAAAGAAGTAAATTAAAAAAACAGGTACAAATGGGCTTAAGGAAATCTAAAGGTGTTAGGCCCAAAGACATATTGTCATTGCTGAAAGAAACAAGGCCAGATGAGGGGGTATGAGCCAAAAACGCGTGGGCTTTGAGGGTTATGCCAAGACAGGCCCAATGCTTCCAAATTCAGTTTATTGTTTTTGGATTAGGGGAAACGTGAATTAGGGTTTGTGGGTTCGTACAGAGCGGCGCCGTTGTCTCTTTCGTTCTCCCTCACTTCTTTCTCTCGTTCATCTTTCTCACTTAATCGTCCCTAGTCATCCCTGTCCCTCGTTGATTCAACCTGGTTTTCGCTTTTTCTGGAAATCCCTAAGTTTGCAATGAAATCGACTAAGGGGGTTGCAATTTGTTTTGATCTGATCCTCCCTCTACCCTCAAGTTGCCGGAGCGCCTCTCCTCCTCACTTCCTAAACAAATGCTAATGATTTTGTTCTTAAAAGGTAAAGTTTTTGCTTTTATCTTAACAGTTCATTGGTTTTGTATGTTGTTGTTCATGTTTCTTTTATGTTAATCAAGCTTAATGTTCATTGAGATGCAGAAAAATGATGTTATGGAGAAAACATACCTGTTTGGGATTTTTATGGACGAGGATAGTGAGAGGGAAGTGACGGTGTTCCTTGGCGGCCGGAAATGGGGAGGGAAGAAATGATGATGGATGCTTCTGAGTCTTGATTTGCAAGTTTGCTGGATGTTGTGTTTGAAATTTGATGATGTTGATGGAATGTTGGGATGTTTTACAGTTGAGGGTTTGATTTTGTTGGAATGTTAGGACTGTTTTAAAGTTGAAGGTTGGTTATTGTTAGAATGTTGGGATGTTGGGATGTTGGGATGTTGATGGTAGTTTTTGATACTTGGTTCTGTTTGTTTTGGTTACAGTTTGAATGTTTTGTGAGTGTTTTTGTTGACAGTTTGCAGGCTTTTGTTGTTTGAAAATTGTTATGTTTGTTACAGTTTGGTTTGAGAACTGGTCTTTTGGGCTTGGTATGTTCTTGATGGTTACAGTTTTGATACTTCTCTGATAATGGTTAATAGGTTTTGGGAGTTTTTGAGAATCGTTAGTGATGGTTGGACCAACTGTTGGAAATGAGTTACAGGTTTGGATCTTTGGAATGTTTTGCAGCCCTGATGCCTTTTACAGTTCTTTGGTTTGAGAATCGAATTACAGGTTTTGTTGGAAACTGATTATGTAGGTTTGGCTGTTTGGTCTTGTTAACAGGTTTTGGTTGTTTGAACTTGTTAACAGGTTTTGGTTGTTTGAACTTGTTAACAGGGTTTGGTTGTTTGAACTTGTTAACAGGTTTGAAATGTTTTGCAGTTTGGTTATGCAGGTTTTGGCTGTTTGGTCTTGTTAACAGGTTTTGGTTGTTGTTCGAAATGAGTTACCAGCTTTTTTTTGTTGGTGTGATGGAAGATGGCAGTTTGATATTTGGTTTTTTCTGTTGTTGAAATTTCTGAGTTTTTATCAAATGTTCTCCTGCTTTTCTTACAGTTTGCCTACTGTTATATCTTGGTTGCTTTTGTTTTACAACTTACTCTATGTAACTTGTGACAGTTTTTGGGCAGAGTAGCAAAGTTGTACCTTTTGTACAATTCCAACAAATTAGGTGATTTCTTTCCTCTCTCTCCTCTATCAATGATAAAAGGAAAATGCTTTTTTCACCTTTTTCTGAAAAGTTTTGCCAAAATCTTGGAAAGTGATAAAAAGGCTATTGAAACAAGCCCCTTGCTTTATGTTTGGTTTACCATACTGCTGTACTTATTGCTATGCTACTTGCTTCTTACTGCTTGTATTTTTTCCATGTTGTACTTTGTTTAGCTTGCTTGTATTGCTTGCACTGCTTGCTTGTACTGCTGTTTGGACAGCTTGCTGCATGTTTGCTTATTTGGAATATGTTTTGGCCATGCTTCTGTTTGTTGCATTGTTTGGACAGCCTAGTCGTTTGCTTGTTTGGAATATGTTTGGTTGCATTTCTTGTTTGGATAGCTTGCCTCTATTTATCTTGTTTGTGAACCAAGAAGAATAATCTTCTTGTGATATGCAAATAAGAATGTGATGAATATAGCCCTCCGATTCCAAGTCACAAACTTTAATGATGAACATTTTTCTTTCTTTTGAAAATTCTTGCTTATGCCCATTTAACTGTACTAATTATTGTTCTGTCTTTCATTTTCACGTGAGCACAACGGGATGGTGGCAAAGCAGAGGAAGCAAAAGATTCTTTGGCAAGCATGGAAGCAATGGAAGCTTAGTCATCCTTAGGCTCAGATTTTTTCTTTGTAATTTAGAGAGAAATACTCAAACAATTGTACTAATTTATTTTTCAAATACAATAAGTTGTAAAACTTAAAGCATTTAAATAATAAATTGTATTGTAAGAATTTTTGGAATAAATGAAAAAGTTTTATGAGATAATTTGATGTTCAATAAAATCCATTACTGTTAGTAACTTGTAATTCTCTTCGCATCTTCACTAATTCTTTAAGATTCCTGATTAAGATAATTGAAATTGTATTCCAATAATTCCAACCAAGATAACTTGAATTCCAATGATCATGTAATCTTGCCACTACATTCCAAATAAACACGCACTGTGTATTCCATAAACAAACAACTGCGTTCCAATCAGAACACGCACTGTCTATTCCATAAACAGGAAAATGTTTATTCCATAAACAAGCAGATGCTTTAAAAGACGCAAATTAACTGGTTAACCTGGATCAAACAAACACTGCCTTTTTCCAGTAAATTTGAGAGAGCATGAAAACATGTAAAAATCAAATGAATTTTTGAGAGCTCAATTTCTTCTGAGAAATGCGAGAAAAACCCTAATTCCTGATTTACTGCCATGGGAGAAAATCTATCTGATCGATTCTTGAGCCAATCTTAAATATTTGAGAAACCCTTGGGTTGTGCTTTTCTTAGGAAAAATGGGAGGGCAAATTTTGGGGTACAACAGCTGCCCTTGTTCAATCTTCTTGAACCTGAAGAGTTAGATCGGCGAGTTTTTCGTTCGCAACTCGAAGGTAAAAGATGATTGGACACTAGAGTTCCCTTAAATTTTCGCTCGATAAAAGTGTAATTGAGGGAATGGGCTTAAAGATGTCATTTGGAAAGGCGACAGAATCTTGTCGGAGATGGGCTTGTAGATGCCATCCAAGAATGGTTGTTGAAAATCAGGAGAATGAACATCAGAATGGTATCTGTATCTAGAACGTATCTGAGCCGTAACTGTATTGGATCTGTATGAGCAAGGGAATATCATCAGTGTCTGGAGCATATTCGAGCTGTAACTGTATCTGAATCTATACGAGCAAGGGTATAGCTGCCGTGTCTAGAGTGTATCCAAGCTATAACTAGATCTGTAAGAGCAAGGGTATAGCTGTCGTGTCTAGAGCGTATCCGAGCTGTAACTGGATCTGTAAGAGCAAGGGTATAGCTGTCGTGTCTGGAGTGTATCCAAGCTGTAATTGGATCTGTAAGAGCAAGGGTATAGTTGTCGTGTCTGGAGCGTATCCAAGCTGTAACTGGATTTGTAAGAGCAAGGGTATAGCTGTCGTGTCTGGAGCGTATCCAAGCTGTAACTGGATCTGTAAGAGCAAGGGTATAGCTGTCGTGTATGGAGCGTATCCGATCTGTAACTGGATCTGTAAGAGCAAGGGTATAGCTACCGTGTCTGGAGCGTATCCAAGCTGTAACTGGATCTGTAAGAGCAAGGGTATAGCTGTCGTGTCTGGAGCGTATCCAAGTTGTAACTGTACTTGATCCTGAATCAATAACATAATGACTTCCGTGTCTAGAGCATCTCTGGGCTGGGGAAAAAGTCAGAATAAGTGACAACATGGCTACCGTGTCTAGAGCATATCTGGACTGTATCCGAATCTTGTATTTGAATAAGCGACAGAATAGCATCCGTGTTTGGAGCATCTCTGAGCTTTGAATCTGAATAAGCAATAGAATAGCATCCGTGTCTGGAGCATCTCTAAGTTGTAACTGAATTCTGTATATTTGTTAAAGATAGCTTTTAATCTTATCCTGAAAAGGGTAAAATGTTAGCCGAAACACAAAGTTATGTTGCATGAAATGTATGATGCAATGAAATGTGTTTTATCAATGTTTATGATATATGAATGTAATGTATGCGCATGTAAGCTGATTTGCTGTCTTGCTAAGGAAAATAAATCCTTGATAGCTGGAGATAATAAAGTCTTTGACTGCTGTCGGGGAAAATATATCCTAGACCGACGCCGGAGATTCAAAATCTTTGACCACTGAGGATGAGAAATCCTTGCTAACTGCTGTTGGGGATAGAAAATCCTTGGCAACTTGCGGGGATTATCAAAAACTTTGACAACTTCTTGTGGGGATGTGAGAATCCTTCACGACTTTCTTGAGGATATAGGGATTCTTCAAGTCGGCTTGAGAAACATGTTTGGGGAATCCAGAGATCTTTGATCACTATAGCTGGGGATTACACCATGGGAATCCTTACTCGGCTGGGGAATAGGGAAAACTCTGATGATCTCTACTGGGGATCAGACAAAAGAAAAACTTTGATCTGCTGGAGAATAAGGAAAACTCTGATTGCTTCTGCAGAGAATTAAGAATGAGAAACTTCGATCTGCAAGGGATTTAAAAATCTGACAGATTCAATACTGGGGAGTAATGAAGACTTTGGCAACTTCACTGGGGAATAAAGAATGAGAATCTTCATTCTGTTGGGGAGTAAAAACTCTGTGGGGAATAGCTATACTGTTGGGGAGTAGCTATCCTGCTGGAGAGTAAGCTCAGGACTCTGGGGAAAAACTTATTCTTGTTTGGAAAAAGTTCAGGAGTTTGGGTTGTATGCCACTTTAAGAATGAGAATCTTCATTCTGTTGGAGATATCAGGAGTTTAGGTGTATGCCAATCTTCTGGGGTTTCAAGAATGAGAATCTCCATTTTGTTAAGGATCAGGAGCTTGGGTGTATGCCAATCTTCTGGGAGTCAAGAATGAGAATCTTCATTCTGACGGGGATATCAGGAGCTTGGGTGTATGCCAATCTTCTGAGGTTTCAAGAATGAGAATCTTCATTCTGTTAGGGATCAGGAGCTTCGGTGTATGCCAATCTTCTGGGGTTTCAAGAATGAGAATCTTCATTCTGTTAGGGATCAGGAGCTTGGGTGTATGCCAATCTTCTGGGAGTCAAGAATGAGAATCTTGATTCTGACGGGGATATCAGGAGCTTGGGTGTATGCCAATCTTCTAGGGTTTCAAGAATGAGAATCTTCATTCTGTTAGGGATCAGGAGCTTGGGTGTATGCCAATCTTCTGGGGTTTCAAGAATGAGAATCTTCATTCTGTTAGGGATCAGGAGCTTGGGTGTATGCTAATCTTCTGGGAGTCAAGAATGAGAATCTTCATTCTGACGGGGATATCAGGAGCTTGGGTGTATGCCAATCTTCTGGAGAATTATCCTAGGTTGGGGATAAAAGTTAACTGTTATCTGGTTGATTTCCAGGCTTTAAGATAACTTGCTGGGGGATTCGGGGAAAACTGAATGGTTTCCGCTGTGGGTTGATAGTTTCAGCTCCGCTGGGGATTGGTAGTTGGTAGTCTCATCTCCGCTGGGGATCTTAATGACGTGCTGTAGAGATTGTGTATGGAAATGGGTTTAAATATGCCATCAAAGGTGATTGTTAACGGAAAGTTGAACTGGATATGAACAGAGGATGAATCAGAATAAACCGTTGAGAGATTTATCTGTTGAGAGATTTTATCTGAACCAGCAAAGTCTGGAAATGAATCAGTAATAAACCATTGAGATATTTATCTGAACCGATAAAAATCTGGAAATGAATCAGAATAAATCGTTGAGAGATTTATCTGAAACAATAAAAATCTGGAGATGAATCAGAATAAATCGTTGAGAGATTTATCTAAAACAGTAAAAATCTGGTAATGAATCAGAATAAACCGTTGAGAGGTTTATCTGAAACAACAAAATCTGGAAATGTCTTCAACTGGAATAAGAATCAGGGAGATCTTAGTGTCGATCTGACTGAGCCAGAGAAGGTCTTGAATTAACTTTGACTGGATAAGAATCAGAAAAATCTTAGAATCGATTTAACTAAGCCAGACGAAAGTCTTGGAATATCTTCAACAGATGCCGGGGAAAGTAAATCCTGGACTGCTGTTGAAGAGTATGTGTGTCTTTAAACTTTGCTTAGAATGTTTCCAATGGGGATTCCTGTTTCGTTGTCTGAGGAGAAACTCCGCTGGGAAATGTTGATCTTTTGTTTTGTGAGAAATAGAATTTTAGGAGCTTTAGTCGTTCGTTATTCTACTGGGGTACCATCTCTGTTGAATTTTGGGAACTCTGGTAGTCCTTTATTCTATTGAGGAATCATCTCTGTTGAAGAGGAAAGTTGGATGAACTACGATCTGGTCGTGGTCCACGCTTCATAGCTTGAATTTCATGAGAATTTGATTGCATCTTTCCTGAAAGGTAAAGGTTAGTTGCATGACATATATCAAACAATGATGTTCTTAAAATAAATGAGATTGTGTTGTATGATGTCCTGATGTACGGATATGTAATGTCTTCAAGATGATCTCTCGCTGGGGAAAATAAATCCTGAATTGGTGCTGGAGAAAAGAATTAAATTCTTTGTTTCCAATAATGAAAATTCTGGCGACTTTAATGGGAAAAATTCTCAGGAATTCTTGAGGTCGACTTAGCTGGGAAGAGGTTATCAAAGATTGAAACTCTGGCTGGGAGTCCTCTTATGAGAAGGATTTTGGAGAGATTTGTCACTGCCCCAAGTAGCGAGTGTTTATGGCTTTTCCCGAAGATGTTTGACTGTACGCAACCCTTTGTTGGGATTGACGTTAAATGCCCCAAGTGACGGGGACAGAGACTTGCCCCTGGTTACTCTTCACTTTGAGAGATTTCTTGAAATCTTGACTGGACTGCCCCAGGTGTACTGGACAATGACATGTCATGTCCCTTTGTTGATAGGAGATTTTTGCAACGAAAGTGTCATCCCACTTGAAGTGATTTTGTTCACTGAGAGAGCTTTCGTTCATCGGATATTCACTGTGTGAATTTCTTCGCTGTCAAACAAATAGCCATATGCAAACAAACGATATTCAAATAATGCAAGGTTTATGCTTGTCTTGAAATTTTGAAAATGCATTTTTTTAGCAGAAAACTTTTGTAAGAAAAACTCAACTCAGGATTTAGAGCAAAGCCTTACAGGAGTCAGGATACCTTTTGTAACAATATGCTTTCGAACTAACCCACGCTTCAATTAGGACTTTTGAAGGGTTGTAACGTGGCTTGGTTCACGTTTTTAAGAAACAAAGGATAAAGGCTCAAAGTATATTTGTACCCACCCACTCTTCGTGATGTTCTTCAGTCCTAAACTCAGTTAATTATGCGTTTGAACTCCAAATGAGTTTGGAACGACATTTTTGGTGATGATTCACACAAATTGAATTTGTTGGAAAGCAGTCATTTTGGCAACATTATTTTTGTTGAGGATTTGTAGTGACCTCTTTCTTTCGGTTTATTATCCCTAATTTTTTCCTGACCGTTCCTGTTTTTGAGATTACAGTCAGCGGGATGCCCCAGTTTTCTTAAGCCTCCTTTGTAGGTTTCGACTCAGTGGGATTTTCTTTTTGAGAGATAATGACTGCCTATGTGATAAGGAACCATCATTGTCTTTTGATTCCAAAGGAATGTTTTTGATGTCATTCATTGTATTACAAGATGAGAATTTTCGATTTTAACGTGCGTTTGAATTAACTGAGAAACTACCCTGCCCCAGGTTTTGATTAAAGGTTTCAATTTGTGTTAAAACATAAAACTTCCACTTCTTTGGCTCGAAGGGGTTGACTAGGGATTATCTTCCTTATAACTCCAATGTTTAGGATTTGAAAGAAACGCCTGTACATCGTCAGCAAGGTCTGTCCAAAAGCATACTGTATGAGATTATGGCATTGTTTTCGTCATCCTCCCTCTAAAGGTTTGTGTCATAAGAAGAATAAAAGCATAGTTTTTAAAAATAGTGAAAATGAAAAGATGAATTCAAGACAAACATATGCAATGCATTAATGAAACAGAGTTTGACATCAATAGATAATTGTCTGAATAACAAAAGAAATTACAAATGGAAATTCAAAATGAACAGAAGCCTCTTAGTTCAAACTTTTCATTTCAGGCGGAGAACCCTCAGCGAAAGATTTTCATCTGGCCATCTTGTGTGAACTCCAACGTTGTTTCTTTAATCAGATCTTGAATTTTGTTTCTCAATGCCCAGCAGCTATCGGTGTCATGTCCAGGACTGGTATATTGATACGCACATCTTGCATTTCGATTTTACCCTAGAGAGGCTGTGTTGGGATGCCGAGGGGGGTCCCTTAATACAATCAACTTGACTTCCAACAAGCGTTGCAGCACTTGGGATAATGACATGTTAATCTCAGTGAAGCGCTTTTCAGATGTATTTTTCTTACGCCGATTACCCTGTTGACGTTGGTGAGGTTGTTGTTGGGCTTGTGACCCTGAAGCAAACTGGGGAGGTTTTCTCTCAGCTTCTTATCTCAAGGGAGGCTGAATGATGATTCGATCCTCAACTCTAGTTGTTTGCCCCATTTGGTTACATCCATCCCGATGCAGTTTGTTGATGAGGACCCTTAGTTCTTCTTGTCCTTGTGCCGATTTTTGGATGAGAGCCATCTGGCCCACCAGTTGTCCCATCATTTGGATTTTCATCATGGCTAACTCAGTTCGTAGCAGCTCCAACTGATCATCTTTGTTGCCCTCAGGATTCCCCATGATCATGCCCCTAGTGAGGAGAGATTTCACTTCTTCCTGCCCCTTGGATAGGTTCAAAAACATCTCTTAGAGTTGAGCGTTTTGAGCCTGGATGTCCTTGATAGTCTTATCTAGAGCCATCTCTACTGAAATAAACAGTAGGAAGATAAAGAGACCTGAAGGGGAGAAACCTGTCATGATACGATTCATGATATGTGGATGCATGTTTTCAAGGATCTCGCGGGGTAAACATATCCAAATGTTAGAAGTTGAATTTCGATCAACATCTTTGATTGGAGATCTTCGTATTAGTGGATGTCTTTCCACGAGAATCAAGCTCACCATGTCGAGTGGGTCATAGCCCTTGACTCAAGTTGTTGCACTTGATTTTTGACGGCGTTTGTTTAGAGGAAAATGAATCCTCTTGCCCCTTTGGTAGACGTCTGGTTCAACGTGACCCTGCATCAAAGACCCTCGAAACCCTTGAAATGGTTATTGAAAATTCTATGGTATGATGTTATGATGTTATGTACAAATATGCGAGGTAAGCAAGTTTATATACAAATAACCATATTAACACAAAGCAGACAAGTCCTTAGGTTTTAGGCTTGCATGGAGTTTGTAGGTAAGTACCCTCTTGAAGTCTAGTTGGCTCAACCTGTCCTAGAAATAGTAATCGGGTTCTAAGGAGCTCAATATCACTGGATTGTTTCCTTGTTCATTGTTTCAATTTAGCCTCTTACCGGCGACCGAAATATTCCAAGGAAACAACCCTCAATGAGTGTAGTATCGAGTATCTACCAATTTTCAGCTCTACACCGAAACCGGTCATCTCACTACGTCCTAAAAGGCCAAGTTGGTCAAGTAAGGTTCTAAGGTAAGTTGATGCTTCACGACACCATGCGGCGGCCCCGTACTCTCCTTGATTCGACTCAAGGGTTACCGGTACCAACCAAAGTGCCACATCAACGTAGCTACTGCTTCAAACATGTCGGTATACCCCGCACAGTTCCCTCATAGTTTATTGCTACTTACCTAAAAGGTGTCCCCAAATCCGGGTGTAGGATTTAAAACAAACCCAAACAAGGAACCAAAAATATAAAGCATACAAATTAAACAAGATAAGCATGTAAAGGTGATCTAAAACCCTAACGTAACCCCACTTTTATAAAATACTCCCCAGCAGGGTCGCCAATTCCGTGATACGGTGGGAGAACTGACTAGAGGTTTTACATTTCGTTTGCACTTGTGCGGTTAGCAAGAGTTGCCACCAACTTTTCTTGTATCCAAAAGGAAAGGTAAAAAAGCACAGGAAAGACCTTTCGAGAATTTTCTCGGGTTCGGGGGGTAGATTATGAAAAGGTAAGGTGCTAGCACCCTTTTCATCCATGGTTTTCCATGGGCTCTTAGTTACTCGTTTTAGATCACTTGCTTTTGTTTGATTGTGTGCTTGTGGTGTGGTTTTTGAAAGTATTTTGGAAAGTCTCTTTGTAATGGTTCTCATCTCTATAAGAACGTATACAAAGTTTGGTTTCGAAAAATGGTTCAAAGATGTGTTTGTGAATCGTGTTTTGAAAAGTGTTTTAAAAAAGAGGTTTTGTAATGGTTCTCGTCTCTATAAGAACGTATACAATACGTTTTGTCTTTTGAAAGTGTTTGGAAATGGAAGTGTAGGTGTGAAAGTTTTTGTTGTGAGCAAGCGAGTAACTAAGAGCGAATCTATCTACTCGAAAGGTCTTAAATTGTTCTTTTTTTCTTCCTTTTAATGGTGCTATCTTACAAATGATTTGGTAAGAAGCCCCATCCTTGGATGTGAAGGGACATGCGCGAGTCAATTTAACAATCATTGAAAGCAACTTGTGAGACGCTCTAGCAATTTTGTAAGGGACGAGATCGTTTTATCGAAGGCAACATCGAGGGTCATCGAGGGACTACGATCTTTGTTTATCGAAGGGTCATTTGCTAGAGTGTCTTATATTCGAGGGACATGATTGTATTTCCGAGGCAACAAGCAAGGTTACCCTAGAGGTGCGCGTGTGAGAAGTGTGTTGATTTCAAGTTATTTATTCTTGGATTAGGTCATCTAGCTTGATTTTTGAATCTTGCCATACACGCCTAGTTACTATACAGTATATAGAAAGCAATAAATTGCGGGAATTGAAATTCTAAACTATTACAGAATGTTCGGGAATGGGGGTACAATTGTTACAAATGGGGATGAATCAAATAGCAATAGCAATGTACAAATATCAAATAATACAACCAAATCAAATTGTTGTGCGATTTAATATAAAGCTATGACAAATTATGAAATAAAGAAATCAATAAAGTATGAAATGCAATGTATTTACTTAAAAAGGAAAATAAAAAACCTATTCTAAAAAGAAAGATTACAATTTTTATTATTATTATTCTTTTATGTATTTCTATTAATTACGTAAATAAAGAAATAAAATTAAACTAATTTAAATGTTTTTGGTGTTTTTATTAAGTGTAACAAATTAATAAAGATAAATTAAAGGAAGAAAAAGAAAAAAATGATAAAAAAAATTAACTTCAAGATTAATTTAATTTAATAAAAAAAATATTGAGTTTTATGAAATTGTTAACAAAAAGAAGTAAATTAAAAAAACAGGTACAAATGGGCTTAGGGAAATCCAAAGGTGCTAGGCCCAAAGACATATTGTCATTGCTGAAAGAAACAAGGCCACATGAGGGGGTATGAGCCAAAAACGCGTGGGCTTTGAGGGTTATGCCAAGACAAGCCCAATGCTTCCAAATTCAGTTTATTGTTTTTGGATTAGGGGAAACGTGAATTAGGGTTTGTGGGTTCGTACAGAGCGGCGCCGTTGTCTCTTTCGTTCTCCCTCACTTCTTTCTCTCGTTCATCTTTCTCACTTAATCGTCCCTATTCGTCCCCGTACCTCTTTGATTCAACCTGGTTTTCGCTTTTTCTGGAAATCCCTAAGTTTGCAATGAAATCGACTAAGGGGGTTGCAATTTGTTTTGATCTGATCCTCCCTCTACCCTCAAGTTGCGGAGCGCCTCTCCTCCTCACTTCCTAAACAAATGCTAATGATTCTGTTCTTGAAAGGTAAAGTTTTTGCTTTTATCTTAACAGTTCATTGGTTTTGTATGTTGTTGTTCATGTTTCTTTTATGTTAATCAAGCTTAATGTTCATTGAGATGCAGAAAAATGATGTTATGGCGAAAACATACCTGTTTGGGATTTTTATGGACGAGGATAGTGAGAGGGAAGTGACGGTGCTTCTTGGTGGCCGGAAATGGGGAGGGAAGAAATGATGATGGATGCTTCCGAGTCTTGATTTGTAAGTTTGCTGGATGTTGTGTTTGAAATTTGATGATGTTGATGGAATGTTGGGATGTTTTACAATTGAGGGTTTGATTTTGTTGGAATGTTGGGTCTGTTTTACAGGTGAAGGTTTGTTATTGTTGGAGTGTTGGGATGTTGGGATGTTGATGGTAGTTTTTTATACTTGGTTCTGTTTGTTTTGGTTACAGTTTGAATGTTTTGTGAGTGTTTTTGTTGACAGTTTGCAGGCTTTTGTTGTTTGAAAATTGTTATGTTTGTTACAATTTGGTTTGAGAACTGGTCTTTTGGGCTTGGTATGTTCTTGATGGTTACAGTTTTGATACTTCTCTGATAATGGTTAATAGGTTTTGGGAGTTTTTGAGAATGGTTAGTGATGGTTGGACCAACTGTTGGAAATGAGTTACAAGTTTGGATCCTTTGGAATGTTTTGCAGCCCTGATGCCTTTTACAATTCTTTGGTTTGAGAATCGAATTACAAGTTTTGTTGGAAACTGATTATGCAGGTTTGGTTGTTTGGTCTTGTTAACAGGTTTTGGTTGTTTGAATTTGTTAACAGGTTTTGGTTGTTTGAACTTGTTAACAAGTTTGAAATGTTTTGCAGTTTGGTTATGCAGGTTTTGGCTGTTTGGTCTTGTTAACAGGTTTTGGTTGTTGTTTGAAATGAGTTACCAGTTTTTTTTGTTGGTGTGATGGAAGATGGCAGTTTGAAACTTGGTTTTTTCTGTTGTTGAAATTTCTGAGTTTTTATCAAATGTTCTCCTGCTTTTCTTACAGTTTGCCTACTGTTATATCTTGGTTGCTTTTGTTTTACAACTTACTCTATGTAACTTGTGACAGTTTTTGGGCAAAGTAGCAAAGCTGTACCTTTTATGCAATTCCAACAAATTAGGTGATTTCTTTCCTCTCTCTCCTCTCTCAATGATAAAAGAAAAATGCTTTTTTCACCTTTTTCTGAAAAGTTTTGCCAAAATCTTGGAAAGTGATGAAAAGGCTATTGAAACAAGCCCCTTGCTTGTTGTTTGGTTTACCATACTGTTTTACTTATTGTTATGCTACTTGCTTCTTACTTCTTGCATTTTTGCCATGCTGTACTTTGTTTAGCTTGCTTGTATTGCTTGCACTGCTTTCTTGTACTGCTGTTTGGATAGCTTGCTGCATGTTTGCTTATTTGGAATATGTTTTGGCCATGCTGCTGTTTGTTGCATTGTTTGGACAGCCTAGCCGTTTGCTTGTTTGGAATATGTTTGACCGCATTTCTTGTTTGGATAGCTTGCCTCTATTTCTCTTGTTTGTGAACCAAGAAGAATAATCTTCTTGTGATTTGCAAATAAGAATGTGATGAATATAGCCCTCTGATTCCTAGTCGCAAACTTTAATGATGAACATTTTTCTTTCTTTTGAAAATTCTTTCTTATGCCCATTTAACTGTACTAATTATTGTTATGTCTTTCATTTTCATGTGAGCACAACGGGATGGTGGCAAAGCAGAGGAAGCAAGAGATTCTTTGACAAGCATGGAAGCAATGGAAGCTTAGTCATCCTTAGGCTTAGATTTTTTCTTTGTAATTTAGAGAGAAATACTCAAACAATTGTACTAATTTATTTTTCAAATACAATAAGTTGTAAAACTTAAAGCATTTAAATAATAAATTGTATTGTAACAATTTTTGGAATAAATGAAAAAGTTTTATGAGATAATCTGATGTTCAATAAAATCCATTACTGTTAGTAACTTGTAATTCTCTTCGCATCTTCACTAATTCTTTAAGATTCCTGATTAAGATAAATGAAACTGTATTCCAATAATTCCAACCAAGATAACTTGAATTCCAATGATCATGTAATCTTGCCACTGCATTCCAAATAAACACGTATTGTGTATTCCATAAACAAACAACTGTGCTCCAATCAAAACACGCACTGTCTATTCCATAAACAGGCAAATGTTTATTCCATAAACAAGAAGATGCTTTAAAAGATGCAAATTAACTGGTTAACCTGGATCAAACAAACACTTCCTTTTTCCAGTAAATTTGAGAGAGCATGAAAACATGTAAAAATCAAACGAATTTCTGAGAGCTCAATTTCTTCTGAGAAATGCGAGAAAAACCCTAATTCCTGATTTACTGCCATGTGAGAAAATCTGTCTAATCGATTTCTGAGCCAATCTTAAATATTTGAGAAACCCTAGGGTTGTGCTTTTCTTATGAAAAATGGGAGGGCAAATTTTGGGGTACAACACTCTCATTTTCGATTCATCACGCGTGTTTATTTTTTTTGGCAATATTAATGTAACTGTCCAAAGTATGTAATAGTTTAAATTAGGATTTTCTTTATTTATCGTCTTTTACGGGTTTTTGGCTATGTAATTAATCCCTACCGCGAAGCCTTGTAATAGCGTAGGTTTTATTTTTTCGCATTTTAATTCTCGCAAATATTAACTGTTTAGATGTATGTTAATAGGATTGTATGACAAGATCACATGATAATTTAAAATGGCTAGAAAACCCTAATGTGAAAAGATAACAATTGAAATCAAATCACTCGCACATGCGCACTCCTAGGGTATACTCTCACTTCGGTTGCCTTCGGTAAGCGATCATTAAGTATAGGGTGTCTTAGTGGTTACCCTTCTATCTAACAAAGATCAAAAGTCCCATTCGGAAATGTTGCCTTGGAAACGTCGCCTCAGAAATGTTGCCTCGAATATGATCTTAAGACTCTAGGGTTATTACTAAGACGTCCTAACATTGCTTTAGTGATCGTACGTCCCTTACGAATTGACCCTTACAACTCCAACGACGGTGCTACCTATTTCTCAATAGTAGGATAGCATTTCCTAAAGGAAACGAGAACAGAAACGATCTTTTTTCGAGTAGGTAGATAACTATTAGGTACTTGCTCAAGTCAAACTTTTCACACCATACACTTTCAAACAAACTTTTCAAACTAAAGTTTTCAAAACACTTCGTAACACTCTTGAGGACAGAAACAAGGGTTAAAACGAAGTAAAACATTTTCCAAACAAGCACATGCACAAGCAATTTTAAAAGATGAGCAAGTACCTAAGAGCCCATGGAAAACCATGGATAGAAAGGGTGCTAACACCTTCCCCGTACTCAGAATATCTCGAAAAAGGATTTTTTTCTGTGCTTTTTTCCTTTCCGGTTGGATAAAATAAAAGTCGGCGGCGACTCTTGCTTACCGTGACATTTTGCAAACAAAAAATGCAAACCAATATTAAACAGTCGGTTCTGCCACCATATCACAGATGGTTATCTGACAGTTTAAGGAGTGAATCGAAGGGTTCACTTAGTGTATGAAGGGGTATGAGTTTTTTAGAAGTAAAGTGTTAGGAATATTTAAGAACTTTTGATATTGTTTGAGAGTTTTGAGAAATTGATAACTTTCTTACAACAAGAGTTTTTGCAACTATCAGGGCCCCCTAAGATATGTGGTGGAGGCTCATATTTATAGATGATTTTGGCTGATGTTTAGGAGGGAAAATAAAAGAAATTTAAACAAAAGGGTGTGATGTTCTTGTAAACTTCGAGGTGTAGTCTTGCATGCCATTTTGGTGCAAGAATGGGGCAGCATTATAGGACTGCTTTGTAGCAGTTTTGGAGTGTTGTGGCCAATACAGCAGGCATGTACTTAGCAGCACATAGGATTTTGGTCAGTAAGCATCTTTAGATTATTTCAACCTTTCATTTTGACCACCTTGGTCCAACCTCCGACCAAATTCTTCTTCAGACATCACTATTTGACTTTCACCCAATATGGGTCTTTCGAATGGGACATTTTTATGCATTCTTCGAAGGGGCCAATTGTATGCCCCTTGAATGGGTCACCAAAATATGTCATTCGATTGGAGCATCCAGGTATGTCTGGCAAGTCTTTCGAATGCGCCATTATGGTACGTCTTTCTAACGAGACAAAATTTATGTGTCATAGTGCATAAGTTGTATGTTGAAACAAACTGTTTCCAAGGGAGATACTGCCCAGTCGAAACTAACATGAAAGTAGCCAACACTTGGTAGGCGCCATTGCCTTGTGAATTCTAGTCATGGGGGAGCTTTTTGCCTTGTGCATACTGACTTGAAGGGAGTCTTATTTTTTTTTGGTGAATCGAAGGAATCATGCAAAGGGCAAATGGCTTTTGAATCGAAGGAAAGCTATAAGAGGTTATTATTTGTGACTCCAAGCAAACATGCAAGGGGCCTTTGCTCAAACTAAAGCTTGCATGAAGAACCACTGCCCACTCAAACTTGCCTGCAAATGGTCATATGGCCAAATGAAAGATGTAACCCAAACATGCATTAGAAGGAAACCACAAACCCATACGAAGAAAGCAACCAAAGCTTGTATTGAAGGGGGCCACATGCCCAAATGAAGAAAGAATGCAGGAGGTAAAGGGCACAATCGAAGGAAACCATAAAAGAGGCATTTTCCTTATGAATCGAAGGAGGCCAAACATGAGGCATTTGCCTTGTGCTTGCTAACCTTAAGAAGCTAGTATGAAGGTCATTTCCCTCTGAATCGAAGGAAGCTAGCAAAGAGGCAATTTCCTTCTGAATCGAAGGAAGCTTTTCAGAAGGTCATTTCCTTCTTAATTGAAAGATGCTAGCAAAGGGAATCCAAGCCCGATCAAAGCTGGCTTGAATTGAAGCAAACTTGTTTTTCTCCAATTTTGTCAAAAACTCAAATTTATCTACTTTGCTCTTTCAATGGTTTCCTCTTTGACCTGATGCTTGGAAATCTAATATGATCCATAGAAATTACAGGGGCATTTAAAAAATCCAATTGTACTTGTGAAAATTTGAACTTTTTGAGAATCCTTGTGAGGAAATGTCTTGAGAAATGAGAGGGAAAATTTTGGGGTACAACAGCTGCCCCTGTTCAATCTTCTTAAACCTGAAGAGTTAGATTGGCGAGTCTGCCATTCGTGACTTGAAGGTGGAAGATGATTGAACACTAGAGTTCCCAGAAATTTGCACTCGATGATGTGGTGGTTGATTGCGTAGGGAATGGGCTTAAAGATGCCATTTGGAGAAATGATGGATAGTTGTCGGAGATGGGATTACAGATTCCATTCATAGGTGATTGGTGACAGAAATTAGACTAAGTCTAAGCTTGACTTCAATTGGAAAAGAATCAGAATAAATCTTTGGTTGATTTAAGCTGAAATAGAAGAAGTTTCTAACGGAACAAAATCAGGATAAACCATTGATCAATTTAGACTGAACTAGTAGAGGTCTGGAAAAGAATCAGAATAAATCTTTGGAGTGATTTGTTTAAACCGGAGAAAGTGTCTACCAGAAAGGAATCAAGATAAACCATTGATCGATCTAAACTGAATCAGCAGAGGTCTTGAATAATCTTTAACTGGAAAGAATTAGGATAAATCTTTGGAGTGATTTATCTGAACCAGAGAAAGTGTCTACCGGAAAAGAATCAGGATAAACCATTGATCAATTTAAACTAAACTAGCAGAGGTCTTGAATAATCTTTAACTGTAAAGAATCAGGATAAATCTTTGGAGCGATTTATCTAAACTAGAGAAAGTGTCTACCAGAAAGTAATCAGGATAAGCCATTGATCGATTTAAACTGAACTGGTAGAGGTCTTGAATAATATTTAACTAGAAAGAATCAGGATAAATATTTGTAGCGATTCATCTGAACTAGAGAAAGTGTCTACCAAAAAGGAATCAGGATAAACCATTGGTCGATTTAAACTGAACCAGCAGAGGTCTTGAATAATCTTTAACTAGAAAGAATCAGGATAAATCTTTGGAGCGATTTATCTGAACCAGAGAAAGTGTCTACCAGAACGGAATCAGGATAAATCTTTGATCGATTTAAATTGAACCAGTAGAGGTTTTGAATATTCTTTAACTGGAAAGATTCAGGATAAATCTTTGGAGTGATTTATCTGAACCAGAGAAAGTGTCAACTGGAAAGGAATCAGGATAAACCATTGATATATTTAAACTGAACCAACAAAGGTCTGAAGGAAGTATTCGTCATGTAGACAGTCACCCCGTCCTGTTTCGGGAATTAATCTACAATCTATTTGTTCATAGATAGTTGTCCTATTTCGTTTCAGGTATTAATCTGGAACTTGCTTTTGTTGGTCGTAGATATAGTTGTCATGTCTTGTCGAAAATTGTTTGATGATAATTTTTTGTTGATTGATCTTTCCTGAAAAGGTAAAGAGTTAGTTGTATGCGATGTCATGATGTATAAAATGCATGGAGTAATGATGTTTCTCAAAATAAATGAGATTGCGATATATGCATTTGTGTTGTCGATGATATGATGTATGAATTCAATGTATGAACATATTAGTTGTTCTGCTGCAGTGTTGCTGGACTGGGGAAAATAAATCCCTGTCTGCTGCTGGGAATGAGGAGTGTAAGTCTTTATATTTTGTTGAAGTTGAAGTGTCGATAGATGGGTTTCCATTTTTAGAGAAATAAACTCTGTTGGGAAAGGGAAACTTTGTACATTTTTTGGGGATTTTATGAAATCCTACTGTAGCAAGATGTCTCTGCCTCTGCTCCTGTTGGAGAAAGTACCAACGGGGATTTCATGGAATGGCCTATATATATTATCTTGTTTCTTAAAGTCATTAGTAATTGTCTTTCTATTTTCTTTTCCTTTTTTATGCGTATATTTGTAAACAGTAATTATGTTCAAATGCATATGTTCAAAAATAATCACTGGACATTTTTGAAAACACAACAGGAAAGAAAAAAAAAGCAGATAGTTTTTCACTTTTAAAGGAATAGCTTTGTAATAACTTGAATAAGTATTTTTGTACAAAGAGACGAACATCCTAGTAAGAGAATATCGTCGTAAGAATGAAAATTAATACAGAGAAAGACATCTATGTGAAATAATCCCATGAGCGTCTCATCCACTTGCTGCTTTGTCTGAAACGGATTGGATTGATTAGTACCGTTTGAGTTTGACAATTGACACTGAAGGTTGGCTGTAAGGTGCTCCAATGGGACATAGTCATATTCTTTAATTCCCTAACTTTTGCCTGGGCCTCCCTTTTGGGTTTTCAGTCCACCGGGATACCCTTTTTTTCCCAAGCTGCCTTTTTAGGTTTTCGGCTTGTCGGGTGTATAGATTTTTTGTGTCTATCCCTAATTTTTACCTAGTCCAGTCAACCTAGTGAGTCTTTTTTTATGTGTAGTATCTCTTAACTATGTCTGTGTTTACAGGGTGCGGAAGGTCGTCACCGTCCATAGTGGTTAAAATCATGGACCCACCAGAAAATATGTTTTGTTCACAAATGGTCCTTCATATGAAGGGGTCTATTTGCCCCTGGGATCACCTTGTGGAAGTATGGTACACTTGATTACCAGGTGACCAACCTGATATACCTGACGTCTGACCTTCTTGTTAAAAGCTTTAATCATACGTTTTTGGTACATCTGACCATGGTAGGAAGCCATAAGCCTCTTCTCATCAATCAAGTTCAATTGGTCAAGTCGATTTTGAATCCATTCATCTTCATTCAAATCTGCATCCTTCATGATTCCCAAAGAAGGTATATGGACTTCAATTGGTAGGACAACTTCTATATCGTATACCAAATAGAAAGGAGTTTCCCCTGTTGATGTGCGCACTGTGGTACGATAACCATGGAGAGCAAATGGTAACATCTCATGCCAGTATTTATAGGTCACTGTCATCTTTTGTATGATTTTTTTGATGTTTTTATTAGCGACTTCCATAATGCCATTCATCTTCGGCTGGTAAGGATAAGAGTTATGATGCTAGATTTTAAATTGCACGCATAGTCTGGTGATCATAGTATTGTTGAGATTGGTACCATTATCTGTAATGATTATTTCCGGAATACCATACCGACATATAAGATTATGTCTGATGAATCGGGCCACAACGTTCTAGGTAACAGAAGCAAATGAAGCCGCCTCGACCCATTTTTTGAAGTAATCGATGGCGACGAGGATAAAACGGTGTCCATTTAAAGCTGTAGGTTTGATCTCCCCAATCATGTTGATACCCCACATTGAAAATGGCCAGGGAGAAGTCAAGACATTTAGAGGAACTGGTGGCACATGTACTATATCAGCATAGATCTGGCATTTGTGACAAGTTTGCAAATGCTGATAACAATCTGTTTCTATAGTGGACTAATAGTATCCTGCCGTAGCATCTTTTTAGCCTATGTGTGCCCACTAGAATGGGTTCCAAAGATACCTTCGTGCAAATCATCCATAATATTTTTTGTCTCACTCTTGTCTACACACCGAAGCAAGGTAGAGTCGTGGTTACGGTTGTAGAGGATTCCGTTACTGAGGAGGAATTTAGAAGAGAACCTTCTTAGGAACTTCTTATCATTGACTGAAGCTCCCTCAGGATATTCTTGGGCCTCGAGATATCTTTTAATTTCATGGAACCAAGTTTTGCCTGCTACTTATTCAGTATCAACCTCATGACCGTATGCCGGTTCATCCATCCTCTCAATAGTGATTTGAGGAGCCTCATTATCCCATCTGATTTTGAACATGTATGACATAGTAGCTAGCACGTCTGCTAGTTGATTTTCCTCTCGTGGAAAATGTTCGAAGGTAATTTCCTCAAAATGTGGGATCAGTGTCAACATATGCTCTTTGTAAGGGATGAGATTAGGATGCTTCGTGTCCTATTCTACTTTGATTTGACTGATTACTAAGGTTGAGTCTCGAAATACACTTAAGGATTTAATCCCCAAATCTATGGCAGCTTTGAGACCCATAATGCACGCTTCATATTCAACCATATTATTGGTACAGTTGAAACATAGACTGGAAGTGAAGGGAGTATGATAGCCTTCAGGAGATATGATCACAACATTGATGCCATTGCCGAGTGCGTTAGAAGCTCCATCAAAAACCATGGTCCATCGGGATCCTTGTTCAGGTCCATCATACGGTCTGAATTCTTCATAATCATTCACCAACATGATATCTTCGTCCAGGAATTCAAAATTCATGGATTGATAGTCATCCACAGCCTGATGAGCCAAATGATCAACTAGTGCACTTTCTTTTATTGCTTTTTAGGTAGTGTACTAAATGTCGTATTCGGTCAGGACCATCTGTCATCTTGCTATTCTTCTAGAGATGGCGGGCTTCTTGAATATGTATTTAATAGGATCCATTTTGGATATCAAGAAGGTAGTGTGAGTCAACATATACTGTCTTAGTCGGCGAGCAGCCCATGCCAGAGTGCAGTAAGTTTTCTCGAGCAGTAAATATTAGTTTCACAGTCGGTAAACTTTTTATTCAGGTAGTATATTGCATGCTCTTCTCGACCAGACTCGTCATGCTGCCCCAGCACACATCCAATTGAATTTTCTAAAACTGTTAGGTACATGATTAGAGGTCTTCCCTCAATTGGCGACATCAAAATGGTAGGATCTTGAAGGTAATCCTTGATCCTGTCAAAGGCAGTCTGGCAGTCGTCATTCCATTTCACCACTTGAAACTTCTTCAGTAATTTGAAGATTGGTTCACAAGTAGCGGTTAGATGGGAAATGAATCTGACGATGTAGCTTAGACGTCCTAAGAATCCCCTAAATTCCTTCTCAGTGCGAGGAGCGGGAATTTCTTGTATTGCTTTTACCTTTGTAGGGTCTACTTCAATACCTTTGCTGCTGACAATGAAGCCTAAGAGCTTACCGGATCTTACTCTAAAAGTACATTTATTCAGGTTCAACCTTAGTTTGTATTTCTACAGTCTTTCAAATAGCTTCTGCAGGTGGTCCAGGTGTTCTTCTCCAGTTTGAGATCTGGCTATCATATCATCCATGTAGACCTCTATCTCGTGATGGATCATATCATGAAGAAAAAGATACCATGGCACACTGATAGGTTGCCCCGGCGTTCTTCAGCCCAAATGGAATAACTTTGTATTAGAAAGTGCCCCATTGTGTGACGAATGTCGTTTTCTCCATGTCCTCAGGTGCCATTTTAATTCGATGGTATCTAGAGAAACCGTCCATGAAGGAGAATACTTTATGTTGTGTGGTGTTGTCAACCAGAATATTGATGTGGGGAAGCGGGAAGTCATCCTTGGGGCTTTCTCTATTCAGGTCTCTGTAATCCACACATATACGTAACTTATCATCCTTCTTAGGCACCGTAACAACATTAGAAACCCACTGTGTATAAGAGGTGACAGCTAAGAATCCGATGTTGAACTACTTCATGACTCCATTCTTGATTTTTTTGAGATTTCTGGCCGTATACGACGACCCTTCTGTTTCACTGGAGGGTAGTCTTCTTTTGTCGGCAGACGATGGACCACGATATCAGTTTCGAGTCCTGGCATGTCTTTGTATGACCAGGAAAAGACCTCAACATAGTCATGTAGTATCTGAGTTAAACGCTTCTTGACACTATGCTCCAGATTGGCACTTATCTTGACTTCTTTCTTGTCCTCTTCAGTATCTAAGTTAACTGTTTCAACCGGCTCTTCGTGGGGATGTATTATCCTTTCTTCCTATTGTAATAATCTAGCAAGTTCCCCTGGTACCTCACAATCTTCCTCACCTTCGTCCCCGGCTTGGTAGATCAGATTTTCAAAGTCATAATAGGCAACAGCAGAACCGTTACCAATGGGATCCCGAGTGAATGTGGATCTGCATTTTGATATGTGAGTGTGTGTAAGAGCATAACTATCTTTGATATAATAAAAGGTAGAAAAAGAAAACAAAGAGCATAAAATTTGCATGCAAAAACATCCCATGATTTATTAATGACATATGAAGATGAAGTAACAACCCTCACAGATGGACCATTGTGCCTCGGGTAAGACACAAGGTTTTAAAGTTTAAATTGTTTAAATATTACAAGTCCTAAAATTTAAAAGACAATTACTCTTGAATAAAAGTAATAGGAACAAAATCTTTGGCTTCCCAATTGTTGAGGCCACCGCCGATGGTTGGAAAAATCCACTCGTCCATGTCATAGTTGCTATCATTGTCTTTAAACACATTGACTCTATGATTGTTGATGCGTAATGATGGTCCCCTAGTGCGAGTACGTTGAACAACTCTTTGGGCCTCCGAAGTAAAACCTAGACCAAACTTGTTAGATTTGTAGGGAATATCCGGAAGTTGACCCCAAATGGTACATCCACCTTCCTCAACTACTGCTTTAGCATCCTTCAAAGAAGCCATTTTCAATGGAGGTCTGGTAATCTTCGTAGCCTTGGTAGCAGTCTTGGTCACAACAACCGTATGCGGAACCTCCTCAAAATTCTGATAGGGGGTCCCAATGAACTCACCGTCCATTTCAACATACCTGAAAGATTTCAAGTGGCTAACCATGTACTCCTCATCCCCATGGACTATGATAATCTTTCCCTTGACTGGGTACTTTAACATCTGATGTAGGGTAGAGGTGACAGCACCAGTCCCATGGATCCAGGGTCGACCCAATAAACAGGATTAAGATGGGCAGATATCCATCACATAGAAGGTTGAATCAAAAGTCTGAGTACCGAATTTGAACTTTTTGAGAATCCTTGTGAGGTAATGTCTTGAGAAATGAGAGGGAAAATTTTGGGGTATAACAGGGGGGATATGCAAGCACAAATGTAAACACACCTGCAGAATACCTACTTCAAAGGTAGGATTTTAAACAAACACAAGTAGCAAACAAGGCAAATATGTGGAATTGCCTTAAACAGATCTTTAAATAAACCAGAAGGATTCCTGACAGATATCAGCAACGGAGGTCCCTTTCATGCATCTCTATTCCTAATTGACATGGCAAGGAAAGCGGTAAAATCCTACTTGACATGATCTTAGAAAGCATTAAAATGCAGAAATATGAATAAAGTCACGACGATACCTAACGCAGTAGGTCCATTGCCTCTTCAAAGCACATGAGATAACAAAACTCTACAAATCGCCTCCTTGAACCTCCTTAACCAACCATCAATTAGGCATATTCGGGTTGCATCAACGATCGATCGCAAGATCATAGCATGAGTGTCCACAAGATAAATGGTTTGCTTGGTGTATAGGAGTTGAATTGGGTTATGATTGACCAAGGGGTGTACTTGATTAATCTCGTGAGAGTAGGGGCTCCTACCATTAACCATGAGACCCTGTGTGCATGGAAAAACTTGTTATATGGACCAAAGTGGTTGATTTGAGTTATGATTAATCAAGGGTAAAACTTGATCAATCTCGTGAGAATGGCCTTTCCCAAAATCAACTATGAGAGCCTTTAAGAAAATCTTGATATGTGGACCAATGAGAGAGAGAAGGTACTTCAATGCATAAGATAGAATTTAAAATCCCATACAAGGAGGCTATATGCATGCTCCTAGAAAGTGGGACTAGCGTGGCACTAGTATTCTAAATGATCAACTGGGACAAACGATCGAATAGTTATCATTGTAAAAAAGCCCATGACCAAAATATGAAATGTGTTTAAGTGTGCATGTGTGGGTGGACACCTGCTCATTGATGACAAGCCCAAGAGGAGGCCAAGTATTCTATTTGAACGATTATTCATAATAGCAATATTTAAGCATATAAAGAAATAACAACGAAATAAAATTCTAAGCTATTTCAAACATATGGGAATGAGGATACAAGTTTACGAATGGGGACATATTAAATCGACAACACGATTAAAAGTCTAAATAAACAAGCAATACAACCCAATCGAATTAATCAAAAAATTAATTAAACTAAAATAAACTATCTATTTAATCATAAAATTAATTAATAAAAAATAATTAATAATATTAAATAATATTTTAAGTTTAATTGTTTATTTTTAAAAAGAGTATTTATATTTTTGTATTTTATATTTTTTATTTGATAAAAATTGAAATAAATAACAAAAAAATATCAGAATATAAAGAAAGTAAACAAAATGGGCCTGGAAGCAGCAATTCTGGGGGGTGCTGGTAGGTATTTCGTTGGGCTTATGAGCATTTGTGTCCAAGTTTTCAAAAAAGGTTTATGCATGATCCTGTGTTGATCCTTCATGAGGGTCTATGGTGGATGCTTCCATCTAGAGCGCTTGATGTTGTGGTTGTTGAACTGATAATAGTTTGACGGTTTCCAGTGGAGGTATATGATTATCCCTGCTGGTGTATGCACAATTGATTCATGGTGAGAGCAAAATGGACGGTGACAAGTGTCACTGCCGTATTAGCCACGCTAAATATCATTACTATACAAAAACAGGTTTAACTGAGGAGTTAATAATCATAATTAAAAATAAACTCTCTCTTTCAAACAAAATTATTCTTTTTACGTTCTCTCTTCTCTCTTTCTCGACAGAGCTTCAACAGAGACGAAGAACTCCACCACGCCAGAAATTGCTTCACGACAGCGGCTGCGACAGAGATTTACAATCTTGCTTCAATCTCCAATTACTTTACATCACAACCTTTGTCTCTCTATCCTCTTCTCTAATCTGGCCTTTGTTTTTGCAGATGCTGAACGATTGTGTATAGATCTTGAAGGGAATATTTCAAACCCTAACTGCTTAAATGATGAAAAATAGTGAGGATGATGAGGTAGTGATGAACAGATCTACGAATCTATCAATCGATCTAGGCCTCTCCTGGTAATATCTTTCTGATTCTAACTTTTGTTTTTCTCTTCTGTGATTCAGAGCCTCCTTCTTATTTATAGTTTTTTGAAGGGTCTTTGATAAGGGGAAAATGATAATGAAAGTTTAGGGTTTGGGTTGTTTGATGGCTTGCTGCGATTTTGTGTGAATGATTGTGGTATATTCTGAAGGATTTTTATGATTTTCAGGGGAAGATGATGAATATATTTTTTAGGGTTTTGTGCTTTCCGTTTCTGGTATTTGTGTGAACAGTCCCCCCTTGATTTTAGGGTATTCAATGCTTTTATAGTGAGATGGGTTAGGGTTGCTGCTTGATAGCTGGATTCTGCGATGTTATGATAACAGGCTTGCTAAACTATTTTGTGTTTGGGCTTTGGCAATTGTTCTTAGTTTATGATATTTGCTGCTTTTTGTTTACTGATACGTTACTTTATTATTATTGGGATGAACTTGAATTTTGACTTGTGATTTTTACTGTTGTGCATAGTTGTGATGCTCGACTGGTTTTGCAATGTCGTTTCTTGTAATGTTGGGCAAGAACTGTGATGAGCCTTTTTCGGAGTTTGTAATTCTGATTTGGATCTCTTTGATTTTGTTTTACTGTGAACCAAATTAAATTTGTGATTTGTAGTAGAGATGAAACTTGGCCCATGATTATGTACTGAAAATTTGATTTGTATAAGGCCTTGAATGCTTGTGAACATGATTTGTGAAACACCCTAAAATCTGATTCCTTAAGCAAAACCCTAATGATGAAATTTGAAAAGAACTTCTTAGAAAATACTTTGTTCTTGTTCAATGATTTGGTTTATTGATCATTAACATTTCTCTTTCTTATCCCATGTGCAATGAGGATTGGCAAAGGCTTCGAGCATGAAGGGGAGGTGCCTTTGGCGCTTAACATGAAGCTTGAAAGGGAGATTTAAATAAGATGAAGATTTATTTGAAGTTTTATCCAATACATACTCATAGAATATCTTTAGTATTTAGCTTCTTCTTTTGGTTTGTCTTGTAAAAAGTTTGTAATTTGAACTTTGAGAATTGAGAACTTGTAATTGGTAGTTTAAAGTTGTTTGAACTTTGTGGATGAATTTTAGTAACAAACTTAGAGAAATTGTGTTGAATGTATGAACTCCTTGCAAAAAAGGTGTAAACTTGTATAAATTAGATCTTGCAATTCAATTTTCTTTGCCATAACTCTTATAGAAACACGTTGAATCTTGCAAGAAATATTTGAAAGGAATTGACAACATTTTGAATGAAACTTGCCATGTGGAATGTTTTCAGATAAACTTGAATGGACCTTGAATCAATACTTGAATGAATCTTGGTTGAAACAAGAAATTAATCATGAATGGATATTTCAAACATTGTTTGAATTAACTCTTAACATCATAAACATCTAAGCTCTTGAACAAATTAAAATTGATGTATCAAGTAAACAACAACAAATCCAAATCTTTAATTAACAAATCTATGTTTAACTTGTACTTTAAAGAAAATCCAAATAATATAACTTCAATCTATTTTTTACAAGCTTCAAACAATCTTGATTCAACTAAATACCTTTAGAAAACTTGAACGCGCACCAACCAAAAGACAATTCCAAATCAAATTCAATCCTTAATGAACGAAACCAAATGCTCATCACTTAAAAGGAAACTTCCAGTGAAAATCAAACCTTTGTAAGAAAGTCCAAGAAGTGATGATAGAACTTGTAACACAAGTAACGAATATGGGGACCTTAATGCTGAAAGAGAGAGACTCAAAATAACCATAAGATGAAACCTTAATCCATGATCCTAGAAGAAAAAACCTTGACTGAAACACAATAACTGAAAAAAACTAACTTAAATAATCTTTTGAAGCAAAGATGCTTTGTATGATATGATGAAGACGATGCTTCAAAAAATGGCTTAGACAAGATTTAAATCACACAATAGGTCAAAACCATAAATTCATCAGATGAAGGCGATAGATGAACTTCTCTTCAAATATTTTCAAAACTCTAACTCTTGATAAACCAATAAGGCAAGTGAGATGTCCTGAGACATGAGAGATTTTTGGGACTTGAAAAATCCAGAGATTAAGATAATGAGGCTCTCCTTGAGAAAATTCTCAATACAATCATCTTTTAAAGCTTGAGGAAGATTTGACAACCAAAGTCCTTTGATCCCATCACAATGAATAAATGTAATGCAACATGATGATTATGATGAAACATAAGCCTAAATAAATAGGGTAAATTTTGGGTGCAACAATTATGATTCTCAATTTTGAAGTCATCGCATAAATCTTTCATTATTTTGTTGTTCAAGTTGGATCCATTGTCTGTAATGATTCTGCCTGGAACCTCATATCTGCATATAAGATTCTGCTTGATGAACCGAGTAACCACTTGTCTTGTCACATTTGCATAGGACGCAACTTCTACACATTTGGTGAAGTAATCAATAGCAACTAATATGAACCAGTGTCCGTTAGAGGCTTTTGGTTCGATCATTCCTATCATATCAATTCCCCACATCGAAAATGGCCTGGGAGAGCTTAGGACATTCTGAGGAGTTTGAGGAACGTGCATTTTGTCAACGTAAATTTGGCATCTGTGACATGTCTTCGTATAATGGTAACAATCAGCTTCCATCTTCAACTAATAATAACCTTCTCGCAAGATCTTTCTAGCCATGTCATGTCCATTTGCATGAGTTTCAAAAGTACCTTCACGGATTTCTCTCATAAGTGTATCCGCTTCATGTTTCTCCATGCACCTGAGTAACACCATATCGTAGTTTCTTTTGTACAACACATCACCATTTATAAAAAACTTTGAAGCTAGCTTCCATAGAGTTTTCTTCTCAATTATAGAGGCATATAACCAAGGCTTGTTGTTTGGCCCCTCTTCAGTAGCAAGGCAAAGTGTAAGCTTTTCAAAATTTCTAATTGTAATGTGTGGTTTGTGACTTGGCCAAGTTACTTTGAACATGGCTGATAAAGTTGCCAAGGCATCTTCCATTTGATTTTTTTCTCGCGGAATATGATTGAATTTAATCTCGGTAAATTCCGTAACTAGCTTCAAAGCATGATCCCGATATGGAATTAACTTGGGATGTTTAATGTCCCATTCACCATTGAATTGGTATATGACTAATGTCGCGTCTCTATACACTTTGGGATGTTTAATTCTTAGATCAATAGAAGCTTCTAGACCCAAGGTACAAGCTTCGTGTTGTACCCCAAAATTTTCCCTCCCATTTTAACTCAAGATATGCCTCTAGAGGTCCTCAATTGCTCTAGGATGACTAAGAATTGACCAGACAAATTCTCCTCCTAAGGCAATGAACCTTGTGATACGGTGGCCAGAACCGGGACGTGTTTCCCTATTTTTTTAAGGAATTTGCTGGTTTGCGTTTTGCGTTTATTTTTGCAAAATGTCGCGGTAAGCAAGAGTCGCCACCGACTTTTATGTTATCCAACAAGGAAAGGAAAAAAGCACAGAAAAATTCATTTTTCGAGATATTTCTAAGTACGGGGGGTAGATTATAGAAAGGGAAGGTATTAGCACCCTTTCTATCCGTAGTTATCTACGGGCTCTTAGGTACTTGCTCATCATTTTCAAAATTGTTTTCTTTGTGTTTGTGTGATTTGAAAAGCTTTTGTTTTGACTTCGATTTAACTCTCGCTTCTGTCTTCAAGAGTGTAATGAAGTGTTTTTGAAAACTTTGTTTGTAAAGGAGTGTAAGTGTGAAAAAAGTTTATTTTTTTTGAGCAAGTACTTAAAAACTAATCTACCTACTCGAAAAAAGAATCGTTCTATGTTCGTTTCCTTTAGACAACATTGTCCTACTATTAGTGAGTAGGTAGCATCGTCGTTGGAGTTTTAAGGGTCAATTCGAAAGGGACGTACGGTCACTAAAGCAATGTTAGGACGTCTTAGTAATAACCCTATGTCTTAGATCAATTATTCGATGCAACAATTCCGAGGCAACCATTTTGAGGCAACTTTTCTGAATCGGGACTTTGATCTTTGTTTAGACAAAAGGACGACCACTAAAGCATCCTATACTCAATGACCGTTTACCGAAGGCAACCAAGTGGGAGTGTACCCTAGGAGTGCGCATGTGCGTGTGATTCAATTTCAGATTATTCATCTTTGCACATTTAGGGTGATCTAACTTTTTTAAATTTAATCATACATTCTTGTCATGCATCCTAGTATCATCCATCTAACAGTTAATAATTTGCGGAATTTAAAATGCGGAAATTAAACTACGCTATTACAAGGCTTCGGGTATTTACATAGCCAAAAACAAACCCATTGAAAATAAAGCGATAAATGGAAATAAACTTCCTAATTAACTATTACAAACTGTAGGCAGTTACATTAATAGGGTAAAAATAGAAAAAATAAAGTGCGCGAGAAAAAATTAAGATCGTCGAGAAATTAGGGTTTTGACCCCTCTAACCTAATTAAAAGAAAAAATTGTTTTTTTTGTTGTTTTTAATAAAAGAAATAAGTTTTCTAAATTAAATATGCAATTAATTAGTTAATTAAATTAATTAATAAAAATAATTACATGACCTATTTTTGGTTTTTTGTTATTTTTAAGAAAAGAAAGAAAAATTAAATTTGGAATAAAAACCTAATTATTCTAATTATTTTTAATCTATTTACAAAATAATTAGAGTTTTCTAAATTAACAAACCTAATTAAATTAATTAATTTTTTTAATAAAAATAAAATCTAGACCTAATTTATGAAAAGTAATATTTTTTGTGATTTTTTGATAAAAAGAAAATAATTTGATTGGTTAGTAAATAAGTAAATTAAATTAAATGAAATAAATATAATAAAAAAAAGTAGAGAAAGAGATTGGGCCTGAGAAGCAATTTGAAGGGGGGTGTAAATAGTAAGCCTTGGCCCAAAACAAAGGAGGTCCGTTTTGACTTTCTGTGATCCCATGCAATGCGTTGACTGAGCCTCATGGTGTTCTTCCAGTGATGGCCCTTGGATCTGGCCTTAGGACACTTGGTAAGCTGGATTGTGAGGTCACATGATGGACCTTGGTTCTTGGTGCGCATCTGAATCTGAAAAGAAAAAATACATGAAATATTTGGGGGACCTGGGATTCGAATCCAGGTCCTGAAGCAATTTCCATGCTACGCTCACCACTCCACCACTTGTGTTCGTTTGTATAAATAATGAATAATAATAATAATATATAAAAACAAGAATTAGTGGAGGATGACAAAAAACGTGCGCCAGAGTTTGAATGCTCCAATAGGAATGTGACACGCAGGTCATCCCTGACTTTGTTCCGTTGGTAAAAGTGGAACACTTTTACCTACGGACATTTGTCTATCGCTATAGCCCCTGCCATTCTTAAAATCAAATACAAAAATGATAAATATAAACCAAAGCCATGGTTAGATTCGTCTGGACCTGCTAGTTTATTTGTGGCCCTTTCATGGCCCAATTTTGCTTGGATTCAAAAACCCCAAAGCGAGCTATGAAACCCTAACAATGGCACATTCCTATACATGCTATATAAATGAAATTAAACAACACAGAATGCTTTCATATGTCTTAAGGATCATGAATATACCATTATTTCATGCTATCAATGCCTAAATCATGGAATTCAATATCAAGAAAAGTTAGGTATCGTGACTGACTTACAGCGCAATATAGGGCTTGAAAATGCTTGGTTTCGATTGTTTTTGCTTGCTGGGAGTCTCAGGAAGTGATTGAAATAGCTAGGATGCCTTGAGGATGCCTGGAACACTGAATTCGATCTTGCACTTTTTCTTGATTTTTCAAGTTTGTGTTCTTGATGCTGCGCCTCTTTCTAACATCTCTTTTAGGTATGCCTCCCTTCTATATGTATCAAGGAATGTATTAGGGTTGATAACTGATCTCAATCTTCCTCCATCAATGAATTGGATCTTGATTTGATACACCTTGAAAATCTTTCCAAAAATGGCTTAATTCAATCTTTTTGTACACACCATGCCTTGATACGAATTTGAATATTTGCTAGCTGTAATTTAAAACCTGAAACAAGCACAAAATCTTTTGTTTTCAATATTTTGGATTTTATATGATTTATTTTGATTTAAATTGAATTAATTCAAATAAAAATCAAAATAAATAATAAAAACATAATAAGGACAAGTGGAAAGGTCTAGAGCTCGTGGACTATATTTCCAACTCAAAACAAGTGAAAAAGATTGGGCCCATTTGGCAAAAATTGAAGTTTTAAGCATAGTTGACTTTTGGCAATTTTGCAAAAAGGGTCAACTTCACAAATGCCTAACTTCCTAAATTTTGACTCTTTGGATGTTTTCTTGGACTTTTTAGAAAGCTTGAGATGTCCTATAATCAACCCTTTTGGTCTCATCTCAATTTGATATTCCATGCTCATGTATGAAGCTTTAACAAAAAAGGTGTTTTTGTTGACTTTTCAAAATGACCTATAATGTCCAAATTCATAACTTATTGTGAGTGCATATTTTGAACTTGGGAGATGAAGATGGATTGTAGGTAATTTCATACTCTTCAAAATGAGCTTTGGATGGTTCATTTCTCATAAAGTATGAGAAAGTTATGCTTGGTCAAAGTTGAGTTGACTTTTCCTACAAAACCCTAATTTAGCAACTTTTGGTTCTTGAGGAATTATGAGCAATCCTTGATGAATCATGATCAAACCTTGATCAAATGATGAAATATACTTCAAAATTAGGATGTTGACCAAAAATCTTGAAGTTTGACTGTTTGTGGGTCACAGTTGACTTTTGCCCTAGCACAGTCGATTTTTAGGCCTTTGAGCAATTGACTGAGCAAATTTCCTCTATAGGGCTTGAAACTTGACATGGATGATCTTGAGAACATATTAGGACAATGTTTAGAATTTGGGGTCCCTTGGACTCAAGTATCTTGATGCAACATGAAACCCTAATTTGAGGTAGACTGCCTTAGGAGAGAGCTTGTCTGGCCAACCCTTGGACTATCTTGAGCAACTTGAGTATCATTCTTGAAATGTTTTGAGAAAAATGGGAGGGAAAATTTTGGGGTACAACATTTTCCCCTGTTCAATCTTCTTAAACCTGAGAATATAGATTCGCTTTCATGCCTTTCGTGATCCGAAGGTGGAAGATGATTGAACACTAGAGTGCCCAGAAATTTGCACTCGCATGAAGTGGTGATTGTCTTGTGATGTCGGGAATGGGTTTAATGATTCCATTTGGAAATTGCTGACGGGGGGATGGGCTTAATGATGCCATCCTAAGGAGTGTTGATCACATACGAGATTTCTTAGCGAGAGCTTGTATACCTGTCATTGAGGAAGATTCCGCTGGGGAATACTGATCTCTGTTGGGAGAAGCAGAATTTTAGGAGCTTTGGTCGTCCGTCATTATGCTGGTGAATCATATCTGTTTGAATTTTAGGAACTTCGGTCGTCCGTATTCTACTGAGGAAACATCTCTGTTGAATTTTAGGAACTTCGTTCGTCCGTATTCTACTGAGGAATCATCTATATTAAATTTTAGGAACTTCAGTCGTCTGTATTCTACTGAGGAATCATCTCTGTTGAATTTTAGGAACTTCGGTCGTCCGTATTCTATTGAGGAAACATCTTTGTTGAATTTTAGGAACTTCGGTCGTCTGTATTCGACTGAGGAATCATCTCTGTTGAATTTTAGGAACTTCGGTCGTCCATATTCAACTGAGGAATCATCTCTCTTGAATTTTAGGAACTTCAGTCGTCCGTATTCTACTGAGGAAACACTTCTGTTGAATTTTAGGAACTTCGGTCGTCCGTATATTATTGAGGAATCATCTTTTGTTGAATTTTAGGAACTTCGGTCGTCTGTATTCGACTAAGGAAACATCTCTATTAAAGAGGAAAGTTGAATTTTAGGAGCTTCGGTCGTCCATTATTGAACTGGGGATTAAACTATTATCCAGTCATACCCGGGCTTTACAACTTGAATTTTGTGAGAATTTGATTGTATCCTTCCTGAAAGGTAAAGGTTAGCTGTATGTAATGCATGATATGTATCAAGCAATGATGTTCCCAAAATAAATGAGATTATGTTTGTATGATGCGTATATGCATGTGTCATGATGTATGGAAATGTGATGTTTTTAGCTGGGGAAAATAAATCTCGGGTTGCTGCTGGAGAATGCAAGAAATTGAACTCTTCGTTTCCGCTGGGGATAGTGAATGAAGATGATTGTGAGAATAAACATGCAGGAGAGGATAACTCCGTTGGGGAATAAACTGACGAGGAAATGAATCTGTGGGGAGGACAACTTCTGCTAGAGAACCTGTTAATTTGGAGAAATAACCTCGGTTGGGGATGAATCATCATTGCCGGTGATGATAAACTCTGTTGGGGATTGAGTTTCTATTTGTAAAAGGGAATGAACTCCACTGGGGATGATTTTACAGTTGTGACTTTACGGGGAATAATCTTTTAGACTCTACTGGGAATAATCTTCCAGTGCTGGTGATAGATAAACTCTGCTTGGGGGAGAATATCGTTGATTCATTCGCGATTGTGAATCTCAGCTGGGGAGAATTAACACCACTATCTTTATCTTACTCTGCGGGCAGTGAATGTTCTTTCAATCGTTTTCTCCAACTAGGTCTATCCCTATAACTGGTGAATAAAGCAACTCTAAGGCTTGGACATTTCTTGTTTGCCCCTGTTTCTGATATTACGAGTAATCGTCTTTTGTTTCGCATGTAAATATTTATGAGCAGCAATTATTGTCACATGCATATATCAAAAATGAACCATTGGACGTTCTTGCAAAACAAAATAGAAAAGAAAAATAATATGAAATTTCTTTGTGGAAATGAATCGTATTGATTTTGAAATTAGCCTGTAAATATACGTTTTTGTACAAGAGGCTGACGTCCTAGTAAGAGAACGCCGCCAAACAATAGAATTTATACAATTTGTGAAAAACGAAGAAAAACAACTATGTGAACAATCCCACTGGGTTCCAACTCTGCTATTGCCCTTATGTCCTCGAGCATTTCATCACTTTGATACTTGGTTGAAGGTAGATCTGATTGTTTGGCGTCGTTCGAGCCTGACAGTCGATACTGAAGTCTGGTTGCAAGGTGATCCAATGAGACATAGTGTTACGCCTTAATCCCTAATTTTTGCCTGGACCGCCCTTTCGGGTTTTCAGTCCACCGGGATTCCCTTTTTTGCCCAAGTCGCCTTTTCAGGTTTTCGACTTGCCGAGTGTACAGATTTTTTCATTTTCATCCCTTATTTTTCCCGAACCCTTTTGGTTCGCCGGGAAGCCCTTATTTTTGCCTAGGCCAGTCAACCTAGCGGGTCTTTGATTATGCATAGTATTTTTTCACTATGTCTGCATTGACGGGGTGAGGAAGGCCGTCACCATCCATGGTGGTTAGAATCATAGATCCTCTTGAAAAAATGTTCTTAACCACAAATGGCCCTTCGTACGTGGGGGTCCATTTGCCCCTGGGATCACCTTGTGGCAGTATTATGCGCTTGATTACCAGATCCCCAACTTGATACTCTTGTCATTTAACTTTCTTGTTAAATGCCTTGATCATTCGCTTTTGATACGTCTGACCATGACAAATAGCAGTGAGTCTCTTTTCATCGATTTAAGTTCAGCTGATCAAGCCGGGTCTGAATCCAGTCATCTTCGCGCAAACCTGCATCCTTCATAATCCGAAGAGAGGGTATTTGGACTTCAATGGGAAAGACGGCCTCCATGCCATATACCAAGGAATATGGTGTTACCCCTGTTGACGCCCGCGCTGAGGTACGATACCCATGAAGAGCAAATGGTAACATCTCATGCCAGTCTTTATATGTCACCGTCATCTTCTGCATAATCTTTTTGATATTCTTATTATCCGCTTCAACAACCCCATTCATATTCACCGGTAAGGAGAAGAGTTGTGATGCTGTATCTTAAACTGCTTGCAGAGCTCGGTGATCATCGTATTGTTGAGATTTGTACCATTGTCTGTAATGATCCTCTCTGGTACACCGTATCGACATATCAAATTGTGCCAAATAAACCGTGCCACGACGTTCTTGGTTACAGTAGCAAAGGAAGCTGCTTCAACCCACTTTGTAAAGTAATCAATAGCTACCAGGATGAAACAATGTCCGTTGGACACTGTGATACGGTGGCAGAACCGACTGTTTAATACTGGTTTGCGTTTTGCATTTTTTATTCGCAAAAATGTCGCGGTAAGCAAGAGTCGCCACCGACTTTTATTTTATCCAATCGGAAAGGAAAAAAGTACAGAAAAAATCCTTTTTCGAGATGTTTCTGAGTACGGGGGGTAGATTATAGAAAGGGAAGGTGTTAGCACCCTTTCTATCCATAGTTTTCTACGGGCTCTTAGGTACTTCCTCATCATTAAAAATTGCTTCTGTGTTTGTGTTTTGAAAAGTTTTGGTTTTACTTCGTTTTAACCCTTGTATCAGTCCTCAAGAGTGTTACGAAGTTGTTTTTGAAAACTTTGTTTGAAAAGTGTCTGGTGTTAAAAAGTTTGTTTGTTTTGAGAAAGTACCTAACAGTTATCTACCTACTCGAAAAAAGATCGTTTCTGTTTTTGTTTCCTTTAGACAGCACTATCCCACTATTAGTGAGTAGGTAGCACCATCGTTGGAGTTGTAAGGGTCAATTCGAAAGGGACGTAATGGTCATTGAAGGCAACATGTAAGGATATCTTAGCATTTTGAAGGGACTATCATCAAATATTCGTAGGCAACATCGAGGGACAAGATCATATATCGTAGGCAACTTCGAGGGACATCGAGGGACCATGATCTTTATGATGATTTTAACTAAGGGTCTTTGCTAAGGTATCCCTACGTTCGAGGGACATGTCCATTGTTTTCCGAGGCAACCAAGTGAGGAGTACCCTAGGAGTGAATATGTGCATATGATTTGTTTTAGTTATTTAATCTTTGCACAATAGGGGTGGTTGTTGAACCCACGCCCTTAACCTTCTCAGGATGTCTGTCTCGCCATGTATTGGTATCATGTGTTAGCTGTTCTGTTTTGGCCATTTGTGTTTTGGCCTCAACATTCTGTAATGAACCTGCATGGGATCCTGTCTAAATCTGCAGTGTTGAATCTCATGAACACATTAAATAAATGACTATATATCATGAAATACAAATAAAGTCAATATATGAAAAAATTTAATGTTAAAACCGATATGGCATGTATGAATGATTATACCCTTTTGATCATGGAGATCAAATCAGCCTTACCCTTACTGGAGAAGTAGTGATATGAATGCTTTTATGTCCTTTTGATCATGGAGATCAAGCCAGTCTTACTCTTACTGGAGAAGTAGTGAGATGTGGGTTTGTAACAGGGATGACTTGTTTGTAGTGAGATGGGGATTTGTAATAAGGATTTCAAGGTTTTAGGGTTCTTGAAAGAATTTGATATTCTGACAGCGTTGTGGTAAAGGCTTTTTCTTTTTCTTATCCTCTATTTTTTGTGTGAAAAGAATGAGATTATATAATATAAATTAGAGAGAAAAAATGGGCTTTGAATGTGCAATTGGGCCTCCAATGTTCACTTGAGTCCGTCACTTTCTAGGCAAAATCACAGGGGCTTAAGTGCAATTTTTGAAGTTGAAATGTGAAAACAAAATGTAGCCGACATCGAGAATTAACTCATGTCCGAAAATAGGCTCAATCAGATAAACGGTGAATTAGTTATGAATTTTTGAAGTTTCAGCTCAGACAAACTTATTTTGGGTTCTAGTGTCGACTCTGACACATTCTTCAATAAAAAACTGGTATTGATAGGAGCATAATCCAGTCTCGACTTTGGAAGAAAAGTTGTAGATCTCTGAGCCAGTGACTTTGTGTAAACATATGAGCCAAATCCGATAAAAATTGACCGAGTTATGAATTTTCGAAGTTTCGACCCAGATAAAATAATATTCAGCATTCAGGATTTTCGGCACGTCACACACACTCTGAGCAAAAAACGAAGGCCTTTTGAATACCATTCGAACTCGATACCTGCTGTGAAAACGTAGCCAATTCAAATTGTGAAATTTTGGCGCCACGATGAAAATCGACCAAGTTATGATTTTCTGAACATGATGCAAATAAATTTCTGTCACAAATTTTCTGTACGAAAATTCTTGAAAAATCCGCATTTTTGAAGACCTTCTGATCGAAATTGGCTTCCAGCCGTGAGAGATAAAAACGTAGATGACGTCAATACGGAATTTTGGCCACCGGAACAGGTTCAAAACGAGCCACGATCTTCAAGTTATGAATTTTTTAGCGCGTAAAAACTACACTTTCAGCACACTTTTTCACCATATTTCTTCGAGAAAACTCACACATTCGGATACCTTCTTTAAAGAATTGACTCTTGAGCCGAACTTGAATTTGAGAATACGTTACCAGAGATATCTTGGCGAAAGAACACCTGAATATGACGCGCCTGGTTGGACTTGTGAATCTTTGAACCCCGAATCGTTGCAAAATGGTTAACCAATCTTCAGCACGGAAAATACTCTGAGAATATCCATTGACGAAGTAACCGTCACTTGTAACTTGAAGAAGCTTGATAAATATACCTTTATTCCATAACCATAAAACCAATAATATGCGTGTATGAAAAGAGGGCAAATTTTGGGGTACAACAGCTGCCCCTGTTCAATCTTCTTAAACCTGAAAATTTAGATTGGCTCGTCTGCCTTTCGTGATCTAAAGGTGGAAGATGATTGAACACTAGAGTGCCCAGAAATTTGCACTCGTCTGTAATGATGCTTGACTATATAGGTAGTATCGGGAATGGGCTTACAGATGCCATTTGGAGGAGATGACGGGAGGTCACCGGAGATGGGCTTAAAGATTCCATCTAGAGGATGTTGATTTCCTGAGATATTCCTTTGATGAGAATTCATGTTCCTGTCATTGAGGAGGAATCTGCTGAAGAATGTTGGTCTCTGTCTTGGGAGAAATAGAATTTTAGGAGCTTCAGTTGTCCGTTAATCTACTGGGGAACTAACTCCGGCTTGAGGAAGCGAAAGTGAACTGCGTATCTAGTCGTGTATAGGCTGCATCGCGACCTACTAGGGAAAGGTGAAACTGATCATGTTTGATAGGTCCGGGTATTACAGTGTTGTGGACTGCTGTCTGGAGATAAGAGAAAAGAAACCTGGATGGTAAGGTTATGAGAAGGAACCTGGATAGTAGGGCTTATGGGAAGGAATCTGGGTAAGGTTGCTTCGTGAGGAGTTTGGATAAAACTGCATCTGAACCGAGAAGGAACCTGGGTAAGGTTGCTTTATGAGGAGTTTGGGTAAAACTGCATCTGAACCGAGAAGGAACCTGGGTAAGGTTGCTTTGTGAGGAGTTTGGGTAAAACTACATCTGAACCAAGAAGGAACCTAGGTAAGGTTGCTTTGCGAGGAGTTTGGGTGAAACTACATCTGAACCGAGAAGGAACCAGGGTAAGGTTGCTTCAGGATGAGTCTGGGTGAAACTGCATCTGAACCGAGAAGGAACCTGGGTAAGGTTGCTTTGTGAGGAGTTTGGGTAAAACTGCATCTGAACCGAGAAGGAACCTGGGTAAGGTTGCTTTGCGAGGAGTTTGGGTAAAACTGCATCTGAACCGAGAAGGAACCTGGGTAAGGTTGCTTCAGGATGAGTCTGGGTAAAACTACATCGGGAAATTGTAAGGAGGAACCTAGGTAAGGTTGCTTCAGGATGAGTCTGGGTGAAACTACATCGGGACCGAGAAGGAACCTGGGTAAGGATGCTTCGAGATAAGTCTGTGTAAAACTTCAGGAGGAACCCGGGTAAGGTTACTTCCGGATAAGTTTGTGTAAAACTTCAGGAGGAACCTGGGTAAGGTTACTTTGTGATAAGTTCGTGTAAAACTTCAGAATGAACTGGGGTAAGGTTACTTTGAGATAAGTTTGCGTAAAACTTCAGGAGGAACCTGGGTAAGGTTACTTTGTGATAAGTTCGTGTAAAACTTCAGAAGGAACCTGGGTAAGGTCACCTTGTGATAAGTTCGTGTAAAACTTCTAGAGGAACCTAGGTAAGGTTACTTTGTGATAAGTTCGTGTAAAACTTCAGGAGGGACCTGGGTAAGGTTACTTTGGGATGAGTTCGTGTAAAACTTCATTCAGAAATATATGAGAAAGGACCCGTGTAAGATTTTTCAAGATAAACCCGTGTGAAGCTGCATTTAGGAGAAACCCGTGTAAGATTTCTTCGTAACGAACCCGTGTAAAGCTGCATTTGATCGTGCAAATAATTACTCTGTTTAGTTTCCAGAGTTAATCTTGAACTTGCTGGAAGTTGTTGATGATAACCATCTTTCTTGAAAAGGTACATGATTAATCGTATATGATGCATGACATACATTGTATGATGATGTTCTCAAAACAAACGAGATTATGTTGTATGCAATATGTATGCGCACGTCATGATATATGAACATGAAATGCTATTGTGGCACGTCCGAGTTTAGGAAAATAAATCCCTGACTGTTGTTGGAGAATAAAGAGTTTCGCTCGCTGGGGATAACAACCGAAGATGATTTGAGAATAACTTGGCCGGAGAATAATTCCGCTGGAGAATAAACTGGCGATAAAAAAATGACTCTGGGGAAGAGATACTCTGTCAGAAGATCCGCTGATTTGGAGCAATAACCTCGGTTGGGGATGAATTACCATTGATGGCGATGATGAACTCTGTCGGGGATAAAATTTCTGTCTGTGGAAGAAATAAACTCCACTGGGGATGGTCTTCCATTGTTAGTGAAAGATGAACTCTGCTTGGGGATAATTAACAACACTGCTTTTGGATATTTCTTACTCTGCGGGGAGTGTAGATGTTACTGGGACGCGTGCTAAGGATATTACAATGACTTTGCATCAAGACTTTTCTACCCATGTACCTGCTGGAGAGAGTGCATGCGGAGGCCTTGTGGATTGAGTGTCATCCCAACTTATGAGGTGCTTGGTAACTGCCGATCGAAATGATAAGTCTTCTACTAATAGGCAAGTGACAAGATGACAGGACATAGTCGTACGCTTTAATTCCTAACTTTTGCCTGGACTGTCTTTTCATATTTTCAGTCCACCGGGATACCCTTTTTTGCCCAAGCCGCCTTTTCAGGTTTTCGACTTGCCAGGTGTAGAAATTTTTTTTTTTTTATCCCTTACTTTTGCCCGAACCCTTTTGGTTCGCCGAGAATGCCCTTATTTTTGCCTAGCCCAGTCAACCTAGCGGGTCTTTGTTCATGCGCAGTATTTTCTGACTATGTCCATGCTCTCAGGGTGTAGGGAGTTGTCACTGTCGGTAGTGTTGTGTTGCCACACTACCAGAAGATGTTCGTTTGATCATACAAGATTCGTTGCTAGAATTCATGTCCAATGCCCCAAGTGATTCAGATGAAGATCTGCCCCTGACTATTTGGCATTTTGAGAGATTCCTTGAATCTTGACTTGACTGCCCCAGATGATGGACAATGATCATGTCGTTCCCCTTGGTTGGAAGTGTTTTTTCCACTTTAGGTGATCCTTTTTATTGAGAAGGTTTTTGTTCACTAGATATTCGTCATGCGAATTTCTCTGTTGTTGAACAAATAGTCATATGAAAACAATGTTATTTTAAGAATGCAAAGCTTATGTCTGTCTTGAAGTTTGAAAATTCATTTTTTAGTAAAACAATTTTTTTTTTGTAAAAGTGTGATGTCAACTCAGGATTTACAGCAAGTCCTACATGAGTCAAGATACCTTTTTTAACAGTATACTTTCAAACTGACCCATGCTTCAGCTAGGACTTTCAAGGGTTATAACGTGGCCTGGTTCACGGTTCAAGAAACAAAGGATAAAGGCTCAAAATTTATTTGTACCCGCCCGCTCTTCGTGATGTTCTTCAGTCCTATGCTCAGTTAATTGCGCATTTAGAATCCCAGTTGTCTGGCATCTTTTCCTTGATATTCTGATGATGGTTCAGATACTGAAAGTTTATTTGGAAGAGGTAGTCATTTTGTAATCTATATTTTTGTCTAGGATTGGTAGGACCTCTTTTTATTTATTTATTATTATCCCTGTCTTTTGCCTGAGCTGTTTCTTTTGTGATTACAGTCAGCGGAATGCCCCAGTTTTTTCTTAAGTCTCCTTCATAGATTTTGACTTAATGGGCTTTTATTTCGAGAGATAATGGCTGTCTGTCTTGATGATTATAGGGAACCATCACCATCTTTTGTTTTGGAAGGACGTCTTCGATGTCATTCATTGTGTACGAAGCGGCAAATCGTGACTGAATGCGCCTCTGAATTAACTGAGAAAACTACCCTGCCCCAGGTTATGATTAAGGGTTTTAATATGTGTGAAAATAAAAAATCCTACTTCTTTGGCTCGAAGGGGTTGACTAGGGATTATCTTTCTTATAACTCCACTGTTTAGGATTTGAAACAACGCCTGTACATTGTCAGCGGGGTCCGTTCAAAAGCATACTGTAGAGAACATGGTATCGTTTTCGTCATCCTCCCTCTAAAGGCTTAGAGTTTTTAATCAAGAGTTGAATATCACAAAAAGGAAAGCAATTTAAATATAGTGAATACAAATGAATTGATTCAAAACAGACATATGCAATGCATTAATAAAGTAACAGAGTTTGACATGAATAGATGTTCGAACAATCAAAAGAAAATTTCAAATTTCAAATTCTAATGAACAAAAGCCTCTCTTGTCAGAACTTGTCTCTTTAAATGGTGAGCCTTGGAGGATTGACAGAAACATTCCAGTTGACCATCTTGTGTGAATTCTAATGCTCCTTCATCAATCAGGTCTTGAATTTTGTATTTCAACCTCTAACAGTCAGAAGTATCATGACTCAGATTGTTGGAGTGATATGCACACCTTGCATCAGGGTTGTAGTTAGGCGAAGAAATATTGGGATTCGGATGAGGCCCTATCAACGTAACCAGATTCATCCTCAACATGTATTGTAAAGCTTGAGACAGCGGCATGTTGAGTTTGGTAAACTGCCTCTTGGGTGTATCTGGCTTACTCTGATTAACCCGTTGTTTTGGCGAGATTGTTGTTGGACCCGTGATGTAGTAGCAACTTGGAAAGGTCCACTCTTCACCAAACCAACCTTTTGTCTTCTTGGAGGTTGATCAATGCCTTGGTCCCCGACCTTGACTGTTTGCTTCATACTGTTGTATCCGTCTTGATGAAGTTGGTTAATGATGGCTTTCAGCTCTTCTTGTCTTCGGGCTAGGCCTTGGATAAGAGCCATCTTCCCCAGCATCTGGGTTCTCATTGCACCTACCTCAGATTGCAGTTGTTCCAGCCGTTCGTCCTTATTGTCTTTAGGACTTTTCTTGACCAAGTTCCCAATGAGGAGTGTTTTCAATTCTTCCTGCCCCTTGGATAGGTTTAGGCATATTTCCCTGAACTGAGCTTCTTGAGTTTGAAGATCTCTGTTGTCTTGTTTGAGAGCCATTGCTGAAATAAACAGCGAGAACATGAGAGACCTGTATTGGAATACCTGTTATGCAATGATATGTATGATATATGTATGCAATGTTTTCAAGGATCTCGCGAGGTAAACAAGAAACTATTAGAATTTGATTGCAGCTTCATTGAAGAAACTTCATGTCGTTAAGAGTCCTTCTTCAAGAGTCAAGCTCACCATATCGAGTGGGTCATAGCCACTGACCCAAGTTATCGTGTTTTGATCTCTAGACGATATTGGCAAGAGGAAAATAAATCCCTTTGCCTATTGCTAGACGTCTGGTTTACCATAACCTACATCACAAACCCTTGAGATCATTGAAATGATTAAGGAAATGTTAAGGCATGATGTTATGATGTGTATGCTATGCGTTTAAGCAAAAGTGCGAGGTGATGTAAGCAAGTAAATCCGGCAAGAAATCCAAGTTATTGGATAAGGACTATAAACCAAACCTGCAAGGAACTCATGTTGTCCGATAATAAAACTGTACAAGTAGTTCAAGTTGAAAGCACACAAGTTACACAAACAGCCTTAGGTTTAGGCTTGCATGGGTTTTAAGGTAGTACCCTCTTGCAGTTTAGTCGGTTCAACCTGTCCTAATAATAGTAACCGGGTTCTAGAGGTTCTCATTATCACTGACCATCCTACATCAGTCATAATTTCAGCTCACGCAATCTTTTCTTGCGGTCGGAACCATCTCGAGAGTATGATCTCAATGAGTGTAGCATCTCACTACTTCCTATGGCCAAGTTGGTCAATTATAGGTTCTAAGGTCAGTTGATGCTTAAAGACCCATATAGCAGCCCCATATTCTCCTTGTTGCTCCACAAGGAATATCGGTACCGACAAATGTGCCACATCAACGTAGCTACTACTTCAACCGTATCGGTCTACGTTGTACAGTTCCCTCACAGTCTATTGCTACTTACCTAAAAGGTGTCCCCCAGATCCGGGTTAGGATCTATAGTAACTCCGATACAAAGCCCACAAAAATAAAGCAATCAAATAAAAAAATAGAAGCAATATGATGAACTAATCATAAGGTATACCCCACTTATTAAGTCCCTAGCAGAGTCGCCAGTTCTGTGATACGGTGGCAGAACCGACTGTTTAATACTGGTTTGCATTTTGCGTTTTTTATTTGCAAAAATGTCGCGGTAAGCAAGAGTCGCCACCGACTTTTATTTTATCCAATCGGAAAGGAAAAAAGTACAGAAAAAATCCTTTTTCGAGATGTTTCTGAGGATGGGGGGTAGATTATAGAAAGGGAAGGTGTTAGCATCTTTTCTATCCATAGTTTTCTACGGGCTCTTAGGTACTTGCTCATCATTAAAAATTGCTTCTGTGTTTGTGTTTTGAAAAGTTTTGGTTTTACTTCGTGTTAACCCTTGTATCAGTCCTCAAGAGTGTTACGAAGTTGTTTTTGAAAACTTTGTTTGAAAAGTGTCTGGTGTGAAAAAGTTTGTTTGTTTTGAGCAAGTACATAACAGTTATCTACCTACTCGAAAAAAGATCGTTTCTGTTCTCGTTTCCTTTAGACAGCGCTATCCCACTATTAGTGAGTAGGTAGCACCGTCGTTGGAGTTGTAAGGGTCAATTCGAAAGGGACGTAATGGTCATTGAAGGCAACATGTAAGGATATCTTAGCATTTCGAAGGGACTGTCATCATATATTCGTAGGCAACATCGAGGGACAAGATCATATACCGTAGGAAACTTCGAGGGACATCGAGGGACCATGATCTTTATGATGATTTTAACCGAGGGTATTTGCTAAGGTATCCCTACGTTCGAGGGACATGTCCATTGTTTTCCGAGGCAACCAAGTGAGGAGTACCCTAGGAGTGAATATGTGCATATGATTTGTTTCAGTTATTTAATCTTTGCACATTAGGTGATCTACCGTTTTAATTTTCTAAAGATTCTTGTCATACAATCCTATTACCATACATCTAGGCAGTTTATAGTTTGCGAAAATATAAAGTGCGGAAAATAAGTTAAGCTATTACAAGACTTCGGGTATTTACATAGCCAAAAACAAACCCTTAAAAAAATGATAAATTAAAGTAAAAAGGTCCTAATTAATCTATTACAACTTGTGAGTAATTACATTAATATGGTAAAATAAAATAAAGCGCGTGCGAATAAAGAACGAGAGAGAATTAGGATTTTGACCCCGTCTAACCTAATCGAAAGAAAAATTATTTTTTTGTTGTTTTTAATTATTTCTAAGAAAAAAGAATTAGGTTTTTTAAAATTAAATACAAAATTAATTAGTAATTAAATTAGTTAAAAAAAATAATTAGATGGCCTATTTTTGTGTTTTGTTATTTTAAGAAAAAAAGAAAATAGAATTAAGTTAGAAACAAAATCCTAATTGTTCTAATTAATTTTAATTTATTTACAAAACAATTAAAGTTACCTAAAATTAAATTAAAACCTAAAATTAATTATTCGAGTTTAGGAGGAAAAATCAAAGGTTTGTGAAAAATGTTAAGTTTTATGAAAAAAAAGGTTTTAAACAGAAAGAATAACAATAGGTAAAAGGATAAATAGAAAGGAAGAAAATCAAAACCAATAGGGGTGGTTGTTGAACCCACGCCCTTAACCTTCTCAGGATATCTGCCTCGCCATGTATTGGTATTATCTGTTAGCTGTTCTGTTTTGGCCATTTGTGTTTTGACCTCAACGTTCTGTAATGAACCTGCATGGGATCCTGACTAAATCTGAAGTGTTGAATCTCATGAACACATTAAATAAATTACTATATATCATGAAATACAAATAAAGCCAATATATGAAAAAATTTAATGTTAAAACCGATATGGCATGTATGAACGATTATACCCTTTTGATCATGGAGATCAAATCAGCCTTACCCTTACTGGAGAAGTAGTGATATGAATGCTGTGATCGGTGGAAATAGAACTGACTGTTTTTAGCTGGTTCGTGAAATGTCGCGGTAAGCAAGAGTCGCCACCGTCTTTTATTTTCTCCAACATGGACAGGACAAAAGCACAGCAAAATTCCTTATGAGATTGTTTCTCGGTTCGAGAGGTAGATTTATAGAAAGGGAAGGTGTTAGCACCCTTTCTATCCGTGGTTATCCACGGGCTCTTAGATACTTGCTCTTATGTTTTCAAAGTGATGTTTTCTTTTCAAAATGTGAGTGGGTTTGAAAAAAGTTTCATTGAAAGATTTCTGAATGACTCTTGTATCTGTCCTCAAGAGTGTTTGAAAAAATTTGTTTTGAAAGCTTTTGAAAGTGTCAGTGTGAAAAGTTTTTTTGATTTGTTTTTGAAGAGAGCAAGTATCCATGAGTCATCTACCTACCCTAAGGAATTAGGCTGTGTAAAAGTCCTTAAGGTAGTGTCATCCCACCATTGAGAGGTAAGTAGCACCACCGTTGGAGGTGTTCGGGTCAATTCGATTTTAGGGACAGTGTGGTCATCGAAGAAACAGTTAGGACACCTTAGAAGCAACTCTAATGTCCTAGATCCTTTTTAATCCGAGGCAACCGTTTCGAGGCAACTGTTTCGAGGAAACTGTTTCGAGGCAACTGGATCTTGGACATAAGAGCGACCGCTAAAACGTCCTATACTTGACGACCACGTTTCGAAGGCAATGAGTGAGGCGTACCCTAGAAGTGGTGTGTGTATTGTGTGTTGTTTTCATGTTAACAATTATCTTTGATCATGGCATTGTGAGCTACGAGTTGTTTTTAATTACCATACATTCTTTCATGCAAGTTTAGCAGTTAGGAGTGCGGAAAATTAAAAGACGGAAAGATAAAAGCTACGCTATTATAAGGCGCGGGTCTATACATCGCCAAAATACAAAGACCCGTTTTTGATAAAGATGCGGAAAGTAAAAAAAACAGTAAACCTAATTACTATTACATCCTTGAACAGTTACATAATAATTAATAAGAAAATAATGCGCGAAAAGAATTAAATTGAACGTCCGAGGGTTTTGACCCTTTGTTTGAAATTAAATTAAATTAAGACCTAATTATTTAATTAAGGAAAAGAAAGTGTTTTTTATGTTTTTTTTGTATTTAATGAAATAAAGAAAAAGAATTAAAGAAAAAACCTAGTTCTATGTTTATTTTAATTATTAATGAAAATATCAAAGTTAACCTAATTTACTAATTAATTAATTTACATATTTATGTACAAAAATAATAGTAATTAATAATGATAATAATAATTAATAATAATAATAATAATGATGAAAAAAAAGAATCAAAACCTAATTCTATAGAATTTTATTTATTAAGAAAAAGATTGAATTTTAAACCTAAATTAACCTAGATTAGTTATTAGAGTTTATTTACAAAAATAAATTAGTGAGGAAATTAATAAATAATTAAATATATTTTGTATTTTGATTTTCTGTTTTTATTATGGAAAAAAATTATTTTATCGTGAATTAATAATAATTAAATAATTAAAAGAATTGGAAAAAGAAAAGAAAATGAAATAAAATTATGCAAAGCAAACCAAGGGGGTGTCTGGCCCAAAGGGAGGTTTTTTGAAGCAACTCAGGCCCATTAGACAAGGCAGGCCTCGTTGACTTTTCAGATTGGGTGCACGCTCATTGACTGAAGCATACCATGGACTTCATTCTGTGGCCCTTGGATTATTGATCAAGACCATCTGGCAAGCTACGCGTGAGTACGTATGGTGGAGCATTGAATGAGTGCTGCACTAGAACATGTTAAAACAAAAATCATCAATTATATGGGGGGACCTGGGAATCGAACCCAGGTCCCTATGCTTGCAAGACACGTCCTCCACCATCTGGCCATTTGCGTTTGTTTGTATACATAACAACAAAGAAATATAATATATGAACAATACTAATTATACTGGGACATTGAAAAAGCGCGCCATGATTTGAATACTCCAGTAGCGCTTGGACAGCTCATCCTTCTTCTTCGTTTTCACCTGCAAACATGAATAAGATAGCGGGGGTTTTAAACCCCCACTAAGTATAATAGTGAAAAATAGCGAATAGAAGTAGAGGAAATATAAAAAGGGCGCGATAGGTCCATCTTGTTCGTACTGAGCTTCTGAATTTAACTGTATAGGTCTCAAGGTCTGATTTTTGCTCAGTAAGAAAGCCCTAATTTTCAAGCTTCTAAACCCTAGATTTTGTCCATGGTGGATTTCGATTCAGGCAGCCTTAGCACAATTAAGTTATCTCAAACGCTTCAGGAAGGTGTCAGTAATACAAATCAACAAGCAAAACACGTTAATGATGCATGTAAATTAGATTTCGATTAAGAAAATATTTGATCAAACCATGACTTTGTTTTACCGTTTCCTTGAGCTATGAGGTTGGAAAGTGTTTGCAATATGTTCAGGAGACTCTCAGCAAGGGATTAGAATCCTTTTTAGGCTTTGAAACGCGCTGCAAGTATGAAATCAGTTTCACAATTTTCTTGAGTTTTTGCAAATTGGCTATGGAGTTTTCAGCAGCTTTCATGTGTGTCCAGCTTTAGGGTTAGCTTATGCCTTTGTATGTGAACGAATTTAGGTCAAAACCTTGGCCCAAAAGTCCATGAATTAATGTTTGCAATCTTTGGTTTTTAATCATGAAATTTTCAATTTTTTTCAATGAAAACCTTGCCAAATATGGATGATTTTCCTTGTTTGATTGAGAAACGACTTTTCCAGCTTGCCCTGATCAGATTTGCTCCACCAAAAGATCCAAAACATATCTTTTTTAATTTTCCTATAATTAAAACCAATTAAATGAATTAATAATAATAAAAATTCAATTAATTAATTAAAAATAAGAAAATAAGTTATTTTGAGCTCAATGGGTCGTGCATAGGCTTTGGGTAATGATTCAAGAAAGAATTTGAGGCCCATTAGCAAAATTGAAGCTTTTTAGGCAAAGTTGACTTTTGAAAGTTCCCAAAAATTTCCCAACTTCTCCAATGCATATATTGCTCAATTTTGAAGCTATGGACATGTTCTTGGACATTTTGGAAAGGTCTTGAAGTCCTCTAACCAACGTCTTTGGTTCCATGTCATTTTGATTTACCAATCTCAAGTTATGGTCTTTGACTTAAAGTGCCTCTTTGTTGACTTTTGAAAATGACCTATAATGTTGAAATTGATAACTTTTTGTGAGAGAATTTCTTGGACTTGGAGTGTGAAGATGAGTTGTATGAAATGTCATCCCCTTCAAAATGAGCTTTGGATGGGATTTTTCTGATGAACCATGAAGAAGTTATGCCTTGGTCAATTTGCAGTTGACTTTTCAGCTGTCCAAAAATGGAAACTTTTGCATCTTGAGACTTTTTGAGCCATGCTTGTGGAATCATCATCAAGAATTGATAAAATGATGATTGTGTCTTCAAAATAAGATGTTGACCAAAATTTTTGACTTTTGACTTTCAAATGACCATTTTGCCCCTGCAGTTGACTATGGAGCAATTAGGGTTTTTGACTGTGCAATTTGATGCTGTGAGTCTTGAAACTTGACATATGGATGTTTGACAATGTATATAGGCATATGGGACTTGATTGGACCCTTTAAAATCTCAATTTCTTTGCAAGAACCAAAACCCTAATTTTGACTGTGTTAGGAGGCAATTGGATAGTGCAACCCTTGAGATATTTTGAACCATCTGGAGATTGACCCTTGACAAGTCTTGAAGAATATGGGAGAGAAAATTTTGGGGTACAACAGTTGCCCCTGTTCAATCTTCTTAGACCTGAGGATTTAGATTGGCTTGCACGCCTTTCGTGATCCGAAGGTGGAAGATGATTGAACACTAGAGTGCCCAGAAATTTGCACTCGCATAGTAGAGTGTTAGCAATGTGATGGTGGGAATGGGCTTATAGATGCCATTTGGAGGAATGATGGATAGGGGGATGGGCTTATAGGTGCCATCTGGAGCTGTGACGGAGCCTTGTCGGGAATGGGCTTATAGATGCCATTTGGAGGCTGTAATGGTAGTTGTGGAGATGGGCTTATAGATGCCATCTGGAGGTTGTCGATCGCGTAAGAGATTCCTTAGCGAGAACTTGCGTACCTAAGAAAGAAAAATAATTACCTGGCCTGTTACGGGAGTTGACCTTCAAACTCTTTATGTAGATGTGCCCTGGCTGGATACAGGTATCGAATCTTCAAACTCATCAGACGTGCCCTGGCAGGATACAGGAATCGAGTCCGGAAAATAGTCGTCAATAGATACACCCGGGGAGGATACAGGAATCGGATCTTCAAACTCTTCAGACGTGCCCTGGCAGGATACAGGAATCGAGTCCGGAAAATAGTCGTCAACAGATACGCCCTGGCTGGATACAGGAATCGGATCTTCAAACTCTTCAGACGTGCCCTGGCAGGATACAGGAATCGAGTCCGGAAAATAGTCGTCAACAGATACACCCTGTCTAGATACAGGAATCGGATCTTCAAACTCTTCAGACGTGCCCTGGCAGGATACAGGAATCGAGTCCGGAAAATAGTCGTCAACAGATACACCCTGGCAGGATACAGGAATCGGATCTTCAAACTCTTCAGACGTGCCCTGGCAGGATACATGAATCGAGTCCGGAAAATAGTCGTCAACAGATACACCCTGGCAGGATACAGGAATCGGATCTTCAAACTCTTCAGACATGCCCTGGCAGGATACAGGAATCGAGTCCGGAAAATAGTCGTCAAAAGATACACCCTGGCAGGATACAGGAATCGGATCTTCAAACTCTTCAGACGTGCTCTGGCAGGATACAGGAATCGAGTCCGGAAAATAGTCGTCAACAGATACACCCTGGCTAGATACAGGAATCAGATCTTCAAACTCTTCAGACGTGCCCTGGCAGGATACAGGAATCGAGTCCGGAAATAATCGCTCGCAGATATGCCCTGGCTAGATACAGGTATCGAATCTGGAATTGCGACAGTTGATAGTAATCATCTTTGTATTGATCTTGGTCCTGAAAAGACAAAACGTTAGTTGTATGCAATGTCATGATGTATGACATGCGTGATGTTCTCAGAATAAATGAGATTGTATGTCCAGGATGCGTATGTGCATGCTATAATGTATGAAGATGTGATGTTTATGACTGTATTTTTGTCTAGGAAAATGAATCTTTGACGAATGCCGAGAAGTCAAACCCTGGGCTGATGTTTGAAGAGTAGAGTTCTTCATTTCCGCTGGGGATGACGGTTGCGAGAATAAACCTGTAGGAGAAGATGACTCCGTTGAGGAATAAACTTGTTGGAGAGATTACTCTGCGGGGAATTACTCTGTGGGAGAAGAGGTACTTTGCTGAGATGTTGATGATAACTCCGTTGGGGATACCATTGTTGAGCTCTGTTGGAAGATTTGATGAACTCCGCTGGGGATAGGAAGACTTCGCCGGGGACGATCTTTCCGTGGCAATTGGCTGAGGATAACCCAGTTATAAGCTCTGGTGAGGAATAACTTTTGAATGAAACCGGGGGACCATTCGTACTCTGCAGGTGATAAGCTCCCAGAATCTACTGGGGATAAGCTTCCTATTCTACTGGGGAAATTGATTGAACTCTCCTGGGGAAACCTTTGAGATTGCACTGGGGAAGTGGCTCCACTGGATGTCGGTATTCCGCCGGGGAACAATCTTATATCAAGATTGTCGGGGATGATTGCTAGGAATGTTTGTATACTCCGTTGGGGAATATTGAGATCTTCGGGGGATAATCCAACTTCCTTAAGGCTGACTGTAGGCTAACCCTGCTCGGGGAGAGTGTTGCTGACTTACTGGATATACAGTGCCTTATTAGGGTTGATGGGAGACCAACTGCTTGGGAGTGTATTGCTGAGTCTTATCTTACTCGGCGGGGAGTGAAGGTATCTGGGTTACATTCTTCAGCCGAACTTACCTTGGTACCTTGGTGGACAGAGCAATTAGATTGCTTAGACAACTCATTATTGCCCCTGTTTTTGATGTTACCTGTAATTAATCCTTTGTTTTGTATGCAAATATTTATGAGTTAGCAATTAGTGTCAAATGCATATATCAAAAATTGAACATTGGACGTTCTTTACAAAACAAAACAGAAAAAAGAAAAAACAATTGGCAATTGGTCTGGAAAGTGAATTTGTATTGATTTTTGAATTTTCCTGTAAATAGGCGTTTATGTACAAGAGGCTGACGTCCTAGTAAGAGAACACCGCCGAACAACAGAGTTTATACAATTTTTGTGAAAAAGGAAAACAAAACAACTATGTGGAGAGAATAATCCCACTGGGTTCCAACTCTGCTATCGCCTTTATGTCTTCGAGTGTCTCATCACTTGGCTTCTTAGTTGAAGATGAAGCTGACTGATCGATGCCGTCTGAACTTGATGTTGATACCGGATTCTGGATGCAAGGTGATCCAATGAGACATAGTATTACGCTTTAATCCCTAACTTTTGCCTGGACCGCCCTTTCGGGTTTTCAGTCCACCGGGATACCCATTTTTGCCCAAGCCGCCTTTTCAGGTTTTCGACTTGCCGGGTGTACAGATTTTTTCATTTTCATCCCTTATTTTGCCTGAACCCTTTTGGTTCGCCGGGAAGCCCTAATTTTTGCCTAGGTATGTCAACCTAGCGGGTCTTTTATCATGCGTAGTATCTTTTTACTATGTCTGCATTGGCGAGGTGAGGAAGGTCGTCACCATCCATGGTGGTTAGCATCATGGCCCCTCCTGAGAAGACATGTTTAACCACAAATGGCCCTTCGTATGTGGGGGTCCATTTGCCCCTGGGATCACTTTGAGGAAGAATGATGCGTTTGATTATCAAGGTCCCCAACTTGATACTCTTGTGGTCTGACCTTCTTGTTAAATGCCCTGATCATCCGTTTTTGATACGTTTGACCATGACAAATAGCAGTGAGCCTCTTTTCGTCAATTAGGTTTAATTGATCAAGTCGAGTCTGGATCCAGTCATCTTCGCTCAAGCCTGCATCCTTCATTATCCGGAGAGAGGGTATCTGGACTTCAATCGGCAAGACTGCCTCCATGCCATAGACCAAGGAAAAAGGAGTTGCCTCGGTTGACGTTCTTGCTGAGGTACGGTACCCATGAAGAGAAAACGGTAACATCTCGTGCCAATCTTTGTACGTCACTGTCATCTTCTGCACAATCTTTTTGATATTCTTATTTTCCGCTTCTACAGCCCCATTCATCTTCGGCCGGTAAGGAGAAGAGTTGTGGTGCTGTATCTTGAATTTCTCGCAGAGCTCAGTGATCATCTTGTTATTAAGATTGGTACCATTGTCCGTAATGATCCTTTCCAGGACGCCGTATCGACAGATCAGGTTGTGTCGAATGAACTGTGCCACGACGTTCTTGGTTACGGTTGCGTAGGAAGCTGCTTCAACCCACTTTGTAAAGTAATCAATCGCTACCAGGATGAAGCGATGCGTGTTGGATGCCGTAGGTTTAATCTCGCCGATCATATCAATGCCCCACATTGCAAAAGGCCAAGGTGCAATCAAGACATTCAGAGGGAATGGAGGAACGTGCACCTTATCTGCATAGATCTGGCACTTATGACATGTCCGAGAATGTTGGTAACAATCAGCTTCCATTGTGGACCAGAAATATCCTGCCCGAAGGATTTTCTTTGCCATGGTATGTCCACTGGAATGCGTTCCGAAGGTACCTTCATGCAGCTCTGCCATGATCTTTTCTGCTTCAGTCTTATCCATACAACGCAGTAAGGTTGAATCATGGTTTCGCTTGTAGAGAATGCCATTGCTGAGGAAGAACTTTGCTGCGAACCTTCTCAGAAACTTCTTGTCGTTGACAGATGCACCCTCGGGGTATTCTTGAGCTTCCAGATACCTCTTCACCTCATGATACCAGGGTTTTTCAGTTACTATCTCAGCCTCAAGATCACAGCAATATGCAGGTTCATCCAGTTTCCAGATAATGATCCGGGGAGCCTCATTATCCCATTTGACTTTGAACATGGAAGACATCGTAGCTAACGCGTCTGCCAACTGATTCTCCTCTCTTGGGAAGTGTTTAAAAGTTATCTTCGTGAAATGGGGGATCAACGTCAAAACACATCCTTTATAAGGAATAAGGTTTGGGTGTTTCGTATCCCACTCGCCTTTGATCTGATTGATCACGAGAGCAGAATCTCAAAAGACACTCAGAAACTTGATCCTTAAGTCAATTGCAGCTTGAAGACCCATGATGCATGCCTCATACTCTGCCATGTTGTTGGTGCAGTTGAAACATAGTCGGGCGGTAAGTGGAGTATGAGTGCCTTTTGGGGATATGATCACGGCGCCGATACCGTTACCCAAAGCGTTGGAGGCTCCGTCAAAGTGCATAGACCATCGGGATCCTTCCTCAGGTCCTTCATCCGGTCCGGGTACTTCACAATTAGTCACTACCATGATGTTCTCGTCTGGAAACTCAAAGTTCATTGACTGGTAGTCGTCTACTGCCTGGTGTGCCAAGTGGTCTGCCAGTACACTTCCTTTGATTGCTTTCTGAGTCGTGTACTGGATGTCGTATTCCGTCAAGATCATCTGCCATCTTGCTATTCTTCCAGACAGAGCAGGCTTTTCGAATATGTACTTTATTGGATCCATTTTTGAAATCAACAGAGTAGTGTGAGTCAGCATATACTGTCTCAGCCGACGAGCAGCCCATACCAAAGCGCAGCAAGTTTTCTCGAGCAGTGAGTATCGGGTCTCACAGTCGGTAAACTTTTTGCTAAGGTAATAAATGGCGTGCTCATTTCGGCCAGACTCGTCATGCTGCCCCAGCACACGCCCCATTGAGTTGTCAAGTACTGTCAAGTATAGTATTAGAGGTCTCCCTTCAACTGGTGGCATAAGAATGGGTGGTTCTTGGAGATACTCTTTGATTCTGTCAAAAGCGGCCTGACATTCATTGTTCCAACGTACTACTTGATCTTTCTTCAGCAGCTTGAAGATTGGTTCACAGGTAGCAGTTAGATGGGAGATGAATCGAGCAATGTAATTTAGACGTCCTAGAAAGCCTTTGACTTCTTTCTATGTCTTGGGAACTGGCATCTCTTGTATGGCTTTAACCTTGGCAGGGTCCACTTGAATACCCTTGTCGCTCACGACGAAGCCTAGAAACTTCCCAGATCTTACCCCGAAGGTGCACTTGTTCGGGTTCAACCTCAGCTTGTACAACTTCAGACGGTCAAACAGCTTCTGTAGATGGTCAAGGTGTTCCTCCTCAGTTTGGGACCTTGCAATCATATCATCGACGTACACTTCAATCTCATGGTGGATCATGTCATGAAATAAAGCGACCATGGCACGTTGGTAGGTTGCCCCAGCATTTTTCAACCCAAAAGGCATGACCTTGTAGCAGAAGGTGCCCTACTGAGTAACAAAGGTAGTCTTTTCCATATCTTCAGGAGCCATCTTGATCTGATTATAACCTGAAAAACCATCCATGAAGGAGAACACCTTGTGCTGAGCAGTATTGTCAACCAGAACGTCGATGTGAGGCAGGGGGAAGTCATCCTTGGGGCTCGCCCTGTTCAAATTTACTAATTAGTTAACCTTCTATGTTTATTTTAATTATTAATGAATATATCAAAGTTAACCTAATTTACTAATTAGTTAATTTACATATTTATGTACAAAAATAATAGTAATTAATAATGATAATAATAATTAATAATAATAATAATAATGATGAAAAAAAAGAATCAAAACCTAATTCTATAGAATTTTATTTATTAAGAAAAAGATTGAATTTTAAACCTAAATTAACCGAGATTAGTTATTAGAGTTTATTTACAAAAATAAATTAGTGAGGAAATTAATAAATAATTAAATATATTTTGTATTTTGATTTTCTGTTTTTATTATGGAAAAAAATATATTTTATGGTGAATTAATAATAATTAAATAATTAAAAGAATTGGAAAAAGAAAAGAAAATGAAATAAAATTATGCAAAGCAAACCAAGGGGGTGTCTGGCCCAAAGGGAGGTTTTTTGAAGCAACTCAGGCCCATTAGACAAGGCAGGCCTCGTTGACTTTTCAGATTGGGTGCACGCTCATTGACTGAAGCATACCATGGACTTCATTCTGTGGCCCTTGGATTATTGATCAAGACCATCTGGCAAGCTACGCGTGAGTACGTATGGTGGAGCGTTGAATGAGTGCTGCACTAGAACATGTTAAAACAAAAATCATCAATTATATGGGGAGACCTGGGAATCGAACCCAGGTCCCTATGCTTGCAAGACACGTCCTCCACCATCTGGCCATTTGCGTTTGTTTGTATACATAACAACAAAGAAATATAATATATGAACAATACTAATTATACTGTGACATTGAAAAAGCGCGCCATGATTTGAATACTCCAGTAGCGCTTGGACAGCTCATCCTTCTTCTTCGTTTTCACCTGCAAACATGAATAAGATAGCGGGGGTTTTAAACCCCCACTAAGTATAATAGTGAAAATTAGTGAATAGAAGTAGAGGAAATATAAAAAGGGCGCGATAGGTCCATCTTGTTCGTACTGAGCTTCTGAATTTAACTGTATAGGTCTCAAGGTCTGATTTTTGCTCAGTAAGAAAGCCCTAATTTTCAAGCTTCTAAACCCTAGATTTTGTCCATGGTGGATTTCGATTCAGGCAGCCTTGGCACAATTAAGTTATCTCAAACGCTTCAGGAATTTGACTGTGTTAGGAGGCAATTGGACAGTGCAACCCTTGAGATATTTTGAACCATCTGGAGATTGACCCTTGACAAGTCTTGAAGAATATGGGAGGGCAAATTTTGGGGTACAACAAATGCTTTTATATCCTTTTGATCATGGAGATCAATCCAGTCTTACCCTTACTAGAGAAGTAGTGAGATGTGGGTTTGTAACAGGGATGGCTTGTTTGTAGTGAGATGGAGATTTATAATAAGGATTTCAAGGTTTTAGGGTTCTTGAAAGAATTTGATATTCTGAAAGCATTGTGGCAAAGGCTTTTTCTTTTTCTTATCCTCTTTTTTTGTGTGAAAAGAATGAGATTATATAATAGAAATTAGAGAGAAAAAATGGGATTTGAATGTGCAACTGGGCCTCCAATGTTCACTTGAGTCCTTCACTTTCTAGGCAAAATCTCAGGGGCTTAAGTGCAATTTTTGAAGTTGAAATGTGAAAACCAAATGTAGCCGACATCGAGAACTAACTCCTGTCCGAAAATGGGCTCAATCGGATAAACGGTGAATTAGTTATGAATTTTTGAAGTTTCAGCTCAGACAAACTTATTTTGGGTTCCAGTGTCGACTCTGACACGTTCTTATCATGTATTTCATAATAGCCAGTCATTTGTTGAAAAACTTCGAAGTGGTTAACATTCGACATATACCAAGATTGGAAAATCAAGTGGCTAATGATTTAACGCAGATCGCTTCCGGGTATAAAATTTCAAAAGAATAACTACAACAAGTAATCGAAGTTAGAGGAAGAGTAACACCCACTAGGTTGTCTCCAATATATTTGGAAACAACAACATTGGGATACACTGGTCATGAAAACTTCGAAATTTCGTTCATAGACAATCTAACAGAACAAGATTGGAGAAAGCCTATAGTAAATTATTTATAGAATCCAGTGGCTTTGACGGAGCGAAAGATAAAGTATAGGGTATTAAGCTATATACTAATGGGAAATGAATTATTCAAGAAAACGCCTGAAGGTGTGCTACTGAAATGCCTAAGTGAAACAGAAGCATACATAGCCCTTTCTACCACACACGGCGGGGCATGTGGAGCACATCAAGTAGGCCATAAGATGAAATGGTTGTTGTTTCGACAAGGACTATATTGGCCCACTATGTTAAAAGATTGTGTTGAGTTTGCAAAAGGATGTCAAGAATGTCAAGTACATACAGGCATCCAACATGTACCGGCAAGCGAACTTCATTCGATTATAAAACAATGGAATTTTAGAGGATGAGCTTTAGATCTTATTGAGGAAATTCGACCAGCGTCCTCTAAAAGCCAGAAATACATATTGATGGGCATTGATTATTTTACTAAATGGATTGAAGCAATTCCTTTAGTCAATGTAGACCAAGAGAATGTCATTGATTTTATTCAAAAGTACATTATATATAGATTTGGAATCCCTGAGATAATAACGACAGATCAAGGATCAGTCTTTACTGGTCGAAAAATGCAAGAATTTTCTACAGAGATGTGATTCAAACTGTTGACGTCTACACCTTACTATGCAAAGCCAACGGCCAAGTCGAAGCTGCAAATAAGGTAGTAATCAGTTTAATAAAGAAACACGTGGGAAAGAAGCCAAGAAAATGGCATAAGACGTTAGATCAAGTTTTATGGGCTTGTCGAACCTCTCTTAAAGAGGCTACAGGAACAACACCATTTCGTCTAACTTATGGTCATGATGCGGTGTTGCCAGTGGAAATTTGTCTACAGTCAACGAGGATTGAGAGACATCAGGATATCCCTTCTGAAGTTTATTGGAATATGATGTTGGACGAATTAGTTGATTTGGATGAAGAAAGGTTGAAAGCTTTAGACCTCTTAAGATTACAGAAGAAAAGGGTGGAAAAATCCTACAATCGAAGAGTAAAACCTAAGACATTTATGCCTGAGGATATAGTATGGAAGGTAATTCTCCCAATGGATCGAAAGGATAGAAATACGGGAAAATGGTCCCCTAAGTGGGAAGGACCTTTCAAAATTATCCAAACTTTCTCTGGTGGAGCCTATGAGATCGAGGAGTTAAATGAAGATCAAAGGCTCTTGAGAGTAAACGGTAAATACTTGAAAAAGTATAGACCTATGCTTCAAGAGGTTAAAATAGACAATGGATAGTCACAGTCGAAATAAGGAAAAAGCCAAAATGGAAATTTCATTAAAAAAATGCCAAAATGGCCTTAAGTCATTACAATAGATGATTATATAAATACATAGATGGAATTTAAAAGGGGAGATTGGCTTTGATCTGAAGATATTTGATCCTCTGTAATTCCAAACGCCTTTTACACAGAGCCTTCGACTGATGTAGACTTTCAAGTTTAACATCGAGCGTTTGAGCCCGGTCAACATGTTTTAACCCTTCAACAAGTTCCTCTTTGCTTTCAGGCTCAGTATTGATGGCGAGAAGTTCTTCTTTCCTTTTATCGTTGGCGGCAATTTTAGCCTCCAGTTCTTTAATCTGCACCCTCATATTAGTTGTATCTTGATCAATCTCCTCAGCTTCTTTCTGCCTAGCCTCTAGAGCCTTCGACATCTCTTTCACTTTGGAGGGTGATTCAGTAGCAACGTTCCAGGCAACAGCTACGTGACCGTTGGCCTCTTCGATCTCGCGAGTGAGAGTCCTTCGACGGTTGTAGTCTACTGACACTTGGTCAATGATTGAAGTTAAATCCAAAATAACGCTAGTTATATCTGGAGAAGCAACAAGGAGATCGAAAGCCCTTAAAGTGGTCTTCAGGAAGGAAGTAGCAGTAGGTTCTCCCTCCAAGGTTAGCATTAAATCCTGTTTGAAAATTTGCGCCTTAACCTTCTGAAGCTCATCATCAAGAGGAGATGTTGATGTAGATTTTCCAGACAAAGTCGAAACACTGTGATCAGAAGAACTTTCTCGACCCTCAAGAATGGGAGTCAAATAACCCAGAGGATTTTTTTGTTTCAACAAGGCCAAATCTTCTTTGGTGCGAGACCCTGTCGAAAGAGCTCTATCGCTAATAGCAGAAGCCACATTTACTACTTGTGTTTGAACATGGGAAGCTTCAATATTTGCAGGATTTTGAGCCCCCTCGGTAGAGTTTTCTCTATCGTCAGCCTCTGGAATTTCTTCATTCTGATTCTCCCCCTCCAGCATACATTCCCTCTATGTTCCAACTACAGCATCAGTAGCCTCCTCCTCTTCACCTTCCTGTACATCATCCAGTGGAGCCCTGATTTCTTCCTGTTCTTCTGTAGGGCCTTCTTCATTTGTTTCTTCTATGGTCTCATGTTGATGCTCAGAAGTTTGGTTCACCTCACTAGATGAGCTCACAAAAGAGTCTTTTGCTGAAGAAGGCCTATAAGTAGGATCTCCCTTACTATTTAACAAAGCTACAGATCCTTCGACAGGAATGGGAGCTTGTTTAGAAGTGTCAGCAGTATCCTGAAGATTAAAAAAATTTGTTCTCAGAATTATTATGGAAAAAAGGGCTAGTTCAGGAAATAAGCAGAGTCTGTCGAAGTAAATACCTAAGGAGGAATTTCGGCATCGAGACTTGAGTTGTCACTCTCACTAGGATTATTCAGCATAACGGCTACCTTTTTCTCAGTGGGATCTCTGATGATTACAGGAGGAGGCCTTGATTTGGTAGCTGCAATCTTGATTTTTGTCTTTGGGAGAGGCTCAGGTATAGGAGTTGGTTTCTTTAATTTTTGTCTCTTAAGAGGAACAGGAGGAGATTCCTCTTCTTCATCATTAGAGATTTCAATCTCCTGAACCTTTCGTTTCTTGGGAGTGGTTTTCTGAAACCCCAAAAAATAAGAGTCGGAGGAATCAACATCTATACCAGAAAATAGTGAAGGAGAAAGGTATAGCAGAAAGTGAGTACCTTTGGTGAAGGGTTCACAGGAGGGTCTCCCCCTGTGGTTCTTTCAGCAACCTTTTTGGTGTTGGTCCTCTTGACAGCTATACAAGAAACAAATATAAGTTGGATGTTAAATGATTGAATCTAAGACAAAGAGACAAAGGGGGGAAAATATTACCTTTCTTGATCTTGTCAAAGACCATCTTGAACGCCTCGCGAAGGTGGTTGGCGAAATCCTTCTCGTCGAAGAATTCTTCATTATAATATTGCCTCCACTACCCCTCAAAAATGGGCGAACACATAAAGTTAATATTAAAGTCGAACAGAGTTAGTACGGTCCGACCAATATACCTACCAATGTGCTTGATAGCAACATCCTCTGAGTAATCTGCATTATAAAACAATAGCAGCTTCTCTCAAGAGTAGATGGGAGACGGAAGTGACTGAACAATACTGAACTGTCGAGAGACAAGATTCGGTTGGTAAGCAATCAAACTCAATTGATTCTTCGAACTCTTGAATCTCAGCGGCATGATTCTGGGTCAAAGATACGACTCCCAAATAGCCATATATTTGTCTTCTAGGTCCTCCTCATCAGCCGAAGGAAATGGTCGAGTGAACCATTATGGACCAACTTTTTGACTGGCGAAGGGAGCCATGGTCGAAACAAATTTTGACGCTCTGCAAACATAATCACAAAGCTGGTGAAGGCTTTTTGAAATTGCTGACCGTCATCAGTCGGAGTCAACAAGACTAACCTGGTACCTTCAACCCTCGTATTCAGAGTTTCTGGGGCCTCTTCATTTATCTTATTCTTTTGAGGAAGAAATGATTCGAAAGTGGCGTTGAGCCAGAGTTGAAGAAGAAAAAAGGGGCCAAAGAGGAGCAAGCTTGCCCTGTCTCCAATGAATTTGAGTTGAGTCACACCATTGCTGATGGACTCATACAGGTTGGCCAAGATCAATTCAGCCAAACAGAGAGGGTAACCATGGTGAAGCTGTGTTACAAGCGTAAGCATCTTCTTAGTCACTTGAAGTGACTTAGTACAGAAGATGAAGCGAGATAGCCACATAGCTAAGAAGGCTATATGTTCCACCTCCGACACAGTGCTGGAAGATTTATCATGAAAATGATTGATAAATATGGTATATGTGGGCTTCGTGGCTGAAAACCCAATGGCATCCTCAAATAAATCTTCTGGGTCGAAGTAATCACGAGTCGGTCGATGACTGCTAATTGCTGCTATATCAAAAAGGGTCGGGGTCACCATTCCAAAAGGAAGATGAAACGTAAAATGGGTGATGTCCCAGAAGTATAATGAAGACACTAACATGAGAGGGAAGTAAGATAACCCTGTCTTCGACAACATCACCAGGTCATAGATCCCCATTTCTTTCCAGATTGGGGCTTGTACCTTCTCCATATTGTTCATCAAGTCTGAATATTCTAAAGAAATGCTAGAGCACGATCGAAAGATCCTATTTCCTTTATTCATGAACTGAAGATTAATATATTCCTTCGTCTGAGCATGTTGTTGATTGACTGGGGTTGCATCCTCAGGATCATTCCTGGGTTTCTTTGCACAGCCTATAGGTTTAAGCCTAGGGTGAGTCGGGAAGAAAGCACTATTTTTTGTGGGATTTTGATGCATGCAGACAAAGGGCCAGACATGGCATATATATCCCCAAAATACCTGATGGGGATGAGGAGCTGGGAGTTGTACGCTTCGCTCCTTTCTTTGGCCATAGGTTCGGAGACGAACCTTAGCTCCTCAATCGAAGCAGGAGGAGAACTTGTGGGAAAAAGCTTTGGTTGACACCGTACGTCAGAAACATTCTTGGGCTTAGGGTTGTTTAGAGCATTGGAGAGGAAGGCCATTGTTATGACTTGGTGAGAAACGAAGATGATAAAGTCACTAAGGTATAAGGTATTTTTCTGCAGAAGAGATGAAGAATGCTAGGTGTTGTGCAAGTTCCAAAATAGAGAGCTCAAGGCTATTTATAGTGCTCAGGGAGAAGTGTTTCTCGTCAAGGTCATTTAATGATATAGACGTAGTGGAGCACGTGGCAAGCAGTGAAATAGTTACCGTCTAGGTGATGGAGAACGTTTGACATACTTGCCTAGGTTCTAGGAGTAATGACCATCATGGCAGCATGGTAACAGCTGATTAAAACGACGTCTCCGAAAAAGAGTAATGATGATTTAAGTGTGGAAGCTGTGGGAAGGCGAAAAGTACACGTTAAGCCTTTATATAAAAAAAAGAGACAGGTGTCGAATAGGAATATCAAAGAATGACTATTTCTCTCGACGTCGAAATAGACATTCTTGGGGGGAAATTTGTTGGCTCTTAAATTCGACACCCACGATAAATTGGCCTTATGGGCCAAAAATAGAGCAAATGAAGCTAAGCTGGAAAATGCTTCGACGGACGGAAAAACTTAGAGAAATATCTGAGTTACAAATTGGTCTTCGACTAGACATCTCCATCAAGCCTTCGACTGAAAAGGTCCTGTGACCTTCGACTAGAAGAACAACCCTCGTGTCAGCATCAAAGATGAAGGATATTTGAATTTGAAGAAGGGAGGGAAATGCAGTTCGCCTAGCAGTTAAGGGAAAGCGACGTGGCAGGAAGATAGAGGTCGAGGGGCATGTAGAGGACACTTGTCTTCATCCTAGAGCAAGGCAACCCCTCGACAATTACATAATTTTAGTATAAAGATAGGAAGTTTGTGTAGATTTTCTGGGTGTTCAATCTATTGTACTAGTCACTCAACATTATTCAAGTACCCGCTGTGTGTGAAAGAATAACTCATAATGTACATTGGAAACACCACCTTTTATTAATCAAATCTTTTACATTGCTTTGATCTTCTTTTGCAAAGTTTACGTTTCCTGCATTTTATCTTCATTTCTATTTGCTTTCCAAAACCACAAATACCAACTCCACGGTCGAACGTGTGTTCTTCCTAGATATTAACTTTTACATCAAACCAACACAAAAATTAGCATATGTTCTGGGATCAATATGATCGATTCCGCGAGTAACCAAAAGGGCTTTCCTTTTTGGAGGATCAGTGGTTGTTTACCAAAAACCACGGTAAACAACGACACTATAGTCAAAGGGGCCTCCACTGAGTGGGGGATCTCATGTCTCCTTTTTTGGGATTACTCCCTTAATGTTAACATGACTATACCGCCCGTCCTATCTTAAGTTTGCCCAAGTCCGGGTAGAGGACTTCTAAGAAATCACCAAGCACCCTGAAAACCAAGAAAATCTAGACAAACATATATGCAACACATAATATACAATAGGTAATAGCACATACACAAATAAACAAAGATAGCCTCAACCCACTTAGGGATGGACCAAAAATAGGTCGATCTGTCCCCAGTGAAGTCGCCATTTTTTTATGTAGCGGTAGAAATGTTGAGACAAAGCCATTAGATTGAATTAACTTTCACAGATCAAAATAAAAATTGTCACTGTGCTTTATTGTTTCCAAAGGAATGGAAAAAGAGCGAATAACCCAAAAAGAGGGGGGAAAGAATCTAGGTAAGGCGGGTTGCTTATGCAAAGGGAAGGTATTAGTACCCTAAATATCTATGGTACTCCACAGGAACCTCTTTGAAAATCTGTATATTTTGGCTATAAAAAGTTGTATACAAAAATAGATTGTGGGAATGAGAAAAGAAATATCTTTCATGTTTTTCATCCGGTGTGGTTGCGAACCTTTAGTGCCTACGTAACACCTTCTGTGGAATAGGGGATCAGGGTACACGTAGTTCACCTTTAAAAAAATTTAAAACACAAGTGTGTTGGTTAATTTTAAGAGACGAGACATCATTATCATTGTCCGAGTGGAAAACCTACTTACTACCCATAATTATGAGAAAGGAGAATTTTCATCATCTCAAAATGAAGGATATGGATTCGATTTTAAAATCAACAAAATCCTCACTTAATACCCAAGTGGAAAATATCTCACCTCACTAGATATCATTAAAGTATAGTTGTTTGCATCACGACAAGGATTGACAAGAGTCTAATCATTTTGAGAACATTTTTAAAGATAAAAGCCATAATGGCAAAATAGTTTGAATGAGATTGATTGACTTTTAGTCTTCTCACAAAAATGTCCAAGTATTATTAAATTGATTAAAGTTTTATTAAGAAAATATTTTTGAAAATTCATGGACCTAAGTCCAAGTTTATTACGAAAGTAGTTCAAGTTTTAAAACAAGAAGAATTTTAAAAAGGATGGAGAAGATTTTGAAATTAAAGAAGATGGGAGGAGATGAAGGGACTATCCTAAAGCATAAGGTAAAAGCTAGGAAAAATAACGGTCTAACCAACAAGAAGCCAACACTTGACACAATGATTTAATATAGAATTCCCATCCTTTAGATTTGAAACCAAACAAACAATTAAGAAAACCAAACTCCATTTGTATTAAGTCTTCACAAAAATTGGGCAGAGTAACGGTTGTATACAGATGAATTCCAAATCATAAACAAAGTATGTAATCACAATAACTTGCACAAAAAACAAACAAACAACCCAATTTCTTGGGGTAAACCCCTAAGAACTCCAGAAAAAATAACAGTTGAGGTCACAAGGTCTCCAAGATAGGTCAAGGCCCCAAATCCTAAGTCCAAGAAGTGCATGTCTCCAAAATGCAAAGGTTAGTAACCAAGTAGTCCAAGTAACATTAAATTTTTTTTATGGTTTAAGTTGATTATTAAGTATCTTCAAAAAAAAATGAAAAGCTCAAATGAGCAAAATAAAAATGACATAAAAGTAAATGCTCAAGTGAGCAAAGATGAAAATAGCATGAAATGTAAATGCTAAAATAAATGTATTTAAAGTAAAGGCATAAAGTAAAAGCATAAAATAAAGTCAATTGTTAGGAATTAGTGGTTAGTTGAATGACCATCTTGAAACTTACATTTGGAACTCATTAGAGGATTGGTATAACCAAATACTCTCAACAACAAGTTGCATTTGCTTTTTGTCAAGTATATCATCCATTTAAGAATTCTTAAGGCATTATTAAATGATCAATGATGTTTAAGTGATCCACTTTGACCAAAATTGATGAAGATTCCTTAGAGGATTGGTAGAACCAAAGCCACCTAACAATCAATCTCGAGGTTATTGGATCAAAGGGTTCAAACTAACATACTTGGGCTTGCCAACATGGGTTTGGGCTACGAATGATCATTTCTCGAATCAGGACAAAATTTAGCATTATGTTAAGCAATCGTAAGTGGACTTATATAAAACTTGCACCTATTTTGAGGCCGATCAATAGCAATCTATGTACCATATGTTTTGAGACATGATATGGAAATCATGCTCCGATAACATTTAGTATAATTGAGGAAGAGATGAGATGAAGAAGAAATAGGGTAAAAAGTAAACCACATTTGAACCAAAAATTTAATCAAACTATTATTAAAATCATTAATCCATTTTTATGGAGTTAGACTCAACACCATAGATCCAACGATGTTAATAAAGTTCATGATCAAAATTTCATAATCCACGATCATCCAGAATATGTACAAAAAATAAAATAATATTTAAAATAAAATAATATTTAAAATAAAATAAAAAGGTTTTAAATGATTTTTAAATTTGGAAATAAGGGAAACATAGAAATTATATTCAAAACACTCAAGAAAATTAAGTGAGACCATAGGAAAATCAGATATGAACTCAAATATTTTTATGAAATTTTTGGTAATTTTTTAAAGTCAGATATTTTTAAACTAATTTAAATTACTCAAATAAAGGAGAAAAGATCAAAACTTGTAAAAAAATAAGATTAAATTCCCCAAAAAGTTCAGAATGTCAGTAACGATGAAAATGATTTTTATAAAAAATTTCAGAATTTAAAAATGTCAGAAAGTATTTTTAAAACAATTAAAATAAAGCAAACAAAGCAAAAATTGTGAAAAATATCAAACATCAAAATAAAAATATGAAAAAATATTCACAAAGTCAGAAATAATTCAAGGTATTTTTGTATATTTTTTTAATAATTTTTGGATAAAAAATTAAAGATTTATGAATTTTTGAAATTTAAAACAATTAAAATATAAAATCAGAAAATAAAAATAAAACTAAAAAGATGTGGACCGTCAGATCATAGTCAAAACACGTTAGTAAGCTGATCAAGTGGATCAGGCGTGTTGTGCTTGATATGGTCCTTATTTAAAAAATACACTGGATAAATAAAAAGTCAACCAATAAAAGTAAAACAATTGGCGTGTTATCCTTGGTTGAGACGAGACATGTCATCGATTTCAACCTCCAGACACCCTGCAAATAGCGAAAAGCTCAAGTCATTAAATTTGAAAATTTAGGCGCTCATAGTGGTACCAATAGACGTGTCTCTTCAAGACGATCACAACCATATCCTTGCGCCAAATTCATATAAAACACAACATAGTCAATTTGGAAAAAACAAGGGATGTTTAAAAATGTCAAAATTAAAAATTAGAAGTATCAAATTCATTGTTTCTCCAAAATTGAGTTAATAGCGAGAATCAGTGAACATCATAGACCATTCCAGTAATTTAAGTTAAAAGATTTGGTGCTTTAAACTACCTGAACAAAGTCAGATGAAGTTGCTCTGCAAATAGACATGGCTAGAACGATTCTGGGCACCTCAAGGCTTGATTCATCTTCTTTTAACTTCAGGGAAGTTCAAGGATGAATGATTAAGGAAGAAATTGAATTGAAAAGTGGTAGAAACAAGAATTCCAAATCTCGTAAAAGGGTGTTATGTAGAGAGTTTCACAGAGTGATTTTGGCTCTTGAAGATTGAGGAAATTAATGAGAGATGATCCTCTATTTATAGGGAAGTGAATGGAATGTTCAAACGTGTGAAATGGTGAAGTTTGAAGGGAATTCGTGTGAATCTGCATCATGGGAAAAGTGTGACTCATTTTTTTATCAAAACTCATTCAATCCTTGCATTTTATGATGCTAAAGGCTTTTGGAAAGTTTCTAAACACAATTAGAAGCAAAAACACGTGGGAATTTTGGGATTAGAAGTCAAAACAAAGATTTCAAATTCTGACTTTTGGAGAAACTTTGGTTTCAAGTTACCAAGTTCAAATCAATGGCACTCTCAACTCAAGAGGTCTTAGGATATGATTCTTGAAGCTTTAGAAAGATGAGGTTACAAGATTTATAATGTGCAAAGAATGGGATCAAATGGATGCTTGAGCTGAAAGTTGCAATGAGTCAAAGTTGAGAAAAAGAGGTTGACTTTCTATACTTAGAAAATTTCTAAGTTTTTCTTCAAAAATGACTTATAATCTCTTGCATCCAAACATGGCCTTCCACTTGAAATTTGCTCTTGACCAAAAAAGATGAGATGAAGTAGATCTCTTGAATGACATTTTGAGACTCGAACCATTCAAAATCTCCAAAAATTGAGAATGTTATTACGTGTTTAAGTTGGAAAAAATTCATGAAATGACCTATAATCTTTTGCATCCTTAGGGCATCTTCCATCCATTTTCACACTTTGAACTTAAAAGATGGGTTGAAGTTCATATCTTTAAGATCATTGTGGAAAATTAATAGGCTCAAGATGATAAAAATTGACCAACTTATGATCATTTGAAATCACCTAATGAAATTTGAGGATTCATCTGGAGGACTTGTAATCTTTCTTCATCATCAATTTTCTTCCACACAAAATTTCCTTTAAACTTTTAAATTAATTTGTTAATAACCCTTTTAAGAGATGTATGTATTTGGAATAACTCAAAAATAGCAAAATATTAGTAAGATATACCCCTTTGAAGTTCAAAACCCTAGCTCCTAGAGTAGGAAAATGCCTTGGGAAACCTTTGCAATTTCGATCTACCTCCTTAGACAAATACTTTTGACATGTGAATATGATTTGTTTATGATGATAAAAAGAAGCCATATCAACAAAAACCACTTTCAAATCTTGAGAATTGAAGGAGATGTGCACTTGTGACCATTGAAATCAAAGATTTATCCAACTAGGTCAAACTTCTTCAATCAACCCTTGTACCTTTGAACTATTTTTGGCAAATTGAAGTATGATGAGTCATAATAGAATTTGTCATGATATTGCTTCAAAGTATCTTCAATGTTGAGGCATTACTATCAATGAAGCTTTGTTGAGGAAGGCATAAAAATGAACTCATGAATCCCTATATCAATCTTGATGGAATGTGTTGTGCTTTCACCTAAAACATAATTAATTAGGGAAAAAATTCCTTGTATTTGTTAGTTAAAAGTTAATCACTACAAAACATAGATGATCACAAAATACAAGTCAATGTGCTTGGTGATTCCCCATGAGCAAATCTAAAGATAAGGAGAATAACCAAACCCTAGTGTGTGATCTTGTTGTGATTAAATTGATATGATGTGATAGAGGGATCTTAGGGTCAAAAATTGGGGTACAACAGTATGATTATCGGTATGTTGTGATTTTTATGAGTTCTTGTAATGGTCGCTTGAGGTCAAGCAATGGTTTAAGTTTGGGGGAGTTTGATCAGTGGTTTTTACATGGATATTTAGTAGTTATTTTAGTTATCGTTTCTTTTTCTTATCGAGTTTTTATTTAATTTTACCGCATTTTATGCTTTGGTTTTGTATTTTAGTGTTTTCAGGTTCAAAAGACTAAAACAGGACAAATCGGGGTAGAAAAGTGCAGAATTCAGAGTTCCGGAAGAAGTGCTTCAGGAGCCTTGACACGGGTGGACGTGTCACTTGACACGGGCTGTGTCATGGGGAAGACTTGGAAAAAGTGAAGTTAGAATCGAGACAAAAGGCGACACGGGCACCCATGTTACATTACACGTCCCGTGTCAACTCAGTTGGGCTAAAAGTTTGAAAAGGGTATATCACAGACGCTGACGCGGGTGCCCGTGTCATCCAAGGCGCTAGAAATTCCAATTTTGAGATTTTAGGTATTTTTAGAGCATTAAGGGTACTTTGGAATTTTTGCATTGCTGAGGGATGACTGAATACTATAAAAACCTATTTGTGAGAAGAACCAGAGGACTTTTGGACGGGATAAAAATTCTTCGATAAAAATTGGAGCTTTCAAGGGATTCAGAGGACGAAGATTTTTCAAGAGCAATCGAAATTGAAGATCAATGGAATCAAATTATCTTGTAATGTCTAACTTTCTTATTGTAATTTATTTGAATATTATGTGTGGCTAAACCCCCCAATGCAAGGGGGTGTCCCTGATTTGCAATGTTAAGAATATCAATCTCTTTGTTTCATTCAACATAACAGTTTTTATGCATCAATTTGATTGTTTAGAAGAGTTTATAGTTTTACCCTATGGGACTATAGGGTTTCACCGTTATTAAGACATTAGAGTCGGACGGTCGTGTTAAGGTTTTCTAAATGATGATATTATAGATGATTTCACCTAGGACTAGGGAAATCCTATAATAACCATAATAATTCTTGATAATTGAATGCTTAACCTCAAAACTAATTTGAATTGACATTGAAATTAGGGTAAAAGGTTAAAGGTTTTTCACTGAGGACTTAGGGAAATATAATCTTAAGAATCGGTAATTGAGGTTGATGAACTTGTTGAAAAGATCAAAGAGTGAAGATTATTTCATGGAAAATCATACACTCACCCCAAGGATCCTTTAATCAAATAGAAAAAGTCTCATTTTAAATTCATTCATTTAATCTTTCGCAACGATTTATTCCAATCAAACCAAAAACTATGTTTTTTTATTGAGTTAATAATAAAACTCAGTATTTCCTATGTATTCCTCGAGATTGATGTTTTAGGAAAATCCCATTATTACTACTCGGTGAAAATAGTACACTTACTATTTTTTCGATCAGTACCCCACGGGATCCACTCTTGTTGTCTAATTTAATGGGTGTGTTTAAATCTAAAACAAAGTTGTATATGGAATGCATGGGTGCAAAGTATTATGGACAAAAATAAAAGGTTTTATTAGTCATGCCTGCCTCGGATGCAAACCTTTGTGCTTACATACCACCTACCGTGTAATGGGGATCAAGGCACTCATAGTTCACATCAAAACTTTTGGTTGGTTGCATGTTTTTTATGGATAATGCTATGTCTGCATCCTTGCGGTTAGGATTGTAACTCACGGTTGGTGTTGCAGTTTGTAAGAGACTCATGCTTCACCACTCACACACTTATCATTTCCAGGTTGCTCGAACTTGAAACAACATACCCTTATCGAAAAGGTTTTAAAATAAAAGTTCCGAAGACAAAAAGAATTTGCATTGGTTGGTGTTTTTCACCTTGGAAAAAGGATTTAGTAGTGTTAGAGTGTTTTGAAGTTTGACCAAGAAAAGGAGTTTTAGTTTTAAAAGGGATGCCAAAAGAAAAATCTAACAAAAGGGGAATCTCAATCCTACTTGTTGTCATGCTTGTGGGCCTAAAGTTGGGATCATGGGAATTCTACCTAATGTTGGCATACATGGATATAAATTCTAAGGTCTACTTAGTTCAAACTTAACCAAGAAATAACTAAAGATCCAATGGGGAGCATGTGAACACACACGAGAAAGAAATAAACAAGCAACCAAGAGCTTAACCAAGATATGAAAGCAAGCACACAATGCATGAGAAGTGAACACTTACTCAAGTATAAACACCTAACAATGATATCAAGTCGTCAAGGTAGGATAAGGGAGTGGGATGCCTAGCCATGATATCATGTCATCAAGGTAGGATAAAAGGATGGGGAAATAACACCTAACCATGATATCGTGTCATCAAGGTAGGATACGGAAAAGGGACACCTAACTATGATATCATGTCATCAAAGTAGGATATATAGGGGAAGGGATGTAAACTCTTAACCATGATATCAAGTCATCAAGGAAAGAAGTAAAGAAGAGGGAGTGTCGACTCTAAACCAATATACCGTGTCATCTAGGCAAGAGAAGAGACAGGTGAATGTCCAAAGCAACTACACACCAAACCATGATATCATGTCATCTAGGTAGGAGATAAAAGACAATATGGAGATCACAAAGCATAAACTGTTACCAATGTGAGCTAGAGACAAATTTTGGGGGATGATTGTGATCCCTTCTTCCACTTTGACTAACTCGATAACAAGAGTAGCACGATTCATAGCATCAACGTACAACGTGAGCTAAGAATGACCTAGGGACTTAAAATGGCGGGCGTTGATTACGGACCCATACTTCGCCTTATTTCCTTCTTTGAGTACTTTATCAATGCCTTCTTTGAGGTCTTTAAATAATGCCTTCATCGAGGTCTTTAAATAAACAGAATTGTCTTTGTCAAGGTGTTTAAATAAAGACAAACATTGCCTCCTTTGAGGACTTTAAACAGAATTTCCCACCTAAATTTGGGGCTTCATGGCATGCATCTCTATTCCTACTTCTCATGGCAAAGAAATTGAAATACAATGTGGAATAACAAAAATAGATGATAAATTACCAAATGGATAATAATTCATATGTTAGCTCAACAAAGCGTAAGAAACCCGGAGAACTTCGCGAAAGCTTCACCAACAAAGAAAAAGAAATCAGAAATCAAATTGTCCTACATAAGTGTCAAAGCATCATCGCTGATGTGAAAATAAATCATAATTGAAAGGTGCATCGGATACATCCGAATGACAAACAAATAAACATGCATGAAAATACAAGTCCAGACAAAAACACAAGCAGTGTATATACATCTCATGGATGAGACACCACACACAAATACGCCAGAAAAAAATCCAAACCACAAAGGAAGTGGAATAAATGCTTTAATCGAATAATCAACAATTAATTAATCGATTAAAGAGCTCTTGAATCGCGTTGCACAAGTAAACAAAAGAGTTAGAAATAACAAGGAGACATAATCTAAGTTAGGCATTCATGTTACAACCAAATTTGGAATTAAATCATGAAGAAATGAATTGCAAACTGAATCATTAAAATTAAACATCGGGCAACGTTACATTAACACATGAAAGTGCATGAAAAGTCAGAATAAAATCAACCAAACTTGATACAAATGTCAAATGATTATGCTAACAAGCACAAACATGCTTCAAGCAACAATTAAATCAACATTTACATGCGTTTACCAACACTAGTCAACAACTTTGCACTTCACAAAATGCTTGAAGAATCAAATTAAAATCAACCAAACTTAATTTACTAAATTAGGGTTTTCTTTAGGAGAAGTCAACTAAACTTTGACCAAGCATAACTTTCACATACTTCATCATAAATTCCTCAACCAAAGCTTATTTTGAAGGAAATTCAATTCTCTACAACTATGTCTCTCTCTAAGCTCAAGGCCAAAAATGCTTCATTTGAGATATATGGGCCAAAACATTACAGGTCATTTTAAAAGTCAACAAAAACACACTTCTTGTAAAAGCACTTTACATCAAGATAAATGCTTCAAATGAAAAAATGTCCACCTTGAAAGTTGTAGGAGACATCTTGTGGTTTCCAAAAACTCCAAGATCACCTTCATATGATAAAAATTGAGAGAGTTATGATTGATGTATGTTGGGCAATTTTTAGAAAATGTATGAAGTTCAAATTGAGAAAATTTAAATTTTTGGGCTAATGGGCCTATCTTGTAAAGTCCAAATGTGTTTCTGACCTCATAATGGACCTCTAAATCCGTTCATGCATCATTTTAATTTTTATTTCATTTATTTTGATTTTTATTCATTAAATTCAAAATTAAATCAAATAAATATTAAATAAATATATAAGGCATAAAAGGCTTGTCATCTGAATCTTTTGGAGGCCCGAGGTCATGCTACAAACCGTGTAAACTTATTTGTGAATCAAATCTTCATTGGTTTTGTAATATTTCAACTTATTTTCAAATAAAATCAAAGATATGATTTCATGAGGTATCCAAGCCCACTATTTGACCTAATATTCTCTTCTATATAAACTCATTACATTCAGACCAAAAAAGCTTGAATAGCAGCTTATAGAGCCAACCCTAATTCTCCAAATTTGAAAATAAACTCGGGCACAAGTAAACTCTTTCTCCAGTAAGTTTCAATCAACTTTGAGCATTCCATCATCTTCCTGAGACCTCCAGGAGTCATTTCAAATCACTACTCAAGCCTACAACATCTCAAAACTCTCCAACCAAACATCTCCGGTTTGTTCATGTTTTGCAATGACAAACTACTTATTCATACAATATAAATGAACTTTATGCATATATTCATGCTCATATCGATGATTGGAATTATTTTGAAACATTATTTCTTAGTTTGAGTGTAGGTATCGCAATTCACCATTGTTAGGGATCGGAGCTCTCAATGCTTCGAAACCCTAGCTACAAGCCTTCTCAGTCAAAACTGATCACACCATTGAAATTAATTAGTGGATTAGAGTTATTTGTTTTTTTTTGTTTTGATCGATTTTAACAGGCTTTGGAAAAAACCCCTCATCGGGGACGATGGTGGAAACCACCATTCACGGTGGTCAAGGGTTTATAGGGTCGCGTTGACTCCTGCATGGACACCTCCCTATCTATTTATTGGTCTATTCAAATACTTCTGACCCCAATAACATGTGTGCGTGCAATTTTATTTGACCTCTGATTTTTGAATTAAATTTTATTATATATTGAATGATAGTTGGATGATTAACGGGTAACATAATTAGCCAAGCGGTAAGAGTGATGACTGGTATTGCTGAGGGTGTGGGTTCGATTCCTACGTTTTGAAAAATTATTTTGTTATTCCAAACTAACGCGCAGGATAATTTATATTGAATGCTCATATTCCTAAACACACAAGCAACACTGGCACAGTGGTTGGAAGGAAGATCTTTGAGGCCAGGGGCATGGACTAAACACCCACCCCATGCAATTCTTTTTTTACCCTATTTTTCTAACCGAATTTTTCTATTTTCTTTCTTAATTATTCCTTATTTTTTTTAATTGATAATTAACTAATCTAATATTTTTTTAATACTAATAAATTAGGATTAGAGTTTTAGTTAGTAATTAAATTTTTCTTATATATTTTTATTTACTAAATTAATTAATTAATCAAACTTTTTTTAAATATTAAAATCAATTAGAATTTAGGTTTTATTAATTATGGTCACTTAAATTATTTTCTATAAAATACCAAAAATATTAATACTTAGAACTTTAGGTCTTTTAAACATTTCTTAAAACATTTTCTTTTTTCTTTTTTCTATTTAAATTTAGAGATAAAGTGTATAGGTTGTGTTCTTAATTGTAATAGCATAGATTTATCTTTTCTAGCATTTTTTCATATTATGTAACTGCTCACAGGTTGTAATAGCTTAGGTTTAATTTTCGTACTTTACATTCCGCACTTTATTTTTCTGTACATATTTAACTGCTAGTAACTAGGGCTTCTATGGAAAGACTAAAAATGACATAGAAATCCCTAATTCTCAAGATAATATAACTGAAAATAAACACCTTGCACCTCTAGGGTAATCTCTCTTGTTGCCTTAAAATACTTGGTCACATCCCTCGAAAATGGGGATACTTTAGCAAAAGACCCTCGATCAAATCATCATTGTCCCTTTTGAATAAAGATCATAATCCCTTTATGACCCTTCAATTTGCCTACAAAATGACCTAGTCCCTACGAGTAAATGATGATAGTCCCTCTGATACAATTGCTAAAGTATCCTTACATGTTGCCTTTGATAACCATATAACGACCATACGCCTGTCCCTTCACATCCAATAGATGAGGCTACCTACCAACTAATGATATGGATAGTACTATCTCCAAAGGAGAAGTAAAATAAAAAGAAAGACTTCAGTAGGTAAGAACTCCTAATTGCTTGCTCACAAACGTTTCTCACAAACAAAACATTTTTCATACATCACTTTCAAAACAACAAATATTTTCCAAAACACTTTGTAAACATTCTTGAGGACTGATACAAGAACTATTACAAAGTATTTCATACATTAGCATTTCAAAATATTTTCAAACACGTCACACACACAAAGCATGTTTTTTTTCAAAAGTGAGCTAAGAAATTAAGAGCTCGTAGATAACTACGGATGAAAAGGGTGCTAACATCTTCCCTTTTCATAACTTTCCCCCCGAACTTAAAATCTATCAAAGGTATTTCCTGTTAGTTTCACCTTTCCTAAATATTAGATAAAAGAAAAGTCGGTGGCGACTCTAGCTATCCGCACATTTGGATAAAACCAAAAAAAAGTCAATTCTCCCACCGTATTACAGAACTGGTGACTCTGTTGGGGACTGTCTTAAAAAGAGGGGTTACCTTAGATTTTAGATCACTTTTAAATTTATTTAATTGTATGAATTGTTTGCTTTACTTTAAGGGATTTTTTGGGTATTATTGCTTGAAAGATTCTACACCCAGATCGAGGGATTCCTTAAGTAAGTAGTAATAGATCATAAAGATTGTACGGCGTAGACTGATATGGTTAACCTGATGGCTACAGTTAGTGTGACACTTTGGTTTATACTTGTGTTTCTTAAGTCAGTCAAGTATAACATTACACTTCTGTGTGGTGTCGTTAACACTAACTTACTTTTAGAACCTTAATTGACCCATCTTGGCCATTAGCAAGTAGTGAGATAGCCGACTTTGGTGCAGTCCAAGGTTGGTTAATACTCAAAGCTACACTCATTGAGATTCGAATTTCGGGATGTTTTGGTGGAAAGCCAGTTGTCGTGCTAAAATAACGCCTGCGAGAAATATCTGTGATATGAGATTCCTAGAACCCGGTTACTATTTTAGGACAGGTTGAGCCAACTTAACTTCAATGGGGAAGAGTATTCACCTGTGGACTTCATGCAAGCCTTTAAACCTAAGGCTTTTGTATGACATGTTTGTGTTTGCTACTTATCTTAACATGGACATGACATTATAACATCATATCATCATAACATCATATCATCATAACATAACATTTTCACTAACCATTTCAAGGACCTAAGGATTTATCTTAGTTATTTATTGCAGGTTATGGACTCCGCTCGCAGAAATACTATCTGAATTAAATTCGTAAGAATACCTTCCAAGATTAAGGTGTTAGCTGTTGTACCCCAAATTTTGACCTAAGATACCATCTCCCATCTGCATCATTACATTGCAAGTGTTTTGACCTATCTTTATCATTTTTCAAAGCAGTCTTTAAATTCATAACTTTTTCAAGTCAAGAGCTGTTTATTTTTGAAACGCTAAATTTATTAATTGATCAATGCTAAATGATGTTTATTTAATTATTTGTTATTCTGAATTTAAATAATTGGAATTTATTTTCAGTTATTATATAATTTAAAGAATTATAAATAATAAAGTAAATATTTGAGAAGAAGTTTATTAATTGATCAAACAGTGTTTATTTAATTATTTATTATTCTAAGTTTAAATAGTTGAAATTTTATTTTTCAGTTATTATAATTTAGAAGAATTATAAATAATGAAGTAAATAATTAAAGAGAAGTTAATTGATCAATGATGTTTATTTAATTATTTATCGTTCTAAATTTAAATAATTGGAATTGATTTTCAGTTATTATATAATTTAAAGAATTATAAATGATAAAATAAATAATTGGAAAGAAGAAGAGAATTAACTGGTAAAATAATAGAATTTTATTCATCTTTCTTCTAATTATTACAATTGTTGTTTAAATACTGTATTATGTACAAAGTATTTACAATGACAATTATATAAAATGTTTAAAGTAAAAATAAAAACTATTTTAATTTTTCTAAGATTCTAAATCTTCATCTTCTATCCAATACTTCTTTAATGCTCATTTGATTTTACCTGCAAAGAATTAAAAGAAAAGTAAAAAATAAATATAATTAAAAGCAGACGATTAATTTAGCGTTCATCATTAAAAGCAAACGGCTGGAATCAGTTTTTACCCTTTTTGCAAATCACGGGATTTCTCCCGGTTCACAAAAAGGGATGAATTTTTATTGACAAATATGAATGCACAAGTTAAAAATATGCACAAATTCATTTTTTGTCAAAATTGCATATTTCAAAATAAACTGCATATTTCAAAATAAACTGCCTATTTCAAAAACCAATATGCATAAATTCATTTTTTGTCAAAAACTGCATATTTCAAATAAAATGCATAGTACAACAGCATATGCAAGTTTTCAAAGCCAATATGTAACGTAAACTATCCAGCATGTGGGAAGAGGCCAAATATACAAAGGCTCCATGCTGTACAATGCAGTTGACAAAGAGAAACATGTGCAGTTTTAAAACCAAATATGCAAGCAAAGTATTTTCTAATTCTCATTATTTTCCAGCTTTTACTTTTTCAGAACAAGTACATAACATCATATTTTAATGTCAAACTGTACTAAGGAGAGAGAAGAGAGAAAAGAGTGTGGGTTTTACAGGTTTTGGCTTAGGCAGAAAAGGGATAGAAAACAAAACAGCAGTAACACAATAAGAAAAGGAAAGCATGGAAAAAGGATACAAACAACTGAATGAAGCAGTAGTGTGCAGAGGTATCAAAAGACAACATAGTTAAAAATATACATAACCTGTAACATAACCTCAAGGCCAATTAACTGTTATAACAACAACAAACCCCTTCAAAAAAGTAGAGAGAGTTCAACCTGTTTTCAAACCTTCAAAAACTCAAAAATTGTCAAACAAAATACAAAACGAATTCTCAAAGTCTCAAAGCAAAAACCTCAAGAACCTACTGTATCAAGACCAAAACCAATAACCATGGCCTAAAAAACCAGTAGAACCTGCTGTATCGAGCCAAAAAAACCAGAACCTGTAATTCAAAAACCAGACCCTTAACCATGTAAAGCCTGTCCAGCTCTAAAGCCTAAGCCATAGAAACCATAACCAGTAAACACGACTTGTTAAGCCATGCCAAACCTGAAACGAGTTTCACCAACACAAAAGCCAGTAAAACTTTAAGCCCTTTCAAACCATAACCTGTTCAACCTATTTTCAGGCCTAAAACCCTCATACCAACCAACATCCAAGGCCAAAATTGGTACCAGCCATACACGCCCAAAAGCCAAAAACCAGAATACCAAATAACACAACTTATCAAACCAATGTCCAAACCCATCAAGCCTCAGAGTTGTTCCATCATAGGAAAATAAAAAGCAACTGAAGCACAGCAAAGAAGAAGAGAGGAAAAGTATTCGAAGGAAACAGTCATACATACAAACGAAGGCAGCAATCACGCATCAACATTGTCAAGCTAGTCAAAACAAACATTTCAACAATAGCATATTCAAGCATACAGAAGTAAGCCAAAGAATCAGAGAAGAAGGAAAAGAGGCATCAAGGAAACCAAACACAAGCATACAGAAGATTTCATCACCAAAAAAAAAAATAAGAAACGAAATACCAGGAGTCCAGCCAAAGCCCAGCATCACGCGCCATCCCCTCGCCTTGGCCTCCTACGCACACCCCCAACCTTTCTTCCTCCGTCTCCAAAGGTAACGACTTCTCCCTCTGTTTCTTTCAAATACCTCAAATAACCATTAATAGTTTGAAGTCAGAATCAAATGGATGAAAGATCATAACATGCAATAATGGAAACCTTAACGAAATAAAAAATGAAATTGTTACCATGAATCTGTCGCCCTAGCGTCTCGTTGGAGGGAAGAGGAAGGTTGAGGATGCCGGTGGCCATGGGCAAGGAACTCAGAGGCAGAGACTTTTGACGAACGAAGAAGACGAATCAAGAACGAAGAAGAATGCGTGAACGAAGGGCAGCGGCGCTGTAACCTTAACCCCTTTGCTAACCCTAATTCAACTAAACCAAGACAATTTGTTTTAACCTTAAACAAATTATGAAAATTGGGCTCAACCCGTTTCCCTTAGCCAAAAGCCCCAAACGAGTCCCATTATAACACCCCCCTATTTCTGTTTGTTTTCTGATTAGGCCCCTTGGAACCCCTTTGGCCCATATGATTTGTTTATGTTTTACCCCCTTTGATTCTTAATACATCTATTTCTATTTGTTTTCTTTAACCCTTTTTTGAAATTTTATTAATTTAGTTTAATCATAAAACTTAATCAATTAGAGGTAATTTAATTAAATAAATTTTAATAAGGTGACCAATTTTTATTAACTTTAGGATTAATTTGGTAATTTTAGTATTCCTTTTTTAATTAGACTTAAGTTAGTAGCTTTTAAGTTTTAATTTAGTCTAGAATTATTTGTTAATTCTTTAATAATACTTTATATTAATACAAAAAAAATACGTATAAAAAATAATAAAAACGTAAAAAAAACATTTTATTTTCTTTAATTAATTCCCTCACTTTAGTTAATATTAATAATATATAAAAAATAGAATTTAAGAATTAAAACATTTTATTTTCTTTAATTAATTCCCTCGCTTTAGTTAATATTAAAAATATATAAAAAAAATAGAATTTAAGAATTAAAACATTTTATTTTTCTTTAACTAATTCTCTTGTTTTGTATATATTAAATGAAAAAATACAAAAATGCATGTTCACACCATTTAGTCTGTTATTTAATTGTTATGGTTGTATATCATTTATCTATCTAATTTTCTGTTTAATTATTTCGTCTTTACCTGTTTATTTCGTTTACGTCTAAATCCAAGAGAAAAAATGATTAAATTTGTTGACTTCATGTCCTCAAATCCAATCACGCGAATATCTTCATTTCATTAAAACTTAAGACAATTTTTCCCCAAATATTCAATCTTTTCAAAATTTATACCTTTTAAGCCAAAACTTCGACATTAGGTCGTCGTACCTTCAAAAAAACCCATCCGTACCCCTTTTCGGCCAAAACAATTTTTTTTTAATCAAACCAACATTTTAATAAACAGATATTTCAAAAGGTTCCTATAGGATACTATAGATGCATTGGGTGCTAATACCTTCCTACTGTATAACCAACCCCCGAACCATAGATCTCTTTTCAAAAACGCCTTGTATTTTTATTACTTTTAGAAAGTATTATTTTACATTGCATATTTTAGGGTTTTATTTCTCTCTTTCCCCTTTTCCCTTGGAAATAATAAAGCGCGGTGGCGACTCTTGCTTTTGTGAGACGAATTAATCAATAATTCGATCTCCGATTTACCCCGCTACATTTTTTATCGCTACAGAATTGGCGACTCTGCTGGGGACAGATTGACCTCTTGCTGGTCCATCCCTAAGTGGGTTAAACCTAGTTTGTTTTATCTGTTTTATTATTATTTGACTTGTTTGATTATGTGTTTAAATTGGGGTTGTTTGGGTTTTTTTTTGCAAAGGACGAATCCTATACCCGGATTAAGTTACACTTAAGAATAGGACGAGCGGTACAGTCATGTTAACTTTGAGGGAGTAATCCCGAAGAAGGAGGCATGAGATCCCCCACTCAATGGAAGGCCCTCTTGAACATAATATTTGTTTACCGAGTAATCGAGAAGACATTATTATTTTCAACCTGGGAGCCAGAGAAAATGAGAACCGTAGAACCCTGACCCATCTTGGCCTTTTAGGTGTAGCGCGGAGACTATAACTGAGTAATTCGGAAGTAGTTGTTACGCGATGCTACGCTCGGATGAGTTTCTCTTGAGAATATTACTAATTATTGAGTAATCAAGACGTTGGCAATATCCGAAGGAGGAATGTAGACTCTGGGAACTCTTAGAACCTTGTCTTACAGGTGTGATTGAACCGTTAGTACATACCTTGGGGTGGGCTTTACCCTCGACTCCATGCTGAAACGTTGAACCTTTGAACCCCATGTTTGTGAACTTGTGTGTAACTGTTGCATTACCATTCATTCATGCATTCATCAACATTTTTTGTAAAAAACTTGTTTTTTCAAGGAACTTAGGAATGATTTTTGCAGACATCTCAGGTACTATTATTATGGAATTTGGAAGGAGAAACACTCAAAGTTTTAGTTTTAAGGAGCCCGAGATTGAAGAACTGAAGAGTTTAATTCCTAAGATCAAGAACCCGACGGATTTTCAGAAAAAGTATGGGTCCATTATACCTCTCATGAAGCGCAAGATGAAGGAAGGCATCCTTAATACGTTGGTCCAATTCTACGATCCTTTGTACCGATGTTTCACCTTTCCGGATTACCAGTTGATGCCCACCTTAGAAGAGTACTCCTACATACTTGGTTTGCCGATCACCGACTGTGTTCCTTTTTCTGGCTTAGAAGAGGAACCCAAATCTCACGAGATAGCGACCATCACCCACTTGAAGAAGTCAGAGATAGAGGAGGACATGACTACAAAAGGGGGAATCCGAGGCTTGTCTGCGCAGTTTTTGTTGAGGAAAGCTCGTCATTTCGCTGAGATAAAAAACACTATGGCCTTCAAAGACGTCTTTGCTTTACTCGCTTATGGTCTATTCTTGTTCCCTAACGTTGATAAGTTTGTGGATATCAACGCCATCAGAATTTTCTTGATTGGAAATCCGGTCCCTACGCTGCTAGGAGATACCTACTACTCCATCCATCTTCGAAACTCTTATCAAGGAGGGATGATTATTTGTTGTGCACCGTTGCTGTACCAGTGGTATGTTTCTCATCTACCTAGGTCTGATGTTTTCTGGGATCTCGAGAAGGAGCCGCGATGGGCGCCAAAAATTATGGCTCTCACTCATTTCGACATTGATTGGTATAATCGAGCTTACTATGACGTGAAGATCATCGATAGCTGTGGTGCATTCCCTAACGTGCCTCTTCTTGGTACGAAAGGAGGAATTAATTATAATCCTGTTCTCGCGCGCCGTTAGTTTGGATACCCGATGAGGGACAAGCCAAACAACATCCATGTAAGTGGTTTCTTTCTACAAGAAGGACAAGATCACCAGGCAGCTAAGAGGGAGATCGAAGGAGCTTGGCGCCACATCCATAGGAAAGGGAGAGACATGTTAGGACATAGGGGTGCCGTTTCTTTGGAGCCTTATCTACAATGGGTCCGTGCTAGGGCTTGTGCTCTCAAGATGCCCTATAAACCTGAGAAACCTTTATTCCCTACCGTTGCATCATCATCTGTTGATATCCCTATCGAGAATATGGGAGAATACCAAGGAAATCTGGCTAGGATGAAGTCCGAGAGAGATGCTTGGAAAGAAAAGTATAATATGTCTGAATATGAGAATCGGGTCCTGGCTCGACAACTAAAAGAAAAGGAGGATTTGCTATTTATTCAAGACGGCCGGTTCATTGATCATGATGAGAAGCTTCGTCAAAAGGATGCTTTACTGAAGAAGTATGTTAGTGAAAGGAAGAGAAAGAAGGAAGGTTCGATAAGCGTTGCTCTTGTTCCTAATCCACAAAAGGAAATCATTGATCGACTGGTAGCTGAGAAGAAAGAGATGGAAGACTTTTATGAAGAGAAGATCAGGAAGCTCCGGTTACAGTTGGCATTTGGTCCTTCATCTGATGATTCTGAGTGATCTTTAGTTCTTAGTTTTATTTTACTGATGTCATTTTGTAAAACTCTGTAAAAGGACTGCATGTTCCGAAGTTGTAATTTACTGCTTTTATTATGGGCTTCATGTTCCAAAGTTGTAGTTTACTGTTTTATTATTGGGTTGTTATCCCAAAGTGTAATTTATTGTTTTGATTGTTCCAAAGTTGTAAGTTGTAATTTACCGCTTTTGATTAATGAAATGAGTTTTTGTTGTCCTAAATTCCTTTACCATTGATGTGTGCAAAATTATCGAAGTTCCTTGAAAAACTATTAAAATGAATTATCATTTGCATCACATATCATGCATCATCCAACAATCCACTTCACATGTTTTCTAGAGTCTCATCCTTGTTTCTTTTTCCACTCCGATAGATTGTCAAGTTGTCTCATCGATACGATACTCGAGCCAATCGTCAGAGGAAGATGGAAGATCTGGAACAGGAAAACCATGAGCTTCGTGAGGAGGTCGCTACCCTTCGTGCCGGTATGGAAAAGTTAACTGCGCTAGTGGAAAGTTTGATGGCTGCTCAGAATCAGCCATCGACTACAGCTGCTGAGATTCAGACTTCAACTACTGTGGTTTCCGAGATTGTCACCGTTCCAACATCTGAGACTCAAATCAACTCTCCGCTTCAACATCAGATGCCAAAAGGTTTTCCGTGGGGAATGCCTTACAACTTTGTGCCAGAGGGGTATCAGCCTGTCGTACAGCCTTTGTTTCAACCTACTTTGTCTCTTCCTCAACCAGAGACAACTGCCATGCCGCCGGTAATCCCGTCTGTAACACCTTTCCCGCAACCGTTAATGACAACTGCCGCTCCTGTGGTTCTCTCTGTGCCATACTTGAATGAACCTACTTATCCTGCCGAGCCTGCTGAAAGTTTGGGTCTTTTTGATAGAATGGAAGAATTTCAAGACCAATTCCAAGAAATGCAGAGGGAGCTCAGAGCGTTAAAGGGGAAGGATTTGTTTGGAAAGAACACGCATGACCTTTGTTTAGTTCCGAATGTCAAGATTCTAGACTTTGAAAGATATAAGGGTGATTCGTGTCCTCGGAGTCACTTGACTATGTACGTGAGAAAGATGTATACATATTCTGATGATCATGACTTGTTGATTCATTATTTTCAAGACAGTTTGACTGGCGCCGCCCTAAAGTGGTATATGGGTTTAGACAGCATTCGGATCCACAACTTCAACGATCTTAGCGAAGCCTTTGTTCACCAGTATAAGTACAACGTTGACATGGCGCCGGACATGGATCAACTCCGGGCGATGTCCCAGAGAGACAGAGAATCTTTTAAGGAATACGCCCAGAGGTGGCGTGAAATTGCTGCTCAAATATATCCTCCTCTTGAGGAGAAAGAGATGACGAAGATATTCTTAAAGACTTTAGGTTCCTTTTACTATGAAAGAATGATTGCCAGCGCACCCAGTGACTTCACTGAAATGGTAAGCATGGGCATGCGGTTGGAGGAAGGGATTCGTGAAGGGCGTTTGGTTGAAGAAGGAAGTCCATCTAGCAGTACCAAGAAATTTGGAAGTGTTTTCCCGAAAAGAAAAGAACAGGATGTCAGCGCAATCTTCCCAGGGAGACCGAGGAGAGGTTACTCACACGTTGCGGCAGTCACTCCGGTTGTCCGCCCAGCTTTGATGACCCCAGCTCATCAAACCCCACCAACTCAACAACGGCCATTTCAGCAGCAGCCTCGACAACAGGCTTATCCATTCAACAACCTGAACAGTTCGCCAAGAAAACCGCAATTCGATGCCATTCCTATGACTTATACTGAATTGTTCCCTGCTCTTATCAAAAAGAACCTCATAACGACGAAGCCTCCTCCTGTCGCACCAAATAGTATTTCTCCGTGGTACAAGGCGGATCAGTTTTGTGAATATCATCAAGGGTCGCTGGGGCACAACCTTGAAAATTGTTTTGCTCTAAAGGCGGACGTGCAGAGGTTGATTGAGAATGGTATCTTGTCGTTCAAGGATGTTAACCCAAATGTTAGAGATAATCCTTTGCCTCGACATGGGGCAGCATCAGTGAATATGGTGGAAGGTTGTCCGGGAAAGTTTCGAGTTTTTCAAGTTGAACACATAAGAGAGTCGTTGATCAGGTTACATCAGAGCTTAAGAAGACTTGCCTTTGTTAGGCATCAGCATGATTATGATGTTTGTGAATTTTGTTCAAGAGAGGTTGATTGCCCTATTGTGAAGGAGGATATTCAAAAGTTGTTAGACCAGAGGGTTATCACTATTACATATGACAGATATCCGGAGGATGAAGTGAATGTTATAATACCACAATTTAATTTGCCTGAATCAGTAGAGATCGTTTACGACAGTCAGACTGCACCTGTTGCTCCTTTGATCATTTATCCACCTGGTCATGTGCCTTATAACTCAGACCAAGCTATACCGTATAAGTATAATGCCACAATGATTGAGAATGGGGTAGAAGTCCCTATACCAACTAGGCCGTCTTTTGTTAACATCGCTGATGTGAGTAGAGTTACGAGAAGCGGGCGTGTCTTTGCAGCAGTACCTTTGAAGAGACCAGAAGTTCAAGTCAGGAGACCCATACCGGCAGAAATTCCAGCGAGAAATGTTGAACCAAGGGTTGAGATAGGCCGATCCAATGAACCTATCCCTCATCCTGAGGATGATGAGATTCTGAAGCTTATCAAGAGAAGTGAATATAAGATTGTGGACCAACTTTTTCAAACTCCTTCCAAGATTTCTTTGCTTGCTTTACTGAGAGATTCTGGTGCCCATAGAGAAGCTTTGATGAAGGTCTTGGACCAGGCATTTGTGGATCATGATGTGACGGTTGACCAATTTAATGGAATTGTGGGAAATATTACTTCGTGCAACAATCTTGGTTTCATTGATGAAGAGCTTCCGGAGGAGGGAAGGAACCATAATATGGCTTTGCATATCTCAATAAGTTGTGGAAATGATACTTTATCAAGTGTGTTGGTAGATACAGGTTCGTCGTTAAATGTAATGCCCAAAACTACATTATCTCGACTCTCATATCAAGGTGCTCCCATGAGACCTAGTGGAGTAATTGTTAAAGCATTTGATGGTTCTAGGAAGACTGTCATTGGTGAAGTAGATCTTCCTATAGTAATTGGCCCTCATACTTTTCAGATCACTTTTCAAGTAATGGATATTTGTGCCGCCTACAGTTGCCTATTGGGTCGTCCATGGATCCATGATGCAGGGGAAGTCACTTCCACGCTCCATCAAAGATTGAAGTTTGTAAAGCATGGAAAGTTGGTAATGATTGGTGGAGAGCAGGCTATGGTGGTAAGACATTTGTCATCTTTCTCTTTTATTGATGATGATGAGGATGTTGGAACCCAATTCCAAGCTCTATCTGTTGCTAATAGTGAAGTGAAGAAGCAAGGGACATCTATTTCTTCTTTTGAGGATGCGCGGCGAGTGGTTGAAAGTGGTTCGGCTGAAGGTTGGGGCCAGGTGTTGACTTTGCCTGAGAACAAGTCTGGAGAAGGTCTTGGTTTTCATCCCGTGTCTACAAGAGTCAAGCAGGAAGTAGTTACTCGTCCGGTTCAAGAGGTTTTCCGAAGCGCAGGTTTTATCCATCCGACTCCTCCTGAAGTTGATGCTATAATAGGAGACGATTCTGAAGAGGATTTACCCGATTTTGTAACGCATGGAGTGGTTTGCCAGAACTGGATTGCTGTCGATGTTCCTGTTGTGATGCACATTTCTGAGTAATGTTTTGTTTTATTTTTGAAAAAAAAACTTTCGCTCTGCCCAAGGCGAAAAGTATTTGTGTCGGGCTATGATGAAAATAAATCCTTTTGCTCTGCCCAAGGCAAAAGAGAAATGTCTGGGCTCTTTGTTTCAAGTATTTCCCCTCATGAATAAAAATGTTATTTTGTCCACTATTGTTTTATTTTTCACATTTTCTGGGAAATAGTAATGAAAATTAATTGGTAGTAATAGGAAAATATAATAACTTTTTTTTGTTTGTACAAATCGATTTCTAAAATAAAGCATAATCATATGTGCAGATTAATCCATGACTTAACCATTGAAAACAATGATCCTATACCCTCTCCCAACTTTGAATTCCCTGTGTTCAGAGCCGAAGAAGAGGATAGTGAAGAGATTCCTGATGAAATTTCCCGTTTACTTGAGCACGATGAAAAGACTATTCAGCCGTTTGAAGAACCTATAGAGTTGATCAATTTGGGTGATGAAGAAGATAAAAAGGAAGTCAAGGTCGGAGCATTGCTTATCCCAGAGGTTAATGAGAAAATGTTGGAGCTTCTCAAAGAGTATGTTGATGTGTTTTCTTGGTCCTACCAAGATATGCCAGGTTTGGACAACAATATTGTGGAGCATCATTTACCGTTGAGACCTGAATGTCCGCCGATTAAGCAGAAGTTGAGAAGGACTCGTCCCGATATGGCTGACAAGATCAAAGAAGAAGTTCAAAAACAAATTAATGCAGGTTTCCTTGTTACATCAGTCTATCCTCAATGGTTAGCCAATATAGTGCCTGTTGCTAAGAAAGATGGCAAAGTTCGAATGTGTGTAGACTATAGAGATCTGAATAGAGCTAGCCCAAAGGATGACTTCCCATTACCGCACATTGACGTATTGGTCGACAGTACCGCAAAGTTCAAAGTATTTTCTTTCATGGATGGTTTCTCTGGTTACAATCAAATCAAGGTGGCACCAGAAGATATGGAGAAAACAGCTTTCATCACACCTTGGGGAACATTTTGTTATCGGGTTATGCCGTTTGGTTTGAAGAATGCTGGTGCGACATACCAAAGATCCATGACTGCTTTGTTCCATGATATGATGCATAAAGAGATAGAAGTGTATGTAGATGACATGATTGCCAAATCACAAACTGAAGAAGATCATTTGGAACATTTATTGAAGTTATTCCAGCGTTTGAGAAAGTATAAACTCCGTCTGAATCCCAACAAGTGCACTTTTGGTGTTCGTTCTGGAAGACTTCTGGGTTTCATTGTCAGTCAGAAAGGTATTGAGGTAGATCCTGATAAAGTCAAAGCTATTCGGGAAATGCCCGCACCCAAGACGGAAAAACAAGTAAGAGGATTCCTTGGGAGACTGAACTATATTTCTAGATTTATATCTCATATGACTGCTACCTGTGGGCCGATTTTCAAGCTTCTCCGAAAGAACCAAGGATGTGTGTGGACAGAAGATTGTCAGAGAGATTTTGATAGCATCAAAGAATATTTACTTGAACCTCCCATATTGATTCCTCCAGTGGAAGGAAGACCTTTGATTATGTATCTGACTATATTGGAAGATTCCATGGGATGTGTGCTTGGTCAACAAGATGAGACTGGAAGAAAGGAACATGCCATATATTATCTGAGTAAGAAATTCACAGACTGTGAGTCTCGATACTCAATGCTTGAGAAAACCTGTTGTGCTTTAGCTTGGGCTGCTCGCCGTCTGCGCCAGTATATGATTAACCACACCAATTGTTTGATCTCCAAAATGGATCCGATCAAGTATATCTTTGAGAAGCCCGCCTTATCTGGGAGAATAGCCCGTTGGCAGATGTTGTTGTCCGAATATGACATTGAGTATCACACTCAGAAAGCAATCAAAGGGGGTATTTTAGCCGACCATTTGGCTCACCAACCAATTGACGATTATCAATCCATCAAGTTTGATTTCCCGGATGATGATGTTATGTACTTGAAAGCTAAAGATTATGCAAAGCCGTTACCTAAATAAGGACCTGATCCTGAATCGCATTGGGGTTTGATATTTGACGGAGCTGTGAATTCTTATGGAAATGGAATTGGGGCAATCATCGTCACTCCCCGAGGTACTCATATCCCGTTCACGGCGAGATTGAAGTTTGACTGCACGAACAACATGGCTGAATATGAGGCATGTATTATGGGTCTCGAAGAAGCAGTGGATCTAAGGATTAAGATTCTTGATATTTACGGAGATTCGACATTGGTAATTAATCAAATCAAAGGAGAATGGGAGACTCGTCATCCTGTTTTGATCCCTTACAGAGACTATGCTAGAAGATTGTTAACTTTCTTCAACAAAGTGGAATTACATCATATCCCTAGAGATGAGAACCAAATGGCTGATGCTTTAGCTACTTTGTCTTCAATGTTTCAAGTGAATGGTTGGAACGATGTGCCTACAATCCGGGTTATGCGCCTTGATAGACCTGCTCATGTGTTCTCAGTAGAAGAGGTTACCGACGACAAACCGTAGTTCTATGACATTAAACGTGTTCTTCAAACTCAAGAGTACCCGCCTGGGGCATCCAATAAAGATAGGAAGACGTTGAGAAGATTAACAAGCAGTTTCTTCCTCAATGAAGAAGTTTTGTATAAGAGGAATTACGACATGGTCCTACTCAGATGTGTAGACAGACGTGAAGCAGACATGCTGATGCAAGAAGTACATGAAGGATCCTTTGGCACACATGCCAACGGACATGCAATGGCTAAAAAGATGTTGAGAGCTGGTTACTATTGGATGACAATGGAATCTGATTGCTGCAAATATGTGAAGAAATGTCATAAATTCCAGATTTATGCGGACAAGATACATGTGCCACCGACCCTCCTCAACGTTATCTCTTCACCTTGGCCTTTCTCTATGTGGGGCATTGATATGATTGGAATGATTGAACCTAAAGCTTCAAATGGTCATCGTTTCATCTTGGTAGCGATCGATTATTTTACTGAATGGGTGGAAGCAACATCTTATGCTAATGTAACCAAACAGGTGGTAGTCAGATTTATCAAGAATCAAATCATTTGTCGATACAGTATCCCGAGCAAGATCATCACTGATAATGGTTCGAATTTGAATAACAAAATGATGAGAGAGCTTTGTGAAGAGTTCAAGATCGAACATCATAATTCTTCTCCTTACAGACCAAAGATGAATGGGGCAGTTGAAGCTGCTAACAAGAACATCAAAAAGATTGTCCAGAAGATGGTGGTAACTTATAAAGATTGGCATGAAATGCTTCCGTTTGCTCTGCATGGATACCGTACTTCAGTTCGAACTTCAACAGGCGCAACCCCATTTTCTCTAGTTTATGGTATGGAAGCAGTACTCCCCGTGGAGGTTGAGATTCCGCCTCTAAGAGTGTTGATGGAAGCTAAACTTTCTGAGGCTGAATGGTGTCAAAGTAGATATGATCAGTTGAATTTAATTGAAGAAAAGAGATTGACAGCATTGTGTCACGGTCAATTATATCAGCAGAGAATGAAGAAGGCTTTTGATAAGAAGGTTCGACCACGGGAGTTCAGAGAAGGTGATCTTGTGCTCAAGAAGATATTATCTTTCCAACCTGATTCTAGGGGCAAGTGGGGTCCGAATTATGAAGGACCGTATGTCGTTAAGAAAGTTTTCTCTGGAGGTGCCTTGATTCTCACCAATATGGACGGTGAAGAGATCCCGCGTTCCATGAACGCCGATGCAGTCAAGAAGTATTTCGCTTAGGTTTGAGTTGACAGTTTGCTAAGTTGAAAACCCGAAAGGGCAGCTTAGGCAAGCTTTTGGTCATACCAGTCGTGGCATTTGAGCACATTTTGGAATTCGAAGTTGTTAGGGAGAATAATGATCATTGTTTTTGTGTAACCCTTTCTTTCATGTACTATTTCCCAAACTTTTGTAAACCATTGGAGTCGCGTTGTTAGCGAACTACCATCTTATTAATGAAATTTGAGCATTTACCTTTTGTGGGCAAAATTTTAATTTTTTACGACAATATTTGAAACAAAGTATTTAAAGTATTCTTATTTTTAAAATGTGTCGTGAATAATGAAAGGAATGTTGACAGTTGTTCCGAGGATGGTCAAGCCATGAAATGCAAAACAGTACAGTATTTTATCCTTGCATGATGAACATGTTTTATTTCAAAATCGTCATGAGGTGTTGGTTGTGTTAAACTTGCGTTTCTCGTGGTACTAAGTTTGTTGACTCCCCAGTTGTTCCAGTTAAGCGTTGTTTTGGCTACCTTTATTTGGGCGATTTCTGAAGTGTGGTACGCTTTGTCTCATTTCAGTGGTCTATTGGTATTAGAAGTTCAGATTTGAATACTTTTCTCCTCAGAAGACTTGAGCCTTGTAGCGTGATACGTTCCGACGTTGCTTTGGGGTTCCAATTCCAGTTATTTTCCGTCTTTTTAAGATTGGCCGAGTATCTATTATGTCGTGACATCTTATTGTCTTCAAGTTATTCCATCTGATTCGTTTTGTTAGCATAACATTCATTTACTCATTTACACTTACATCAGTATGCATATTCACATTTGCCGTTGATTTTGGGTTGTTTTACTTTGTTTTAATACAATGTACACGTTCTTTCCAAGTAGAAGGTTAGCTTAGGCAGAAAATGTGCTTCCTTTCTAAATTCCCCAACTGAGCTAATCCTCGTGGATGATTTTTTGATTTAGCCTACCTTGTCCATTTCTGGATAGGATGAATCCCCCAATCAAGTTACTTTCTCATTGGGTGGAGTCTTGTTTTACTGTTTTCTCTCTGGTTTATTCCTGGATGAAGTTGTTGTCTCTTGCATAGGCTATCTCATGATTTCCCCAGTGAAGTCGCGACCTAGACGAATGGTGCATTTATTTTGCACATTTAAGTATGTGATCTCCTCGGGAAGGATTGATTCATGATTCTCTTTGACGAAGATTTTATTCTCTGCCAGTGTCATCGCAATTTCCTTCTGAGTTAATTTTGGAAAACGACAAGCGGCGGTCTCTTCATGAGCAACTTGTACGTTATTATTTTTGGAAAAACGGCAAGCGGCAGTCTCTTCATGAGAAACTTGTACGTTATTATTTTTGGAAAAACGGCAAGCGGCAGTCTCTTCATGAGCAACTTGTATGTTATTATTATTGGAAAACGACAAGCGGCGGTCTCTTCATGAGCAACTTGTACGTTATTATTTTTGGAAAACGACAAGCGGCGGTCTCTTCATGAGCAACTTGTACGTTATTATTTTTGGAAAACGACAAGCGGCGGTCTCTTCATGAGCAACTTGTACGTTATAGACATCGTTGGAAAACGGCAAGCGGCGGTCTCTTCATGAGCAACTTGTACGTTATTATTATTTTGGAAAACGGCAAGCGGCAGTCTCTTTATTTGAGCAACTTGTACGTTATTATTTTTCTGGAATACAGCAAGTGGCAGCTTCTTTATTTGAGCAGCTTGTATGTTATTGGCATAGTATTTTTGGAAAACAGCAAGCAGCGGCTTCTTTATTTGAGCAGCTTGTATGTTATTGACACCCCTGGACGACAGCAAGTGGCAGCCTCTTTATTTGAGTAGCTTGTATGTCATAATATTTTTGGGAAGACAGTGAGTGGCAGCTTCTTTATTTGAGGCAACTTGTGTATTTGCAATCTTATTAGTATTTCAGCATTAATGAGTATATCTCCGGAAATCTCGCAGAGAAGTTTGTTATGAATCTTTACCTTCAGAAGTCAGTAATCCGTCGCCAGAAAATTTGATACTCTCTGTCTATCTTTGACCTTGAGTTGTGAGCTCACTGATATTTTTGGGTCAATAATCTGTTTTTATGGCCTATGCAAGATACCTTCTTTGTTAGGGTCAGAAGTCGTATTCCCTCAATTTTATTCACCGTCAAGAGTCTGTCATTTGAAGTCAATGGCTCGCTTCCCCAGTAGTGTATAATCCATGTCCCTGTGTTTTGTTGGTGTTTGATTTCTCCAGCATTGTCTTGTTTCATACAAAATCTTTCTCTGTGAATTCAATCACTGCATTCATATCAAACATAATGGCGGTATCTTAGGGCAAAAATTTGCGTATTATGTATTTAAGTACCTTCAATCTCGTCGAGACGAAGATTTTAATCTTCATATCTCCGGATAGAAGAAACTTAAATAGGGGCAGCTGTTGTACCCCAAATTTTGACCTAAGATACCATCTACCATCTGCATCATTATATTGCAAGTGTTTTGACCTATCTTTATCATTTTTCAAAGCAGTCTTTAAATTCATAACTTTTTCAAGTCAAGAGCTGTTTATTTTTGAAACGCTAAATTTATTAATTGATCAATGCTAAATGATGTTTATTTAATTATTTGTTATTCTGAATTTAAATAATTGGAATTTATTTTCAGTTATTATATAATTTAAAGAATTATAAATAATAAAGTAAATATTTGAGAAGAAGTTTATTAATTGATCAAACAGTGTTTATTTAATTATTTATTATTCTAAGTTTAAATAGTTGAAATTTTATTTTTCAGTTATTATAATTTAGAAGAATTATAAATAATGAAGTAAATAATTGAAGAGAAGTTAATTGATCAATGATGTTTATTTAATTATTTATCGTTCTAAATTTAAATAATTGGAATTGATTTTCAGTTATTATATAATTTAAAGAATTATAAATGATAAAATAAATAATTGGAAAGAAGAAGAGAATTAACTGGTAAAATAATAGAATTTTATTCATCTTTATTCTAATTATTACAATTGTTGTTTAAATACTGTATTATGTACAAAGTATTTACAATGACAATTATATAAAATGTTTAAAGTAAAAATAAAAACTATTTTAATTTTTCTAAGATTCTAAATCTTCATCTTCTATCCAATACTTCTTTAATGCTCATTCGATTTTACCTGCAAAGAATTAAAAGAAAAGTCAGAAATAAATATAATTAAAAGCAGACGATTAGTTTAGCGTTCATCATTAAAAGCAAACGGTTGGAATCAGTTTTTACCCTTTTTGAAAATCACGGGATTTCTCCCGGTTCACAAAAAGGGATGAATTTTTATTGACAAATATGAATGCACAAGTTAAAAATATGCACAAATTCATTTTTTGTCAAAATTGCATATTTCAAAATAAACTGCATATTTCAAAATAAACTGCCTATTTCAAAAACCAATATGCATAAATTCATTTTTTTGTCAAAAACTGCATATTTCAAATAAAATGCATAGTACAACAGCATATGCAAGTTTTCAAAGCCAATATGTAACGTAAACTATCCAGCATGTGGGAAGAGGCCAAAAATACAAAGGCTCCATGCTGTACAATGCAGTTGACAAAGAGAAACATGTGTAGTTTTAAAACCAAATATGCAAGCAAAGTATTTTCTAATTCTCATCATTTTCCAGCTTTTACTTTTTCAGAACAAGTACATAACATCATATTTTAATGTCAAACTGTACTAAGGAGAGAGAAGAGAGAAAAGAGTGTGGGTTTTACAGGTTTTGGCTTAGGCAGAAAAGGGATAGAAAACAAAACAGCAGTAACACAATAAGAAAAGGAAAGCATGGAAAAAGGATACAAACAACTGAATGAAGCAGTAGTGTGCAGAGGTATCAAAAGACAACATAGTTAAAAATATACATAACCTGTAACATAACCTCAAGGCCAATTAACTGTTATAACAACAACAAACCCCTTCGAAAAAGTAGAGAGAGTTCAACCTGTTTTCAAACCTTCAAAAACTCAAAAACTGTCAAACAAAATACAAAACGAATTCTCAAAGTCTCAAAGCAAAAACCTCAAGAACCTACTGTATCAAGACCAAAACCAATAACCATGGCCTAAAAAACCAGTAGAACCTGCTGTATCGAGCCAAAAAAACCAGAACCTGTAATTCAAAAACCAGACCCTTAACCATGTCAAGCCTGTCCAGCTCTAAAGCCTAAGCCATAGAAACCATAACCAGTAAACACGACTTGTTAAGCCATGCCAAACCTGAAACGAGTTTCACCAACACAAAAGCCAGTAAAACTTTAAGCCCTTTCAAACCATAACCTGTTCAACCTATTTTCAGGCCTAAAACCCTCATACCAACCAACATCCAAGGCCAAAATTGGTACCAGCCATACACGCCCAAAAGCCAAAAACCAGAATACCAAATAACACAACTTATCAAACCAATGTCCAAACCCATCAAGCCTCGGAGTTGTTCCATCATAGGCAAATAAAAAGCAACTGAAGCACAACAAAGAAAAAGAGAGGAAAAGTATTCGAAGGCAACAGTCAAACATACAAACGAAGGCAGCAATCAAGCATCAACATTGTCAAGCTAGTCAAAACAAACATTTCAACAATAGCATATTCAAGCATACAGAAGTAAGCCAAAGAATCAGAGAAGAAGGAAAAGAGGCATCAAGGCCACCAAACACAAGCATACAGAAGATTTCATCACCAAACAAAAAAATAAGAAACGAAATACCAGGAGTCCAGCCAAAGCCCAGCATCACGCGCCATCCCCTCGCCTTGGCCTCCTATGCACACCCCCAACCTTTCTTCCTCCGTCTCCAAAGGTAATGACTTCTCCCTCTCTTTCTTTCAAATACCTCAAATAACCATTAATAGTTTGAAGTCAGAATCAAATGGATGAAAGATCATAACATGCAATAATGGAAACCTTAACGAAATAAAAAATGAAATTGTTACCGTGAATCTGTCGCCCTAGCGTCTCGTTGGAGGGAAGAGGAAGGTTGAGGATGCCGGTGGCCATGGGCAAGGAACTCAGAGGCAGAGACTTTTGACGAACGAAGAAGACGAATCAAGAACGAAGAAGAACGCGTGAACGAAGGGCAGCGGCGCTGTAACCTTAACCCCTTTGCTAACCCTAATTCAACTAAACCAAGACAATTTGTTTTAACCCTAAACAAATTATGAAAATTGGGCTCAACCCGTTTCCCTTAGCCAAAAGCCCCAAACGAATCCCATTATAACACCCCCCTATTTCTGTTTGTTTTCTGATTAGTCCCCTTGGAACCCCTTTGGCCCATATGATTTGTTTATGTTTTACCCCCTTTGATTCTTAATACATCTATTTCTATTTGTTTTCTTTAACCCTTTTTTGAAATTTTATTAATTTAGTTTAATCATAAAACTTAATCAAATAGAGGTAATTTAATTAAATAAATTTTAATAAGGTGACCAATTTTTATTAACTTTAGGATTAATTTGGTAATTTTAGTATTCCTTTTTTAATTAGACTTAAGTTAGTAGCTTTTAAGTTTTAATTTAGTCTAGAATTATTTGTTAATTCTTTAATAATACTTTATATTAATACAAAAAAAATACGTATAAAAAATAATAAAAACGTAAAAAAAAAACATTTTATTTTCTTTAATTAATTCCCTCGCTTTAGTTAATATTAAAAATATATAAAAAATAGAATTTAAGAATTAAAACATTTTATTTTCTTTAATTAATTCCCTCGCTTTAGTTAATATTAAAAATATATTTAAAAAATAGAATTTAAGAATTAAAACATTTTATTTTTCTTTAATTAATTCTCTTGTTTTGTATATATTAAACGAAAAAAATACAAAAATGCATGTTCACACCATTTAGTCTGTTATTTAATTGTTATGGTTGTATATCATTTATCTATCTAATTTTCTGTTTAATTATTTCGTCTTTACCTGTTTATTCCGTTTACGTCTAAATCCAAGAGAAAAAATGATTAAATTTGTTGACTTCATGTCCTCAAATCCAATCACGCGAATATCTTCATTTCATTAAAACTTAAGACAATTTTCCCCCAAATATTCAATATTTTCAAAATTTATACCTTTTAAGCCAAAACTTCGACATTAGGTCGTCGTACCTTCAAAAAAACCCATCCATACCCCTTTTCGGCCAAAACAATTTATTTTTAATCAAACGAACATTTTAATAAACAGATATTTCAAAAGGTTCCTATAGGATACTATAGATGCATTGGGTGCTAATACCTTCCCACTGTATAACCAACCCCCAAACCATAGATCTCTTTTCAAAAACGCCTTGTATTTTTATTACTTTTAGAAAGTATTATTTTACATTGCATATTTTAGGGTTTTATTTCGCTCTTTCCCCTTTTCCCTTGGAAATAATAAAGCGCGGTGGCGACTCTTGCTTTTGTGAGACGAATTAATCAATAATTCGATCTCCGATTTACCCCGCTACATTTTTTATCGCTACATTAGCCTCAAAGGTCCCTGAAAACTCTCAATTCACCAAGAGGCATGGTAATCAACTCAGTTTGGTCACCTTAGGTTTTGAAGAAGACGTGATGAGTGTTCTGTTCCAGTTCTTTGATCCTAAACATCACTATTTTACCTTCCTAGATTATCCGTTAGTAAGCACAATGGAAGAATTTCTAATCTACTTGGATTGCCTATTCTTGATCAGACACCCTTCACTGGTTTAGAGAAAGTTCCAAAACTTGAATTTATTACAGCAGCCTTACAACTGAAGCGGACAGACATTGTGTCTAATTAGGAAAAAAGAAGTGGAGTTAAAGGTCTTCTTGCTAAATTTTTTATAGAGAAGGCTCAGTTGTTTATATATTCTATGAGTCTTCATTCTTTTGAGGAGATCTTGGCTCTGTTGATCTATGGTTTGGTATTATTCCCTAATCTAGACCAACTCTTAGATGTGAACGCCAACAAAAAATTTCTTATTCATAATCCCGTGCCTACTTTGCTTGGAGATATTTTGCACTCTCTTCACACTCGTACTATAAGGAAGCATGGGATTCTCATGTGTTGCATACCTTTACTATCCAGTTAGTTTATTTTGCACCTTCCCCGATCAGTGTTGAAGAATGAACAAGGTTTGAGATGGTCTCGAAGGATGATATCACTCTGTTGTTCAGATATCTATTGGTGTTCCCGGTCTCAGGAGGACATCACTATTATTGACCTTTGTTGGGAATTCCCTAATGTGCCACTCCTTGGCATAAGGGGAGGTATTACTTACAACCCTTCTCTAGCTTTACATCAATTTGGTTATGCCCAAAGAGACGGTCCTTATGATATGCTTATCCAGGGTATTTTATTCGATTATGAGAATGATCCTCAACATTACCGTTAAAGATTTATACATGCTTGAGGAATGGTGAATAAGATTTATAGCAATACTTTAGGACACAAAAACTACATTCCTTTGGATCCCTACCTCAGATGGGTGTGATCTTGTGCTCAAGATCTTATAATGCCATATCATGCCGTCCTACCAGTAATTATGGAGCCTATTGTTGAATGGGATATTCCTCATACCATTTTTCACCCATATATACCTACTGACCTTGAAGAGCTACATAAGTCTTGGATTCAACGGAAATAAGAAAGAGACACCTTTGAGACTCAATTCTATGCTAGTGAGAAGAAAGTGTTGGAGCTGACAAAACAACTTCACGAAGAGCAGAGCCTTAATGCATATGTCAACACAAAGAGGAAGCGTCCATGGGAGACTTGAGTCTTAGGATTTTATAATTTGTTTCCTTGTAACCCTTTTTCTGTTCATTTGAACTTACTAATAAAAATATTTGTCTATGTTCCCTTTTTGATTAAAAATATTCAAATCCCTCAAGTTCCTTGAAACACTACATATGCATCTACATGACATACATATCATTGCATAACAGGTTTCCAAGACGGGTTTCTCATCTTCTTGTTGTTTATTTCAGCAAGAATGGCTCTCAAACAGACAATCAAAGATCTCCAGACTCAGAATGCTTAGCTCCAAGAAATGGTTCTAAACTTATCCAAGGGGCAAGAGGGGTTGAAAGTAGTCCTCGCTGAAAACATGACCAAGAAGAATCCTCAAGACAAGAAGGATGACCAGTTAGAACAACTGCAAACTGAGATGGAAAAGATGAGAACCCATATGATTGGTCAGATGGCTCTTATCCAAAATTTAGCTCAGAGGCAAGAAGAGTTGAGAATCCTCATCAGCAAGCTTCATCCGGTTGGATACAACCGTATGGGACGAATTGCTAGAATTAGGGATCCAATCATTAACTAGCCTCTAATGAGACATGAAACAAACTTGGTTGAAAGTAGGAGGGTAATAAGAGAGGGAAAGAGACGAGTTGACATTGCTAATCCTTAAGTTAATGGAAAAAGGCCTTTCCAAATTATTAGTAAATCGCAAGATCAACAACGACCTTACCAACAACAAAAGGGTAATCGGCGTAAGCAAGATACATCCAAAAGGCAATTCAAAAAAATTAACATGTCATTGTTGAAGAATGGAAAAACACAAGAAAGGGGGGTTTGAATTTGGATTATTAAAACTGAAAGTAAAGAAAATGTTGGTTATCCTGGTTCGTTTGAACTCAAACTACTCCAATCCACCCACCAAGGTGATTTCGCCTCTCTCAACGAGGTCTTAATCCACTAATCAATCTTGCTACAAATCTAATTTGACAACCGTCAAAGTCTTCTTGAGTATAAACCACAACCCAGTTTTTCTCATGGAATTTCTCTAAACAATGTATGAATAAAAGTGTACAATAGTGTTTCTAATAAAATAGTATCACAATACAACTGATGTTTTACACATTTTGAATGTTGAATGTTTGAGGATGAAAGTGATAGCAGTGTTACTGTGCGTGAAAAAATCGTAAACAATTTATCCTCAAAGCTTCTTTAAATAGGAAAAGAATTAAGGAGAATTTGGAAAGTTGATCAATGACAATTAAGGTGCTTTCCATAAATAAAGATCCTTGTTCCCTTCCAGCCGTTACTCTTGAAATGGAAATATTTGGTTTGTAACGCTTTAGAACATGCTTGCTTCAGAAGATGGAAGTGACCGTTGTTGCTTGCTTCAGAACATTGTAGATCAGAACCACAAAGTCCTGTTTGCAGAGTTAGAACTTCTTTTAGAGATGTTAATAATCAGAGTTGAAACAGCTTTGTAACTCATCTTCCATCAGAACTTCTTTAAGAAATGTTTACAATCAAAGTTGAAACAGCGTTATAGCTCATCTTCTGATATTCTTCCATCAGAAATTCTCTGCAAAACAGAATATAAATTTAGGGAGCATAATTGTTCTTTGTGTTTGTTATCATCAAAACTCTTACATGGGTTATAGAATCAAACTATGTTCTAACAATCTCCCCCTTTATGATGATGACAAAGACTAGGATATTTCAATAGAAACAGTAAGAAAATAATGCATTTTAAGATCTCCCCTTGAGTTGAATACTCAGATAGAGATAAAATACTTCCCTGAAGTTTATTTTGATCAGAGTTTTTGACGCATCTGCTTCTGTCTTCACCAGAGTTTTGTTCCTGTTTTACTTTCTAAAAAAAAGAGAAGTTATGATATTCAAAATGTTTGAGATTGTGTCTCGATACTGTTATTAGAAATATCTTATGTTCTCCCCTTTTTGTCAAGAATCAAAAAGCAATATAAACACGTTTAAGCAATAAAGGATGAGTTGTATTAATAAAGGATTGCAATAACACATTCAGAAGAAAACAACACACAAAAAAGGATTGAACACAGTAAAGAAAACAATTTTCAAAACTAAGATTAAGGTGGAGGAAGTCGTGTGAACACGGCTTCCAACAATCTCTTAATCTTAGTGTTTAACTCTTCTTGTTTTCCCAGTATCCCTTTGATTTCCTTGCATGTGTCATCTTGCTTGTCTAATCTCTCCTTGATTACTGCATTTTCTTTCTTCAGCTCCTCCAAAGTTTGTATAACCAGAGATGAAAAAGGTATATCAGTAGAAGGTGCCACCTTTTAAGAGCAGGCTGCGGTAGATTCTGACTCAGTAGATTCTTCAATTTCTTTGCCTTTATCTTGAACTATAACCATAGGAAGAGTATCAGAGTAAGGTTCATTAACTTCTAAAGGCTGGTGATCTTCCCAGGGAGAATTGTCCAGCAGAAGAAGAGGTCTCTCTTCCCAGTGGCGGAGAACTTGATCCTTGAAAACATTCAGCTGATTACAGAAGTTCTGTTGAGCCATTTCATAACTTAATTCCTTGAGTTTCTGGGATTCAGAGTTGAACCATTTTCTGAACTGGTTCCAGTATAAATCAGAAGAAGTGGGATTCATATTTTCCAAGTAGACTAGCTTCAAAGAGTTAACCCATTTAATTATCTCTGTTTCAAAAATCAATAAATTTCTACCAACATTTGCCTTGATGATATTTGGTTTTGGCTTTGGGATAGAAATTTTGTGAGAGCTAGAGGCAAGGTTGTCCAGTGCTGCTAAGTCTATTACTGTACGAAGGTGATCTTCTGGAGGATTGAATGGAGAGGGAGAATCATAAATTATAATGGGTGAATGAGGTGTGTTTGGTGGAGTGGAATGGTAAGGAGATGGAATTTCTGGAATGTCGTTGATTGTGAGTGGTTATCGAACCATGAGAGGTTTTGTTATTCCAGGAATGGGTGAAGTGGTATTCGAGTCAAGATTTGTATTTTCTGGTTTGGGAGCGTGGAGATTTGGATTTTCAGATTGGGAAGCTTAAGAGTTTGTATTTTCTAGTTGGGAATCTTAGAACACTGGATTAAATTGATCAATATCAAAAAGAACTTGAGCAAGTTCTGGCTGATTTTGTTCAAGATGGGTAGTAGAATATGGTTCGTTCAGAATGTTTTCTAGAGTGGGTTAAGGGTCAAACTCAATATCAAAATCATCAAAGGTTTATGGTGAAGGGTCTTATGTGGGTTTTGGAGATGATGGGGTTTCATATGTTTATAAAAGCACTGATTCTACAACCGAAATAAAAGAAGAATTACCTTTCTTCTTAGCAGCTTTGGGAACCTTCTGGGAAGATCCTTCTCCCGCAACTTTCCTTTTCCTTGATTTCTTGAGAACAACCTATGGAGCCTGTTGTCGCAGGTCACAAATTTTTACTTCTGGAACAGTCCCATCCATTTTGCAAGCTTCCAGATATCTGACAATAATTTCTGGAGAAGCATCTGTTTGAGAGAACAAAGGGAAATCCTTCAGAGGAACTCTTCTTGTTGTAATTACTTCCTTTATTGCAACAATTGGATCCTTCTTGATGGTGTCAATGATTTTAATTTTCTTCATATTCTTCACATTCAGAGGTTTTCAAGCACATGCTTCTAGAGTGCTGACCTGTTGTGCTTCAGTCAGATATTCTACCAGTTTGTTTTCCGTCAGAATATCTGAAATTAGCCTACCCAAAGGTATCCATTCCCTCTTAGTCCTTTCTTCTTCTCTAGTCTCTTTTACGTTTGTCTTCAGATGATTAAACAATAGATGAGGAAGATTTACCTTTGCCTTTGTTGCAATGAAGTACAAAAGAAATTGTTGGTCAATATTGTTATAATCTGGAGAACTTGTGGGATTTCTGTGGTTGATGCAGCCCAAGATGATCTTTGACCAAATTCTGAAGTAGTCCTTTAGATCTTTAATTTAGTTTGAAGGTTGACCAGAAGTAAAAATCTCTTTTAAAATTTTTGTTAGGTCAGAGCATTTTTCTGCCATGTCGCTGCAATGAATGCCTCCACCGCCATGACCTATCAAACGTGCAATAAGGTCTTCTAAAATTACTATTTTCTTTCCCATCACAAATGAAGTAACTTAATGGTTTAAAGAAGTTGCATGAATCCATAATTCTTTGAATAATCTTGGAAAAACTGGACCCAATAGACGATCAAAATACTTGGTCCACCCTTGCAGTTCAACATCAGGAGTAAGGTCGTAGCCATTTTCCTTCATACTTTCAAAGTCCACAATGAGTTCACAGAGAACTTCTAGTGAATCAATGGGAGTCATTAGAGTTCTTGAAGGTTCTTCATATCTTTCTGTTGTTGAATAAGAAGAGCCAGGAACATATTGAGAGCTTTGAGCGCTTTGAGAAGAAGCCATTGTTCACACAGACTTGTTGAAGGTTTTTGAAATAAAATTGCACACAAAAGGTAGAGAGAAAATAGTAACGAGAAGGAGTGAGAGTGAAAAAGTGAAAGTGAAAGTGAACAGTGTATTTATAAACAAATAGAAAACTTAATTAGCAAGAAAAGAGTGAAAAATAATGATTACATAACATTAATGATTCCTGAAAATAGGGAGATGGCGTGGACATATGGAATAGTTACCAATACAACACGAGTCTCAATGCATCCAATCATGATTTAGTCTCTTCAGAGTTTGAACGCGTCTTCAGACTTAGATGAAACTCTTGTCAGAGGATGACAGATGTTGATATTGTGAATTGCATGCTTCTATCTTTGAAATTAACCGTTTGGAAACTGTTCAGATCTTCTTAGAAAGATTCTGATGCCACTGTCCTTCTAACTTCTGAAGAATTATTGATCAAATGATTACCAAAAAATATAAACTTCTAAGGGTTAAAGGAAAAGTGAAAAATAAAACAGTAGTGGACAAAATGACATTTTTATTCATGAGGGGAAATACTTGAAACAAAGAGCCTAGACATTTTCTCTTTTGCCTTGGGCAGAGCGAAATTTTTTTTCAAAAATAAAACAAAACATTACTCAGAAATGTGCGTCACAACAGGAACATCAACAACAATCCAGTTCTGGCAAACCACTCCGTGCGTTACAAAATCGGGTTTTAGAAAACATGTGAAGTGGAATCGGATGATGCATGATATGCGATGCAAATGATCGTTCATTTTGATAGTTTTTTCAAGAAAATTTTGATGGATGCATGGATGAATGATAATGCAACAGTTACACACAAGTTCACAAACATAGGGGTTCAAAGGTTCAACATTTGTGCATGGAGTCAAGGGATAAAGCCCACCCCAAGGTATGTACTAACGGTTTAATCACACCTGTAAGACAAGGTTCTAAGAGTTCCCAGAGTCTACATTCCTCCTTCGGATATTACCAACGTCTTGATTACTCAATAATTAGCAATATTCTCAAGAGAAACTCATCCGAGCGTAGATCCGCGTAACAACTACTTCCGAATTACTCCGTTATAGTCTCCGCGCTACACCTAAAAGGCCAAGATGGGTCAGGGTTCTACGGTTCTCAATTTCTCTGGCTCCCAGGTCGAAAATAATAATGTCTTCCCGATTACTCGGTAAATAAATATTATGTTCAAAAAGGCCTTCCATTGAGTGGGGGATCTCATGCCTCCTTCTTCGGGATTACTCCCTCAAAGTTAACATGACTATACCGCCCGTCCTATTCTTAAGTGTAACTTAATCCGGGTATAGGATTCGTCCTTTGCAAAAATCCCAAACAACCCCCATTTAAACACATAATCAAACAAAACAAATAATAATAAAACAGATAAAACAAACTAGCTTAACCCACTTAGGGATGGACCAGCAAGAGGTCAATCTTTCCCCAGCAGAGTCGCCAAATTCTGTAGCGATAAAAAATGTAGCGGGGTAAATCGGAGATCGAATTATTAATTAATTCGTCTCACAAAAGCAAGAGTCGCCACCGCGCTTTATTATTTCCAAGGGAAAAGGGAAAAGAGCGAAATAAAACCCTAAAATATGCAATGTAAAATAATACTTTAAAAGTAATGAAAATACAAGGCGTTTTTGAAAAGAGGTCTAGAGTTCGGGGGTTGGTTATACAATGGGAAGGTATTAGCACCCAATGCATCTATAGTATCCTATAGGAACCTTTTGAAATATTTGTTTATTGAAATTTGTTTGTTTGATTAAAAATAAATTGTTTTGGCCAAAGAGGGGTACGGACGGGTTTTTTGAAGATACAACGACCTAATGTCGAAGTTTTGACTTAAAAGGTGTGAGTTTTAAAAAATTGAATATTTGGGAAAATTATCTTAAGTTTTTAATGAAATGAGGGTATTCGCACATTTTTTTTTGATGACATGAAGTCGACAAAAATTAAACAATTCCCTTGGATTGAAACAGACGAAAGATGTGCGGATTAACGGTCAATTAATTAAAATTATAATTAAACAATTAACTAATGAAATTTAAATTATACTAGCATGCATTTTAGCAATTAAATAAATAACCAAAAGTACATGAAGATTAAATCATAGATTTTAAATAATTAAACACATGACAAAAATTAAATCATGAAACATGTATTTTTGAATAATTAAATAAGCAACAACACAAACTAAAAATAAGAATTAAATAGTATTTTGACAAAAATAAATAAAGATGAATTTTAATTAAACATTTTTTATGTGTTTTTTATAATAGTTAATAATTTACGCCTTGCCAATTAAACTGTGCAATTTTACTGTTATAATTATGTTTTAATAAAATAATAGGTGATAACGGTAGAGTGATTGGCCCAACAAGCCCAAAAGATTCGACCCGGCTCAAAAGAAACAAGGAAATTTTTTTTAACCCTAGCAATGAAAGGTGCGCCGCTGGTTGGCAGTAAGGGGAAGAGACAAGAAAAAATTATTATTACTGATAACTCTTCTTTCAATGTTTATCGAATAAAACAAAATTAACACTCTCACTTCCCTATTCAAAATCTACAACTGCTTATCCTTGCCTCTAACCTCTGTGCATTTTTAACACCACCACCAAAGATTCTTCTATTCTACTTCAAAACCACCTTGCATTTCAGTCATAGCCCTCGTCTGTTCACCCTCATCAGCAAATCTCACGAAACCATAACCCTTAGATCTCCTAGTGAGTCTAAAAAAATCCAGTACTGTAAACCGCCGATCCAGAAAGTACGGAAGGTGGGGTGGAGGATGAATGGCGTTCAAGGGAGGCTCGATGTGAAGTCTTCGCTTACGACGACGGCGCCCAGCGGCGGCCTCTTCGGCGGAGAAAAAATGCGAAGGATCGTGCGGTGATGGAAATGGGAGGTACGGTGGATGAACGGATAGAGCGGAGGAGAAGACGGCGTAACAACATGTTTTTGGGTGATGGATGAATGAAAGTGAATTATTTGCATTTCTATGAAATTGATGGTGTGTTTTCTATTGTTTTTGTTATGTGTTATTTCCTCTGTGATTATGATTCTTGGTTAGTTTTTTGTACCATAATATTAACATCATCTTGTCTATCAGTTCTCCTCTGAGAACTACTCGGTAATATTCTCTCTCGCGGATGTACAACAACATCAAAAAAAAAATTTGACAAAGATGAAAGCAAAGGCTAGGGTAGAAATCAAGATCAATTCGAAAGTTCTGAACAACAAACAGACATATATGACAGTGAGTATAAATGACAAAAGTTAAGAAAAATACCGACTCTGAGACTTCTAAGAGGTGTCGATCTGAAAGATAAGTTGCTGCTCTTTATTTTGCTTTCGTTTCTGGTATTATTGTTTTGTATATTATGCAGGTTACGGCATCGGTGTTGATGTTGTGTTTGTTGTTATTTGCTTCTGTAATGATGGACAAAGTTGAAGCTTGGAGGAAGATTGTTGCTAATTTTTGGAGAGTTTTGTTACTGAAGGTGATGGGTTATGTCCAGAACAAATGATGAACGAAAAGGGAGTATGTATGTTTGTGGGTGCTGAACGGTGATGGTGGTTGGCGATGTGTGTGAATGTGAAGAGAGGGATAACATGGGAGTTAGAAGGTTTGTGAAGAAATTCAAAGGAGTAATTACTGTGTTGTTTTTTTGACTGAGGTTGAAGTTTGTTCTATAGATAGAGGAAGTATAGTGTGACTTTTTTTGCTTTTTTCAGACTGATTCAATGCTCTAGCTTAATAGCAAAATTGATCTCCAAATATGATAAGTCTCACTCCTTCCTTTATTCTTGTTTTTGAAAAGTTGCCATTCTCATGTAAGATTCTTGGATGTATTATGGTGCAGATTTTGCAGTATGACAGTAGCAGGTTTGTGGGAAGATTTGGCAAGAGTTGAAGCAAATTTTGGATAATTGTGTTTGGATGCGCAACATGAAAATGACAAGAGATGAGATAAAATGTTGTTGTAAACTGTGACCCTCCTCCAACTTTATATTTTCTTTCTTTTTTGGATAAAACAAAATTAACAACAAGAAAAAAAAAAGTAATAATAATAAACCAAAAAAAAGGAGATTGTTAGTGACAACTAAACTAAAAGTACAAAAAATTAAAATAAGAGACACAAAAAAAAATGTGTTTAGTAATAATAATAATTCAATTTAAGAAATTCAATTAATATTAGAACTAAATCAAAATTAAAAAGGAACTAAAATTATAATGACTAAAGAAATAAAATGTAAATAAAAGAAAATGGTATTAACTATATATTTTTTCTTTGAGATTTTCTGGATGTAAAATACAACTAAAATAAAGATGACGCTAATCACATTTTTTTTTATAGATTTTTCAAATAAAGTGATACAAACATATAAATTTTAATAGAATTAATAAAAGACCATATTTTTTTATATTTTGAATAAAGAAAATAAAAAAATTATAAATAAAAAAATAAAAATAATAACACATGTTAAGTGCGTCTTTTGCAATTTTTTAATGGAAAAGAAATCATGAATAAAACACAGTCGAACTCAAATTTCACCTAATTCACAAAACAACTTTTAACGTCAACAATTTTTCATGGCTTTTTAATGCATAATTTTCCCTTGATTTATAAAGAAAAGTTGTAGATGATGTCAAGGAAAATCATGTGCAAAAACAACCTCTCAAAAATGTCGAAATTTGAAGAAGTTATGAATTTTTAAAATCTGCTTTGAAAATTGATAAAAATAGGTCAAATCGCTTGTGAACACTTGCAATGTAACGATGCAGATGGGAGGTGATATCTTAGGTCAAAAATTGGGGTACAACAGCTGCCCCTATTTAAGTTTCTTCTATCCGGAGATATGAAGATTAAAATCTTCGTCTCGACGAGATTGAAGGTACTTAAATACATAATACGCAATTTTTGCCCTAAGATACCGCCATTATGTTTGTGATATGAATGTAGTAATTGAATTCACAGAGAAAGATATTGTATGAAACAAGATAATGCTGGAGAAATCAAACACCAACAAAACACAGGGACATAGATTATACACTACTAGGGAAATGAGCCATCGACTTCAAATAATAGACTCTTGACGGCGAATAAAAATTTGAGAGAATACGACCTCTGACCCTAACAAAGAAGGCATCTTGCATAGGCTATAAAAACAGATTATTGACCCAAAATAACAGTGAGTTCATAATTCAAGGTCAAAGATAGACAAAAAGTATCAATTTGCTGACGACGGATTACCGACTTCTGAAGGTAAATATTCATAACAAACTTCTCTGCGGGATTTCCGGAGATATACTAATTAATGCTGAAATAATAATATGGTTGTAGATGCACAAGCTGCTCAAATAAAGAAGCTGCCACTTGCTGTCTTCCAAAAAATACTATGACATACAAGTTGCTCAAATAAAGAAGCTGCCACTTGCCGTCGTCCAGGGATGTCAATAACATACAAGCCGCTCAAATAAAGAAGCCGCCACTTGCTGTCTTAAAAAATACTATAACATACAAGCTGCTCAAATAAAGAAGCTGCCACTTGCTGTCTTCCAAAAATACTATGACATACAAGCTGCTCAAATAAAGAAGCTGCCACTTGCTGTATCCCAGAAAAATAATAACGTACAAGTTGCTCAAATAAAGAGACTGCCGCTTACCGTTTTCTAACGATGTCTATAACGTACAAGTTGCTCATGAAGAGACCGCCGCTTGTCGTTTTCCAAAAATAATGACGTACAAGTTGCTCATGAAGAGACCGCCGCTTGCCGTTTTCTAAAGATGTCTATAACGTACAAGTTGCTCATGAAGAGACCGCCGCTTGTCATTTTCCAAAAATAATGAAGTACAAGTTGCTCATGAAGAGACCGTCGCTTGCCGTTTTCCAAAAATAATGACGTACAAGTTGCTCATGAAGAGACCGCCGCTTGCCGTTTTCTAAAGATGTCTATAATGTACAAGTTGCTCATGAAGAGACCGCCGCTTGTCGTTTTCCAAAAATAATGACGTACAAGTTGCTCATGAAGAGACCGCCGCTTGTCGTTTTCTAACGATGATAACATACAAGTTGCTCATGAAGAGACCACCGCTTGTCATTTTCCCACGATGATAACGTACAAGTTGCTCATGAAGAGACCGCCGCTTGTCGTTTTCCCAAAAAAATAACGTACAAGTAGCTCATGAAGAGACCGCCGCTTGTCGTTTTCCAAAAAAAATAACGTACAAGTTGCTCATGAAGAGACCGCCGCTTGTCGTTTTCTGAAGAATAACTCAGAAGGAAATTGCGATGATACTGGCAGAGAATAAAATCTTCGTCAAAGAGAACCAATGAATCAATCCTTCCCGAGGAGATCACATACTTAAATGCGCAACATAAATGCATCATTCGTCTAGGTGGCGACTTCACTGGGGAAAATCATGAGATAGCCTATGCAAGTGACAACAACTCCCTCCAGGAATAAACCAGAGAGAAAACAGTAAAACAAGACTCCACCCAATGAGAAAGTAACTTGATTGGGGGATTCATCCTATCCAGAAATGGACAAGGTAGGCTAAATCAAAAAATCATCCACGAGGATTAGCTCAGTTGGGGAATTTAGAAAGGGAGCACATTTTCTGCCTAAGCTAACCTTCTATTTGGAAAGAACATGTACATTGTATTAAAAACAAAGTATACAACCCAAAATCAACGGCAAATGTGAATATGCATGCGTGATATAAGTGTAAATGAATAAATGAATGCTATGCTGACAAAACGAACAGATGGAATATCGTGAAGACGATAAGATGTCACGAAAAGATAGATACTCGGCCAATCTTAAAAGACGGAAAATAACTGGAACTGGAACCACAAAGCAACGTCGGAGCGTACCACGCTACAAGGCCCAAGTCTTCTAAGGAGAAAAGTATTCAAATCCAATCTTCTAATACCAATAGACTACTGGCATGAGACAAAGCGTACCACATTTCGGAAATCGCTCAAAAAAGATAGCCAAAACAACGCTTAACTGGAAAAACTGGGGGGTCACCAAACTTAGTACCACGAGAAACACAAGTTTACACAACCAACACCTCATGACGATTTTGAAATAAAACATGTTCATCATGCAAGGATAAAATACTGTATTGTTTTGCATTTCATGGCTTGACCATCCTCGGAACAACTGTTAATATCCCTTTCATTATTCACGACACATTTTCTAAAATAAGAATACTTTAAATAACTTTGTTTCAAATATTGCCGTAAAATTAAAATTTTTCCCACAAAAGGTAAATGCTCAAATTTCAATAATAAGATGGTAGTTCGCTAACAACGCGACTCCAACGGTTTACAAAAGTTTGGGAAATAGTACATGAAAGAAAGGGTTACACAAAAACAATGATCACTATTCTCCCTAACAACTTCGAATTCCGAAATGTGCTCATATGCCACAGTCGGGATGACCAAAAGCCTGCCTAAGCCGCCCCTTCGGGTTTTCAACTTAGCAAACTGTCAACTCAAACCTAAGCGAAATACTTCTTGACTGCATCAGCGTTCATGGAGCGCGGGAGCTCTTCGCCGTCCATATTTGTGAGAATCAAGGCACCTCCAGAGAAAACTTTCTTAACGACATACGGTCCTTCATAATTCGGAGCCCACTTGCCCCTAGAATCAGGTTGGAAAGATAATATCTTTTTGAGCACAAGGTCACCTTCTCTGAACTCGCGTGGTCGAACCTTCTTATCAAAAGCCTTCTTAATTCTCTGCTGATATAATTGACCATGACACAATGCTGTCAATCTCTTTTCTTCAATTAAATTCAACTGATCATATCTACTTTGACACCATTCAGCCTCAGAAAGTTTAGCTTCCATCAAAACTCTCATAGACGGAATTTCGACCTCCACGGGGAGTACTGCTTCCATACCATAAACTAGGGAAAATGGGGTTGCGCCTGTGGAAGTTCGAACTGAAGTACGATATCCATGCAGAGCAAACGGAAGCATTTCATGCCAATCTTTATAAGTTACCACCATCTTCTGGACAATCTTTTTGATGTTCTTGTTAGCAGCTTCGACTGCCCCATTCATCTTCGGCCTGTAAGGAGAAGAATTATGATGTTCGATCTTGAACTCTTCACAAAGCTCTCTCATCATCTTGTTATTCAAATTCGAACCATTATCAGTGATGATCTTGCTCGGGATACCGTATCGACAAATGATCTGATTCCTGATAAATCTGACTACCACCTGTCTGGTTACATTAGCATAAGATGCTGTTTCCACCCATTTAGTAAAATAATCGATCGCTACCAAGATGAAACGATGACCATTTGAAGCTCTGGGTTCAATCATTCCAATCATATCAATGCCCCACATAGAGAAAGGCCAAGGTGAAGAGATAACGTTGAGGAGGGTCGGTGGCACATGTATCTTGTCCGCATAAATCTGGCATTTATGACATTTCTTCACATATTTGCAACAATCAGATTCCATTGTCATCCAATAGTAACCAGCTCTCAACATCTTTTTAGCCATTGCATGTCCGTTGGCATGTGTGCCAAAGGATCCTTCATGTACTTCTTGCATCAGCATGTCTGCTTCATGTCTGTCTACACATCTGAGTAGGACCATGTCGTAATTCCTCTTATACAATACTTCTTCATTGAGGAAGAAACTGCTTGCTAATCTTCTCAATGTCTTCCTATCTTTATTGGATGCCCCAGGCGGGTACTCTTGAGTTTGAAGAACACGTTTAATGTCATAGAACCATGGTTTGTCGTCGGTAACCTCTTCTACTGAGAACACATGAGCAGGTCTGTCGAGGCGCATAACCCGGATTGTAGGCACATCGTTCCAACCATTCACTTGAAACATTAAAGACAAGGTAGCTAAAGCATCATCCATTTGGTTTTCATATCTAGGGATATGATGTAATTCCACTTCGTTGAAGAAAGTTAACAATCTTCTAGCATAATCTCTGTAAGGAATCAAACCAGGATGACGAGTCTCCCATTCTCCTTTGATTGCTTTCTGAGTGTGATACTCAATGTCATATTCGGATAACAACATCTGCCAACGGGCTATTCTTCCAGATAAGGCGGGCTTCTCAAAGATATACTTGATCGGATCCATTTTGGAGATCAACCAAGTGGTGTAGTTAATCATATACTGGCGCAGACGGTGAGCAGCCCAAGCTAAAGCACAACAGGTTTTCTCAAGCAATGAGTATCGAGACTCACAGTCTGTGAATTTCTTACTCAGATAATATACGGCATGTTCCTTTCTTCCAGTCTCATCTTGTTGACCAAGCACACATCCCATGGAATCTTCCAATATAGTCAGGTACATAATCAAAGGTCGTCCTTCCACCGGAGGAATCAAAATGGGAGGTTCAAGCAAATATTCTTTGATGCTATCAAAATCTCTCTGACAATCTTCTGTCCACACACATCCTTGGTTCTTTCGGAGAAGCTTGAAAATCGGCCCACAGGTAGCAGTCATATGAGATATAAATCTAGAAATATAGTTCAGTCTCCCAAGGAATCCTCTTACTTGTTTTTCCGTTTTGGGTGCGGGCATTTCCCGAATAGCTTTGACTTTATCAGGATCTACCTCAATACCTTTCTGACTGACAATGAAACCCAGAAGTCTTCCAGAACGAACACCAAAAGTGCACTTGTTGGGATTCAGACAGAGTTTATATTTTCTCAAACGCTGGAATAACTTCAATAAATGTTCCAAATGATCCTCTTCAGTTTGTGATTTGGCAATCATGTCATCTACATACACTTTTATCTCTTTATGCATCATATCATGGAACAAAGCAGTCATGGCCCTTTGGTATGTTGCACCAGCATTCCTCAAACCAAACGGCATAACCCGATAACAAAATGTTCCCCAAGGTGTAATGAAAGCTGTCTTCTCCATATCTTCTGGTGCCATCCTGATTTGATTGTAACCAGAGAAACCATCCATGAAAGAAAAGACTTTGAACTTTGCGGTACTGTCGACCAAAACGTCAATGTGCGGTAATGGGAAGTCATCCTTTGGGCTAGCTCTATTCAGATCTCTATAGTCTACACACATTCGAACTTTGCCATCCTTCTTAGCAACAGGCACTATATTGGCTAACCATTTAGGATAGACCGATGTAACAAGGAAACCTGCATTAATTTGTTTTTGAACTTCTTCTTTGATCTTGTCAGCCATATCGGGACGAGTCCTTCTCAACTTCTGCTTAATTGGCGGACATTCAAGTCTCAATGACAAACAATGCTCCACAATATTGTTATCCAAACCTGGCATGTCTTGGCAGGACCAAGCAAACACATCTATATACTCTTTGAGAAGCTCCAACATTTTCTCTTTGACCTCTGGGATAAGCAATGCTCCGACCTTGACTTCCTTTTTATCTTCTTCATCACCCAAATTGATCATCTCTATAGGTTCTTCAAACGGCTGAATAGTCTTTTCATCGTGCTCAAGCAAACGGGAAATTTCATCAGGAATCTCTTCACTATCCTCTTCTTCGGCTCTGAACAGAGGGAATTCAAAGTTGGGAGGGGGCATAGGATCATTGTTTTCAATGGTTAAGTCATGGATTAATCTGCACATATGATTATGGTTTTTTTTAGAAATTGATTTGTACAAATAAAACAAAAAGTTATTATATTTTCCTATTACAACCAATTAATTTTCATTACTATTTCCCAGAAAAAGTGAAAAATAAAACAGTAGTGGACAAAATGACATTTTTATTCATGAGGGGAAATACTTGAAACAAAGAGCCTAGACATTTTCTCTTTTGCCTTGGACAGAGAAAAAGGATTTATTTTCAACATAGCCCGACACAAATACTTTTCGCCTTGGGCAGAGCGAAAATTTTTTTCAAAAATAAAACAAAACATTACTCAGAAATGTGCGTCACAACAGGAACATCAACAGCAATCCAGTTCTGGCAAACCACTCCGTGCGTTACAAAATCGGGTTTTAGAAAACATGTGAAGTGGAATCGGATGATGCATGATATGCGATGCAAATGATCGTTCATTTTGATAGTTTTTTCAAGAAAATGTTGATTGATGCATGGATGAATGATAATGCAACAATTACACACAAGTTCACAAACATAGGGGTTCAAATGTTCAACGTTTGTGCATGGAGTCAAGGGATAAAGCCCACCCCAAGGTATGTACTAACGGTTTAATCACACCTGTAAGACAAGGTTCTAAGAGTTCCCAGAGTCTACATTCCTCCTTCGGATATTACCAACGTCTTGATTACTCAATAATTAGCAATATTCTCAAGAGAAACTCATCCGAGCGTAGCATCGCGTAACAACTACTTCCGAATTACTCTGTTATAGTCTCCGCGCTACACCTAAAAGGCCAAGATGGGTCAGGGTTCTACGGTTCTCAATTTCTCTGGCTCCCAGGTCGAAAATAATAATGTCTTCCCGATTACTCGGTAAACAAATATTATGTTCAAAAGGGCCTTCCATTGAGTGGGGGATCTCATGCCTCCTTCTTCGGGATTTCTCCCTCAAAGTTAACATGACTATACCGCCCGTCCTATTCTTAAGTGTAACTTAATCCGGGTATAGGATTCGTCCTTTGCAAAAAACCCAAACAACACCCATTTAAACACATAATCAAACAAAACAAATAATAATAAAACAGATAAAACAAACTAGGCTTAACCCACTTAGGGATGGACCAGCAAGAGGTCAATCTTTCCTCAGCAGAGTCGCCAAATTCTGTAGCGATAAAAAATGTAGCGGGGTAAATCGGAGATCGAATTATTAATTAATTCGTCTCACAAAAGCAAGAGTCGCCACCGCGCTTTATTATTTCCAAGGGAAAAGGGAAAAGAGCGAAATAAAACCCTAAAATATGCAATGTAAAATAATACTTAAAAAGTAATGAAAATACAAGGCGTTTTTGAAAAGAGGTCTAGAGTTCGGGGGTTGGTTATACAATGGGAAGGTATTAGCACCCAATGCATCTATAGTATCCTATAGGAACCTTTTGAAATATTTGTTTATTGAAATTTGTTTGTTTGATTAAAAATAAATTGTTTTGGCCAAAGAGGGGTACAGACGGGTTTTTTAAAGATACAACGACCTAATGTCGAAGTTTTGACTTAAAAGGTGTGAGTTTTAAAAAATTGAATATTTGGGAAAATTATCTTAAGTTTTTAATGAAATGAGGGTATTCGCACATTTTTTTTTGATGACATGAAGTCGACAAAAATTAAACAATTCCCTTGGATTGAAACGGACGAAAGATGTGCGGATTAACGGTCAATTAATTAAAATTATAATTAAACAATTAACTAATGAAATTTAAATTATACTAGCATGCATTTTAGCAATTAAATAAATAACCAAAAGTACATGAAGATTAAATCATAGATTTTAAATAATTAAACACATGACAAAAATTAAATCATGAAACATGTATTTTTGAATAATTAAATAAGCAACAACACAAACTAAAAATAAGAATTAAAATAGTATTTTGACAAAAATAAATAAAGATGAATTTTAATTAAACATTTTTTATGTGTTTTTTATAATAGTTAATAATTTATGGCAAACTAAACTTATGATTAATTAAGTATGTCTAAATAAAAGGGAAGTGGCCAAAAGAATAAAAGACAGAAAAAAGAACCTCACAAGGACTTGAACTCAAGACCTTTAGATTGCTGGTAATATGCCTTGCCAATTAAACTGTGCAATTTTACTGTTATAATTATGTTTTAATAAAATAATAGGTGATAACGGTAGAGTGATTGGGCCAACAAGCCCAAAAGATTCGACCCGGCTCAAAAGAAACAAGGAAAATTTTTTTAACCCTAGCAATGAAAGGTGCGCCGCTGGTTGGCAGTAAGGGGAAGAGACAAGAAAAAATTATTATTACTGATAACTCTTCTTTCAATGTTTATCGAATAAAACAAAATTAACACTCTCACTTCCCTATTCAAAATCTACAACTGCTTATCCTTGCCTCTAACCTCTGTGCATTTTTAACACCACCACCAAAGATTCTTCTATTCTACTTCAAAACCACCTTGCATTTTAGTCATAGCCCTCGTCTGTTCACCCTCATCAGCAAATCTCACGAAACCATAACCCTTAGATCTCCTAGTGAGTCTAAAAAAATCCAGTACTGTAAACCGCCGATCCAGAAAGTACGGAAGGTGGGGTGGAGGACGAATGGCGTTCAAGGGAGGCTCGATGCGAAGTCTTCGCTTACAACGAAGGCGCCCAGCGGCGGCCTCTTCGGCGGAGAAAAAATGCGAAGGATCGTGCAGTGATGGAAATGGGAGGTACGATGGATGAACGGATAGAGCGGAGGAGAAGACGGCGTAACAACATGTTTTTGGGTGATGGATGAATAAAAGTGAATTATTTGCATTTCTATGAAATTGATGGTGTGTTTTCTACTGTTTTTGTTATGTGTTATTTCCTCTGTGATTATGATTCTTGGTTAGTTTTTTGTACCATAATATTAACAGCATCTTGTCTCTCAGTTCTCCTCTGAGAACTACTTGGTAATATTCTCTCTCGCGGATGTACAACAACATAAAAAAAAAATTGACAAAGATGAAAGCAAAGGCTAGGGTAGAAATCAAGATCAATTCGAAAGTTCTGAACAACAAACAGACATATATGACAGTGAGTATAAATGACAAAAGTTAAGAAAAATACCGACTCTGAGACTTCTAAGAGGTGTCGATCTGAAAGATAAGTTGCTGCTCTTTATTTTGCTTTTGTTTCTGGTATTATTGTTTTGTATATTATGCAGGTTACGACATCGGTGTTGATGTTGTGTTTGTTGTTATTTGCTTCTGTAATGATGGACAAAGTTGAAGCTTGGAGGAAGATTGTTGCTAATTTTTGGAGAGTTTTGTTACCGAAGGTGATGGGTTATGTCCAGAACAAATGATGAACGAAAAGGGAGTATGTATGTTTGTGGGTGCTGAACGGTGATGGTGGTTGGTGATGTGTGTGAATGTGAAGAGAGGGATAACATGGGAGTTAGAAGGTTTGTGAAGAAATTCAAAGGAGTAATTACTGTGTTGTTTTTTTGACTGAGGTTGAAGTTTGTTCTATAGATAGAGGAAGTATAGTGTGACTTTTTTTGCTTTTTTCAGACTGATTCAATGCTCTAGCTTAATAGCAAAATTGATCTCCAAATATGATAAGTCTCACTCCTTCCTTTATTCTTGTTTTTGAAAAGTTGCCATTCTCATGTAAGATTCTTGGATGTATTATGGTGCAGATTTTGCAGTATGACAGTAGCAGGTTTGTGGGAAGATTTGGCAAGAGTTGAAGCAAATTTTGGATAGTTGTGTTTGGATGCGCAGCATGAAAATGACAAGAGATGAGATAAAATGTTGTTGTAAACTGTGACCCTCCTCCAACTTTATATTTTCTTTCTTTTTTGGATAAAACAAAATTAACAACAAGAAAAAAAAAGTAATAATAATTAACCAAAAAAAAGGAGATTGTTAGTGACAACTAAACTAAAAGTACAAAAAATTAAAATAAGAGACACAAAAAAAATGTGTTTAGTAATAATAATAATTCAATTTAAGAAATTCAATTAATATTAGAACTAAATCAAAATTAAAAAGGAACTAAAATTATAATGACTAAAGAAATAAAATGTAAATAAAAGAAAATGGTATTAACTATATATTTTTTCTTTGAGATTTTCTGGATGTAAAATACAACTAAAATAAAGATGACGCTAATCACATATTTTTTTTTTAGATTTTTCAAATAAAGTGATACAAACATATAAATTTTAATAGAATTAATAAAAGACCATATTTATTTATATTTTGAATAAAGAAAATAAAAAAATTATAAATAAATAAATAAAAATAATAACACATGTTAAGTGCGTCTTTTGCAATTTTTTAATGGAAAAGAAATCATGAATAAAACACAGTCGAACTCAAATTTCACCAAATTCACAAAACAACTTTTAACGTCAACAATTTTTCATGGCTTTTTAATGCATAATTTTCCCTTGATTTATAAAGAAAAGTTGTAGATGATGTCAAGGAAAATCATGTGCAAAAACAACCTCTCAAAAATATCAAAATTTGAAGAAGTTATGAATTTTTAAAATCTGCTTTGAAAATTGATAAAAATAGGTCAAATCGCTTGTGAACACTTGCAATGTAACGATGCAGATGGGAGGTGATATCTTAGGTCAAAAATTGGGGTACAACAGCGTGGACATATGGAATAGTTACCAATACAACACGAGTCTCAATGCATCCAATCATGATTTAGTCTCTTCAGAGTTTGAACGCGTCTTCAGACTTAGATGAAACTCTTGTCAGAGGATGACAGATGTTGATATTGTGAACTGCATGCTTCTATCTTTGAAATTAACCGTTTGGAAACTGTTCAGATCTTCTTAGAAAGATTCTGATGCCACTGTCCTTCTAACTTCTGAAGAATTATTGATCAAATGATTACCAAAAAATATAAACTTCTAAGGGTTAAAGAATACATAAATAAAACTTTTATTCTAGACATAATTTCATGCTGAGATGTTTCAGAATGAAATTAAACCTATCTTCAGAAAGGAGTTTAGTGAAGACATCAACCTATTGATGGTCTGTGTCAATAAATTTTAAAGAGAGAATTCCTTTCTGAATATAGTCCATAATAAAGTGATGGTTTATTTCTATATGCTTATCCATAGAATGTAAAATAGGATTTCTAGATAAACAAATGGTAGAAGTGTTGTCATAGAGTATAGGAATGTTACTCTCAAATATATTGAAGTCTTCAAGCTAGCTTTTCATCCAGAGCATCTGTGTGCTGCATCCAACTGCTTCTATATATTCAGCTTCAGTGGTTGATAATGCAATTGTGGATTGCCTCTTGCTGGACCACGAGATCAGATTTTCTCCCAGAAACTGGCAGCTTCTAGAAGTGCTTTTTCTATCGACTATGTCTCCAGCGAAGTTAGCATCACAGTACCCTACTAATTTGGATTCATTGATTTTTCTATAAAACAGACCAAGATTAGTATTACCTTTCAGATACTTGAAAATTTGCTTAGCAACTTTTAAGTGAGATTCTCTAGGATCTGATTGGAATCTGGCACAGAGACATACACTATATAGAATATCAGGTTTTGAATTTGTAAGATATAAGAGAGAACCAATCATACCTTTGTAGATATTCTGTTATACCTTTTTACTTACCTCTTCCTTTTCTAGAACGCATGTAGGATGCATTGGAGTTTTGGCTGGCTTACATTCTGATAAGTCGAATTTCTTCAAAAGTTCTTTGACTTATTTGCTTTGGTGTATGTATGTTCCTTCTGGTGTTTGATTGACCTGAATGCCTAGAAAGAACTTGAGTTCTCCCATCAAGCTCATTTCAAAATTTTCCTGCATAGACTTAGCAAATTCTCTTCCCAGGGAGGATTTAGTAGATCCAAAAATAATATCATCTACATGAATTTGACAAACTAGAATGTCATTTTTAAATGGCTTACAGAATAAGGTTGTGTCCACCTTCCCTCTGGTAAAATCATTTTCTAGCTGAAAACTACTCAGTCTTTCACACTAAGCTCTGGGAGTTTATTTCATACCATATAGTGATTTCTTTAGTTTAAATACATATTCTGGATGTTTTGAATTTTCAAAACCAAGGGGTTGGTGCACATAAACTTTTTCATCAACGTATCCATTTAAGAATGCACTTTTGACATCCATCCGATAGAGAGTGATTCCATTATTTACAACAAAAGAAATTAAAAGTATGATAGATTCTAACCTGGCGAATGGAGTAAAGGTTTCTGTATATTCTATCCCCTCTTGATGACTATAACCTTGTGCCACCAGCCGTGCTTTGTTTCTGATGACTTCTTCTTGTTCATTCAGCTTGTTTCTGAATACCCATTTGGTTCTAATGATGTTGAACCCTTTTGGTTTGCGAAGCAAATACCACACATTATTTCTGGTGAATTGGTTTAGTTCCTGTTGCATTGCAAGTATCCAATCATTTTCCAGGAGAGCTTCATCAATGGAAGTTAGCTCAATCAGAGACACTAATCCCATGAGAGATTCTTCAGAGTTTCTGAATGTGGATCTTGTTCTTATTGGGTCTTCTTTCTTTCCCAAAATTTTTTCTTCCGAATGAGCTAACTTGCTTCTGGATTGTATTTTCTGGAGAGGTTCTTCAGATGTTGCTGTAATATTTGTGATATTTTCTTCTAGTGTTATCTGTGATTCTTCGTGAGAAACTTCTTATGCAATGTCTTCAGTACCTGTAATTTGGACTTCTATATCTGCAAAAGATTCATCTTGCTTTGACTTTTGAGAGCCAAGCTTATCATCAAATCTAACACTGATTGACTCTTCTACAATCCGTGTTTCTGTGTTATATACTCTATAGCCTCTTGAGCATTTAGAGTATCCTAACATAATACACTTTTGTGCTTTAGAGTCAAACTTGTTCATATGTTCTTTAGTGTTAATAATAAAACAAATACATCCAAATGGATGGAAATACGAGATGTTGGGCTTTCTGTTCTTCCATAGTTCATATGGAGTTTTATCCAGAATAGGTCTTATAGAGATTCTATTCTGAATGTAACACGCTGTGTTAATTGCTTCTACCCAGAAGTTCTTAGCAATGTTAGTCTCGTTGATCATGGTTCTGGCCATTTCTTGTAAAGTTCTGTTCTTTCGTTCTACAACTCCATTTTATTGGGGTGTTCTAGGACAAGAGAAATCATGATAGATGTCATTCTCATTAAAAAAATATTTCAAATTTTTTGTTTTCAAATTCTCCACCATGATCACTTCTAACTTTAACAATTCTAAGATCTTTTTCGTTTTGGACTTGATTACAGAAGGCAAAGGACACAGAGTGTGACTCGTTCTTGTGTCTTAAGAACTTTACCCATGTCCATCTGCTATAGTCATCTACGATCACTAATCCTTTCTTCTTGCCACTAATGGATGCAGTTTTCACTGGTCAAAATAGATCTATATGCAGAAGTTATAATGGTCTAGAGGTAGAAACAACATTTTTTTGTTTAAAAGAGGGTTTTGCAAACTTGCCTTTTTGACATGCTTCACACAGAGCATCTCATCTAACTTCAGGTTAAGAAGTCCTCTGACCAGATTGAGTTTGTTAATCTGAGATATTATTCTCACACTAACATGCCCCAATCTTCTATGCCAGACCCATTTCTCATCGTTAACAGATAATAGATATTTTACATTCTGACTTTTCAGTTCTGAAAGTTTTATTTTGTAAATGTTGAGTTCTTTCTCTTTCCATTAAAGAGGATAGATCCATCTTTCTTACTAACTGCTTTACAGGACTTTTGATTGATGATTATATCATAACCATTATCACTTAATTGACTTATGGATAACAAGTTATGCATTAATCCATCTACTAACAGAAAATTAGTTATAGAGGGAAGATTACCGTTACCAATAGTTCCAGAGCCAATGATCTTCCCCTTCTGATTGCCTCTGAAACCTACGTAGCCTCCAAATTTAAGCTCCAGGATTTGGAACATATGCTTTCTTCTCGTCATGTGTTGAGAGCATCCAGAGTGCATGTATCACGATTGGTGTTTCAGTCTTACTGTCAAAGATATCTGCAACATAGACAATTTTATCCTTAGGTACCCATATATTTTTGGTTCCTTGTTTGTTAGAGTTACCAAAATTCTGTTTGAATTTTAGTTTAGCAGATAAATCATTACTAGTATACTTTAAGTCATATGCGTGCTCATAGGTAAAGTGAGAATTCAGAGGAGCGCGTTTAATAACCAAATCCTTAACTTTATTAGGTTGGGATACTTTACCTTTGTATCCTATACCTTTTCTGCCATTTCTGCTAACTGCATAGATCATTGAAGCCATTTTGCTTCTATCTATGTTTTTAGCGAGGAATTTCTGAAAGCTATGATCATATTCCTTTATGATCTTATCAGGGTTACTAGGAACTTCTGAGATAGTTTCCTTTTGAGTATTTTGTAATTCATTTTCAAGTTTTGAATTTTTTTTCTTTCAGCTTAGAGTTTTCGAATCTCAGATTCTTAGTTTCTTCTGAGTCAGAAACTAGATCCTTTTTCAGGTTCTTGTTTATGACTCAAAGTTTTTGATACCTTTCTAGAATTTCTGACAGACTCTCTTCTAATTGAGATCTAGAAAAGTTAGAAAATACCTCTTCTACCTCTGAGTCTGATTCTGATCCAGATGATTCATTATCTTCTGACATGTTGGCCATAAGGGAAATGTTGGCTCTTCCATCTTCTGATTCTGTGTCTGCTTCAGAAGAATCTGAGTCATCCCATGTTTCCATGAGACTTTTCTTCTTCTCCTTAAAGAAATTCTTTGTAGGTTTCTCCTTCTGAAGCTTTGGACAATCGCTTTTGTAGTGCCCTTGTTCATTGCACTCGTAGCAGACAATGTCTCTATTTCTTGACTTTCTGTATTAAGAAGATTGTTCAGACTAACTGTATCTAGACGATGATTCAGACTGATTCCCTGTTCTTCTGGAATTCCTGAAATTATGTTGCATGTGATTCCACATCTGATTGACTCTTCTGGAGAGAAGGGATAATTCGTTTTTTTTCTGATGAGGATCCACCAGAGTTTTCTTCTATTTCCTGCAAAACTTTAGAATCATGTTTTTTGTTAGATTTAAGGGCTAAAGACTTACCTTGTTTCTGGGGCTCATCATCTTCTAACTCTATCTCATGACTTCTGAGAGAGCTGACAAGTTCTTCTAGAGATATTTTGTTCAGATCTTTTGCCAATTTGAGAGCAGTGACCATGGGTCTCCATTTCTTTGGTAAACTTCTGATGATCTTCTTTACATGATCAGCAGTTGAATACCCTTTATCCAGAACTTTTAGCCCAACAACCAGAATTTGAAATCTTGAGAACATTGTTTCAATAGTTTCATCTTCTTCCACTTTGAAGGCTTCATACTTCTGAATGAGTGCAAGGGCTTTGGTTTCTTTGACTTGCATGTTGCCTTCATGCTTCATTCTCAAGGAATCAAACATGTGCTTTGTTGTTTCTCTATTTTTGATCTTCTAATACTCTGAGTATGAGATGGCACTAAAGAGAATAGTTTTGGCCTTGTGATGATTTCTGAAGCCTCGCTTTTGATGATCTGACAGTCTTTTTATGTCAATCTTTTGACCGCTTTCATCAACAGGATGTATGTATCAATATATCACCATATCCCAGAGATCAGCGTCATGAGCCAGATAGAAACATTCAATTATGTCTTTCCAGTAATCAAAGTTCTCTCCATCAAAGATTAGAAGTTTGCCACTGGTTTTGTCTTTCTCATCATGGTAGTCATTGTTGATGTTCTGACTTGGCCCCACCATAGTGTTTTTCTTAGCTTGGATCTTTTACTGACACAGTTAAGTGCTTGAACTCAGAACCAGGCACTCTGATACCAATTGAATATTGTAAAAACATAAGAAAGGGAGGTTTGAATTGGGATTTTTAAAACTAAAAGTAAAGAACACGTTGGTTATCCTGGTTCGTTTGAACTAAAACTACTCCAGTACACCCGCCAAGGTGATTTCTCCTCTCTCAATGAGGTCTTAATCCACTAATCAATCTTGATTACAAATCTACTTTGACAACAGTCAAAGTCTTCTTGAGTATAAACCACAACCCGGTTTTTCTCAAGGAATTTCTCTAAACAATGTATGAATAAAAGTGTGCAATAGTGTTTCTAATAAAACAAGATCATAATACAAGTGATGTTTTACACAGTTTGAATGTTGAATGTTTAAGGATGAAAGTGATAGCAGCGTTGATGTGCATGAGAAAATCGTAAACGATTTATCCTCAAAGCTTGTTTAAATAGGCAAAGCATGAAGGAGCATTTGGAAAGTTGATCAATGACAATTAAGGAGCTTTCCAAAAGTAAAGATCCTTGTTCCCTTCCAGTCGTTACTCTTGAAATGGAAATATTTGATTTGTAACACTTCAGAACATGCTTGCTTCAGAAGATGGAAGTGACTGTTGCTGCTTGCTTCAGAACATTATAGATCAGAACCACAGAGTCCTTTTTGCAGTGTTAGAACTTCTTTCAGAGATGTTATAAATCAGAGTTGAAACAACTTTGTAACTCATCTTCCATCAGAACTTCTTTAAGAAATGTTTACAATCAAAGTTGAAACAGCGTTATAGCGCATCTTCTGATCTTCTTCCATCAGAACTTCTCTGCAAAACAAAATATAAATTTAGGGAGCATAATTGTATTTTGCGTTTGTTATCATCAAAACTCTTACAAGGATTATAGAATCAAACTATGTTCTAAAAGTTGTCTCAAGCATTGCAACACATGTTGAAGATGTAGCTAATTACATTGAAAGAACCTCCTCGGAATCCCAATACTTCCTCTCCTAATTATGATCCTAATGCAAGGTGTGCATATCACTCCAACAGTCTTGGACGTGACACTAATAGTTGTTGGATGTTGAAACATAAGATTCAGGATCTGATTGACGAAGTTTTTTTCGAGTTCACACAAGATGGTCAGATTGAGTTTTTCTATCATCCCTCAAATATCGAAACTGCAAAGTACATCATCTGAAGTAACAAGTTCATGCGGAGAAGTTTTAAGATCATTTGAATTTCTAATTTTAATTTCTTTAATTTTTTTAAACAATTACTTCCATGTCAAACTTTGGTTTTTCCCATTAATGTATTGCATATGTTTGTCTTTGTAATACGGTGGCAGAACCGACTGTTTGATACTGGTTTTGCGTTTCTTGTTCGCAAATGTTATGGTAAGCAAGAGTCGCCACCGACTTTTCTTTTATCCAACAAAGGAAAGGGTGAAAAGAACAGAAAAAGACCTTTTTCGAGATTTTCTGATTAAGGGGGTAGATTATGGAAAAGGAAGGTGTTAGCACCCTTTCCATCTGTGGTTTTCCACGGGCTCTTAGGTACTTGATCATTTTTTAAAACTGTTTGTGTTTGTGTGTTTTGAAAGATTTTTGTTTGTTTTATGGTAACTCTTGTATCAGTCCTCAAGAGTGTGATAAAGCGCTTTTGAAAAGATTTTTGAAAAGTGTGTAAGGGTGAAAAATTAAGATTTGAGCAAGTACTTAAGAACAGTCTACCTACTCGAAAAAGGATGTTCTTTCCCTCCTTTCCTTTATATAGTGATATCCTGTTATTAGTGAGTAGGTAGCCCTATCGTCGAATGTTGAGGGATAATCGAAGAGACGTTTTACAATCACGAAGGAAACTTGTGGAGACGCTTTAGCAATTTTCTTTTAGGGACTAGATCATTTACCGAAAGGAAACTGTAGGGTCATCGAGGGACTATGATCTTTTTTGATTTATGGGTCTTTACTAAAGCATTCCTGCCTCATGACTGTTTTATTTAAAGGTAACCAAAGTGGGAGATACCTAAATGTGCGCATGTGCAAGTATGTTGAGATTCAGTTATTTTTTGTCTTTTTGTTAGGTTAGCTAATGTTTTATTATTAGTCTTTCCATACACACCTAGTTACTAATAGTAATATATACAGAAAAATAAAATGTAGAAAGTATAAATCTAGACTATTATATGGTTTCGGGGAGGGGATTTACATTCCAAAGAAATTGGGGAAAAGAAAATAAAGCAATAAAAAGAGTCTATTTATCATCTATTATATCTCATACAGCAATTACAATAATATAAACAATGCGAAAGGAAATAAACGGGCGAAAAGTTGAAAGTACGCTTGAAAACATAAAAGAAAATCTTTTTGTTGTTGGTTTTTATTTTAAAAAAAGTTAGATTAAGAAAAATAATTAAGTTAATTATCCTAGAGTCTACTTAGAAAATTAAATTAAGAAAAATAAACTAAGCCTTTTTTGTGGTTTTTTTAATTATGAAAAGAAAGTAATTAGACTTAAATTCTAATTCATTTTTAATTAAGAAAAAGGTTAAAGTTTTAATTAATTAATTAATTAAAGAAATTAATTATTTAATTAAAAAAATCTATGTCTAATTTTTTTGTGAGTTTTTTTTATATTATTTTCTTAATTAAGTAAAGAAGATAAAAGAAATTAAAATATTACAATAAAACTAGAGGGGCCTGAGATAGTAAAAAAAAAGTGGGGGTATAGTTGTTGAATTCGCTAGCCCATGAAGGGAGAGGCCCAGATTTGCTTCTGGATCCAATATGGATTGATCTTGATGGCACATGGTGAGCCCGCAGATGGACTGCGCTAGATCTGATCAGATGGACATCTGATGGCACATGTCTGATGGTGTATAATGCACATCTAGCTACGAGGAGCACCAGATCTGCATGAAACAAGTTAGAAAATATAAAAGTGGAGATTACTGAGGCATTTTATGATGTTTCAGGGTTTGGTAATGATTGCAAAAGTTTCAGGGAGCCTCCAGGAATATATTTGGATCTTTTGTTTGGACTGAGAAAGGTTGGAACCTAAAATGCGAATTTTATAACTTTGATATTTTTTTGCAAAATTTGTAGATCTTTTCCAGGTTTTATATCATGTGTTGAAGCTTTCTAATCCGTCCTTTATATAGAGAGGAGGGGGGATACAAGAGAACAAAGGTAATAACAACCATAAACATGTATTTTTAAAGCCATGAATGATGTTTTGTAACTTTGCCAAAGACATAGAATCTTGTCCTTCTTGAATTTGAATGAATGTGGACATTGATTTCACGAAATTTTATGGGCCTAGGTTGTTCAAAACATCAACCCAAAGCTCAAAGCCCATTTCCAATTATTTTATACATTTTATTTTATATTTATTTGAAATAAATTAAAATAAATATCAATAAAATAGTTAGAAAATGTAAGGCATGGCAAGAATGGTTTTATATGTCCTCTATAGGCTTAGGAAGATGTTTGAAGTCCAAGAAATTAAGCCCTTGCCTTAAAACATCAAATTTGCTTAATGCATAATTCTTGAAAATTCCCAAATTTTCCAAACTTGGGCAAGCCATAACTTTCTAAATTTTTATCTCATGATGATGATCTTATACTTTTTGGAAATCCCAAGATGTCTACTTCAATACCTCTTTTGATCAATTTTGCATTTGAAGATTTTATCTTGATGTAAAAGGTCTTGGCAAAAAGTGGTTTCTGTTGACTTTCTAAAAATGACCTATAATGTATGAGCTTGCATCTTTTAAATGGTACATTTCATGGACTTGAGGGATGAAGAGAAGTGGTAGGTAATGTGATTATCTTCAATATGAGCTTTGGTTTGGGAAAAATGGATGAAGTGTGTGAAAGTTATGCCTGGTCAAAGTTCAGTTGACTTTTCCTATAGAAACCCTTATTTTACAATTTTGACTTTTGATGAATTAGGGGCATTTCTTGAGGAATCATGATCAACCCTTGATAAAATGAAGGATATTACTTCAAAATGTTGAGGTTGACCAAAAACCTTAAAGTTTGACTGTATATAGGCCACAGTTGACTTTTGACCTAGTACAGTTGATTTTCAAGCATTTGAGTAATTGACTGAGCAAACTTGTTGTGCAAGGCATGAAACTCGGCATGGATGATCTTGAGGACATATTAGGACAATGGAGAACATTTGGGATCCTTGGAGCTCAACCATCTTGATGAAAATTGAAACCCTAGTTAGGGGTTTATTGCCTTAGGAGGAGAATTGTCTGGTCAATTCTTGGTCAACCTTGAGCCATTAAGAACCACTAGGAGTATGTCTTGTATGAAAATGTGAGGGCAAATTTTGGGGTACAACAGCTGCCCCTGTTCAATCTTCTTAACCTGAAGATTTAGATTGTCTTGTCTGCCTTTCGCAATCTGAAGGTGGAAGATGAAAAGAACACTAGAGTGCCTAGAAATTTGCCCTCGCCCGAAGTGAGAATGTTGGTGAATAATATCGGGAATGGGCTTACAGATGCCATTTGGAAAAGATGACAGAAGACTATCAGAGATGGGCTTAAAGATGTCATCTAAGGAATATGACGGAGATTCGTCAGAGATGGGCTTAAATATGCCATTCAAAATAGATGTTGACTTCATAAGAAGTCTCTTTGCGGGGATTCCTGTTCCTACGGTCCGAGGAGGAGTCTGTTAGGGAATGTTTTTTAGGGGAATAGAGTCTAGGAGCTTAGGTTCTCTATTACTCTACTGAGGAGTCACCCCTTGACTGAAGAGACAGAAGTGAACTGCTATCTGGTCAGGATCCGGGCTTTGTAGTTACTTACTGAGGATGATAAGGATGAGTACTATCTGGTCGTATTCCAGGCTTCACAGCAACTAACTTGGGAAATGAGATTAAACTGTTGTCTAGTCATACTTTAGGCTTTGCAGGTTCTCAAACTGGAATAGAAATCCGAAAAATCTTAGTGTCATGTTAACTGAACCAGAGAAAGGATCTACCCGAAAAGAATCAGTAACAAATCAATGGTCGATTCGAACTGAACCAGTAGAGGTCTTGATTTATCTTTGACTGGATAAGAATCAAAAAAATCTTAGTGTCATTTTAACTAAACCAGTAAAGGATCTACTAGAAAAGAATCAGTAACAAATCAATGGTCAATTCGAACTGAACCAGTAGAGGTCTTAATTTATCTTTGACTGGATAAGAATCAGAAAAATCATAGTGTCGATTTAACTGAACCAGAAAAAGGTCTACTAGAAAAGAATCAGTAACAAATCAATGGTTGATTCAAACTGAACCAGCAGAGGTCTTGGTTTCTCTTTGACTGGATAAGAATCAGAAAAATCTTAGTGTCGATTTAATTGAACCAGAAAAAGGTCTTGGATTATCTTCAACTAGAATAGGAATCAGAGAGATCTTAGTATTGATCTAACATAACTAGAGGAAAATCTTGAATTAACGTTGACTATATAAGAATCAGAAAAATCATAGTCTCGATTTAACTGAACCAGAAAAAAGTCTTGGGTCATCTTCAACTGGAATAGAAATTAGAGAGATCTTAGTGTCGATCTGAATGAACCAAAGAAGGTCTTGAAATAACTTTGACTGGATATGAATCAGAAAAATCTTAGAGTCGGTTTAACTGAACCAGAAAAAGGTCTTGGATTAACTTTGACGGGAATGGAAATCAGAAAAATATTAGGATTGATTCAACTAAACCAGACAAGAGTCTTGGGTCATCTTCAATTGGAATAGGATACAGAGAGATCTTAGTGTCTATCTGACTGAACCAGAGAATGTCTTGAATTAACTTTGACTGGAATGGAAATTAGTAGAATCTTAGGATCAATTCAACTGAACCAGACAAAAGTCTTGGAATATCTTCAACTAGAACAGGAATCAAAGATATCTCAGTGTCGATCTGACTGAACCAGAGAAGGTCTTGAATTAACTTTGATTGGAATGCAAATCAGAAGAATCTTAGGATCGATTCAACTGAAGCAGAAAAAAGTATTGGAATATCTTCAACTGGAATAGAAATCAGAGAGATCTTAGTGTCGATCTGACTGAACTAGAGAAAGTCTTTAATTAACTTTGACTGGAATGGAAATCAGAAGAATCTTAGGATCGATTCAACTGAACCAGACAAAAGTCTTGGAATATCTTCAACTGGAATAGGAATCATAGAGATCTTAGTGTCGACCTGACTGAACCAGAGAAGGTCTTGAATTAACATTGACTGGAATGGAAATCAGAAGAATCTTAGGATCGATTTAATTGAACCAGACAAAAGTCTTAGAATATCTTCAACTGGAATAGGAATCAAAGATATCTTAGTGTTGATTTGACTGAACCAGAGAAGGTCTTGAATTAACTTTGACTGGAATGGAAATCAGAAGAATCTTAGGATCGATTCAACTGAACCAGAATAAAGTATTGGAATATCTTCAACTGGAATAGGAATCAGAGAGATCTTAGTGTCGATCTGACTGAACCAAAGAAAGTCTTTAATTAACTTTGACTGGAATAAAAATCAGAAGAATCTTAGGATCAATTCAACTGAACCATACAAAAGTCTTGGAATATCTTCAACTAGAATAGGAATCAGAGAGATCTTAGTATCGATTTGACTGAACCAGAGAAGGTCTCGAATTAACTTTGACTGGAATGGAAATCAGTTGAATCTTAGGATCAATTCAACTGAACCAGACAAAAGTATTGTAATATCTTCAACTAGAACAGGAATCAAAGATATCTTAGTGTCGATCTGACTGAACCAGAGAAGGTCTTGAATTAACTTTGATTGGAATGGAAATCAGAAGAATCTTAGGATCGATTCAACTGAAGCAGAGAAAAGTATTGGAATATCTTCAACTGGAATAGGAATCAGAGAGATCTTAGTGTCGACCTGACTGAACCAGAGAAAGTCTTTAATTAACTTTGACTGGAATGGAAATCAAAAGAATCTTAGGATCGATTCAACTGAACCAGACAAAAGTCTTGGAATATCTACAACTGGAATAGGAATTAGAGAGATCTTTGTATCGATATAACTGAACCAGAGAAGGTCTTGAATTAACTTTGACTGGAATGGAAATCAGAAGAATCTTAGGATCGATTCAATTGAACCAGACAAAAATCTTGGAATATCTTCAACTGGAATAGGAATCAAAGATATCTTAGTGTCGATCTGACTGAACCAGAGAAGGTCTTGAATTAACTTTGACTGGAATGGAAATCAGAAGAATCTTAGCATCGATTCAACTGAACCAGAATAAAGTATTGGAATATCTTCAACTGGAATAGGAATCAGAGAGATCTTAGTGTCGATCTGACTGAACCAAAGAAAGTCTTTAATTAACTTTGAATGGAATAAAAATCAGAAGAATATTAGGATCGATTCAACTGAACCATACAAAAGTCTTGGAATATCTTCAACTAGAATAGGAATCAGAGAGATCTTAGTATCGATTTGACTGAACCAGAGAAGGTCTCGAATTAACTTTGACTGGAATGGAAATCAGTTGAATCTTAGGATTAATTCAACTGAACCAGACAAAAGTATTGGAATATATTCAACTAGAACAGGAATCAAAGATATCTTAGTGTCGATCTGACTGAACCAGAGAATGTCTTGAATTAACTTTGATTGGAATGGAAATCAGAAGAATCTTAAGATCGATTCAACTGAAGCAGAAAAAACTATTGGAATATCTTCAACTGGAATAGGAATCAGAGAGATCTTAGTGTCGATCTGACTGAACCAGAGAAAGTCTTTAATTAACTTTGACTGGAATGGAAATCAGAAGAATCTTAGGATCGATTCAACTGAACCAGACAAAAGTCTTGGAATATCTTCAACTGGAATAGGAATCAGAGAGATCTTAGTGTCGATCTGACTGAACCAGAGAAGGTCTTGAATTAACTTTGACTAGAATGGAAATCAGAAGAATCTTAGGATCGATTCAATTGAACAAGACAAAAGTCTTGGAATATCTTCAACTGGAATAGGAATCAAAGATATCTTAGTGTCGATCTAACTGAACCAGAGAAGGTCTTGAATTAACTTTGACTGGAATGGAAATCAGAAGAATCTTAGGATCGATTCAATTGAACCAGAATAAAGTATTGCAATATCTTCAACTGGAATAGGAATCAGAGAGATCTTAGTGTCGATCTGACTGAACCAAAGAAAGTCTTTAATTAACTTTGACTGGAATAAAAATCAGAAGAATCTTAGGATCGATTCAACTGAACCATACAAAAGTCTTGGAATATCTTCATCTGGAATAGGAATCAGAGAGATCTTAGTATCGATCTGACTGAACCAGAGAAGGTCTTGAATTAACTTTGACTGGAATGGAAATTAGAAGAATCTTAGGATCGATTCAATTGAACCAAACAAAAGTCTTGGAATATCTTCAACTAGAATAGGAATCGGAGAGATCTTAGTGTCGATCTGACTGAACCAGAGAAGGTCTTTAATTAACTTTGACTGGAATGGAAATCAGAAGAATCTTAGGATCGATTCAATTGAGCCAGACAAAAGTCTTGGAATATCTTCAACTGGAATAGGAATCAGAGAGATCTTAGTGTCGATCTGACTGAAGCAGAGAAGGTCTTGAATTAACTTTGACTGGAATGGAAATCAGAAGAATCTTAGGATCGATTCAGTTGAACCAAACAAAAGTCTTAGAATATCTTCAACTGGAATAGGAATCAGAGAGTTCTTAGTGTCGATTTGACTGAACCAGAGAAATTCTTTAATTAACTTTGACTGGAATGGAAATCAGAATAATCTTAGGATCGATTCAATTGAACCAGACAAAAGTCTTAGAATATCTTCAACTGGAATAAGAATCAGAGAGATCTTAGTGTCAATCTAACTAAACCAGAGAAAGTCTTTAATTAACTTTGACTGGAATGGAAATCAGAAGAATCTTAGGATCGATTCAACTGAACCAAACAAAAGTCTTGGAATATCTTCAACTGGAATAGGAATCAGAGAGATATTAGTGTCGATCTGACTGAACCAAAGAAGGTCTTGAGTTAACTTTTACTGGAATGGAAATCACAATAATCTTAGGATCGATTCAATTGAACCATACAAAAGTCTTGAAATATCTTCAACTGGAATAGGAATCAGAGAGATCTTATTGTCGATCTGACTGAACCAGAGAAGGTCTTTAATTAACTTTGACTGGAATGGAAATCAGAAGAATCTTATGATCGATTCAACTGAACCAGACAAAAGTCTTGAAATATCTTCAATTGGTATAGGAATCGGAGAGATCTTAGTGTCAATCTGACTGAACCAGAGAAGGTCTTGAATTAACTTTGACTGGAATGGAAATTAGAAGAATCTTAGGGTCGATACAATTGAAACAAACAAAAGTCTTGGAATATCTTCAACTAGAATAGGAACCAAAGAGATCTTAGTGTCGATCTGAATGAACCAGAGAAGGTCTTGTGAGGACATCTTTCTGAGGAAAATCCTGAAATAAACGTTCGTTAGACGTAGCTTTTGAGAAGACTACCATGTCACATAAGTAGTCAACGGTGTTTGATGATTTGATCTTTTCCATGAAAAAGGAAAAGATTTAGTTGTTATACCCCAATTTTTGCCCCTAAGATCCCTTCATCATACCATATTGTTTCAATCACCACAAAATCACATTAAGGCTTTTGGTTCCTCTCCCTATCTTTAACCTTTCTCTTTGAGGAGTCACCTAGCACCTTGACTTGTTTTCTTTGGCGATCATGGATATTTTGCTTTGATTTTCTCTCTAAATTAACAAATACAATATTGGTTTGTATTACTTGTTAATAATGTAGGTGAAGGCAATGAGGTTTAGCAAGTTGCATCATGGGTTCATGAGTTTACTTCCATGCCCTAGTCAAAAGCTTGAGAGATCCAAACCTCACCATTGAAGTTGTTTTGATGTTGGTATGGAAGTAGTTCTAGTGGCCATGAGTACTCATCATCATCCTTAACAAATCCTATTCACAAAGGAAGAATATTGGCACAAAAAGTTTGTTCAAACTTGACAAAGTTCCACCAAGCATTCTCTTGATCTAGAAGCTGGGGTTTTGGACTTCAGAGTGGCATATCTTGCTCATCTTTTGGTATTTTTGAGTGATTCCAAAAACATTCTTCTCTTCAAAGAGATACCAACAACTCACTTTAAAAGTTTCAAGAATTTTTCATGTGGAAGAAACTTGGTGAAGAGGAAAGATTACAAGTCATCCAGATGAATCCCCAATTTTTCATAATGTGATTTCAAATGATCATAACTTGGTCAATTTTTATCACCTTGAGCCAATTCTTTTTTCATGATGATCCTAAGGATGTATACTTCATGCCTTATTTTATATGCAAAGTGAAAAAATGGATGGAAATTGCCTTAAGAATGCAAAAGATTATAGGTCATTTCATGATTTTTGGCCAACTTCAACAAGTCATAACTTGCTCAATTCTTGGAGATTTTGAGTGGTTCAAATTTCAAAGTGTCTTTAAAGAGGTCTACTTCATTCCATTTTTTTGGGTCAAGAGCAAATTCTAAGTGGAAGGCCATGTTTCGATGCAAGAGATTATAGGTCATTTTTAAAGAAGAGTTTGAAATTTTTCTAAGTATGGAAAGTCAACTCTTTTTCTTCAACTTTGACTCCATGTAACTTTCAGCTGAAGCATCCATTTGATTCCATTCTTTTTCCATTTAAAAGCTTGTAACCTCATATTTCCAAAGCATCAAGAATTATGCCCTAAGGCCCCTTGAGGTGGAAATGCCATAGATTTGAATTTGGTAGTTTGAAACTGAATTTTGCACAAAGTCAGAATTTTGAAATCCATAATGTGACTTCTAAACACAAGATTTGTGCGTGTTTTTGATTTAAACTTAATTAGAAAACTTGCCAGAAGTGATTAGCACCCAAAAATGCAAGGTTTGGCTGAGTTTTGATGGAAATGAAGTCACACTTCACTCGTGCTCGACCCTTACTCAAGTTCCCTCCAAACTTCCTTGTTTCTTCAATTTTTCATTCCCATTCACTTCCCTATAAATAGAGGGTCATCCCCCATTCAATTTCCTAAACTTAGAGAGCCAAGAACACCCTGCAAAACTTCCCACGAACCCACTTTTGTTGAATTCAGTTTTTGAAATTTAAGCTTCCTTTTCCAAAATTCCTTGCGCATTCATCATCCTTGAACTTCATACAAACTCTCCAGTACTTAAACCAATCAAAACGACCCATAATCCAAGCTACAAAAGTCCAGTTTCAGAGCTTCTTACTTGAACTTCGAAAAGGTAGAATTCTCCACCAATTGGATCCAAATCAAGCACTAATTTGTTCTACTCCTTTGTCTGATTCTAATGATGCTTACAATTTTTAAATCCATTGAGAATTGAGAGAGAAATCTCAAATTGAAGGTGCTCTCTATTTTTGTGTTTTGATTCATATCTCTCTCCATACTTTACATAAATTTGGCGCGATGGTTGTGTTAGAAACGTCTTGAAGAGACGAGTTCAATGATGCTAGCCAGGGATCCTATTTTTTCCATTTGATTGATCTCACAAAATCCCCATTGCAGGGTGTCTGGAGGTTGAAGATGATGACATGTCTCGTCTCAGCCAATGATAGCGTGCCAAGCGTTTTAATTTCATTAGTTGCCCTTTTTCTGATTACATGTGTGTTTCACTAAGGTCCATATCAAGTACAGCGCGTCTGGTCCATTGGATTAGCTTACTAACACGTTTTGACTTTGATCTGATGGTTCACATCTTTTTGGTTTTATTTTATTTTCTGAATTTTATATTTTATTTGATTAAATTTTCAAAAATTCATATCTCTTTTATTTTTTATCCAAAAATTATGAAAAATTCACAAAAAAAATACTTTGAATGATTTCTGATCTCATGAATATTTTTTTACATTTTTATTTTAACATTTGGTATTTTTTATATTTTTTGTATTATTTGCTTTCTTTTAATTACTTAAAAAATACTTTCTAACATTTTTTAATTCTGAAAAAATTCATAAATATTATTTTGCATATTTTTGACTTTCTGGAAATTTTATGGAATTTTATGTTGAGGTTTACTATTTTTGATCTATTTTTTGTTTTTTTTAGCAATTTTAAATGGTTAAAAAATAGTTTCTGACTTTTAAAAATTACTAAAAATTTTATAAAAATATTTGGACCCATTTCTGATTTTTCTATGGCCTTATTTTTCATTTCTTGATTAATTTGAATATAATTGATATTTTCCTCATTATTTTCTAGTTTATTTTAACATTTTCCATCCTTTAATATATATATTAAATATTATTCATTTTGTGAATATTTTCTGGCTGTCTTGGGTTGATTTGTTTGGTCATGGATTTATTAACATCATTGGATCTATGGTGTTGAGTTTAACTCCACAAAAATGGATGAATGATTTTAATAATAGTTTGATTAAATATTAATTCAAATGTGGTTTTCTTTTTTACCCTAATTCCTCTTCATCTCTTCCCCTTCTGCTTGCACTAAATGTTGTTGGAGCATGATCTCTATATCATGTCTCAAAACAAATGGTGCATAGATTGCTATTGACCGGACTCAAAATAGGTGCGACTTCTATATAAGTCCACTTACGATTGCTTAACATATCGCTAAATTTTGTCCCGATTTGAATAAATGATCATTCGTGGCCCAAACTTATGATGGCAAGTCCAAGTATGTTAATTTGATCTCTTTGATCCAATAACCTTGAGATTCATTGTGTGGAAGCTTTGGTTCTACCAATCCTCTAATGGATCTACAACACCTTTGGTTAACGCGGATCACTTAAACATTGTTGATCATTAAATGGTACTTGTGAGAATTACAAATGGGTGATATACTTGACAAAAAGCAAATGCAACTTGTTGTGTGGAGGCTTTGGTTCTACCAATCCTCTAATGAGTTCCAAATGCAAGTTCCAAGATGGTCATCCAACTAACCACTAATTATTGACTTGTTTTATTTTATGCTTTTATTCTTTTATGCTTTATGCACTATTTACTTTTAGCATTTACACTTCATGCCATTTTCATATTTGCTCATTTGAGCATTTATTTTCTTGTCATTTTTAATTTTCTCACTTGAGATTTTCTTTTTCTTTTTTCTAAAATACTTAATAACCAACTTAAACCCTAAAAAACTCTTAATGGTACTTAGACTATTTCGTTACTATCCTTGGCATTATGGAGCATGGGACTTTTTCTTGGACTTAGGATTAGAAACCTTGGCCTACCTTGGAGACCTTGTGATCTTATCTGATTATTTTTTCTGGAGCTCTTGAGGTTTACCTCAGGACATTGGGTTGCTTGTTTGTTTTTGTGTGCAGGTTTTATGATTACATCCTTTGTCTGTAATCTGGAATTCACCTGTATACAGCCGTTACTCTGCCCAATTTTTGTGAAGACTTAATACACATGAAAAGGTCTAGTATATTTGCTTGCTTGGTTTCACTCCAAAGAATGGGAATTCTATCTTGGCTCATAATGTCAAGTTTTGGCTTCTTGTTGGTTAGATGGTCCTTATCCTTAACTTTTACCTTATGCTTTAGGATAGCCTCTTCTTCTCCTCCCATCTTCTTTAATTTCAAAAATCTTCTCCCTCCTTTTGAGAACCCTTCTTGTTTTGAAACTTAAACACTTTCATAATAAACTTGGACTTAGGTCCATGCATTTTCAAAAATCATTTTCATAAATAAACTTCAATCAATTTAATAATACTTTGACACTTTTTTTGTGATAAGAGTAAAATTCAATCAATCTCATTTCAAATCATTTTGCCACTTTGGCTTTTACGTTTAAATTTTTCTTAAAAGATTAGGCTCTTGTCAATCCTTGTAGTGATGCAAATAACTATACTTCTACAATATGTAGTGAAGTGAGATATTTTCCACTTGGGTGTTGAATGAGGTATTGTTGATTTTAAAATCCAAGCCATATCCTCCACTTTGAGATGATGCAAATTCTCCTTTCTCATGATTATGGGTAGTAAGTATGTTTTTCCACACGGACAATGACGATGATGTCTATCTCATAAAATTAACCAACACACTTGTGTTTCAAATTTTTAACAGAGGAACTACGTGTACCCTGGTCCCCTATTGCACGGAAGGTGGTACGTAGGCACTAAAGGTTCGCAACCGCGACGGGTGCAAAAATCATAAAAAATACTTCTTTTCTTACCTCCACCATCTATTCCTATACAACACATTTTCATAGCCAAAATATACAGATTTAACAAAGAGGTTCCTGCGGAGTACCGTAGATGTTTAGGGTGCTAATACCTTCCCTTTGCATAACCAACCCCCTTACCTTGAATCTTTCCCCCTTTTTTGGGTTATTCGCTCTTTTCCCATTCCCTTGGAAACAATAAAGCATGGTGGCGATTCTTATTTTGATTTGTATAAAGGCTAGTCAATCCAATGGCTTAGTCTTGAACATTTCTACCACTACAGAAAAATGGCGACTTCACTGGGGACAGATTGACCTCTTGTTGGTCCATCCCTAAGTGGGTGAAGCCTATCTTTGTTTATATCTGTATATGTGCTATTGTTGTTTATGTGTTATATTTTGTATATATGTTTGTCTGGATTTTCCTGGTTTTAGGGTGCTTGGTGATTACTCATAAGTCCTATACCCGAACTTGATCAAACTTTAAGATAGGACTGGCGGTATAGTCATGTTAAATTTGAGGGAGTAATCCCAAAAAAGGAGGCATGAGATCCCCCACTCAGTGGAGGCCCATTTGACTGTAGTGTCGTTTACCGAATAATCGGGAAGACGTACTGCTTTCGACCTGGGAGCTTGCTGAAGCTGAGGACCGTAGAATACCAAACCCATCTTGGCCTTTTAGGTGTAGTGCGGAAGCTATGACAGAGTAATCCGGAAATAGTTGTCACGCGATACTACGCTTAGACGAGTCTGTCTTGAGAATATTACTAATTACCGAGTTAATCGGGAAGCTGGTAATATCCTAAGGAAGGATGTAGACTCTGGGAACCTCTAGAACCTTGTTCGGCAGGTGATAAATTTTTAGACCAACACCTTATGGGTAGTACCTTCGACCTCATGCTCGTGACGTTGAACCTATGAACCCTATATGTGTGATCTTGTGTGTGATTGTTGCATCATGAATCCATGCACTGATAAGCATCTTTTGAAGAAAACAATATTTCAAGGGATTTAAAGGTTGACTATTTGTGAACATCTCAGGTACTATTAACCATGGATTCTGGAAAGAGAAAGACCGGGAAATACAGTTTCAAGGATCCCAAGATAGATGAGTTAGTCAGTCTGATTCCTTAGATCGAGTGTTCTGCTGACTTTCGGAAGAAGTATGGATCCATTATTCCTCTCATGAAGCTAAAGATGAATGAGGGTATCCTCTCGACCTTGGTCCAGTTCTATGATCTGGTGTATCACTGCTTTACTTTTCCCGATTATCAGTTGATGTCTACACTGGAGGAGTATTCTTATCTATTGGATTTACCCGTTATCGATCGTGTTCCTTTTACTGGTTTGGAGGGAGAGCCAAAACCACATGAGATTGCTGCTTTGATTCATCTGGGGAAGTCTGAAGTGGAAGCCCATATGTGATACGGTGGGAGAACTGACTTGAGGTTTTGCGTTTGTATTCGCACTTGTTCGGTTTAGCAAGAGTCGCCACCGACTTCTTATTTTATCCTAAAGGAAAGGTTAAAAAGCATAGGAAAAACCTTTTGAGATGTTTCGTGGGTTCGGGGGGTAGATTATGAAAAGGGAAGGTATTAGCACCCTTTTCATCCATGGTTATCCATGGGCTCTTAGTTACTTGTTTTAGATCACCTGCCTTGATTTTCAATTGCTTGAAATGGTGGTGTGTGTGTGTGTTTTTGAAAATGTTTTGAAAAAGACGCCTTGTCTAGGCAACCGTTGTAACAATTCTTTACTCGAATGTTTTACAAAGGTGTGTATCTTTTCGAAAAGATGTTTCAAATGTTTTGAAAGTTGTTTTGAAAGTGTGTTGTGGAGTGGATTTTGAAAAGTAGGCAAGTGTGTTTTGCAAGTTGATCAAGTAACTAAGAGTTGTCTACCCCTAAATTTACTCAAAGATTTTTCTCATGTTTTAACCCTTTTAACAGTTTTGTTCCACCATTGTATTTGGTGGACAATCTTCTGTTAGGATGTTAACGGGACGGGCGGGGTCATCGTATGGACCATGAATGCAATGGTGCCAAGTGTCTTTGGCAATTTTGCTTGAAGGGACTTGATCATTTTTTAGGCAACTTTCGAAAGCGTCATCGGGGGACTATGATCATTTGATTTTTGTTTTGTTTTGCCAAAGAAACTCAACGTGCAAGCATGGCCCGTTTTGGAAGGCAACAAGCGGGATTACCCTAGGGGTGCAAGTGTGATTGGTGTATTGATTGTCATGTATTTGTCTTGTATTTAGGTTATCTAGCGGTTGATTTTATTTACATACAAACCCTAGGTCTAAACATGGTGTATTTGAAAGCGATAAATCGTGGGAATTTAAAGTCTACGCTATTACAAATAAGTATCCGGGAATGAGGGTACAAATATTTACAAATGGGGATGAGACTTATTAGGAGAGTAGTATCCAAATATATTTACAACCAAATCGAATCGCGATCTCAAATGTAATATGTATCAATGTATAAGAATAACAGATAAGCAAATGTATTGGTGTAAGCGCATGTGATTTATTTACAAGGTGAGAAAAAGATGTTAACCTAATGCAAAATTAAGTATTTATTCTTTTTTGATTTTTTTGTTAATTAGGTACAAAAACAAATGTTTTAGTTGAAGAAAAGTATTTAACTTAAAAAGCTATTTTTTTATGTATTTTGTTAATGTACAAAAATTTAAATTAAAAGAAAGTAGAAGTGTTTTAAGTTTAAGAAAAAATTAATGTTTGTATATTCACTTTAAAATGTAATAAAAATAATAAAGAAAAGAAACAATTAAGAACATTTTATATAATAAAAAAAGGTGTTATTTATTTAACAAAATATTAATTATGTTAAGAAAAGAGTATTGTTAGTTAAAATTTAATGTAAAAAAAAATATATGAGTTAGTTTGAAATAAAAAAGGCTAAAGGATTAAATGGGCCTTATGGGGGTTTATGACCCAATCAAAACACATCAGACTAAGACAGGGGGGGGTATGCGCATGGAAATCAATTGGGCCTAGACATTAGGAAGGGCAAGGCCCAAGACGTTTTACACGTTTTTTGTAAGGGTTTCATTCGTTTGGTTCATTTGGCAATTAGGGTTCGTAATATTACAGAGGCGCCGTTTCCACCTTTGCTCTTCGTCTTCTTCACTTCTCAAGCCATAGCCATTGTACGCTCCTCTGCCTAGGGCCACTGGGCGCCACCGTCTACTCTTTCTCCCTCCATGGATTTCTCAAGCAATGACAAGCAAAGGTAATAATTTCCCTCTTTTATGCCTTAGGGTTTTCATTAGTTTTCTTTGCATGTTTTGTTTTGGTGTTCTGATTTTATATTGATATTTGTGTTCTGATTGAGGTACGTGAAAAGAAAAAGATTAGAGATACTACCTTTGGCTTTTAGAGACGGAGGAGGACGGTGGCTTGGAGGCGCCTAGGGTGGCCGGAGACGGAGGGAGCGATGCTGTGAGCTTTGGAAGTCTTCCCTGGTTTGTCTAGTATCTTGCTTTGCCTTTTAGGGTTTTATGATGAATGCTCTGAAAAACCCCTAGCTTTATTTGTTCTTGAACACTTCTTTTCCTCGCTTCTGTATGCTTGTATGCTTGCCCCTCTGATATGCTTGATACGCTGAGTTGCCTTGTATGTTTATAACCCTATGATGAGGTTGCTCTGAGGGTGTGGTTGGTTTGAACGTTTTGTGTATTTTGTTTCTGGCATTGAGTTTGAATGCTTGTGTGCTTAGATTCTGGTACAGGCTTTATCAGTTTGGATGGCTTTGTGAGGTTTGTCTTTGACAGGGTTTAGAGGGTTCTGGTTTTTAGGCAGGCATGTTGAAAGGCTGGAGGCTTGGGCTTCAGCAGGCTTTAGGCTTGTAGTTTGCTGCAAGGCTTAAGGCTTTGGCTTTTGCCTTTGAAACAGGTTAAGGCTTGAAGCTTAACAGGTTGATGAAACAGGTTTGGCTTCTGTTTTTTGTTTACAGGTTTGTGAGCCTTTTCTGGTTTTTGTATTGGTTGCAGCAGGTCTGGTTTGAAGCTTCAAGGTTTGTATGGCTTGGAGCTTGAATGTGTATGAAACAGGTTTTTTGCTATGCTTGGATTTGGGTTTTGAATCAGGTTGCAGGATTTTTGTTTGTTTGAAGCAGGTTGGAGGCAGCTCTGTATGTTTTTGTTGATACAGTTTTGTGGTATTTTTGCTTTGTGATATATCTGCCTCATTTTCTATGTTCTGATAACTCTGTTTATATCTCTTGTCCTTAAGCTTCAAACCTGCTGTAAGCCTTTTCTCCCTTCTCTCTTTTTCTCTCTCTCTACAGTTTAAAAAGCATTTAATATTGCATAAAACTGCTTTTTCTGAAAAGGTGACTGGCCTTGAAAATGATGTAACTTGGAATATTGCTTGCATTAGTTGTTTTCCTCTGCATATCTCTTATCTCCTTTTTCCAGATTTTCTGCTTCTTTGTGTACTTCTTTGACAGCCCTTTGGATAGCCTTTTTGGTAGCCTTTGGACAGTTTTCTGTTCAATTTGGACTTTGGTTAGGCATGTGTAGTTCAGTTTGCCTTCTGGACTTAGTTTGGAATTTTGACAGCTTTGCTTGACAATTTTGAATTATGAACTATGCAGCTTGTTGACAATGCAATATGTTTGATATTCAGTTTGCCTTTGACTATGGAGCTTTATGCCTTCTTTAAATTTGCAAAATATATTTCTATCCCTCTTTGTGAACCAAGAGCAATTCTTGTGATTTGCAGAGAGGGTAAACAACTAATTTCGGCCAGTCACCTTTAATGATGAATTTTTAAATTAACTGTCTGCTTCTCTTATTTCATCTGCTTTTGACTTCTTCTTTTTTCTTTGTTTTGCAGATGAAAATCAATTGAGCAATGGGGAGCAGCAAATGGAGGATGAAGATTTAGAAAAAATTTAGGATGCAATTTTATTTTCCTTTTAATCATTGTAACATTATTATTGTAAATACTTGTAAATAATTACTGTATTTAAATAACAATTGTACAAATAATTAAAAATAAATAAAAGTCTTTTTATTGATATTCCTTTTTAATTCTTCTTCAAATGTTTATTTAATTATTTATAATTCTTAAATTATAATAAAATGGAAATAAATCCCAATTAATCTAACTTAGAATAAATAAACAATTAATAAACACTGTGATCTTAGCATCAATCAATAATAAACCCGGCGTTTCAAATAGCCATAAGCATTGCACAGTCGAATCAAACAAACATCCTTATGTATTTCCTTTTACTTATTAAATCAAACACAACAAACTCTCAATCAGAAGCCTCAATCCATATCTCGGAGTAAATAGAAAAGAACTGTAGAATTAATTCTTTCTGAGAATGCGCGCACAAAACCCTAGTTCTTGATTAAATGTCAAAGAAGCGCCTGCCTGATCAAACCCTGAGCCAAAATCAACCAAACCCTAATAATCTGTTTGAACTGTATCAAAAGTTAATGGAAACCCTAATTTTGTGTGACTGACAAGAAAAATTCTGTTTGACTGATTCTTGAGCCAATCTTGAAAAATCAGGAAAAGCCCGAAGCTGTGATTTCTTGTGAAAAAGAAGAGGGCAAATTTTGGGGTACAACACCATATGACTACCAAAGGAGGGATTAGAGGCTTACCAGCTCAGTTCTTATTGGAGAAAGATCGTTACTTTTCCAGAATGAAGAGTACGGTTGCTTTTGAGGCCATCTTTTCCTTACTTGCTTATGGATTATTCTTATTTCCTAATGTGGACAAATTTGTCGACATTAACACCATTAGGATTTTCATGATTGGAAACCTGGTTCCTACACTGTTGGTGATGCTTATTACTCTGTTCATCTTCAAAGTTCTTATCATGGGGGAATGTTTATCTGTTACACGCCTTTGTTGTATCGGTGGTTCGTCTCTCATATGCCTCAGTCTGATGCTTTTTGGGATGTCAATAAGGAACCTCGTTGGGATCCTAAGATCATGGAACTTACTCACTAGGATATTGATTGGTATCATCAAGCTTATCAGGATGTGGAGATTATTGACAGTTGTGGTAGTTTCCCCAATGTACCTCTTCTTGGTACAAAGGGAGGAATTAACTATAACCCTGTTCTTGCGCGGCGACAGCTTGGTTATCCGATGAGGGATAAACCAAACAGTATTCATTTGAGTAGTTTCTTTCTGAAGGAAGGAGAAGACCACAGGGAAGTTATAGAGTAGATTGCGAAGGCCTGGCGTCACATTCATTAGAAAAGTAGGAAAGATTTGGGACCAAGGGTGTTGTTTCTTTGGAGCCATATCTTCAGTGGGTCCGATCGAGAGCCATCCAGTTGAAGATGCCGTATACTCGGGAGACACCCATGCCTGATCTGTTTATGAAGACCACTCCTCCTTTATTATATGATCTATAAGAGTTGCAGCTTGCTTTAGTTATGATGCAACAAGAAAGAGATTCTTGGAAGAACAAGTTCCAGACTTTAGAGAGTTCCTACCAAGCAGACTTGAAGTAGAAAGATGATTTGATCGAGATCCTTGAGAATCGAGCAATGGAGTCTATGGAGAGGAAAGGGGATTTATTTTATCCTAAGCCTCAAACAGGTGATGATTACTCACTTCCTGCTTCAGATGATTGGAAGGAGGTTGCCATCAGACATGTGGAAGAAAACCAGAGGTTGAGAGCTCAGATTGCCAGGCTCACAGGGAAGCGCCAATGTACAAATTGATCTCTATCAGTTTCTTTCTCTCAGGATTTTTAGATTGTATTTTCATCTTTTACTTGGGATCATTGAAACTTGTAACCCATTTTGAAGTTATTATAATAGAAGTTTTCAGTATTTCAAATGCGTTCTTATTTTGATGTTTGCAATATGTCTATAAACGTTAAATCCCTTGAAATATTAAATGATAAAGTAAAAATAATCATGTGCATTGCATGTCATGCATCATGTTGCACGTATTTCTTGCATTTACTGTGCATATCCAGGTGCCTTACCCATCTTTTTACTACATTCAGCAAGCTGACTCATCACTACATCACTCGGGCTAACTTCAAAAAGAAGATGGACAACTTGGAACAGGAGAATCGAGAGCTACGCAAAGAAGTTTCTACTTTGAAGGCTGGCTTGGCCAATTTGGATACTCTGATGGAAGCTCTGGTGGTTGCTCAGAATCATTCACCGAGTGTTCAACCTCAACCAACAAGGGCAAATGTTGAAGTTCCTACTGTTCCTGTAAATGCTACTCCGACTGTTGTTCAAAATCGTATGCCTCAGGGTTATCCGTGGGGAATGCCGGAGAATTTAGCACCCGAAGGTTTCAATTTGGGCCCCCAAGATGCTCTAGTGGTTCCAAATGTTGTTACTACAGCACCTCTTGTGGTGCATACTGTTCCTGCTGCACCTCCTTCAGTGAGTTTGATTCCGATTATTAATGAAGACGTGTGTCGTCCTTTCCCTCCGCCGAGTGAAGACTTGGGTCTTTATGACAGAATGGATGATTTCCAAGAGCAGTTTGATAGAATGCAAAGAGAGATGAAGGCTCTTAAGTGAAAAGAGTTATTTGGGCAGAATGTGAATGAGTTGTGTTTGGTCCCGAATGTTAAAGTGCCTGCTAAGTTCAAGGTCCCGGAGTTTAAGAAGTACAAGGGAAACACTTTCCCTCGTGCTCACTTGGTGATGTGTGTAAGGAGAATGTCTACCCACATCGATGATCAGCGTTTGCTGATTCACTATTTCCAGGATAGTCTGACCGGCGCAGCGATGAAATGGTACATGAGTTTAGACAGCACCAATATCCACACCTTTAATGATTTGGGAGAAGCATTTATAAAACAATACAAGTATAATGTGGACATGGCGCCTGATCGTGACCAGCTTAGAGCCATGGTTCAGAAAGACAGAGAATCGTTCAAAGAGTACGCACAGAGATGGCGCGAAGTGGCTGCACAAGTGATTCCTCCCATGGAGGAGAAGGAAATGACTAAAAATTTTCTGAAGACGTTAAGTTCTTTCTACTACGAAAGAATGGTAGCAAGTGCCCCAAGTGATTTTACAGAGATGGTAGGAATGGGTGTCCGCCTAGAAGAGGCAGTAAGAGAAGGTCGTTTGACAAAGGGTGAAGGATCAGGAGGTGTGAAAAATCCAGCTTATGGGTTTACAAGGAAGAAAGAGGGGAATACCAATGTTGTCATACAAGAAAGAAGGGTGAACGCTCCTAGAAGAAATTATCAGTGTCACCAGCAAGTTGCCTCAGTTACTCCTGTTATGAAAGCCGCTCCGACTACTGTTGCTTATCAAAGACAATCCTAGCATGGGAACCAAGGGTATAATCAAAGAAGGGAGAACTATGACCCTATCCCCATGAGTTATGAAGAGCTACTACCAGCATTGATCCAGAAGAAGTTGGTCCAGACACGACCACCTCCAGCAATACCATCTCCATTGCCTTGGTATTACAAAGCATACCAGACGTGTGCCTTTCATCAGGGAGCACCAGGGCATAGTGTTGAAAATTGTTATCCTTTGAAGACTGAAGTGAAAAGGTTGGTGAAGTCTAGAATTTTATCTTTCAAAGACATGGGACCTAATGTGAAAGACAATCCTCTGCCCAAACACGGGGGAGTGAGTGATGTGAATATGGTGGCCGATTGTCCAGGTGACTTCCGGATTTTTAACATTAATCTGGTTAGAGGGGATTTGGTGAAAATGTACGCAGACCTCTGTGAATTCAGTTATTATACGCATGACCATACCGGTTGTGCTATTTGCAGTACAAACATACAGGGTTGCAAGAAGTAGGGGTGTTCAAAACCAAACCGGCCCAATAGAAAACCGCAAAACCGAACTGAACCAAACCGAAACCGCAAAAAACCGCATTTGGTTCGGATGTGTTTGGGTCATTTTCTCGTGGAACCGCATGGTTCGGTTCGGTTTGCGGTTTGTATTTTACAAACCAAACCAAACCAAACAAAACCGCATTATGTTATAAAATCTTACTAACCAATATATATTTCTATAATTCTTTAGAGAAATTAACATGTATTATGTGTATATTTTATCATACTTAGTATTATATTCATTTTAATTTACAAATCATAAAAAATAAAATATTATTCATTTATAAATACTATTTTCACAAAATATATTTTATCATATTCTTTGTATAATATTTATTTAAGAATGCAATCTTGTTGATATCATTATTTAGATTTAGATAAAATTATAATACGCAATTTTATGTATCAAATTATAAATTTATTTTGACAATTATAAATTTTTTATGGTAATGTATGAACAATTAAATATAAAATTATATTTTCCTATATATTTGTATGTATGACATAATAATTATTTTTGTAAAAAACCGAAACAACCGAACCAATCCAAACCGTATTAGTTTGGTTTCGTTTGGTTCGGATTTATTTTTAAAAGCCAACCGAACCAAACCAAACCGCATGTTTTTTTCTCTTGCGGTTCGGATGATTTTTTGCTTCAAAACCGCCCAAACCGCACCGCAAACACCCCTAGCGAGAAGATAAAATCTGATTTATAGGAGATGATGGATGAAGGTCTAATTCATATAATCAGGCTTAGGGCAGAGTTTGAAGAGGAAGTTAATATGGTTTCTGGATGTCCGGGGGAATTCAGAATTTTTGAAGTAGAGCATTTGAATGAAGATCTCGTACAGTTGCATGCTACCTTCTGTCGTACTACTGGTCAGGTGGAACACCAATATGGATCTTGCATAGTTTGTTGTCGAGATCCCCGAGGATGTTCTATTGTGAGAGAGGGTGTTCAATTGCTGTTAGACAATGGAACTATCAAGATCACAGGTCAGAGAGATGATTATCACGAGGTTGATATGGTTGAAGTTTGTTTGATGGGAGAAGAGTCAGAAGAAGAATATGCCTCCGCGGATGAGTATTTCTCTTTAGACGAAGATTTGTTTGTCGGAAATGGTCTTTTAAGGGTTGATTGTGTTGAGGAAGGTGTAAATGTCATTGTACCTTGTTTTGGTGGACCCGCTCACCTTGAGGTGGAGTACCATAGAAAATCAGCTGTTACCCCATTGGTAATTAGTCTGCCAGGTCTTGTTCCCTATAAATCAGATAAGGTTGTGCCTTACAAATACGACGCTACGATCTTAGAAGATGGAGTGGAAGTTCCAATCTAGCCTATGCAAGATGTTGGAAATATATCTGATAATAGCAGGGTGACCCGTAGTGGTCGCGTGTTTGCGCCGGTTATTCGAAGAGACGTTGTTGCTGGAAAGAAAATTGCTGAGAATGATGAGCCGAAGAAGACTGCAGGAGAGACTAGTGGAGCTACATTGGAGAAAGAAGTGGATGATATCTTGAAGATAATTAAAATGAGCGACTACAAAATTGTAGATCATCTATTGCAGACTCCTTCAAAGATATCCATCTTAGCTTTATTGATGAATTCCTCCGCTCATAGAGAATCACTTATTAGAGTACTAGATCAAGCTTTTGTAGAGAATGACATGCCATTAGATCAATTCAGCAGCGTAATTGGAAACATTACGTCATGTAACAACTTGAGTTTATGTGATGATGAGTTACCAGATGAAGGGAGGAATCATAACCTGGCCCTCCACATATCTATGAATTTCAATAATGATTCGCTATCCAACGTGCTAATTGATAACGGATCCGCGTCGAGTGTTATACCAAGAAGTACTCTCATGAAGTTAAAGTATCAGGGAACACCTATGCGCCCGAGTGGAATCATTGTGAAGGCTTTTGATGGGTCGAGGAAATCTGTCATCGGTGAAGTGGACTTGCCCATCCATATAGGACCACACTTGTTCTTGATAACTTTCCAGGTAATGTACATTATTCCCGCGTATAGTTGTTTGCTAGGACGGCCATGGATACACGAAGCAGGGGCTGTCACCTCAACTCTGCATCAGAAGCTAAAATTTGTGCGCAAAGGGAAGGTAGTGATCATAAATAGGGAGCATACGTTGTTGATATCCCATCTATCCTCTTTCAGTATTGTAGAAGTGGATGAGGCTTCTGTTGGAAACCAGTTCCAAGCCCTATCCATTGATAAAATAAGGAAGAATGAGAATTATGTTGTTTCCCTGAAGGATGTGCAGCAGGTTGTGCGCAATGGTCATAATGCAGTGTAGGGACGACTTGTGGATCCACCCGTGAACAAGAACAGAGCTGGTTTGGGTTTCTCTTCGAAGAATGGCAAAGGCGAGAGTTTGAGGTCGAAGTCTTATGTGAACAATTATCATGATTTTTTCCGCAGCGGAGGCTACCTCCATCTGATTGGTTCTGGAATTAATGTTGTTGAAGAGGATAACACATAGCAGGAAGCACCGAATTATGTGACGCATGGAGTCCGAGTTCAAAATTGGGTCACAATTGATATTCCTTCTTGCATACATGTTTCAAAGTAATTTCTTTTTCTAATCTGTTTCTTTCTTTTTGAAAAGCTTTCACTCTACCCAAGGTGGAAGTATTAATGTTGTAGGGCTTATTTGTTTGCTATAATTGTTAAGATCATTAATAAAAGTTGTCTTTGCTTCCAAAATTATGTCTTTTATTTTCTTCCTTTTTCTTGGGAAATGGTAAAAAAACCTTTCAAAATAAATAATAACTGAAAATTAATCTGCATGATCACTTGTTATATGTGTCAGTTTCTAAAAGTAATCATAAATCACATGTGCAGATTAATTAAAAAACCCATTGAATACAATGATCATGCACCCTCTCTCAACTTTGAATGTCCTGTGTTTGGGGCTGAAGAAGAATATTATGATGAGATTCCAGAAGCGGTCTCACGGTTGCTTGAGCACGGGGAAAATACCATTAAGCCATATAAAGAGCCTTTGGAAGTGGTGAATTTGGGTTCAGAAGAAGATCCGAAGGAGGTCAAGATTGGAGCATCGTTACATCCTGATGTAAAGAGAGGGTTGATTGAGCTGTTGAAAGAATATGTGGATATTTTTGCTTGGTCTTATCAAGATATGCCTAGTCTAGATACAGACATTGTCGAGCATCGTTTACCGTTGAAGCCAGAGTGTCCTCCAGTTAAACAAAAGTTGAGAAGAACCCACCCGGATATGGTAGTAAAGATTAAAGAGGAGGTCCTAAAGCAGATTAATGTTAGTTTTCTTGTGACATCAGTGTATCCTCAGTGGATTACCAATATTGTCCCAGTGCCGAAAAAAGACGGAAAAGTCCGCATGTGCGTAGATTAAAGAGATCTAAATAAAGCTAGTCCAAAAGATGATTTCCCATTGCCTCACATTGACATGTTAGTGGATAGCACAAAAAAAATCAAGGTATTCTCGTTCATGGACATATTTTCCGGGTATAATAAAATAAGAATGGCTCCAGAGGACATGGAAAAAACAACGTTTATCACACCCTGGGGAACATTCTGTTACAGAGTGATGCCCTTCGGGTTGAAGAACGCTGGTGCAACGTACCAGAGGGCTATGACAACCCTATTCCATGATCTGATGTACAAATAAATCGAAGTATATGTTGATGATATGATTGCCAAATCCCAAAGTGAAGAAGGGCATATAGAAGATTTGTTGAAGTTGTTTCAGCATTTGAGGAAGTATCGTCTCCGCTTGAATCCAAATAAATGTACCTTCGGAGTTAGATCGGGGAAATTATTGGGTTTTATTGTTAACCAGAAAGGAATTGAATTTGACCCTGACAAAGTCAAATCAATTCAAGAAATGCCAGCACCAAGAACTGAAAAGCAAGCCAGGGGTTTCCTCGGGCGTTTGAATTATATCTCCAGATTTATCTCCCACATGACTGCAACGTGTGAACCGATCTTTAAGTTGTTAAAGAAAGATCAAGGTTGTGTGTGGACGGATGACTTCCAAAGGGCATTTGAAAGTATTAAAGAGTATCTGCTTGAACCTCTTATCTTGCTCCCTCCCGTAGAAGGAAGACCGTTGATTATGTATCTAACATTGTTGGATAAATCCATGGGTTGTATTCTGGGACAACAGGATGAAATGGGAAAGAAAGAGTTCGCCATTTATTATCACAGCAAAAAGTTCACTGATTGTGAGTCGCGGTATTCTATGCTAGAAAAAACATGTTGTGCTTTGGCATGGGCGGAAAAGCGTTTGCGGCAGTATATGTTGAATCATACTACTTGGTTGATCTCCAAAATGGATCCAATTAAGTATATTTTTGAAAAGCCTTCTCTTATTGGGAGAATTCCCCTCTGGCAGATGTTGTTATCTAAATATGATATCGAATACCGCACTCAAAAGGCCATTAAAAGTAGTGTGTTGGTAGATTACCTTGCTCACCAGCCGGTGGAGGATCATCAGTCTGCAGAGTATGAATTCCCCGATGAAGATGTGATGTTCTTAAAAGTGAAAGATTGTGATGAGCCATTGCCCAAGGAGGGTCCCGACCCTGAATCTCGTTGAAGTATGGTATTTGATGGTGCTGTGAATGCTTATGGTAAAGGAATTGGTGTTGTGATTGTTACTCCTCATAGATCGCACATTCCTTTTACTGCAAGGTTAACATTTAATTGCACTAATGATATGGCAGAATATGAGGCTTGCATCATGGGTCTTGAGGAAGCTATTGATCTCAGAATCAAGATTCTAGATATTTATGGCGATTCAGCTTTGTTAATAAATCAGATTAAAGGAGAATGGGACACTCATCACCCTGGCTTGATCCCTTATAGAGATTACGCTAGAAGATTACTACCCTTCTTCAATAAAGTTGAATTCTATCACATTCCTAGGGATGAAAATCAAATGTCAGATGCTCTGGCAACTCTGGCTTCCATGTACCAAGTAAATGTTTAGAATGATATACCCCGAATTACAGTTCGAAGGCTAGATAGGCCCGCTCATGTGTTTGCAACAGAGGAGGTAGCAGATGAAAAACCTTGGTATTATGATATCAAGCATTTTCTTCAGACTCAGGAATACCCAGTTGGTGCGTCAAAGAAAGATAGAAAGATACTGAGAAGATTGGCAGGCAGTTTCTTCCTCAGTGAAAGTGTGTTATACAAGAGGAATTTTGACACGGTCTTGGTCAGATGCGTGGATAGACACGAAGCGGACATATTGATGCATGAGATCCATGAAGGTTCATTTGGTACTCATGCTAATGGACATTCAATGGCCAAAAGGATGCTAAGGGCATGTTATTATTGGTTGACAATGGAATCTGATTGTTACAAGTTTGTAAAGAAGTGCCATAAATGCCAGATTTACGCGGATAAGATCCATGTACCTCCGACACTGCTCAATGTGATTTCCTCCCCGTGGCCTTTCTCTATGTGGGATATTGACATGATCGGGATGATAGAACCTAAAGCTTCGAATGGACATCGTTTCATCTTGGTAGCAATTGACTACTTTACCAAATAGGTAGAGGCTGCTTCATATGCCAATGTTACCAAACAGGTGGTTGTGTGTTTCATCAAAAACAATCTTATATGCCAGTATGGTGTGTCGAGCAGAATCATCACTAACAATGGCTCGAATTTGAACAACAAGATGATGACTGAACTGTATGAAGAACTCAAGATTGTCCATCACAATTCATCTCCATAAAAGCCAAATATGAATGGGGATGTTGAAGCTGCTAATAAGAATATCAAGAAGATCATCCAGAAAATGGTTGTCACTTATAAGGATTGGCATGAAATGCTCCCTTTTGCTCTACATGGATATCAAACATTTGTTCGCACTTCAATAGGAGCCACCCCGATTTCTCTAGTTTATGGAATGGAAGTTGTACTCCCATTCGATGTAGAGATTCCCTCGTTACGTTTGATAATGGAAGCCAAATTGACAGAGGCTGAATGGGTTCAGAACAGGTTTGACAAATTGAATTTCATTAAAGAGAAGAGAATGACAGCTTTATGTCATGGGCAGTTATATCAGAAAAGAATGAAGAAAGCATTTGACAAAAAGGTCAAACCTCGTGAATTCAGAGAAGACGACCTCGTGCTCAGGAAGATCATGTCTTTCAACACTGATTCTAGGGGCAAGTGGACTCCCAAATTTGAAGGCCCGTATGTTGTCAAGAAAGCCTTCTCTGGTGGTGCATTAATTCTTGAAACTATGGATGGCGAGGAGTTCCCACGTCCCATGAATGATGACACAATCAAGAAATACTTTGCCTAAAGAAATAAAATAATAGCTCACTAAGTTGAAAACCCGAAAGGGCGGCTTAGGCAAAAAAGGAGCGTCTCGGTAGGCCGAAAACCCAAAAGGGCGGTCTAGGCAAAAATTAGAGACATAAACAGAATAAATTTCCCGCTAAGTTGAAAACCCGAAAGGGCAGCTTAGGCAAAATTTATGGACTTTCTTGGCAAGTAACTACGTCAGACGAGACTTGATCGTTGAAGCAACAATCTTCTCGGATCCTCACCATACTTCAACAAAAGTTGCTGCTCAGGATTTCAAAAGTTATTAGGGGGGATAGTGGTCATTGTATCTCAATTTATCTTTTCCATTATGTATTACCATTTCCCAAACTTTGTAATCATCCATGGAGTTTCACCATTCGCAGACTACCATTCTATTAATGAAATTCAAGCTTTTGCCCAACTTTTTGTGTTCTTATTTTTATTTAGCTTGCAAAGACATCATTTATTACTGATAATAACTGTTAAAGCAAAAGGATTAAAAAGAAAATTTGACTTTTCAAAAAGAAGAGAGATCTCTACAATTCAATTTACTTTGGTATTTGTGATAAAACAATGACAACAAGAATGGTGATCCCAAGAATGAACAAACTCCGGTTGTTTTAAGAAAATTTACTCCCTTCATGAAAGTTTTCTCAGGGCATTTTGCTGGTAGGTGCGCAATCCTTGTGTGTTTCTCAGATTGTTAGAGACAATATCAGTGGGTGCAAGGTACAGTATTGGGTTTATGATTTCATTATCCCCAATCAGGTCTTGATTCATTTTTTGGGGTTTGCATGGTCAGAAGTCTCCGTCTCAGATTCCCCAGCAAGTTTTCCCTCATATGATGAAAGTTTTGGCATTAATATTGACTTATTGATTTCCCAGGAAGATTATCCTAGGGCATCTCTTGTTTGGAATGAGTATTCGTGATGAAAGTTTTCTCCAGGGAGGTAGGCTTGAATCCCCCAATGAAGTTTGGTTGTGTCAGTGTCAGTCTTCTTTATTTAAAGCTGGTCTCGCAATCTCCAGTAGGCATGTTGCTTTTGGAAAACTGTTTTCTCTGATGAAACTGGAAGAAAGATGTTCTATCCCGATATTTGTTTGACTTGGCTACATCCGGATTATGTTTCTCCTCAGTAAAGTTAAGGCAGGCAGTGGGTTTGGTTTCCGTAGTTGCTTTTACTTTTCTTGGATTGATCTTTCTGGTTGAAGTTTAGCCCATTTGTTGTTAGTACCTGAGGCGGTTTTGTTTGTTTGTACTGATTATGTATACTTTTACCAGCATATGCATGATAGCACTCATACATTCGTACATACATCATGCATGACTAAAAACCATTGTTCGTTAACATGATGTTATGACCTTTTCCTGCAGCGCTCTTTGCTTAGTTGAATTTGGTTTTCCCTCTTGAGTTTATTTCTCAAAAGATGTATCTGCACTGGCCGTCTTGCTCCAGTTTATTTCTGAATTGGATTTATGGATCTCTGAAATTTTTGAGTTTTGGTTTGAGCATTTATTTTGCACAGGAAGACTTTATCTCCTCAACAGGAATATCGTAGCATGTCCCTTGGAAGTCATATTTCTATTTCCAGAAAGTCATTTCTCTTTGTAAACCCCCTTTGACAATAAGTGGGAGTCTTTTTATTTGAGACATATTACGTATTACCCTTTCCAGATAGATTTCCTTGGTTAAAGAAGAAGTTGAGACCCGTTCTTGGCAAAACACCAGAATCTTGGGGAAACTTAATATATTTTCTCTTTCTACCTTCAGTGAATGTTGGTAGTGCATCGGCAATGAACGTCGATGTTTCTTATCTTTTTGCTATCTTCAGTGAACGTTGATAGTTCATCATCAGTGAACGGTGGTGATATGATATATTTTCTCTTTCTACCTTCAGTGAATGTTGTTAGTGCATCGGCAGTGAACGTCTGTGTTTCTTATCATTTTGCTATCTTCAATGAACGTTGATAGTTCATCGTCAGTGAACAGCGGTGATATGATATGTATTTTCTCTTTCTAGCTTTAGTGAACGTTGGTAGTACATCGGTAGTGAACGCCGATGTTTCTTATCTTTTTGCTATCTTCAATGAACGTTGATAGTTCATCGTCAGTGAACGGCGGTGATATGATATGTATTTTCTCTTTCTACCTTCAGTGAACGTTGTTAGTACATCGGCAGTGAACGTCGATGCTTGTTATTCTCCTCTCTGATTCTTTTCTTGTGGTTTACCAGTGATTTATTTTCCTGGTGGGATTGCTCTTTTGTTTCTACATTTCATGTTCCATCCCCAATGCCACTTTGCGTCTCTTTTGTTCCATTCATATGCATTCATATGCATCAACGTTTGCATGGCATCTTAGGGCCAAAAACAGGGTTTGTTTTATATTTAAGTGTCTTCAATCCCGTCGACATGAAGATATTTAACCTTCGCATCTCCGGTTAGAAGAAACGTAAATAAGGGCAAAAGTGTTTACCCCAATTTTTGCCCCTAAGTTCCCTTCATCATACCATATTGTTTCAATCACCACAAAATCACATTAGGGCTTTTGGTTCCTCTCCCTATCTTTAACCTTTCTCTTTGAGGAGTCACCAAGCACCTTGACTTGTTTTCTTTGGTGATCATGGATATTTTGCTTTGATTTTCTCTCTAAATTAACAAATACAATATTGGTTTGTATCACTTGTTAATAATGTATGTGAAGGCAATGAGGTTTAGCAAGTTGCATCATGGGTTCATGAGTTTATTTCCATGCCCTAGTCAAAAGCTTGAGAGATCCAAACCTCACCATTGAAGTTGTTTTAATGTTGGTATGGAAGTAGTTCTGGTGGCCATGAGTCCTCATCATTATCCTCAACAAAGCCTATTCACAAAGTAAGAATATTGGCACAAAACGTTTGTTCAAACTTGACAAAGTTCCACCGAGCATTCTCTTGATCTAGAAGCTAGGGTTTTGGAATTCATATGGGCATATCTTGCTCATCTTTTGGTATTTTTGAGTGATTCCAAAAACATTCTTCTCTTCAAAGAGATACCAATAAATCACTACAAAAGTTTCAAGAATTTTTCATGTGGAAGAAACTTGGTGAAGAGGAAAGATTACAAGTCATCCAGATGAATCACCAATTTTTCATAATGTGATTTCAAATGATCATAACTTAGTCAATTTTTATCACCTTGAGCCTATTCTTTTTTCATGATGATCCTAAGGATGTATACTTCATGCCTTCTTTTATCTGCAAAGTGAAAAAATGGATGGAAGTTGCCTTAAGAATGCAAAAGATTATAGGTCATTTCATGATTTTTGGCCAACTTCAATAAGTCATAACTTGCTCAATTCTTGGAGGTTTTGAGTGGTTCAAATTGCAAAGTGTCATTCAAGAGGTCTACTTCATTCCATCTTTTATGGTCAAGAGCAAATTCTAAGTTGAAGGCCATGTTTGGATGCAAGAGATTTTAGGTCATTTTTAAAGAAGAGTTTGAAATTTTTCTAAGTATGGAAAGTCAACTCTTTTTCTTCAACTTTGACTCCATGTAACTTTCAGCTCAAGCATCCATTTAATTCCATTATTTTTCCATTTCAAATCTTGTAACCTCATCTTTCTAAAGCATCAAGAATTATGCCCTAAGGCCCCTTGAGGTGGAAATGCCATAGATTTGAATTTGGTAGTTTGAAACTGAATTTTGCACAAAGTAAGAATTTTGAAATCCATAATGTGACTTCTAAACACAAGATTTGTGCGTGTTTTTGATTTAAACTTAATTAGAAAACTTTCCAGAAGTGATTAGTACCCCAAAACGCAAGGTGTGGCTGAGTTTTGATGGAAATGAAGTCACACTTCACTCGTGCTCGACCCTTACTCAATTTCCCTCCAAACTTCCTTGTTTCTTCAATTTTTCAGTCCCATTCACTTCCCTATAAATAGAGGGTCATCCCCCATTCAATTTCCCAAGCTTAGAGAGCCAAGAACACCCTGCCAAAACTTCACACGAACCCACTTTTGTTGAATTTAGTTTTTGAAATTTAAGCTTCCTTTTCCAAAATTCTTTGCGCATTCATCATCCTTGAACTTCATACAAACTCTCCAGCACTTAAACCAATCAAAACGACCCATAATCCAAGCTACAGAAGTCTAGTTTCAGAGCTTCTTACTTGAACTTCGAAAAGGTAGAATTCTCCACCAATTGGATCCAAATCAAGCACTAATATGTTCTACTCCTTTGTCTGATTCTAATGATGCTTACAATTTTTAAATCCATTGAGAATTGAGAGAGAAGTCTCAAATTGAAGGTGCTTGCTATTTTTGTGTTTTGATTCATATCTCTCTCCATACTTTACATAAATTTGGCGCGATGGTTGTGTTAGAATCGTCTTGAAGAGACGAGTTCAATGATGCTAGCCAGGGATCCTATTTTTTCCATTTGAAGGATCTCACAAAATCCCCATTGCAGGGTGTCTGGAGGTTGAAGATGATGACATGTCTCGTCTCAGCCAATAATAGCGTATCAAGCGTTTTAATTTCATTGGTTCCCCTTTTTCTGATTACAAGTGTGTTTCACTAAGGTCCATATCAAGCACAACACGTTTGGTCCATTGGATTAGCTTACTAACCCGTTTTGACTTTGATCTGATGGTCCACATCTTTTTGGTTTTATTTTATTTTCTGATTTTATATTTTATTTGATTAAATTTTCAACAACTCATAACTATTTTATTTTTATCCAAAAATCACGAAAAATTCACAAAAAATACTTTGAATTATTTCTGATCTTATGAATATTTTTTTACATTTTTATTTTAAAATTTGGTATTTTTTATATTTTTTATATTATTTGTTTTCTTTTAATTACTTAAAAAAATACTTTCTAGCATTTTTTAATTCTGAAAAAATTCATAAATATTATTTTGCATATTTTTGACTTTCTGGAAATTTATGGAATTTTATGTTGAGGTTTACTATTTTTTATCTATTTTATGTTTGTTTTAGCATTTTTAAATGGTTAAAAAATAGTTTCTGACTTTTAAAAATTACTAAAATTTTTATAAAAATATTTGGACCCATTTCTGATTTTTCTATGGCCTTATTTTTCATTTCTTGATTAATTTGAATATAATTGATATTTTCCTCATTATTTTCTTGTTTATTTTAACATTTTCCATCCTTTAATATATATATATATATATATATATATATATATATATATATATATATATATATATATATATATATATATATATATATATATTAAATATTATTCATTTTGTGAATATTTTCTGGCTGTCTTGGGTTGATTTTTTTGGTCATGGCTTTATTAACATCATTGGATCTTTGGTGTTGAGTTTAACTCCACAAAAATGGATGAATAATTTTAATAATAGTTTGATTAAATATTAATTCAAATGTGGTTTTCTTTTTTACCCTAATTCCTCTTCATCTCATCCCCTTCTCCTTGCACTAAATGTTGTTGGAGCATGATTTCTATATCATGTCTCAAAACAAATGGTGCATAGATTTCTATTGACCGACCTCAAAATAGGTGCGACTTCTATATAAGTCCACTTACGATTGCTTAACATAGCGCTAAATTTTGTCCCAATTCGAATAAATGATCATTCGTGGCCCAAACATATGATTGCAAGCCCAAGTATGTTAATTTGATCTCTTTGATCCAATAACCTTGAGATTCATTGTGTGGAGGCTTTGGTTCTACCAATCCTCTAATGGATCTACAACACCTTTGGTCAACGCGGATCACTTAAACATCGTTAATCATTAAATGGTACTTGTGAGAATTCCAAATGGATGATATACTTGACAAAAAGCAAATGCAACTTGTTGTGTGGAGGCTTTGGTTCTACCAATCCTCTAATGAGTTCCAAATGCAAGTTTCAAGATGGTCATCCAACTAACCACTAATTATTGACTTGTTTTATTTTATGCTTTTATTCTTTTATGCTTTATGCACTATTTACTTTTAGCATTTACACTTCATGCCATTTTCATCTTTGCTCATTTGAGCATTTATTTTCTTGTCATTTTTACTTTGCTCACTTGAGCTTTTATTTTTCTTTTTTCCAAGATACTTAATAACCAACTTAAACCCTAAAAAACTCTTAATGGTACTTGGACTATTTCGTTACTATCCTTGACATTATAGAGCATGGGACTTTTTCTTGGACTTAGGATCAGAAACCTTGGCCTATCTTGGAGACCTTGTGATCTTATCTGATTATTTTGTCTGGAGCTCTTGAGTTTTACCTCAGGATATTGGGTTGCTTGTTTGTTTTTGTGTGCAGGTTTTGTGATTACATCCTTTGTCTGTAATATGGAATTCACCCGTATACAGCTGTTACTCTGCCCAATTTTTATGAAGACTTAATACACATGAAAAGGTCTAGTATTCTTGCTTGCTTGGTTTCACCCCAAAGAATGGGAATTCTATCTTGACTCATAATGTCATGTTTTGGCTTCTTGTTGGTTAGATGGTCCTTATCCTTAACTTTTACCTTATGCTTTAGGATAGCCTCTTCTTCTCCTCCCATCTTCTTTAATTTCAAAAATCTTCTCCCTCCTTTTGAGAACCCTTCTTGTTTTGAAACTTAAACACTTTCATAATAAACTTAGACTTAGGTCCATGCATTTTCAAAAATCATTTTCATAAATAAACTTCAATCAATTTAATAATACTTTGACACTTTTTTGTGAGAAGACTAAAATTCAATCAATATCATTTAAAATCATTTTGCCACTTTGGCTTTTACCTTTAAACGTTTCTTAAAAGATTAGGCTCTTGTCAATCCTTGTAGTGATGCTGTTGTACCCCAAAATTTGCCCTCCCATATTTCTCAAAATGTTTCAAGAAAAATTCACAAGTCCAACCCAGCGCGTCATATTCAGGTATTCTTTCGCCAAGATATCTCTGATAACGTATTCTCAAATTCAGGTTCGGATCAAGAGTCAATTCTTTAAAGAAGGTATCAGAATGTGTGAGTTTTCTCGAAGAAATATGGTGAAAAAGTGTGCTGAAAGTGCAGTTTTTACGCGCTAAAAAATTCATAACTTGAAGATAGTGGCTCGTTTTGAACCCGTTCCGGTGGCCAAAATTCCGTCTTGACATTATCTACGTTTTCATGTCTCACGGATGGAAGCCAATTTCGATCATAAGATCTTCAAAAATGTGGATTTATCAAGTGTGTTCGTACAAAAAATTTGTGACAGAAGTTTATTTGCGTCATGTTCAGAAAATCATAACTTGGTCGATTTTCATCGTATCGAGCTGGTTCCGGCGCCAAAATTTCACAAATTGAGGTGAATACATTTTCACAGAAGGTATTGAGTTCAAACGGTATTCAAAAGGCCTTCGTTTTTTGCTTAGAGTGCGTAACACGCTGAAAATCCTAAATGCTGAATATTATTTCATTTGGGCCGAAACTTCGAAAATTCATAACTCGGTCAATTTTTATCGGATTGGGCTCATATTTTTACACAAGGTCACTGACTCATAGATCTACAACTTTGCTTCAAAAGTCGAGACCGGATTATGCTCCGATCAATACCAGTTTTTTATTGAAGAACGTGTCAGAGTCGACACTGGAGCCCAAAATAAGTTTGTCTGAGCTGAAACTTCAAAAATTCATAACTAATTCACCGTTTATCCGATTGAGCCGATTTTCGGACATGAGTTATTTCTCGATGTCGGCTACATTTTGTTTTCAAATTTCAACTTTAAAAATTGCACTTAAGTCCCTGCGATTTAGCCTGGAAAGTGACGAACTCAAGTAAACATTGGAGGCCCAATTGCACATTCAAAGCCCATTTTCTTTATCCTAATTTCCATTATATAATCACCTTCTTTTCACACAAACCAGGGAGGAGAAAAAGAGAGAAAAAACCTGGCCACAACACTGTCAGAATATCAAATTCTTTCAAGAACCCTAAAACCTTGAAATCCTTATTACAAATCCCTCTCTCACTACAAACAAGCCATCACAGTTACAAACCAACACCTCACTACTTCTTCAGTAAGGATAAGGCTGGCTTGATCTCCATGATCCTAATTTTCCAGTAAGGCATAAAAGCATTCAGGTCACTAATTTTCCAGTAAGGGTAAGATTGATTTGATCTCCATGGTCAAAAGGGTATAATCATTCATACATGCCATATTGTGCCTAAACATTAAATTTCTTCATATATTGGCTTTATTTGCATTTTATGATTTTTATTTAATGTGTTCATGAGATTCAACACTGCAGATTTAGACAGGATCCCATGCAGGTTCATTAAGGAACGTTGAGGCCAAAATACAAATGGCCAAAAGCCAAATGGCCAAAAGGCCAAAAGCCAAAAGCCAAAAGCCAAATGGCCAAAAGAACAACTTATGCATGACACCAATACATGGCGAGACAGACATCCTGAGAAGATTAAGGAACGTTGAGGCCAGAACACAAATGGCCATGAAACCCAATCCAATGGCCAAAGAATGCAGACCACGGTACTCAGGAGTCAATGAACACACACGTGATGCCAGAAAGTCAAACAAGGCTTTTTGTCTAATGGGCCAGAATACTTCAAAAAAACCTCCTCTAGGGGCCTGATACCCCCCATGGTTTGCTCAATTTTTAACTTTTATTTATTTTTCCTTTTTATTCTTTTATTTGTTTTTAATTGTTTTCTTTAAATTCCATAAAATAATTTTCACAATAATGAATACAGAAAAATCAAAAAAAAATGTTTTATTGTTATTAACATTAATTTCACCATTATTTTTTTGTAAATAAACTTTAAATAATAAATTTAGTTAATTTTAGGTTTTCAATTTTAATGCTTTTTCTTAAATAACTTAAAATATGTAGAAATTAGGGTTTTTAGCATTTTCATTCTTTTTTTTAATAAACAATTTTTTCTTATTATTATTATTATTATTAATTACTAACTTATTTTGTAAATAAACATGTAAATAAATTAATTAACTAGTAAATTAGGTTAACTTTAATATTTTCATTAATAATTAAAATAATCTAGATTTAGGGTTTCCTTTTAATTCTTGTTCTTTATTTTTCATAAATACAAAAAAACACTAAAACACTTTCTTTTCTTTAATTAAATAATTAATTGGACTTTAATTTAATTTAATTTCATGCAAAGGGTCAAAACCCTCGGACGTCCTAATTTTAATTCTTTTCACGCATTATTTCTTTCGATCATTATGTAACTGTTTCTCAGATGTAATAGTAATTAGGTTTATCTTTCCGTCTTTACTTTCCGCATTTTATTAAAAACGGGTCTTTGTAATTTGGCGATGTATAGACCCGTGCCTTGTAATAGCGTAGGATTTATCTTTCCGCATTTAAATTTCCGCACTCTTAAAACTATTAAACTTTGCATAAAAGAATGTATGGCCTAAAATAAAAACAAGCGTAGATCACCATGATACATGTACAAGATAAATATTAACATGAAAACAACACACAAATTCACACACCACTCTTAGGGTACGCCTCACTGTTGCCTTGCCCTCGAAACGTGGTCTTCGAGTATAGGACGTTTTAGTAAGTCCTTATGTCCATGATCTATGACATAGGGGTAGCTTCTAAGGTGTCCTACTGTTGCTCTGGTGACTAGACTGTCCCTAACAATCGAATTGACCCGAACACCTCCAACGGTGGTGCTACCTATCTCTCAATGGTGGGATGGCACTACCTTAAGGACATTTACATAGCCTAATTCCTTAGGGTAGGTGGATGACTCATAGATACTTGCTCTCTAAAAAACAATCAAAACTCTTTTCACACCGACACTTTCAAAAAGCTTTCAAAATAATTTTTCAAACACTCTTGAGGACTGATACAAGAGTTATTCCGGAATCTTCAAAGAAACTTTTTCAAACCCACTCACATTTGAAAAGCAAACATTTTGAAAACATAAAGAGCAAGTATCTAAGAGCCCATGGATAACCATGGATAGAAAGGGTGCTAACACCTTCCCTTTCTATAAATCTACCTCCCGAACCGAGAAACTATCTCATAAGGAATTTTGCTGTGCTTTTGTCCTGTCCATGTTGGAGAAACTAAAAGACGGTGGCGACTCTTGCTTCTGCGACATTTCGCGAACCAGCGTTAAATAGTCAGTTTCAGATCCACCGATCACAGAACTGGCGACTCTGCTGGGGATTAATTTAAATGGAGGTGTACCTTAGGACTAAGATCACTTGTGTTTTCAATTGTCTGAATTGTTTGCTTTATTATTGTGGGTATTGTCTTGGGAGTTCTATAGATCCTAAACCCGGATCTGGGGATACCTTCTTAGAAAGTAGCAACAAGGCTGTGAGGGAACTGTGCGGGGTATACCGACATGGTTGAAGCAGTCTGCTACGTTGATGTGGCACTTTGGTCTGTACCGGTAACCCTTGAGTTTAGTCAAGGAGAGTACGGGGCCACCGCGTGATGTCGTGAAGCATCAACTGACCTTAGGAACCTTAATTGAACCATCTTGGCCTCTTTAGGGTAGTGAGATAACTGACTTTGGTGCAGTCCGAGGTTGGTTGATACTCGATACTACACTCAATTGAGGATTGTTTTCTTGGAATATTTCGGTCGCCAGTTCAGTGGCTAAATCGAGACGATGAACAATGAAAGCAATCCAATGATATTGGGACCCTTAGAACCCGGTTACTTCTGATAGGACAGGTTGAGCCCACCAACTTAAAGAGGGTAATACCTAGACCCCATGCTGGCCTAAACTCTAAGGGTTGTGGTGTGATTTGTGTGCTTTCATACTTAACTACTCGCATGCTTGTTATCTGACACTTGAGTTTCTTGCAGGTTTTATTTATAGTCCTTAATTGGGACTCATAACAGGGTTTACCTACATTACCCCATGCATAGCATAACATCATACCATTGCATGCATCCCGCATAAGGACTAACCCATTTCAAGGATCTCAAGGGCTTGTGATGCAGGTCATGATGAACTAACATGTCTGGCAAGGGGCAAAGGGGATTTATTTTCCTCTAGCCAAGGTTGTCAGGGGCTATGACCCACTGGATATGGTGAGCCTTTGACCCCTGAAGAAGGACTCTCTATAACATGCAGTTCCTTCAATCAAGCTACCGGACCCAAATTCTAACAAATTTTCTTGTTTATCTCGCGAGGTCCTTGAAAACATTACATGCATGTCATACACATCATCGCATAACAGGTATCCTTGTTGCAGGTCACTTACCTTTCTCGCTGGTTATTTCAGCAATGGCTTCCCAACAAGATAACCAGGACCTTCTTGCTCAAGAGACTCGGCTCGGGGAAATCCTCCTGAATTTATCCAAGGGGCAGGAGGAGTTGAGGACACTTCTCACGGGGACTTTGGTCAGGAACAATGCTGAGGACGACAAGGACGAACGGCTGAAACGTCTACAAGCTGAGGTAGACACATTGAAAACCCAGATGCTGGGGCAAAGGGCTCTCATCCAAAGTTTAGCTCAGGAGCAAGGAGAGCTGAGGGCCATGATCAGTCAGCTTCATCAAGACATGAAGCAACCAGCCCAAGTCAGGGACCCGGTCATTAATCAACTTCTAAGAAGTCAAAGGTTTGGGCCTCTCCAAGCTGCTACTACTTCACAGGTCCAACAACGACCTCGCCCAGAACAAAGGACTGATCAGAGCAAACCGGAAAAGCCTAAAAGGCAGTTCACCAAGCTCAACGTGTCACCGTCTCAAGCTTTACAACAATTGTTGAGGTTGAATCTGGTGACGTTAAGGGACCCTCCTAAGAATCTCAACACAACCTCCCCAAAATACAAGTCTAAGGAAAGATGTGCATACCACTCTGGCAGTCCAGGCCATGACACCGACGACTGTTGGGCTCTGAAGAATAGGATCCAAGACCTGATCGAGGAAAGAGCTGTGGATTTCACCCAGATGGGCCAAGCTGAATGCTCCTGCCATCCCTATCGGATGCACCAGTTGAAGTAACAAGCCCTGAGATGAAAAGACTTTTGTTCATTAGGATTTTCAAGTTGTAATTTTCTTTTGTTCAAACATTTGCTCATATTAAACGTTGTTATTTCATTAATGCATCGCATATGTCTGTTTTGAAGCCATATATTCGTATTCACTATATGCAAATTATTTTCATATTTTTTCTGATGATCAACACTCGATTAATAATTCTAAGCCTCTTGAGGGAGGATGACGAAAACGATACCACAATCTACAGTATGCTTTTGAACAGACCCCGCTGATGAGGTACAGGTATTGTTTCAATCCCTAAACACTGGAGTTATAAGGAAGATAATCCCTCGTCAACCCCTCTGAGCCAAAGAAGTAGGAGTTTTTCTTTTCGAAATTTAAAACCCTTAATCATAACCTGGGGCAGGGTAGTCTCTCAGTTGATCCAAGTGCATAACGAATGGCACCAAAGAGGTCCTTACAAAACAAAAGACAGTGACGGTTCCGAAAAATCATACAGATAGGCAGTCATAACTTCTCAAAATAAAAACTCATTAAGTCAAAACCTATGAAGGAGACTTACAAAACTGGGGCATCCCGCTGACTGTAATTCCAAAAAGGAACAGTTCAGGCAAAAAACAAGGATAACAAAATCAAAAAAAGAGGTCTTGCAAATCCTCAACAAAAGAGGAAATGACTGCCTGATCAAAATAAACCGTCAGTATCCGAACCGTCACTGGTATATCAAAGCAAAGACGCAACAAAGTCTAACGCACGATCAACTGAGCTTAGGTTTGAAGAATATCACGAAGAGCGGGTGGGTACAAATAATTTGAGCCTTTATCCTTTGTTTCTTAAACCGTGAACCAGGCCACGTTATAACCCCTAAAAGTCCTAGCTGAAGCATGGGTTAGTTCGAAAGCATACTGTACGAAAGGTATCCTGACTCCTTAAGGCTTACGGTAAAATATGGAGTTGACATCACGTTTTACAAACAATCACTTGTTTTATGAAAAAGAATGCATTTTCAAAATCTTCAAGACAGACATAAGCTTTGCATTTTTGATATAACATTGTTTGCATATGACTATTTGTTTGAACAGCAGGGAAATTCGCACGATGAATACCTAGTGAACAAAAGCACTTCCAATCAAGGGGCAGACGTGATTATTGTCCATCATCTGGGGCAATTTAGTCAAGATTCGGAGAATCTCTCAAAATGCCAAGATAACCAGGGGAAAATCTCCGCCTAAGCCACTTGGGGCACTCCAGCAACGAATCCTGCCTGATCAAACACCTTCTGGTGGCATGACAAAACACTTCTAACAGGGGCAACTCCCTACATTCTAAGAGCGTGGATATAGTCAAAAAAATACTACGCAAAAAATCAAAGACCCGCTAGGTTGACGCACCTAGGCAAAAATAAGGGCTTCCCGGCGAACCAAAAGGGTTCGGGCAAAAATAAGGGATGAAATGAAAGAATCTGTACACCCGGCAAGTCGAAAACCTGGAAAGGCGGCTTGGGCAAAAATGGGTATCCCGGTGGACTGAAAACCTAAAAGGGCGGTCCAGGCAAAAGTTAGGGATCAAAAGCGTACGATTATGTCCCAGCATCTCGTCACTTGCCTACCAAGAGGAAGATTTGTCAATCGGCAGTCATCCAGCACCTCCACAAGGGATCTTCTCCTCTCACCTCAGAAACAGGGGCAATAATGAGCCGTCCAGGCAATCCAGTTGCTCTGTCAACCAAAGTACCAAGGAAAGGTTAATACAAAGATGATTACCATCTACATTTACAAATTCCAGATCGTGGGTCAACATCCGAAACTAAACATGACAATCATCCACTTGATCATCCATCAGGCAACCCTACACCGGTTCCTTCTCAATTTTCAGACAAAGTCTTACACGGACTTACCTCAAAGATAACCTTACCCCGGTTCCTCCAGAAGTCTTACACGGACTTATCCCAAGGTAACCCTACACCGGTTCCTCCAGAAGTTTTACACGAACTTATCCCGAAGTAACCCTACACAGGTTATCTCTTTCCAGACGTAGTTCTACACGAACTCGTCATCAGTAAACCCTACACAGGTTCTCTCTTTCCAAAGATGAAGTTTTACATGGACTCGTCACCCAGAAACCCTACACAGGTTCTCTCTTTCCAAAGATGAAGTTTTACACGAGCTCATCATCAGGCAACCCTACATAGGTTCCCTCTTCCAGCTTACAAAAACGACAGCTCAAAATTTCCCCAAGAGAGTCCAATCAAGTTTCCCCAGGAAAGTGGAATCCATCTCCCCAGCAGGAAGCTTATCCCCAGTAGATTCTGGAAGCTTATCTCCTGCAGAGCACGAACGCGTCTCACGGCTTTATTCAAAGAGTTATTTCCCTACCAGGATATAACTGGGTTATCCTCAGCCAAAAGCCACGGAAAGAGCGTCCTCGACGAAGTCTTCTTATCCCCAGCGAAGTCTATTAACACTTCCAACACAACAAGGGTATCCCCAGCAAGTTACCATCAACATTCCAGCAAAGTACCTCTCTCCCCACAGAGTATTGCGTCCCAGCAAGATCGTCAGAATACTTTTCTCCCCGCAGAGTAATCTCTTCGCCAAGTTTATTCCCCAACGGAGTCATTTTCTCCTACCGGTATTCTTGCAACTATCATCCCCAGCGGAAGCAAAAATCTATTCTTCAACATCAGCCCAGGAGTGACTTCCCGGCACCCGTCAAGGATTTACTTTCCTAGACGACAAACATACATTCATAAACATCGCACTTCCATACATCATAGCATGCATATACGCATCATATCTTACAAATCTCATTTATATTGAGAACATCATTGCTTGATCCATATCATGCATTGCATAAGACTGACCTTTACCTTTCAGGAAAGATTCAGTTAAGTTCTCAACTATATTTCAAGACCTAGACCGGTTCAGTTAAATCGACCCTAAGATTTTTCTGTTTCTTATCCAGTCAAAGGCCTTCTCTGGTTCAGTCAGATCGACCCTAAGATCTCTCTGTTTCTTATCTAGTTGAAGACATTTCAAGACCTAGACTGGTTCAGTTAAATCGACCCTAAGATTTTTCTGTTTCTTATCCCGTCCAAGGCCTTCTCTGGTTCAGTCAGATCGACCCTAAGATCTCCCTGTTTCTTATCCAGTTGAAGACATTTCAAGACCTAGACCGGTTCAGTTAAATCGACCCTAAGATTTTTCTGTTTCTTATCCCGTCCAAGGCCTTCTCTGGTTCAGTCAGATCGACCCTAAGATCTCCCTGTTTCTTATCCAGTTGAAGATTTCAAGACCTAGACCGGTTCAGTTAAATCGACCCTAAGATTTCTCTGTTTCTTATCCAGTTAAAGGCCTTCTCTGGTTCAGTCAGATCGACCCTAAGATCTCCCTGTTTCTTATCCAGTTGAAGATTTCAAGACCTAGACCGGTTCAGTTAAATCGACCCTAAGATTTTCTTGTTTCTTATCCAGTCAAAGGCCTTCTCTAGTCCAGCTAAATCGACCCCTAACAGATTTTCCTGATAAAGACTCAGTAGAAGATATCCAAGATTCTCTCAGCGTTACTGTTGAGGTAGAAGTCGCCCAAGATTCTCTCAGCGTTACTGTTGAGGTAGAAGTCGCCCAAGAATCTCTCAGCGTTACTGTTGAGGTAGTAATCGTCCAAGGTTCTCTCAGCGTTCCTGTTGAGGTAGTAATCGTCCCCAGATTCTCTCAGCGTTCCTGTTGAGGTAGTAATCGTCCCAAGGTTCTCTCACCGTTCCTGTTGAGGTAGTAACCATCCCTGGTTCATTCATCACCTTTTGAAGATCCAGATCCAGCTCTTGTAACCAGTCAGGACACACCTACACAAAGAATTTGAAGACCAGCTCCTGTAACAGGTCAGGTACTCATTTTTCTTTTCAGGTACGCAACTTCTCGCTAAGGAATCTCTTACGCGATCAACATCCAGATGGCATTTATAAGCCCATCCACCTTCCATCATCTCTCAGCATGGCATCTATAAGCCCATCATCCTATCCATAAATCCCCAAATGGCATCTATAAGCCCATTCCACCATCACACTACTACTATGTGAGCGCAAATTTCTGGGCACTCTAGTGTTCAATCATCTTCCACCTTTGGATTATGAAAGGCACGCAAGCCAATCTACATCCTCAGGTTTAAGAAGATTGAACAGGGGCAACTGTTGTACCCCAAAATTTGCCCTCCCATATTTCTCAAAATGTTTCAAGAAAAATTCACAAGTCCAACCCAGCGCGTCATATTCAGGTATTCTTTCGCCAAGATATCTCTGATAACGTATTCTCAAATTCAGGTTCGGATCAAGAGTCAATTCTTTAAAGAAGGTATCAGAATGTGTGAGTTTTCTCGAAGAAATATGGTGAAAAAGTGTGCTGAAAGTGCAGTTTTTACGCGCTAAAAAATTCATAACTTGAAGATAGTGGCTCGTTTTGAACCCGTTCCGGTGGCCAAAATTCCGTCTTGACATTATCTACGTTTTCATGTCTCACGGATGGAAGCCAATTTCGATCATAAGATCTTCAAAAATGTGGATTTATCAAGTGTGTTCGTACAGAAAATTTGTGACAGAAGTTTATTTGCGTCATGTTCAGAAAATCATAACTTGGTCGATTTTCATCGTATCGAGCTGGTTCCGGCGCCAAAATTTCACAAATTGAGGTGACTACATTGTCACAGAAGGTATTGAGTTCAAACGGTATTCAAAAGGCCTTCTTTTTTTGCTTAGAGTGCGTAACACGCTGAAAATCCTGAATGCTGAATAATATTTCATCTGGGCCGAAACTTCGAAAATTCATAACTCGGTCAATTTTTATCGGATTGGGCTCATATTTTTACACAAGGTCACCGACTCATAGATCTACAACTTTGCTTCAAAAGTCGAGACCGGATTATGCTCCGATCAATACCAGTTTTTTATTGAAGAACGTGTCAGAGTCGACACTGGAGTCCAAAATAAGTTTGTCTGAGCTGAAACTTCAAAAATTCATAACTAATTCACCGTTTATCCGATTGAGCCGATTTTCGGACAGGAGTTATTTCTCGATGTCGGCTACATTTTGTTTTCACATTTCAACTTCAAAAATTGCACTTAAGTCCCTGCGATTTAGCCTGGAAAGTGACGAACTCAAGTAAATATTGGAGGCCCAATTGCACATTCAAAGCCCATTTTCTTTATCCTAATTTCCATTATATAATCACCTTCTTTTCACACAAACCAGGGAGGAGAAAAAGAGAGAAAAAACCTGGCCACAACACTGTCAGAATATCAAATTCTTTCAAGAACCCTAAAACCTTGAAATCCTTATTACAAATCCCTCTCTCACTACAAACAAGCCATCACAGTTACAAACCAACACCTCACTACTTCTTCAGTAAGGATAAGGTTGGCTTGATCTCCATGATCCTAATTTTCCAGTAAGGCATAAAAGCATTCAGGTCACTAATTTTCCAGTAAGGGTAAGATTGATTTGATCTCTATGATCAAAAGGGTATAATCATTCATACATGCCATATTGTGCCTAAACATTAAATTTCTTCATATATTGGCTTTATTTACATTTTATGATTTTTATTTAATGTGTTCATGAGATTCAACACTGCAGATTTAGACAGGATCCCATGCAAGTTCATTAAGGAACGTTGAGGCCAAAATACAAATGGCCAAAAGGCCAAAAGCCAAAAGCCAAATGGCCAAAAGAACAACTTATGCATGACACCAATACATGGCGAGACAGACATCCTGAGAAGATTAAGGAACGTTGAGGCCAGAACACAAATGGCCATGAAACCCAATCCAATGGCCAAAGAATGCAGACCACGGTACTCAGGAGTCAATGAACACGCACGTGATGCCAGAAAGTCAAACAAGGCTTTTTGTCTAATGGGCCAGAATACTTCAAAAAAACCTCCTCTAGGGGCCTGATACCCCCCATGGGTTGCTCAATTTTTAACTTTTATTTATTTTTCCTTTTTATTCTTTTATTTGTTTTTAATTGTTTTCTTTAAATTCCATAAAATAATTTTCACAATAATGAATACAGAAAAATCAAAAAAAATGTTTTATTGTTATTAACATTAATTTCACCATTATTTTTTTGTAAATAAACTTTAAATAATAAATTTAGTTAATTTTAGGTTTTCAATTTTAATGCTTTTTCTTAAATAAATTAAAATATGTAGAAATTAGGGTTTTTAGCATTTTCATTCTTTTTTTTAATAAACAATTTTTTCTTATTATTATTATTATTAATTACTAACTTATTTTGTAAATAAACATGTAAATAAATTAATTAACTAGTAAATTAGGTTAACTTTAATATTTTCATTAATAATTAAAATAATCTAGATTTAGGGTTTCCTTTTAATTCTTGTTCTTTATTTTTCATAAATACAAAAAAACACTAAAACACTTTCTTTTCTTTAATTAAATAATTAATTGGACTTTAATTTAATTTAATTTCATGCAAAGGGTCAAAACCCTCGGACGTCCTAATTTTAATTCTTTTCACGCATTATTTCTTTCGATCATTATGTAACTGTTTCTCAGATGTAATAGTAATTAGGTTTATCTTTCCGTCTTTACTTTCCGCATTTTATTAAAAACGGGTCTTTGTAATTTGGCGATGTATAGACCCGCGCCTTGTAATAGCGTAGGATTTATCTTTCCGCATTTAAATTTCCACACTCTTAAAACTATTAAACTTTGCATAAAAGAATGTATGGCCTAAAATAAAAAAAAGCGTAGATCACCATGATACATGTACAAGATAAATATTAACATGAAAACAACACACAAATTCACACACCACTCTTAGGGTACGCCTCACTGTTGCCTTGCCCTCGAAACGTGGTCGTCGAGTATAGGACATTTTAGTAAGTCCTTATGTCCATGATCTATGGCATAGGGGTAGCTTCTAAGGTGTCCTACTGTTGCTCTGGTGACCACACTGTCCCTAACAATCGAATTGACCCGAACACCTCCAACGGTGGTGCTACCTATCTCTCAATGGTGGGATGGCACTACCTTAAGGACATTTACACAGCCTAATTCCTTAGGGTAGGTGGATGACTCATAGATACTTGCTCTCTAAAAAACAATCAAAACTCTTTTCACACCGACACTTTCAAAAAGCTTTCAAAACAATTTTTCAAACACTCTTGAGGACTGATACAAGAGTTATTCCGGAATCTTCAAAGAAACTTTTTCAAACCCACTCACATTTGAAAAGCAAACATTTTGAAAACATAAAGAGCAAGTATCTAAGAGCCCATGGATAGAAAGGGTGCTAACACCTTCCCTTTCTATAAATCTACCTCCCGAACCGAGAAACTATCTCATAAGGAATTTTGCTGTGCTTTTGTCCTGTCCATGTTGGAGAAACTAAAAGACGGTGGCGACTCTTGCTTCTGCGACATTTCGCGAACCAGCGTTAAATAGTCAGTTCCAGATCCACCGATCACAGATGCAAACAACTATACTTCTACAATATGTAGTGAAGTGAGATATTTTCCACTTGGGTGTTGAGTGAGGCATTGTTGATTTTAAAATCCAAGCCATATCCTCCACTTTGAGATGATGCAAATTCTCCTTTCTCATGATTGTGGGTAGTAAGTATGTTTTTCCACACGGACAATGACGATGATGTCTATCTCATAAAATTGACCAATATACTTGTGTTTCAAATTTTTAATAGAGGAACTACGTGTACCCTGATCCCCTATTACACGAAAGGTGGTACGTAGGCACTAAAGGTTCGCAACCGCGGAGGGTGCAAAAATCATAAAAAATACCTCTTTTCTTACCTCCACCATCTATTCCTATACAACACATTTTCATAGCCAAAATATACAGATTTTACAAAGAGGTTCGTGCGAAGTACCATAGATGTTTAGGGTGCTAATACCTTCCCTTTGTATAACCAACCCCCTTACCTTGAATCTTTCCCCCTTTTTTTGGGTTATTCGCTCTTTTCGCATTCCTTTGGAAACAATAAAGCGCGGTGGCGATTCTTATTTTGATTTGTATAAAGGCTAGTCAATCTAACGGCTTAGTCTTGAACATTTCTACCACTACATTAGTCATATGCAATGTCATGATGGATGAAATGCATTGTCGTGATGTTCTAAAAATAAATGAGGTTATGTTGTATGTGATGTGTATGCGCATGCCACGATGTATGAACATGGGATGATTTTGTGATATTTCCCAATCTGGGAAAATAAATCCCTAATTGCTGCTAGAGAGTATAAGGAGGATGAATCCTTCATTTCCGCTGGGGATGATGAATGAATATGATTTGCCGGGGATTTCCTCTTTCTGTTTGAGGATGTTCTGCTGGGGATTGACTCTTCTTGAGAATGACTCTATGGAGGGAGATGCTTTATTGGAATATTTTGCCGATGTAGAGAAATAAACTCTGTTAAGGAATGAACTTCCGCAGTCTGAGAAATAAACTCTAACCGGGAGGAGGTTTTATAAACTGTTTAAGGTTATAAAGCTCGGGTGTGGAACACAGATTTCAGCTCTCTGAAGGAACTTGGATGGAGGAAGTAATTCCTACTTGGGGAAGAAGAGGTTAAAACGTTGGTCGTTTCTACTCTGTGGGGAACATAGGTGTCACGGGGTCATATGTATCGGTGACTTCGTCTCAGAATATCTCTGCCCTGTACCTGTCGGAGAAAGTACCTGTGGAGACTTTATGGATGGTTTGAGTGTTATCCCTGCTCATGGGGTGCTTGGTAAATGCTGAACAGGATAACAAGTCTTTTACTGATAGACAAGTGACAAGATGACGGGACATAGTCGTACGCTTTAATCCATAACTTTTTCCTGGACCTCCCTTTCGGGTTTTCAGTCCATCGGGATACCCTTTTTTGCCCAAGCCGCCTTTTCAGGTTTTCGACTTGTCGGGTGCATAATTTTTGTATATATCCCTAATTTTTGCCCGAACTCTTTTTGGTTCGTTGGGATGCCCTTATTTTTGCCTAGGCCTGTCAACCTAGCGGGTATTTTTCATGCGTAGTCTTTTCTGACTATGTCCATGTTCACCGGGTGCGGAGAATTATCACTGTCCTTAGTAGTAAGTGTTGTCACACTTCCAGAAGGTGTTTGTTTGATCTTACAAGATTCATTGTTGTAGTTTATGTCCAATGCCCCAAGTGATTCAGATGGAGTTCTACCCCTGGCTATTTGGCATTTTTGAGAGATTTCTTGAACCTTGACTTGACTGCCCCCGGTCAGCTGGACACCATGCTATGCCCCTTGATTATGAATGGCCTATCATTGGAATGTCTTTCCATCTGCGGTGATTCTATCCATTGAGAAGATTTCTGTTCATTGAATATCCGTCATGCGAATTTCTCTGCTGTTGAACAAATAGTCATATGCAAATAATGGTATTTTAAGAATGCAAAGCTTATGTCTATCTTGAAGTTTGAAAATCATTTTTTAGTAAAACAAACAAATTTTGTAAAAGTGTGTTGTCAACTCAGGATTTATAGCGAACCCTACAGGAGTCAAGATACCTTTTGTTACAGTATGCTTTCGAACTAACCCATGCTTCAGCTAGGACTTTTAAGGGTTATAACTTGGCCTGGTTCATGGTTTAAGAAACAAATGGTTAAGGCTCAAAGTTTATTTGTACCCACCTGTTCTTCGTGATGTTCTTCGATCCTATGCTCAGTTAATTGTGCGTTCAGATGCTAATTGAGTCTGGCATCTTGTCATTGATGTCTTGGTGATGATACGGATATTGAAAGTTTATTTTGAAGAGGCAGTTATTTTTGTAATCTTCTTTTTTTTAGGATTTGTAGCGACCTATTTTTTTATTATCCCTGCTTTTTCCTGAAATGGTTCTTTTATGATTACAGTCAGCGGGATGCCCCAGTTTTTTCATAAGTTTCCTTCATAGGTTTTAACTTAGCGGGCTTTTATTTTGAGAGATTATGACTTCCGACTTTAATAATTATGCGGAACCATCACCATATTTGTATTTGGAAGGACGTCTTCGATGCCATTCATTGTGTACGAAACGAAAAATTGCGACTGAATGCGCGTCTGAATCGACTGAGAAACTACCCTGCCCCAGGTTATAATTAAGGGTTTTAATTTGTGTGAAAAGAAAAACTCCTACTTCTTTGGCTCAAAGGGGTTGACTAGGGATTATCTTCCTTATAACTCCACTGTTTAGGATTTGAAACAATTCCTGTACATCATTAGAGGGGTCTGTTCAAAAGCATATTGTAGAGATTGTGGTATCATTTTCGTCATCCTCCCTCTAAAGGATCAGAGCTTTTGATCGAGAGTTGAATATCACAAAAAGGAAAGCAAATTAAATATAGTGAATACGAATGAATTGATTCAAAATAGACATATGCAATGCATTGATAAAGTAACAAAGTTTGACATGAATAAATGTTCGAACAATCAAAAGAAAATTACAAATTGAAAATTCTAATGAACAAAATATTCTTCGTATGATCTTGTCACTTCAGATGGCGTGCCTTGGAGAGATGGCAGAAGAACTCATCCTGACCATCTGGTGTAAACTCCAACACTCTTTCATCAATAAATTTTTGAATTTTATATTTCAACATCCAACAATCGTCAGTATCATGCCCCAGACTATTGGAGTGATATGCACTTTGCATCAGGATTGTAGTTAGGGGAAGAAGTCTTGGGATTCGGAGGAGGCCCTATCAACGTAACCAGATTCATCCTCAACATGTGTTGTAAAGCTTGAGACAACGGCATGTTGAGTTTGGTAAACTACCTCTTAAGTGTATCCGACTTACTTTGATTAATCCGTTGTTTTTGGCGAGGTTGTTGTTGGACCCGTGATGTAGTAAAAATTTGGAAAGGTCCAACCTCTTGTCTTCTTGGAGGTTGATCAATGACTTGGTCCCCAACATCGACGTTTTTCTTCTTACGGTTTCATCCGTCTTGATGAATTTTGGTGATAATGGCCCTCAACTCTTCTTGTCCCCGGGCCAGGCCTTGGATAAGAGCCATCTGCCTCAACATCTGGGTTCTCATTACTTTAACCTCAACTTGCAGTTGTTCCAACCGTTCATCCTTATCGTCTTCAGAATTTTTCTTGGCCAGGTTCCCAGCGAGGAGTGCATTCAACTTTTCCCGCCCCTTGGATAAGTTCAGGAACATTTCCATAAACTGAGCTTCTTGAGTTTAGAGATCTCTGTTGTCTTGTTTGAGAGCCATTGTTGAAATAAACAGCGAGAACATGAGAGACCTGCTTTGAAACCTGCTTATGCAATGATATGTATGATATATGTATGCAATGTTTTCAAGGATTTCTAAGACCTAAAATTGCTTAAAGAGAGCAAACATTAATTGTATTAAGATATTTTATTGATCATAATAATGCCTCTTGGGCTCACAAAGGGAACAAAGCAACAATAAAATTTTCCAAGAAAAAGAAGACTCAAGTTTCCCACAGGCGCATCCTCTTTGGTGCAACGTAGGCATTTATATTCCTCTCCTCGTGAAGTAACTGGTGATCTCTAGAACCTTCTTCTCGCTGGCATAGAATTGGGCTTCAAAAGTATCTCGTTCTTCTTAGAGTTGGATCCAGGATTTCCGTAGCTCCTCAAAATCAGTTGGCATATCAGGATGAAGAACAACGTAAGGAGTGTCTCCTTCAGCAATTGGCTCCACGATCACAGGTAAAATGGCAGGGTAAGGCATCATAAGACATTGAGCACGAGCTCGCACCCGTTTGAGGTAAGGATCAAGAAGGATGGAATTCTTGTGCCCCAGTGTCTTGTTATCAACCCTGTTTATCATGCCCCAAGCTCGAATGAACCTCTTGTGATAACCCTGAACATCATTCTCATAGTCAAACATGATTCCTTGGACGAGTGTGTCGTGAGGACCATCCCTTCTAGCATAACCAAACTGTCGCAACTCCAAACAAGGATTATAAGTGATTCCTCCCCTAATGCCTAAGATAGGGACATTATGGAATTCTCCACAGCGATCGATGATGGTAACATTCTCCGAGGATCGCGAACACCAATGAATATCTGAATGTGTAAGGGACATCAGCTTATGCGACCATCTCATACCCTGCTCATTTCTCATAATAGACCAAGGTAGGTGAGAAATAAACCACCTAGCCAATAGAGGAGTGCAACACAGAAGGATCCCTCTTCTCTTTAGAGTGCGAGTATGTAGAGAGTGTAGAATATCCCTAAGTAAGGTAGGTACCGGATTATGAGACAGAAAAATCTTAACCGCATTCACATCTATGAGTTGGTCTGTGTTAGGTAATAGTACCTTCCCATAGATGAGAAGGGCCAACACATCTTCAAAATCTTGTAAATCCAGGTTATCCCAAAAATAGTGAGCTTTCTCAAATAGAAACTTGACTGGAAATCCTTGGACACCTCTTCTGGTTTCCCAATTTGCCATTACGTAAAACGTTGTAAAGACAGAGCTTGAGCAATCTCTTCAGGCTTTGGGTCTCTTTCTGTATCGTTGAATGGTAGCTGATTAAGGATAGGTACCCCCAATAATTGAGAAAACTCCTCCATGGTAGGCACTAACTGGTAATCAGGAAAAGTGATGCAGTGGTGCAACGGGTCAAAGAACTGAAAGAGCACCTTTAACATTTCTTCATCAGGGTTTGAAGTGACCAAGTTGAGAAGTCGACCATGTTTTTCAGTGAAAGGAGAGCTTTCAGGAATCCTTGATGCTAATTCCTTGAGTTGAGGAGGTATTTTCACAAGGTTGATTTGGATAGTGTTCCTGCGGGTAGATGTCATATCCTACAAAACAAGACAAAGATAAGCCCTAGAAAATCCTTGAAATGGTTAGTATGCCATGTTATGATGTCATGATTATGCTAAGAAATCACATATACAACAAGCACAGGCAAATCACACCAAAACCTTAGGTTTAAGGCTTGCATGGGTTTTAAGGTCATACCCTCTTGAAGTTGGATTGGCTCAACCCGTCCTATAAATAGTAACCGGGTTATAAGGGATCTCAATATCACTGACCTTTCCCACAAGCTTCGTTTGATAGGCGACTGACTCACAACCAAACAAAACTCAGGAGTCGAGTCTCAATGAGTGTAGCATCGAGTATCTGCCGAATTTGGGAATACACCAAAGACGTCCATCTCACTACGTCCTAATGGACAAGTTGTTCATTTAAAGGTTCTAAGGTCAGTTGACGCTTCATGACACCACGCAGCAGCCTCGTATTCCCCTTGATTAACTTAAGGGCTATTGGTACCAACCAAAGTTTCGCATCAACGTAGCCATCACTTCAACCATATCGGTATACCCCGCACAATTTCCACGATTTATTGCTACTTACCTAATAGGTTTCCCCAAACCCGGGTGGAGGATCTATAATAACCCAAACAAATACCCTTAAAAGTAAAGCAAACAAACAGTCAAAAAAGTAAAATGATCTAGACCCTAAGGTAAACCCCACTTTTTAATCTCCCCAGCAGAGTCGGCAGTTCTGTGATACGGTGACAGAACTGATTGTTTGATACTGGTTTTGCATTTTTTGTTTGCAAATATTACGGTAAGCAAGAGTCGCCACTGACTTTTCTTTTATCCAACAAAGGAAAGGGTGAAAAGAACAGAAAAAGACCTTTTTCGAGATTTTCTGAATAAGGGGGTAGATTATGGAAAAGGAAGGTGTTAACACCCTTTCCATCCATGGTTTTCCACGGGCTCTTAGGTACTTGCTCATTTTTTAAAATTGTTTGTGTTTGTGTATTTTGAAAGATTTTTGTTTTCTTTATGGTAACTCTTGTATCAGTCCTCAAGAGTGTGATAAAGCGCTTTTGAAAAGATTTTTGAAAAGTGTGTAAGTGTGAAAATTGAGATTTGAGCAAGTACTTAAGAACAATCTACCTACTCAAAAAAGGATGTTCTTTTCCTCCTTTCCTTTAGATAGTTCTATCCTACTAATAGTGAGTAAGTAACCCTATCGTCGGATGTTAAGGGACAATCGAAGGGACATTTTACAATTACAAAGGCAACTTGTGAAGACGCTTTATCAATTTTCTTTTAGGGACTAGATCATTTACCGAAAGGAAACTGTAGGGTCATCGAGGGACTATGATCTTTTTTTATTTATGGGTCTTTACTAAAGCGTTCCTGCCTCATGACTGTTTTATTTAAAGGCAACCAAAGTGGGAGATACCTAGAGGTGCGCATGTGCAAGTATCTTGAGATTCAGTTATTTTTTGTCTTTTTGTTAGGTTAGCTAATGTTTGATTAGTAGTCTTTTCATACACACCTAGTTACTAACAGTAATATATATAGAAAAATAAAATGTAGAAAGTATAAATCTAGACTATTATATGGCTTTGGGGAGGGGGATTTACATTCCAAAGCAATTGGGGAAAAGAAAAAAAAAGCAATAAAAAGAGTCTACTTATCATCTATTACATCCCATACAGCAATTACAATAATATAAACAATGCGAAAGGAAATAAACGCGCGAAAAGTTGAAAGTACGCCTGAAAACATAAAAGAAAATCTTTTTGTTGTTGGTTTTTATTTTTAAAAAAAGTTAGATTAAGAAAAATAATTAAATTAATTATCTTAAAGTCTACTTAAAAAATTAAATTAAGAAAAATAAACTAAGCCTTTTTTGTGGTTTTTTTTATTATGAAAAGAAAGTAATTAGACTTAAATTCTAATTTATTTTTAATTAAGAAAAAGGTTAAAGTTTTAATTAATTAATTAATTAAACAAATTAATCATTTAATTAAAAAAATCTATGCCTAATTTTTTTGTGAGGTTTTTTATTTATTATTTGCTTAATTAAGTAAAGAAGATAAAAGAAATTAAAACATTACAAAAAAAAACTAGATGGGTCTGAGATAGTAAAAAAAAGTGGGAGTGTGGTTGTTCAATTCGCTGGCCCATGAAGTGAGAGGCCCAAATTTTCTTCTGGATCCAATGTGGATTGGTCTTTATGGCGCATGGTGAGCCCGCAGATGGAGTGCGCTAGATCTGATCAGATGGACATCTTATGGCACATGTCTGATGGTGTATAATGCACATCTAGCTACGAGGAGCACCGGATTTGCAAAGAACAAGTTAGAAAATATAAAAATGGAGCTTAGTGAGGCGTTTTATGATGTTTCAGGGCTTGGTACTTATTGCAAAATTTTCAGGGAGCCTCCAGGAATGTATTTGGATCTTTTGTTTGGACTGAGAAAGGCTGGAACCTAAAATGTGAATTTTACAACTTTGATATTTTTTTGCAAAATTTATAGAGATTTTCCAGGTTGTATATCATATGTTGAAGCTTGCTAATGTGTTCTTTATATAGAGAGGAGGGAGGGGACAAGAGAACAAAGGTAATAACAACCATAAACATGTGTTTTTAAAGCAATGAATGATGTTTTGTAACTTTGCCAAAGACATGGAATCTTGTCCTTTTTGAATTTGAATGAATGTTGACATTTCTTGCACAAACTTTTATGGGCCTAGGCTGTCCAAAACATCAACCCAAAGCTCAAAGCCCATTTCCAATTATTTTATACATTTTATTTTATATTTATTTGAAATAAATTAAAATAAATATGAATAAAATATTTAGAAAATTCAAGGCATGGCAAGAATAATTTTAGATGTCCTCTATAGGCTTAGGAAGATGTTTGAAGTCCAAGAAATTAAGCCCTTGCCTTAAAACATCAAATTTTCTCAATGCATGATTCTTAAAAATTCCCAAATTTTCCAAACTTGGGTAAGCCATCATTTGCTCAATGTTAATCTCATGATGATGATCTTATACTTTTTGGAAATACCAAGATGTCTACTTCAATACCTCTTTTGGTCAATTTTGCATTTGAAGATTTTATCTTGATGTAAAAGGTATTGGAAAAAAGTGGTTTTTGTTGACTTTCTAAAAATGACCTGTAATGTATGAGCTTGTATCTTTAAAATGGTGAATTTCATGGACTTGAGGGCTGAAGAGAAGTTGTAGGTAATGCAATTATATTCAATATGAGCTTTGGTTGGGGAAAACTGGGTGAAGTATGTGAAAGTTATGCCTGGTCAAAGTTCAGTTGACTTTTCCTATAGAAACCCTAATTTTACAATTTTGACTTTTGATGAATTAGGGGCATTTCTTGAGGAATCATGATCAAACCTTGATCAAATGATGGATATTACTTCAAAATATTGAGGTTGACCAAAAACCTTGAAGTTTGATTGTATATAGGCCACAATTGACTTTTGACCTAGTACGGTTGATTTTCAAGCATTTGAGTAATTGACTGAGAAAACTTGTTGTGCAAGGCATGAAATTTGGCATGGATGATCTTGAGGACATATTAGTACAATGGATAAGATTTTGGATCCTTGGAGCTCAACCATCTTGATGAAAATTGAAACCCTAGTTAGGGGGTTCATTGCCTTAGGAGGAGAATTGTCTGGTCAACCTTGAGAAATTGAGAATCTCTAGGAGTATGTCTTGTGTTAAAATGGGAGGGAAAATTTTGGGGTACAACAATATTGAATTAATCCTTTCGTTTCACTATATTTAATATGTGCTTCTTACTTCCTTTTTGTGATATTCAACTATCGTTAAAGATATAAGCCTTTGGAGGGAGGATGACGGAAACAATATCATAATCTCATACAATATGCTTTTGAACAGACCTTGTTGACAATGTACATGCATTGCTTCAATTCCAAAACAGTGGAGATATAAGGAAGTTAATCCCTAGTCGACTCCTTTGAGCCTAAGAAGTAGGAGTTTTCTTTTTCGCTCAAATTAAGACCCTTGAACATAACCTGGGGCAGGGTTGTTTCTCAGTCAAATCAATTGTGCATTCATAAACTATACCTTCATACACGAAGAGTTGTGTTGAAGATATTCTTCTAAATCAAAAATTGATGATGGTTCCCCGTAATCATTGAGTCAGGCAATTATTATCTTTCAAAAGAAAGCCCACTAAGTCAAAACCGATGAAGGAGACTAAGGGAAAAAACAGGGGCATCCCGGTGACTGTAATCTCAAATGAAATAGTTCATGCAAAAGTTAGGGATAATAAAGTCAAAAATAGGTCTCTACAAGTTCACAACAAAAGAAAGATGTTCAAGAAAACTGACTTCCTTCCCAAATAAACTTCTGGTTTCTGAACCATCACCATAATATTAGTTCTATAATTCCAAACTCTATTAGAACCTAAATGCATAATTAAATGAGTATAGGACTAAATAACATCATGGAGAATGGGTTAGATACAAATAAACTTTGAGACTTTATCCTTTGTTTCTTAAACTGTGAACCAGGCCACGTTACAACCCTTAAAAGTCCTAACTGAAGCATGGGTTAGTTCGAAATCATACTATTACAAAAAGGTATCCTGACTCCTATAAGGCTTACTATAAATATTGAGTTGATATCACATTCTTACAAATTTTGTTTTACTAAAAAATACATTTTTAAACTTCAAGACAAACATAAGCTTTGCATTTTAATACCACTGTTTTTATAACTAAGTGTTTGACATCAGATAAATTCACATAACGAATATTCAATGAATAAAAATCATCCCACTAGATAGAATTACTTCAGATGATGTGTCAAAGAAAAAGGCACTTCCAGTAACAGGCCTTTCATGGACCCAATTGGTTATAAATCAAGGGGCATAACATGTTATTGTCCAACTCATTTGTGGCAGTCAAGTCAAGATTCAAAGAATCTCTAAAAGTTTTGAATAGCCAGGGGCAGATCTCAATCTGAATCACTTGGGGAATGTTACACTGATCATGAATTTCAGCAAAAGCCACTATGAAAATTTAATCTTCAGTTTCACCAAATTACTTGTCTATGTCAGTAGTATTAGACAGTTACATTCTGCCGTGTAAGTTCTTAAAAAAATACTGAGGAAGGTCAAGACTATCAGAAAGTTGGCAATCAATGGTTGATCAATAACTTCAAGCATCGGGTGCACTAGACTAATCCCAGGGGAAAATGGACTCCCGCATATGAAGGGCCACATATGATCAAGAAAAATATTTTCTGGAAGTTCTACAACACTTACTACCATGGACAATGAAAATTCTTCGCACCCTGTGAACACAGACATAGTAAAAAATACTATGCATAAAAAAGAGACCCACTAGGTTGATTGACCTAGGAAAAAATAAGGGCACCCCGACAAACTAAAAGAGTTCAGAAAAAGTTAGGGATATAAAAATAAAATGGTACACCCGACAAGTCGAAAACCTAAAAAGGTGGCTTGGGCAAAAAAAGGGTATCCCGGTGGGCTGAAAATTTGAACAGGCGGTCTAGGAAGAAGTTAGGGATTAAAGTGTACGACTATGTCCCGTTATCTCATCACTTTTTTATTAGTAGGAGATTTATCACTCTGATCAGCATTTACTAAATACTCAAGGAGTTGAGATAATGTTCAAGATATCCACCAATCCTCATAAAGAAATCTCCATGGAACTATCTCTACTGGGCTTCACAGATTTTGATCTTCCTCCGGAGGGGCCAGACCATAACAAAGCATTGCATATTCAATGGAGTGCAGGGGAACTACTTTATCCCGGGTTTTGGTGGATACAGGATCGTCTTTGAATGTACTACCGAAGTCAGCATTGATGAAGATTGATTATTCTGGACTGGAGCTACGCCCTAATGATTTGATGGTGAAGGCGTTTGATGGGTCTCGAAGGTCAGTGTTTGGGGAGGTGGAGTTATCAATCAGGGTTGGTCCTCGCACCTTCACGGCTACATTTTTTGTGATGGATATACAGCCAGCGTATTGTTTCTTGTTGGGGAGGTCGTGGATTCATAGAGCAAGGGCAGTCACTTCTACTCTTCATCAGAAACTCAAGTATCCTGCAGAGGGAAAGGTGATAACTGTGTGCGGCGAGGAAGAGTACATCGTGATTCATTTTACATCATTCCGCTATGTTGAAGTTGAAGGCGAGATACATGAGACTCCGTTTCAGGCATTTGAGACAGTTTGTGTTATCAATTTTCCTTCTCCAAAGCAGAAAAGGAAACCTGAAACTGTTATGTCTTCTCTCAGGGATGCGAGAGCTATGGTGGAAAACGGAAACCCTGAAGGGTGGGGTCAGGTGCTGGATGTTACTCCAAAATTTGATAAATTTGGTCTTGGTTTTAACCCAGGTCAACAGAGTGCAACTCCTAGAGCATCTAGTTTATCTACTCCTGTGAAGTTTTCTCGTCCTTGTGCTACTCAAGAAGGACACGTCAATGCAGTTGGAGATGATAGGGTTGATGGTTACAATATCAAAGATTGGATTCGTCCGAGTATTCCAGGCCAGACACTCAACAATTGGACTTTGTGGATGTTATCCAAGTTTCAAGCGCTGAGGAGTAATTTTCTTGTTTCTTTTATTATCATATCATAATTCCTACACTCTGCCTAACGCGTAGTGGATCATTTGTGTAGGGCCACCATGTTTATTTTCAAAAGTTTATCATGAAACAAAGGACGTTTTTGCATTCAAAATTTTACTCCATTTCTTTTTTTATTTTATTTTTGAATGGCAATGTTTCTCTTTTCACACACTGTCACTAAAAAACGCCAAAATGTCATTCATGCAGATGCACTTCCACCACCGATCATACTGATAACGACTCTGCTATGGCTCATTATGACTTTGATACTCCTATTTATCAAGCTGAAGAAGAGGCATATAAGGATTGTGATCTTCTTGAGGAATTAGCAAGATTGTTAAAAAAATAGGAGAAGGTTATCCAACCGAATCAGGATTTAATTGAGGTGGTGAATATTGGCACATAAGAGGTAATAAGAGAAGTCAAGATAGGGGCAGATCTTGAAGAAACTATAAAGGTCAGATTGATTGAGCTACTCCGTGAGTATTCTGATATCTTCGCTTGGTCTTATGAGGATATGCCTGGGTTGGATACAGACATAGTAGTGCATCGATTACCGCTCAAAGAAGTTTGTTCTCCTGTCAAGAAAAAGCTCTGAAGAACTCATCCTGAGATGTCCAAGAAGATCAAGGAGGAGGTCCAGAAGCAGTTAGACGCGAATTTCTTAAAGGTCATCAATTATCCGCCATGGATTGCAAATATTGTGCCTGTGCCCAAGAAGGATGCTAAGGTCAGGATGTGAGTGGATTATAGGGATTTGAATAGCGCCATCCCTAAAGATGATTTCCCTCTTCCACATATTGATGTGTTGGTCGATAATACTGCTCATTCCAAAGTGTTTTCGTTCATGGATGGCTTTTCGTGTTATAATCAAATTAAGATGGCTCCAGAGGATATGGAGAAGACAAAATTCATCACGCCTTGGGGAACTTTTTGCTATAAAGTGATGCCGTTTGGTTTGAAAAATGTAAAGGCAACATATCAGCGCGCCATGGTCACTCTCTTTCATGATTTGATTCACAAAGAGATTGAGGTATATGTGGACAATATGATTGCTAAGTCTGACACGGAAGAGGAACACCTTGTTCATCTGGAAAAATTGTTCGAGAGACTAAGGCAGTTCTTGCTAAGGTTGAATCCGAATAAGTGCACCTTCGGGGTGAGATCCGGCAAGCTGTTGGGTTTTATTGTAAGTGAAAAAGGTATCGAGGTGGACCTGGCCAAGGTAAAAGCGATACAGGAAATGCCTAAACCAAGGACAGAGAAGGAAGTACGTGGTTTCTTGGGAAAGTTAAACTAAATTTCTAGATTTATTTCTCATCTCATAGCCACCTGTGAACCTTTGTTCAAGTTGTTGAAGAAAAGTCAGACAGTGAAATGGAATGAGGATTGTCAGAAGGCCTTTGATAAAATAAAGGAGTATTTGCATGAACCTCTGATACTCATGCCTCCAGTGGAGGGAAGGCCACTAATCATGTATCTAACTATGTTAGAGAGCTCAATGGGTTGTGTCCTCGGTCAGCACGACGAGACAAGGAAGAAAGAGCAGGCAATTTACTACTTGAGTAAGAAGTTTACGGAATGCGAGTCGAGGTACTCATTGCTGGAAAAGACATGTTGTGCACTTGCCTGGGCCGCCAAACGTTTGAGGCAATACATGTTAACTCACACCACTTACTTGATATCCAAAATGGATCCAATCAAGTATATTTTTGAGAAGCCATCTCTTACAGGCAGGGTAGCCCGTTGGCAGATGATACTCACCGAATATGATATCTAATTTACTACTCAGAAGGCAATTAAGGGTAGTGTACTAGCTGACCATCTTGCTCATTAGCCCATGAACAATTATGAACCGATGAAGTTTGATTTTCCAGATGAGGAAATTGTGTATATTCGGGATTGTAATATGCCAGACCCAGACGAAGGACCCGAACCGGTATCACGTTGGACGCTTGTTTTTGATGGAGCTTCCAATTCCATGAGCAATGGCGTTGGAGCTATTATCACTTCCCCTGAGGGATACCACATTCCTTTCACGGCTCGTATTTGTTTTGATTGCACTAACAACATGGCCGAATACGAGGCTTGCATTTATGGCATTGAAGCAGCGATCGACCTGCACATCAAATTTTTGAAAGTATACGGGGATTTCAATCTTGTTATCATCCAGATTAATGGATATTGGGAGACTCGCCGTTAGAACTTAATTTCGTATCGTGAGCATGTTATGAAGATAATTCCGTACTTCGAAGAGATCACGTTTGAGCATATTCCCAGAGAAGAAAACAATCTAGATGATTCACTGGCAACTTTGTCCTCCATGTTCAAGGTTAAGTGGGCTAATGAGGCACCTTCCATAACTATCAGAAGTTTGAGTGAGCCAGCTTTCTGTTTTAAGGACAGTTTGGAATCAGATGGTAATCTTTGGTTTTATGATGTTAAACGATATCTTGAAACACAAGAGTACCCTGAAGAGGCATCCGTCACCGATAATAATTTCTTGAGAATATTTTCGGCCAAGTTCTTTCTAAGTGGTGGTGTGTTGTATAGAAGACATCATGACAGTTTACTGCTCAGATGTGTTGACAAGAAAGAAGCAGCTAGAATCATTGATGAGATACATGAAGGTGACTTCGGGACCCATTCCAACGGGCATACCATGGCTAAAAAAATCTTGCGAGCAGGGTATCATTGGTCCACCATAGAGACTGACTGTTACAATCATGCACGGGTTTGTCACAAATGTCAAGTCTATGCTGATAAAGTGTATGTGCCGCCAGTACCTTTGAATGTCTTGACTTCCCCTTGGCCGTTTGCAATGTGGGGAATTGATATGATCGGAAAAATTAAACCAACTGCGTCCAACGGTCACCATTTCATTCTGGTTACCATCGATTATTTTACAAAGTGGGTCGAAGCTGCATCCTATGCCAATGTCACCAAGCAAGTGGTAACTCGGTTCATTAAGCACAATATTATCTGTCGTTACGGAGTGCCTGAAAAGACCATTACCGATAATGGGTCTAATTTGAATAACAAAATGATGAAGGAGCTTTGTGAGTCCTTCAAAATCAAGCATCATAACTCTTCCCCATACCGACCAAAGATGAACGATGTTGTCGAAGCGGCCAACAAGAATATCAAGAAAATCATGCAGAAGATGGTGGTAACCTATAAAGATTGGCATGAGATGCTGCCTTTCGCTTTGCATGTTTATCGCACCATTGTTCGTACTTCGACTGGGGCAACCCCATTTTCATTGGTTTACAGCATGGAAGCAGTATTGCCGGTAGAAGTCGAGATTCCGTCTCTTAGGATCATGAGAGATGTTGAGCTAGATGAAAGTGAATGGGTACAGAATCGACTGGATCAGTTGGAACTTATTGACGAGAAGAGGTTGACGGTTGTATGTCATGGTCAGGTATATCAGCAAAGGATGAGGAAGGCTTTTGATAAGAGGGTACGGCCTCAGTGTTACAAGCCAGGTGACCTTGTGTTAAAGAGGATAATTCTTCCCCAGGGAGATCCCTGGGGCAAGTGGGTTCCGACTTATGAAGGTTCTTTTGTGGTCAGGAAAGGTTTCTCAAGAGGAGCGATGATGCTCACGACTATGGATGGAGAGTACTTCCCTCTCCCTGTGAATGCTTACGTAGTTAAAAAATACTTTGCATAAAAAATAATAAAGAACCCGCTAAACTGAAAACCCAAAAGGGAAGTTTAGGAAAAAAGAGGGTGTCCTGGTGAATCGAAAACCCGAAAGGGCGATTCAGGCAAAAGTTAGGGACTTAAAGCAAATGACTACGCTCAGCATGAGATCCTTTGTTTCTTTCCTTCGTTCTGTCACCTGGCATAAGCTCGAGGCTAATCCAAGAATGATCTGCCTGAAAGAAAGAAGATGGAAGCGTAAGAGTCATAAGAGTCATAGCAGAGTCGGGACTTGATGGATATTCACATTCACATTGCCATTTGTAAACACTTGTTTGCTTTGTTTTTGTAAATTACTTTCTTCCAAATGTAAATTCCTTTTTCACAGGCTGATTTCTCAAAATCAATAGAATATCTTCTTTCAAGTATACGTATAGGATTCTTTTCTCCCTTTTTACTATTTTGTTTGCGAAAACGTCCAATATTTTTTATAAGCATGTGCATATAAACTTCGTGGACCTTACGCGGAAATGGTAATCTAATTCATGGTCAGTTGATCGCTTGAAACACGGATAACAAACACAGTACTATTGCTGTGCAAGGGGCATGTTTTGTTCTATGTTTGATTATATTCGAATTCACTTCACTGGTGGAGGCCTTGCCAATTTTGTTTCACCGCTACATGTTGTTGGTAAAGATCATGGATCAGGATAATTTCAAGATTACGGTAGTTCGGCGAGATCGGCGAACCCAGTTGGAGACATTTCTTCCCCATAATGGCTTTTATTGCGTTTCTTTGCCGCACTTCCATGTGTTATCTTGATTGGTTGTTTTAGCATTGTCTACATATAGGATTTTGTTTATAGCTGAATGTCAGTCTTGATGCATTGAATATTTTTGCCTTGAAAAAAATTGTTGTTTCATTTTACTTAATCCATCTAGTATCACTCTTTAAATCGATTTTTCGGGCATTTCGATACCAACTGTGACAATTCTTTTGCTTAGCCAAGAGTTTGGAGGAAGGAATTTAGCCAAAAACGATGACTGTAGTGGTATGCTTTTGAGTAGAACCTCGTTGACAATGTACAGGCATTGTTTCAATTCCCAAACACCGAAGATATAAGGGAGTTAGACCCTCGTTAACCCCTCCGAGCCTTCGAAGTAGGAGTTTCTTTTTCGTTAAAAAAAACAAAAAAAAACCTTTTTTTAACCAGGGGCAGGGTAGATGTTCAGTTGATTTGACCAAGCATTCAAATTTCAGAAGGAATGTCCCATCTGAGGATCACCACATTTTATCTCTCGCATCATGAGATCAGGAAAAATGCCTAACCAACGATGTTCATTTCCTCACAAAGTCTTGAGGTCAAGATCGAATCGATACAATAATAGCTATCCCTCGCCGATCAAGGAATGAGGCATTTGTTTTCTTCAAAAAAAAAAGAGAGAGAAAGAAAGAAAAAGTTCAAAGACCTAAAGTCACATTGACTTTTTTTCGAAGTGGAAAGCATGAATAAGAAAGAAACAAAAAGCCCCGCTAAGTCGAAACTTGAAAACAAGTCGCTTAGGAAAAAGTTAGGGCGTCCCACTGGACTCCCAAAATTGAAATTCAAAAGATTTTTTCCAGACAAAAGTTAGGGAAAAGAAGAGTCCAAAAGGCCATAAAAAAAGATTATTCAATAAAATTTTCATCAAAAGAAGAGGAACAATAATATCAAAAACAAAAGCAGCAAAACTTGAAAGAGGAACAATTTTCATGTTGGAGAAATTGTCGTGATCACTCTACCATTATAAATCCTTTTGAAAGATGAATGCTTGTGATAAGTCAGTTGAACTTAGGACAGGAGAATATCACGAAGGGGGTGGGCACCAAATAACTTGAGCCTTGAAAAAAAAACTTTTTCTAAAAAAAACCTCGAACCAGACCACGTTACAACCTCTAAAAGTCCTAACTGAAACAAGGGTTTAACTCGAAAGCATACTACAACAGGATAGCGTTTCCTAAACTCCCAAGTATGTGTTGCATATTCATGTTGGTATCTTATCACCCGCATCTTGACTCATTTTTCTTTTAAAAAAAAAGAGGAGGAAGAAAAGTTTTGAAATTTTTTGCACTCTAGCCAAGTGATTCATTCACATCATAGATGCGACAATTTGTTAAGGTTTTTAACTTCAAGGCTTAAATAATCGTCGCATCAGGTCTGTCATTCCCAAAATAAACATCTTCCTGCATGCAAAACATTTGTTTGACATCAAAAAGAGCTTACACGTTGAACACCTGTAAAGAGCTTATTGATTGACAGGAATGGAAAATTTGGTTTTCTTCTGCTAGACATAGCCCATGTATGGATAAGACTTTACCTATCCCCAGTAAGGTTTCATTTCCGCAGCGAAGTTCTATTACCCCTGGAACCTTCTTTTAAAAGGCTTCATTCTGAGACCCCGGATTTGAGGATATCGCATATCCCCAACAGAATTATCAACAGAGATCCCTCGCCATGACATCTCACTTCCCAGCCGATCTGCTGACTGGGGCATCCTTATGTTAAGATCTTCCCTTATCCCCAATGAGGTCGATACTGTGTGACTATCTGCATGATCCATCCAATGGTTGCATTCCAAGAAAAATATCTCTTCAACAAAATATTCAATGGAGTTCTGTCTCCCCGGTGAATTCCTGTTTCCTCAGCAGAGCTTTGTTCCTCCAGCAAAAGTTTTCACCCTTCGCATCGGGTTTGTTGTCTTGGTATCATCCTCAACATGGCCGCACTGTCTTTTCCAGAGATTACAGTCTTGCCCTGATCGTCTCTCTCAATGTCTAATCTTCGGATATCGTCCCTCTCCAGAAGCTACAGTGTCGATCTGATCTTCTCTGGGAGTTTGTAATTTATTTTTGCAGCTTCTCTCAATGTCTGTGGCCTGTTTCTACTGGTTGCTCGGTTGTTATTCCCCGCGAAGCTTCATCTCTTCGAGGATTCCCTCTCTAGTGATTCCACGTATCTTCTCCTCTCCTTCTGATTTTGCAATTTATTTTTGCAAGTCTTGTCGGATCCTGACTTCTTGGTTATTGGCTTCTCAATTGGCCATTCCCAAGTGAAACTTTTAAACATGCATCATTACATTGCATCTACCAAAACGCATAGCATTTCCATTATATGGAGCATTGCGCTATATAAAAAGAATCCAAACATGCATCAGAACATAAGCCATTTTTTGTTTCTGTTATCCCCAGTGAATTTTCTAATACTTCGGATTAAATCCCCAGCGAGGTCTTCATCCTCATTATCTCAGTTTCCCTCCCCATACCAATATCCTTTTGATGTCAATCATTTGTTTGTTTAGGTGTCTACTCTTGACTGTAGTTCGGTTTCGCCCTGGCGCGGTCTTCTCGGGTTTAGTCTTCACTACCCTCTCCGGTTCATTCCAATGTCTATTGATGCACCTTTACGAATGCCAGTTTCGTCCTGATATTCGCTTTCAGCAGGTTTTTAGGTGTATTCCTTAATCTCCTTGCTTTGGGTTGAGCTCAGAGTTTCGTCTCTTCACCTTGCGCATGAAATCCAGTTTCGTCCTAGTACTCATCTAGTTTAGTTTCGCCTAACTAGTTATTGAGTCGAGTTTCGTCTCGTTTTTTCTTTCATACCTTGGACCCTTTGACGGTGTTCGTTTACCGAGTGCAGTGTTCGTACTGCGTCCCTGGTTTAAAATATGTCTCTTTAGTTCCTTGGATCCTTCTATCAGTTTTCGTCACTGTTTATCCATTGATCTAAGACCAGCAGGTGCTCTGAGAAACATGCACTCTCATCATTTTGCTATGGGTCGAGTTTTGCCTTGTTACCCGTGCGTGAAATCCAGTTTCGCCCTGGTACTCATCTGGTTTAATTTCGTCTAACTGGTTATTGAGTCGAGTTTCGTCTCTCTTTTGTTCCTCACTTCTGAGATTCTTTCAGTTCCTTCATATTGGCTATCTTAGTTGATATTAGCAAGTGCTCCTAGAATCACGCACTCTAGCCACATTGCTTTGGGTCGAGCTCAGAGTTTCGTGTCCTCACCCGCGTACGTTTTCTTTTCCAGGGCTTAGTTTCGCCTATACTTTGTGGTTTGAGTTTTATCTCACTTTTTTGAAGCCCAATTTTGCCCTGGCACATTTGTCCGGAAGTTTAGTTGCATCTACTCTTCTTTGTTTTTGTTCTGTTTCAACCTGCGTTACAGCTTCATTCTGACGCATGTCTTGGGGGTTTTCTGCTTCTTTTTCTTTCTTCTTGAAGAGTGTAAATTTTCGGGTTCTTTTGTATTCAATCATCTTCAACTCTGAACGCTCGAAAGTTGTCACTTTTCTCACTTATCATGTTGAAGATATTTGAATAGGGGCAGCTGTTGCACCCCAAAATTTACCCTCTTGATTTAGGCTTATGTTTCATCATGAATATCATATTGCATTGCATTCATACATTGTGATGGGATCAAAGTACTTTGGTTATCAAGTCTTCCTCAAGCTTTGAAGGTTGATTGCATTGGCAAGTTTCTCAAGAAGAATCTTACCATCCAAACCTCTGGATCTTTTAAGCTCAAAAGTTATTGCATATCTCAAGATATCTTATCCATCTCTTTGTATCATCAAAGGATTGAAGTTTGTGTTTGATTATAAGAAGAATCACTCTTTTGATTCACCAGTCAAATTAGGGTTTTATTTGATCAAGGCTTTTGATGCATGTACAAGTCTTAATTTTGAAGCTACAACATCTCATTGGTATTTGAAAAGTCTTTATACAAGAATTTGGTCAAGATCATCAGAGGATTTGAAGTTTTGGAGATGACTCATCAGTCTCCTAATGTGTTGAACAAAACTAGGGTTTGGGATTTCATCAAGATTTCTTGAGAATTTTGAAGTGAAACTTTTCACATGGACTCTATATGTTTGGAAGATCATATGTTGGAAGTTTTGATCATCAATTTTGAAGGGAAGTGGATCAATTGATTTAAAGGGGCAAAATGGTCATTTTGGTCAAAGTCAGTCAAAGTCAAGGTTGACCAAGTGAACTTTTGGCCAACCATCAATTCAAGGGTGTACTTTTCATATTTCAAGTCCATTTTGATCATTGGATCAAAAATATTGAGGTTTGGGTTGAAACTTGTTCATGAAGAAACCTTAAAAGTTTCTAATTTTGGAAAATGAGGACTTAACTTTAAAAATTCATATTTTATTCACCTTTGATCAAAAAAATGCAAATGAAACATGCTTGGAAAGATAAGAGGATGATATTTCATCTCCTTTTGGTCTCATGTCCAAATTGGCAAGGAATCAAGAATTATGGTCTTTGGAAGTCACAAAATTATAGGTCATTTTCCAAATTTAGTGAATTTCAAGCTCAATTTTGGGAAACTTAATGGATTCAATTGCAAAAACTCAAAACTAAGGGCAAGTTATGAGCTTTGGAATTTTGAGGCATTTTATTGAAATTTGACAAATATGCAAAATGGCCAATTCATGAGAACTCAAGTTTCAGCCATTCTCTTTGTTTCTAATCCAGCCCATGACCTATTTGTGACTTGTTAAGGCCCATAATGCCAGCTATTTCGTGCTCCATGGACCATGGTGTTTGCTTGGATACAAAATTCTCAAAGTTGCCAAGAAAAGAGAATTCACCAACACTCTCTCATCTCAATGAGTCATAACCTGGAACTTTAAGCATGAGCTCCTGACCTCATTTAGTTGATAAAATGCAAAGTAACGGGAGGAACGCACGAGCAAATAGCTGAGGCCCATGTGCATCCTTTATTTTGCCAAATTTTCCAATCAAGCCCTTGAACAACTTGTAAGACCAATTTCCTCTTCTAACCTTCTCTACCCACACTATATAGTGCACTGCAAGCCTCATTTCACGCAAGAAAGGCCCCTATTACAAGAATTTCAGATCTGAAGTGTTCCACCATTTTTCTGCAAGTTGCTTCGATTCTCTCACCTCCTTCGCGCATTCATCAAAATTCTTTTGAATTCATCATCCCTGAAGTGTGTAGATCAAGATCATAGAGTTGTTTGCTTCTGTAACTAAGGGATCAACATTTACAGTTTCACATTGAAGTAAGCTTCTTGAACTTCATTTTTCTATTTCCAGCTTGATTTGTTGAATTACTTCATGTTTATGAGTTCATAGCTGGCCAAACAATAGGTTTGACGTATAATCTTGTTTGAAATGGAAGAGTAGATCGTTGTTTGAACTTCTAAATAATTCATATTCAGTGAGTTTTTGCAGTTTTCGCATCCAGACTTCTAATTGCCTAGTCAATCTTTTTGAGATCTATAAGTGTCGTGATGTAGAGGTTAGATCTAGTTTATTTTGAGCTTTGAATCATGGATTTTGGTGGAGAAATGAGGGAGAGGTATTGATCAGAACATGAGGTATGAAATTGAAAGAACACGCGTTTAGGGCATTGTCTTGAGGTTGAAGATGATGAGGTGGCGCACCCTAATTGGATGGTTCAAATTTTTAATGCATTCCATTTTATTTTGTTTTATTTGATTTTTCTGATTTTAGTTTTGTGATCAAAACATTTTCAAAAATCATAAAAAAATTAACATAGGCCAAGGATAATTTCTAGTATTTTTCATATTTTTTTGGAATTTTTTTTAAAACGTTTTGATTAGTTTAAAAATTCATAAGTTTAAATAATTGTTTATTCAATGTTTATTTTTGTTTTAATAATTCTTTTGATCTAAAAATTCCACAAAAATTATTTTGAACTCATAAAATAATGTAAAAAATGATTATGATTTTGGTTTAGCATTTTTTCTATTTTTTGATTAGAAATTTAATTTCAAAAGTTTATGTGTAATATTTGTTTGTTTGATTTTTATTTTAATACTTCCATTGATTCAAAAATTCTATAAAAAAATCATGCAAGCATTTTTTTAATCATAGAATATGAATATTTTTTTATTTTGACCCTTTTGTGAGTTTTGGATAGGGTTTGCATTTTTGCCCTTAAATAATAGTTTAATTGATAATTGTTAGGTTAATTTTTATTTTAATACTTCCATTGATTCAAAAATTCTAAAAAAAATCAGAGATGTGTGTTTTTAGTGCTAATATTTTAATATAATTTTGATTTGACATTTTTCTGACTTTTGTTTAAAATTTCATGTTGAGATGAGATTATTGGATTAATTGATTAATTGTTTGAATTTTATTTTATTTTTGACTTTTCTTTAATTCAAAAAATGTGAAAAAATATGTATTCTGAATTTTAGGGTTTCTTTGTGATTTGCATGATCTTGGTTTGAATTGTTTGAATTTTGATCTTATCTAATTAATATTTAAGATTAAAAGTCAAAAATTAGGGTTTTGTTGCTTATTGTGCAAGTTTCTTTTACAAAACCATTATGCCCTGGATGTTCATTAGAATTCAAGTCTTGATTATGGTTCATGAATGTGTTGAGGATTTGAAAACCATTTTTATTGAATTATTTGACTTGGTTTGACATTTTTCCACAAATTATTTTGAAAACTTGTCTACTTTGGTAGTTTTTGCCAACTAGTTTTAAACTTTGGGTCTCATTTGAGTCCTTCCTCAATCATTCATGAACTTAGGGTTTGCATTCTCACTTCTACACATTTCAAAGATGCTTGAATATTTTTGGTTAGAATTATTGAAATCCTTTTCTATTTTTGATGCATTTTTGAAGTGAAGGTACCCAATTGATGTTGCATATCTTGTTGCATATTGTTTGAAGGCCAGTGAACTTGAGTGAGGCATGTGATTGGGCACCTAATGATCATGTTTTATATGTTTAATCAAATAAACTCAAGCCATTTCACTTAATTCCCCATGTTTGAATGTTTGAACCTTTTAATGCATTGTGTGGGATTCATCTTCTATTGTGCTTGTGAGTTGTGATTGAATTAATTGAGTATGATTGAAATGTGTTTGCTACTGACCTTCATGGTCTTTGATTATATTCTCCTCAAGCTCCCATGATCCTTGATTGATATTCAATAGACAATTCAATATGGTGATAGAGAGGAGCAACATTCCTTTGATTCTTTTGACCAAATTGTGTATATGCCTGCTTTCTCTTGTCTATCATGTCTAACGTTTGATAATTGTTATCATGTTATTCTAATTTCATCATGTTGCATCAATCCCTTATGTGAGTCATTATTCACTTTATGGAATACTAACTTAGTTGTTGAATGTGCGAGGTACTTTGAGAAAGAAGTCATTATTCACATTATTCACTTTATTCGTGGAACACAATTTATTATATTGGCATTGTTCTTGTGCTTGGCATGTTTGATTGTTTATGCAGGATATATATGCATGTGATTATGAATGATATACATTACCCACGGGATCTGTTCATATCTGATGACTTCTTTACTTACATCCTGATGGCGTAATTTCTGATTTGATTTTTCTACTAATACCAGCCTGCTTGAAGTTCTCTGGGTTTCTTTTATTCTTGCTCAGTTGCTACGGATATTTATCCGTTTGGTATTGCGCTATTTCCTTTCTTTTATTTTCATGTTGCATAGTTCTCTGATTGCATGATGGGACCTCTGTTGCTGATATATGTCAGGAGGCCCTCTGGTTTTTTGTCTGATACATTTGTTGTGTTTGCTTTTGATCGATGAGTTGCTCAATTTAGGAATTGAGATCACGACTTCTCTCTCATTGCATGTTCCCTATAGGATGTTTATTGCTTTTCTTCTTTAATTGTTGATCAATGAGTCACTCAATTTAGAAATTGAGATCACGACTTCGCTCTCATTGCATGTTCCCTATAGGATGTTTATTGTTTTTCTTCTTTAATTGTTGATCGATGAGTCACTCAATTTAGAAATTGAGATCACGACTTCGCTCTCATTGCATGTTCCCTATAGGATAGTGTTGTTAAGCTTCCTCTAACATGTTAATTAAGGTAGGGTTTTCCTTTATCCTCAACCTTAGGGTCAATCATTGTATGATAACATCAGGGCTAGAGATTAGGATAGTCTCCCCTAGTTGTTTTCTTTTCCTTTGCATTTTGCACCTTAAAACAAAAACTATTTTCTTGGCAAATCATAAAACACCTCTAATGAACTTAAACCCTTCTTCAAGGTAAAAGATACAAACCAATCATATTTGTTTATGCGCCTCTTGGCTTTGTTTTTAAACTTGGTTCGCCGATGTTTCGCCATGGCACACTTGTTTGAAGCCGATGTTTCACCATCACACTTGTTTGTTATCCTACTTTGATTCTCAATATCATTGTTAGGTGAGATGTTTGGCCATCCGATTCATTGATGTTTCGCCATCTTTGCCATGATACTTTGTTACCTTTTAGCCGATGTTTCGCCATCGCATACTTGTTTGAAGCCGATGTTTCACCATCGCACATGTTTGTTATCCTACTTTGATTCTCAATATCATTGTTAGGTGAGATGTTTTGCCATCTGATTTATTGATGTTTTGCCATCTTTGCCATGATACTTTGTTACCTTTTAGCCGATGTTTCGCCATCGCATATTTGTTTGAAGCCGATGTTTCGCCATCGCACATTTTTGTTATCCTACTTTGATTCTCAATATCATTATTAGGTGTGGTGTTTCGCCATCCAATTTATTAATGTTTTGCCATCTTTGCCATGATACTTTGTTACCTTTTAGCCGATGTTTCGCCATCGCATATTTGTTTGAAGCCGATGTTTCTCCATCGCACATTTTTGTTATCCTACTTTGATTCTCAACATCATTGTTAGGTGTGGTGTTTCGCCATCCGGTTTATTGATGTTTCGCCATCTTTGCCATGTTACTTTGTTATCTCTTAGCCGATGTTTCGCCATCGCACATTTGTTTAAAGCCGATGTTTCGCCATCGCATCTGTTTGTTATCCTGCTTTGATTCTCAATATCATTGCTAGGTGTGATGTTTTGTCATCCGTTTTTACCTTTGATGTTTCGCCATATTTGACATGTTACCTTGTTTTTATTTAGTCGATGTTTGACCATCTCATTTGTTTGTTGTTTCATTTGATGTTTTGCCATCTTGACTATCTTTGTTTGTCTTAACTAAAAAACACAAACCAACCAAAGTATGTAAGCCGAACTACGGCTGCTCTGATTCCTTAAAAGGGATACGTAGGCAACGGGGTAGGGCCCGATCGAGCATAACTTTTTATTTTCCCTACATTATTTTCTTTTTTTTCTTTCTTCCGCATTGCATTCCCTTTTCAGCTTTAAGCCATAGACATAGGTTTTGACCACACCCATTAGATTAGACAAAAAGAGTGGATACCATAGAGTACTACGGGCGTGTGGGGTGCTAATACCTTCCCCTCACGTAACATACTCCCTTACCCGATCTCTCAGTCGAAAGACCGTGATATCTCCCTTTTCAGGTTTTCTCGATGTTTACCTTTCCCTTTCGGTGGGATAAAAGACGTTCGGTGGCGACTTCATTGATGTTTCATTACATCCAGATGACGGGTTCCGGCCGCGCGGTTTCAATTCCATTCAGAGGTTTATTATGAAAAGCATTCCCCTCAGAGACTGAATTATGATGAGCATTTCCTTCAGAGGTTTATTCTGAAAAGCATTCCCTTCAGAGATTTATTCTGAAAATAATTCCCTTATGAGAATCATTCTGAAAAGCATTCCATTCAGAGACTGAATTCTGACGAGCATTTCCTTCAGAGATTTATTCTAAAAAGCATTCCCCTTCAGAGATTCATTTTGAAAAGCATTTCCTTCAGCGATTTATTCTGAAAAGCATTCCCATCAAAGACTGAATTCTGACGAGCATTCCCTTCAGAGGTTTATTTTGAAAAGCATTCCCCTCAGAGACTCAATTCTAACGAGCATTCTCTTCAGAGGTTTATTCTAAAAAGCATTCCCCTTAGAGACTGAATTCTAACGAGCATTTCCTTCAGAGATTTATTCTTAAAATCACTCCCCTCAGAGACTGAAATCTGACAAGCATTTCCTTCAGAGCTTTATTATGAAAATAATTTCCTTCAGAGATTCATTCTGAAAAGAATCTCCCTCATAAACTTATTCTGAAAAGTATTTCCTTCAGAGATTCATTATGAAAAGCATTTCCTTCAGAGATTCATTCTGAAAAGCATCTCCATCAGAGACTAATTCTGACGAGCATTTCCTTCAGAGATTCATTCTGAAAAGCATTTACATCAGAGACTAATTTTGATGAGCATTTCCTACAGAGATTCATTTTTAAAAGCATTTCCATCAGATCTAGTCGAGCGTAGACTCATGTTGGTACTCCTATCAACAGTTACTTTGGATGGCATCTTTAAACCCATCTCCAACAACACTTTATCACCTCTCTGAATGGCATCTTTAAGCTTGTTCAAGCAGTACAATCAAACAACAGTGTTACTTCGTGCACATGTGCGTGCAAATTTCTGGGTACTGAAGTGTTCAATCCTTTTCCACCTTCAGATCATGAATGACAGACATGCCAATTTAACTCTTCAGGTTTAAGAAGATTGAAAAGGGGCAGCTATTGTACCCCAAAATTTCCCCTCCAATTTTTCAAGACAAATTAATTCAAGATGCTTCCTCATGCACATGAAGGTCTCAAGCACTCAAGACTACTCAAATATTGACCAGACAAAGCATTCCTCCTAAGCAATTGACCTATAACTAAGGTTTTACTTTTCTCAAGGAAAATTGGACTTCTAATTCCTCAAGTGGATTTCATGGTTTCTCATATGTTTTAAAGAAACCCCATACCATGTTTCAAGCCTTGCAGCACAAGTTTGCTTCGTCAATTATCCAGATGATTGAAAATCAACTATATTGGACAAAAAGTCAACTTTGACCAATTTACAATCAAACTTCAAGATTTTTGGTCAACCTCAATATTTTGAGGTCACATTCATCATTTGATACAGGTTTGATCATGATTCATCAAGAAAACTCAAGATTCATCAAAAGTCAAAAGTTACTAAATTATGGTTTTCTTTAGGAGAAGTCAACTGAACTTTGACCAAGCATAACTTTCACATAATTCATTATAAATTCCTCAAAAAAAAAGCTTATTTTTAAGGAAATTCAATTCTCTACAACTTTGTCTCTCTAAGCTCAAGGCCAAAAATGCTTCATTTGAGATATATGGTCCAAAACATTACAGGTCATTTTAAAAGTCAATAAAAAGACACTTTTGTCAAAGCACTTTTACATCAATATAAATGCTTCAAATGAAAAAATGACCAACATAAAAGTTGTAGAAGACATCTCGAGGTTTCCAAAAAGTCGAAGATCACCTTCATATGATAAAAATTGAGAGAGTTATGATTAGTGCAAGTTGGGAAATTTTGAGAAAATGCATGAAGTTAAAATTGAGCAAATTTGAATATTTGGGCTAATGAGCCTATCTTTTAAAGTCCAAACGTGTTACTGACCTCATAATGGACCTATAAATCCATTCATGCATCATTTTAGTTTTTATTTTATTTATTTTTATTTTTATTCATTTAAATTCAAAATTAAATCAAATAAATGTTAAATAAATGTATAAGGCATAAAAGGCTTGTGGTCTGAATCTTTTGGAGGCCCAAGGTCATGCTACAAGTCATGTAGACTTATTTGTGAAACAAATCTTCATTAGTTTTGTAATATTTCAACTTATTTTCAAACAAAATCAAAGATATGATTTAATGAGGTATCCAAGCCCACCATTTGACCTAATCTTCTCTTCTATATATACTCATTACATTCAGACCAAAAAGAGCACGAATAACAGCTTGTAGAGCCAACCTTAATTCTTCAAATTTGCAAAGAAACTAGGGCATAAGTAAACTCTTTCTTCAGCAAGTTTCAATCAACTTTGAGCATTCCATCAGCTTCCTGAGACCTTCAGGAGTCGTTTCCAATCACTACTCAAGCCAGAACATCTCAAAACTCTCCAACCAAACATCTCCAATTTGTTCATGTTTTGCAATTTCAAATTACTTACTAATGCAATATAAATGAATTTTATGCATATATTCATGCTCATATCGATGATTGGAATTATTTTGAACCATTATTTCCGAGTTTGAGTGCAGGTATCGTAATTCATCATTAGGGCTCGGAGCTCTCAAAGCTTCAAAACTCTAGCTACAAGCCTTCTCAGTTAAAACTCATCACACCATTGAAATCGTAAGGCTCTAATTAGTGGATCATGGTTATTTGTTTTTTTTTGTTTTGATCGATTTTAACAGGTTTTGGAAAAAACCCCTCATCAGGGACGACGGAGGAAACCACCATTCATGGTGGTCAAGGGTTTACAGGGTGGCGTTGACTCTTTCGTGGCCACCTCCCTCTCTCTGATTGGTCCATTCAAATACTTCTGACCCCACTAACACGCATGCGTGCAATTTTATTTTACCTCTGATTTTTGAATTTAAATTTTATTATATATTGAATGATATTTGGATGATTAACGCGTAACATAATTGGCCAAGCGGTAAGAGTGATGACTGGTATTGCTGAGGGCGTGGGTTCGATCCCTACGTCTTGCAAAATTATTTTGTTTTTCCAAACTAACGTGCAGGATAATATTATATTGAATGCTCCCATTCCTAAACACACAAGCAGCGTTGACGCATTGGTTGGAAGGCAAATCTATGAGGCCAGGGGCGTGGGTTCAACACCCACCCCATGCAGCTCTTTTTTTATCCTATTTTTCTAACCTAATTTTTCTATTTTCTTTCTTAATTATTCCATATTTTTTAATTAATAATTAACTAATCTAATCTTTTTTTAATACTAATAAATTAGGATTAGGGTTTTGGTTAGTAATCTAATTTTTCTTATATTTTTTTATTTACTAAATTAATTAATTAATCAACCTTTTTTCTTAAATATTAAAATGAATTAGAATTTAGGTTTTATTAGTTATTGTCACTTAAATTATTTTCTATAAAATACCAAAAATATTAATACTTAGAACTTTAGGTCTTTTAAACATTTTTTAAAACATTTTCTTATTTCATTTTGCTATTTAAATTCATAGCTCAAGTGTATAGGTCACGTTCTTAATTTTAATAGTGTAGATTCATCTTTTCTCGCATTTTTTATATTATGTAACTACTCACGGGATGTAATAGCTTAGGTTTAATTTCCGCACTTTACATTTGGCACTTTATTTTTCTGTACATATTTAACTGCTAGTAACTAGGGCTTGAATGGAAAGACTATAAATGACATAGAAAACCATAATTCTCAAGGTAATATAACTGAAAATAAACACCTCGCACACTTGCACCTCTAGGGTAAACTCTCTTGTTGTCTTACGGTACTTGGTCACATCCCTCGAAAGTGGGGATACTTTAGCAAAAGATCCTCGATCAAATCATCATTGTCCCTTTCGAATAAATATCATAATCCTTTGATGACCCTTTGAGTTTCCTATAAAATGATCTAGTTCCTACGAGTAAATCATGATTGTCCCTCTGATACAATTGCTAAAGTATTCTTACATTTTGCCTTCGAAGACCATATGACGACCCTACGCATGTCCCTTTACATCTAATAGATGGGGCTACCTACCAACTATTGGTATGGATAGTACTATCTCCAAAAGAGAAGGAAAATAACAAGAAAGGCTTTAGTGGGTAAGAACTCTTAATTGCTTGCTCACAAACTTTTCTCACAAACAAAACATTTTTCACACATCACTTTCAAAACAAAAAATATTTTCAAAAACACTTTGTACACACTCTTGGGGACTTATACAAGTATTATTACAAAGTTTTCCTTATATTGGCATTTCAAAATATATTTAAACAAATCACACACACAGAAAGCAAGTTTTTTTCAAAAGTGAGCTAAGCAATTAAGAGCCCATAGATAACTACGGATGAAAAGGGTGCTAACACCTTCCCTTTTCATAACTTACCCCCCAAACTCAAAATATATCAAAGGTCTTTCCTGTTCTTTTCACCTTTCCTAAATACTGGATAAAAGAAAAGTTGGTGGCGACTCTAGCTATCCGCACATTTGGATAAAACCAAAAAAAAGTCAGTTCTCCCACCATATTACAAGAGGCTTTAGTTGAAGTGTGATGAGAATCTAAGAAGATTGTTGCTTCAATGATCAAGTCCTTTATGATACGGTTAATTACCAAGAAATCCCTAAATTTTTCCTAGGTTTCCCTTGCGGGTTTTCAACCTACCGAGAAGATTATTTTGTTTATGTCTCTAACTTTTTCCTAGACCGCCCATCCAGGTTTCCAGCCTACCGAGATGCTCTTTTTTTCCTAAGCCACCCTTTCAGGATTTCAACTTAGCGAGCTATTCTTTTATTTCTTTAGGAGAAGTATTTCTTGACAGTGTCAACCTTCATGTGACGTGGTAACTCCTCACCATCCATAGTTTCAAGAACCAATGCACCCCTAGAGAAGGCTTTCTTGACAATATATGGACCTTCATAATTTGGAGTCCACTTTCCCCTTGAATCAGTGTTAAAAGACATGATCTTTATAAGCACGGGGTCGCCTTCTTTGAATTCACGAGGCTTGACCTTCTTATCAAAAGCTTTCTTCATTCTCTTCTGATATAATTGACCATGACACAAGGCCGTCATTCTCTTTTCTTCAATCAAATTCAACTGGTTGAACCTGTTCTGGTCCCATTCAGCCTCAGACAACTTTGTTTCCATTATTACAGGCAAAGAGGGAATCTCAACTTCGACGAGGAGAACTATTTCCATACCATACACAAGAGATAATGGGTTGTCCCTGTTAAAGTATAGACGAATGTACGATACCCATGCAAAGCAAAAGGAATCATCTCATGCCAATCTTTATAGGTAACAACCATTTTCTGGATGATCTTCTTAATGTTTTTGTTAGCAGCTTCAACAACTCCATTCATCTTTGGCTTGTAAGGAGACGAATTGTGATGGACAATCTTGAATTATTCACAAAGTTATATCATCATCTTGTTATTCATATTTAAGTCGTTATTAGTGATAATCCTGCTTAGCACACCATACCGACATATAAGATTGTTCTTGATAAATCGCACTACCACCTACTTGGTGACGTTAGCATAAGAAGCTGCTTCCACCCATTTGGTGAAGTAGTCAATTGCCACCAAGATGAAACGATGTCCATTTGATGCCTTGGGTTCAATCATTCCAATCATATCAATACCCCACATAGAAAAGGGCCACGGGGAAGAAATAACATTGAGAAGCGTTGGAGGAACATGAATCTTGTCAGCATAAATCTGACACTTATGGCACTTCTTCGTAAATTTGTAACAATCATATTCCATTGTCAGCCAATAGTAACCTTCCCTAAGCATCTTTTTTTTTCCATTAAACGTCCATTGGAATGGGTACCAAAGGAACCTTCATATATCTCATGCATCAACATGTCTTCTTTGTGTCTATCTGTGGCCGGTGGATTTAGAACTGACTATTTTTTAGCTGGTTTCGCGAAATGTCGCGGTAAGCAAGAGTCGCCACCGTCTTTTATTTTCTCCAAGATGGACAGGACAAAAGCACAGCAAAATTCCTTATGAGATTGTCTCTCGGTTCGGGAGGTAGATTTATAAAAAGGGAAGGTGTTAGCACCCTTTCTATCCATGGTTATCCATGGGCTCTTAGATACTTGCTCTTATGTTTTCAAAATGTTTGCTTTTCAAAATGTGAGTGGGTTTGAAAAAGTTTCTTTGAAAGATTTCTGAATAACTCTTGTATCTGTCCTCAAGAGTGTTTGAAAAATTTATTTTGAAAGTTTTTTTTGAAAGTGTAGAGTGTGAAAAGTATTTTTGTTTGTTTTTTTGAAAAGAGCAAGTATCTATGAGTCATCTACCTACCCTAAGGAATTAAGCTGTGTAAGTGTCCTTTAGATAGTGCTATCTCACCATTGAGAGGTAGGTAGCACCATCGTTGGAGGTGTTCGGGTCAATTCGATTTTAGGGACAGTGTGGTCACCGAAGCAACAATAGGACACCTTAGAAGCTACCCTTATGTCCTTGATCCTTTTTTAATCCGAGGCAACCGTTTCGAGGCAACTGTTTCGAGGCAACTATTTCGAGGCAACTGTTTCGAGGCAACTGTTTCGAGGCAACTGGATCATGGACATAAGGACCGCTAAGACGTCCTATACTTGACGACCACGTTTCGAAGGCAACAAGTGAGGTGTACCCTAGAAGTGGTGTGTGTATTTGTGTGTTGTATTCAGTTAATGTTTGTCTTGTTAATTAGTGAGCTACAAGTTGTTTTTATTTACATACATTCTTTCATGCAAGTTTAGCAGTTAAGGGGTGCGGAAAGTAAATTGCGGAAACATAAATCCTACGCTATTACAAGGCGCGAGTCTATACATCGCCAAAAATTACAAAGACCCGTTTTTTAGTAAATAAGTACGGAAATTAAATAAAGCGATAAACCTATTTAACTATTACATTCTTGAAGGAAATTACATAATAATCAAATAAAGTAAATGCACACGAATAAATTAATCAGGAATGTCTAAGGGTGTTGACCCTTTTTTTTAGAAAAGAAATTGATCTTTTTGTCTTTTTTGTAATTAAAATGAAATTAAAGCTAATTAATGACTAATTAATAAATTTAATTAAAAAGAAATATTTTTTTGTTTTTATGTTTTTATGAAATGAAATAAAATTAAAAGTTAACTTTACCTAATTCTAGATCTATTTTAATTATTTAATAAAGGAATTAAAATTGCCTAATTAAACTATTTTGGTTAATATTTATTTACAAAATAAAATAATAATAATAATAATGTTAATTCTATTTTTTTGATTTTTTTATGAAAATGTGTTAATTATGCTAATTATTAAAAAAATAAAATAAGGCAAATAAATAAAAGAAAAGAAAATGACAAAACAAAATAAAATAAGAAAAAAGTAAATAAACCCAAGGGGGGTGAGATGGCCTTCATGGAGGTTTTCTGAAGTAATTCTGGCCCAACAACAAGAAGCCTTATTTGACTTTTTTCGGTTTCCTACGCATGCGCTGACTCCAGAGCATAGTACTCTTGCGTTTTGGGCCTTTAGATCTGCCTCCAATGACACTTGGCTTGTTGGATGGGTGAGGCTTATGGTGGAAACTACTTGAGAAACTGCACAAGAACGCGTTAACAAAAATGATATGAGAATTATGGGGGACCTGGGAAGAACTTACAGCGCGGTATGAGCCTCAGGACTTGGCAAAGGTTGCTTTAGCCACGTGCTTGTTTTGATCTGAAGATGCTCGTAACTATGTTTTAGAACTCTCACTTTTTGAATAATTTTTGGTTTTGCTCTTGGCCGTTTCTGCACACACTCTTTTTTGAATGAGGTTGGGAAGGCTTGTATATATAGTAATGTAAAGTGTATCAATAAGAATAATGGTCATTAAACTTATGCAATTATGTTCTTGATTTCCTCCATAACCAACATTGAAACAACTTGCCTTTTGTGTCAAAATTTAAATTTCTTGCTTGGATTAGGCCTTGCACGAATTTGGAAGGTGAGTGATGGTGTATCAAAGAATTTCAATACAAAATATATCCTTTAATTAATTTTCTTGATTTTCATTTGAATTTTAAAGATTTAAAATGATTTAAATCAAATAAAATTAAATAAAAATGGAAAAATTAACTTTTAATCTTGAAATAAATTGTGGGACACGTGGGAGGCATGGCCAAGCTGAAACAAATGGAAAAAGTGGGCCCCTTTTGTCAAAAATGAAGTTTCAAGGATAATTGACTTTGGCCATTTCACAAAAATTTCCCAACTTCTCCAATGCATATCTTGCTCAATTTTAAAGCTATGAACATGTTCTTGGACATTTTGGAAAGGTCTTGAAGTCCTCTAACCAATGTCTTTGGTCCCATGTCATTTTGATTTACCAATCTCAAGTTATGGTCGTTGACTCAAAGTTCCTTTTTGTTGACTTTTGAAAATGACCTATAATGTTGAAATTGATAACTTTTTGGGAGAGCATTTCTTGGACTTGGAATGTGAAGATGAGTTGTAGGAAATGTCTTCCCCTTCAAGATGAGCATTGGATGGGATTTTTCTGATGAACCATGAAAAAGTTATGCCTTGGTCAAGTTACAATTGACTTTTCAGCTGTCCAAAAATGGAAACTTTTGCATCTTGATGATTTTTGAGCCATTCTTGTGGAATCATGATCAAGACTTGATCAAATGATGATTGTGGCTTCAAAATAAGATGTTGACCAAAATTTTTGACTTTTGACTGCCAAATGACCATTTTACCCCTATAGTTGATTGTGGAGCAACTAGGACGTTTGACTGTGCAACTTGACCTTGTGAGCCTTGAAACTTGACATGTAGGTGCTTGACAATGTATATGAGCATATGGGACTTGATTGAGCCCTTGAAAACCTCAAATTTCTTTGCAAGAACCAAAACCCTAGTTTGACTGGCTTAGGAGAGTGGTTGACTGTGTAGCCCTTGAGAAGACTTGAGCAAATTGAGATGATGCTTGTCAAAACTTTGAAGAATATGGGAGGGCAAATTTTGGGGTACAACAGTTGCCCCTGTTCAATCTTCTTAGACCTAAGGATGTAGATTGGCTTGCGTGCCTTTCGTGATCCGAAGGTGGAAGATGATTGAACACTAGAGTGCCCAGAAATTTGCACTCACATAGTAGAGTATCAGCAGTGTGATGGCGGGAATGGGCTTACAGATGCCATTTGGAGAGATGATGGATAGGAGGATAGGCTTATAGATGCCATTTGGAACTGTTGGTAAGTGGATGGGCTTATAGATGCCATCTAGGTGTCGATCGCGTAAGAGATTCCTTAGCGAGAACTTGCGTACCTGAGAAAGAAAGATAATTACTTGGCCCGTTACAGGGGTTGCTCTTAAAACTCTTTATGTAGATGTGCCCTGGCTGGATACAGGTATCGAATATCTAAACTCTTCAGACGTGCCTTGGCAGGATACAGTAATCGAGTCTGGAATTAATCATCAACAGATACACCCTGGCAAGATACATGAATCGGATCTTCAAACTCTTCAGACGTGCCCTGGCAGGATACAGGAATCGAGTCTGGAATTAGTCGTCAACAGATACACCCTGGCAAGATACAGGAATCGGATCTTCAAACTCTTCAGACGTGCCCTGGCAGGATACAGGAATCGAGTCTGGAATTAGTCGTCAACAGATACACCCTGGCAAGATACAGGAATCGGATCTTCAAACTCTTCAGACGTGCCCTGGCAGGATACAGGAATCGAGTCTGGAATTAGTCGTCAACAGATACACCCTGGCAAGATATAGGAATCGGATCTTCAAACTCTTCAGATGTGCCCTGGCAGGATACAGGAATCGAGTCTGGAATTACTCGTCAACAGATACACCCTGGCAAGATACAGGAATCGGATCTTCAAACTCTTCAGACGTGCCCTGGCAAGATACAGGAATCGAGTCTCGAATACAGTCGTCAACAGATACACCCTGGCAAGATACAGGAATCGGATCTTCAAACTCTTCAGACGTGCCCTGGCAAGATACAGGAATCGAGTCTGGAATATAGTCGTCAATAGATACACCCTGGCAAGATACAGGAATCGGATCTTCAAACTCTTCAGATGTGCCCTGGCAGGATACAGGAATCGAGTCTGGCATTAGTCGTCAACAAATACACCCTGGCAAGATATAGGAATCGGATCTTCAAACTCTTCAGACGTGCCCTGGCAGGATACATGAATCGAGTCTAGAATTAATCGTGAACAGATACACCCTGCCAAGATACAGGAATCGGATCTTCAAACTCTTCAGACGTGCCCTGGCAGGATACAGGAATCGAGTCTGGAATTAGTCGTCAACAGATACACCCTGGAAAGATGCAGGAATCGGATCTTCAAACTCTTCAGACGTGCCATGGCAGGATACATGAATCGAGTCTGGAATTAGTCGTCAACAGATACATCCTGGCAAGATATAGGAATCAGATCTTCAAACTCTTCAGACGTGCCCTGGCAAGATACAGGAATCGAGTCTGGAATTAGTCGTCAACAGATACACCCTGGCAAGATACAGGAATCGGATCTTCAAACTCTTCGGACGTGCCCTGGCAGGATACAGGAATTGAGTCTGGAATTAGTCGTCAACAGATACACCCTGGCAAGATACAGGAATCGGATCTTCAAACTCTTCAGATGTGCCCTGGCAGGATACAAGAATCGAGTCTGGAATTAGTCGTCAACAGATACACCCTGGCAAGATATAGGAATCGGATCTTCAAACTCTTCAGACGTGCCCTGGCAGGATACAGGAATCGAGTCTGGAATTAGTCGTCAACAGATACACCCTGGCAAGATACAGGAATCAGATCTTCAAACTCTTCAGACGTGCCTTGGCAGGATACAGGAATCGAGTCTGGAATTAGTCGTCAACAGATACACCCTGGCAAGATACAGGAATCGGATCTTCAAAATCTTCAGACGTGCCCTGGCAGGATACAGGAATCGAGTCTGGAATTAGTCGTCAACAGATACACACTGGCAAGATACAGGAATCGGATCTTCAAACTCTTCAGACGTGCCCTGGCAGGATACAGGAATCGAGTCTGGAATTAGTCGTCAACAAATACACCCTTGCAAGATACAGGAATCGGATCTTCAAACTCTTCATACGTGCCCTGGCAGGATACAGGAATCGAGTCTGGAATTAGTCGTCAACAGATACACCCTGGCCAGATACAGGAATCGGGTCTTCAAACTCTTCAGACGTGCCCTGGCAAGATACAGGAATCGAGTCTGGAATTAGTCGTCAACAGATACACCCTGGCAAGATACAGGAATCGGATCTTCAAACTCTTCAGACGTGCCCTGGCAGGATACAGGAATCGAGTCTGGAATTAGTCGTCAACAGATACACCCTGGCAAGATACAGGAATTGGATCTTCAAACTCTTCAGACGTGCCCTGGCAGGATACAGGAATCGAGTCTGGAATTAGTCGTCAACAGATACACCCTGGCAAGATACAGGAATCGGATCTTCAAACTCTTCAGACGTGCCCTGGCAAGATACAGGAATCGAGTCTGGAATTAGTCATCCACAGATACACCCTGGCAAGATACAGGAATCGGATCTGGAATCACGACAGTTGATAGTAATCATCTTTGTATTGACTTTTGTCCTGAAAAGACAAAATGTTAGTTGTATGCAATGTCATGATGTTTGAAATGCGTGATGCTCTCAGAATAAATGAGATTGTATGTCCATGATGCGTGTATGCATGCTATAATGTATGAAGATGTGATGAATGTATTTTCGTCTAGGAAAATAAATCCTTGACGGATGCCGGGAAATTAACTCCTGGGCTGATGTTGTGAAGTAGAGTTTTCCGCTGGGGATGATAGTTGCAAGAATACCGGTAGGAGAAGATGACTCCATTGGGGAATAAACTTGGCGAATAGATTACTCTGCAGGGAGATGCTCTGTGGGGAAAGAGAGGTACTTTGCTGAGGTTGATGATAACTCCGCTGGGGATACCATTGTTGAGCTCTGTTGGAAGATTTGATGAACTCCGTTGGGGATAGGAAGACTTCCCCGGGGACGGTCTTTCCGTGGTTTTCAGCTGAGGATAACCCAGTTATATCCTGGTGGGGAAATAACCTTTGACTAAAACCGGGGGAGCGTTTGCACTCTGCAGGTGATAAGCTTCCAGAATCTACTGGGGATAAGCTTCCTGAATCTACTGGGGAGATTGATTGACTCCTCCTGGGGAGACTTTGGACTGTACTGGGGAATGGCTCCACTGGATGTCTGGTATGCCGCCGGGGACCAATCTTAGATTAAGACCGCCGGGGATGCTTGTTAGGAATGTTTGTATACTCCGTTGGGGAATGTTGAGATCTTCTGGGGATACCCAACTTCCTTAAGGCTGACTGTAGGCTAACTCTGCTTGGGGATAGCGTTGCTGACTTGCTGGAGATGTTGTGCCTTTTCAGGGTTGATGGGAGACCAACTATGCTCGGGGAGAGTTGTTGAATCTTGTCTTACTTAACGGGGAGTGAAGGTATCCTGGTTACGTTCTTCAGCCGAACCTACCTTGGTACCTCGGTGGACAGAGCAACTAGATCGCTTAGACAACTCATTACCGCCCCTGTTTCTGTGGGAGAAGATACCTGTGGAGGCGCTTGATGACTGCCGGTTGACAAATCTTCTTCTGGTAGGCAAGTGACGAGATGCCGGAACATAGTCGTACGCTTTTGATCCCTAACTTTTGCCTGGACCGCCCTTTCGGGTTTTCAGTCCACCGGGATACCCATTTTTGCCCAAGCCGCCTTTTCAGGTTTTCGACTTGTCGGGTGTACAGATTTTTTTCATTTCATCCCTTATTTTTGCCTAGGTGTGTCAACCTAGCGGGTCTTTGCTTATGCGTAGTATTTTTTCGACTATGTCCACGCTCTCAGGATGCAGGGAGGTGCCCCTGTCAGAAGTGTTTTGCCATGCCACCAGAAGATGTTTGATCAGGCAAGATTCGTTGCTGGAATTCCCCAAGTGACTTAGGCGGAGATTTTCCCCAGGCTATTTGGCATTTTGAGAGATTCTCCGAATCTTGACCTAACTGCCTCAGATGTTGGACAATGATCATGCCATGCCCGTTGATTGGAGGTGCTTTTGTTCATTAGACATTCGTCGTGCGAACTTCTATGATGTTCAAACAAATAGTCACATGCAAGCAATGTTATATTAAAAATGCAAAGCTTATGTCTGTCTTGAAGTTTTTTTGAAAATGCAGTTTTTTAATAAAAACAAGTGAATTTTGTAAACTATGATGTCATTTCGTTATTTCACCGCAAGCCTTAAGGAGTCAGGATACCTTTCGTAACAGTATGCTTTCGAATTAACCTATGCTTCAGCTAGGACTTTTGAGGGTTATAACGTGGCCTGGTTCACGGTTCAAGAAACAAAGGATAAAGGCTCAAATTTATCTGTACCCACCCGCTCTTCGTGATGTTCTTCAAACCTAAACTCAGTTGATCGTGCATTAGATCTTGTTGAGTCTTTGCTCTGGTATTCCGGTGATGGTTCAGATACTGATAGTTTATTTTGAATAGGAAGTCATTTCTTTTTTGGTTGAGGGTTTGTAGGACCTCTTTCTTTTTGATTTCGTTATCCCTGTTTTTGCCTGAACTGTTTCTTTTGTAAGGACAGTCAGCGGGATGCCCCAGTTTTCGTAAGTCTCCTTCATAGGTTTTGACTTATTGGGCTTTTATTTTGAGAAATGATGACTGCCTATCTTTATGATTATTCGGAACCATCACTGTCTTTTGTTTTGTAAGGACTTCTTTGGTGCCATTCATTGTGCACTTGGATCAACTGAGAGAACTACCCTGCCCCAGGTTTTGATTAAGGGTTTTTAATTTTGCGAAAGGAAAAAAAAATCCTACTTCCTTGGCTCGAAGGGGTTGACGAGGGACTATCTTCCTTATAACTCCAGTGTTTAGGAATTGAAACAATGCATGTACCTCATCAGCGGGGTCTGTTCAAAAGTATACTGTAAAGATCGTGGTATCATTTTCGTCATCCTCCCTCAAGAGACTTAGAATTTTCAATCAAGAGTTGATCATCACAAAATTATGAAAACAATTTACGTATAGCGAATGCGAATATATTGATTCAAAACAGACATATGTGATGCATTGATAAAGTAATAAAGTTTGCTATGACAATAATTATTTGAACAATCAAAAGAAAATTACAACTTGAAAATTATAATGGACAAAAAGTCTTCTCATCTCAGGACTTGTTACTTCAGATGGTGAATCCCGCAGGGATGGTAGAAGAACTCAGCTTGACCCCTGTTGTACCCCAAAATTTGCCCTCCCATATTTCTCAAAACATTTCAAGAAAATTCACAAGTCCAACCCGGCGCGTCATATTCAGGTATTCTTTCGCTAATATATCTCTGATAACGTATTCTCAAATTCAGGTTCGGCTCAAGAGTCAATTCTTTAAAGAAGGTATCCGAATGTGTAAGTTTTCTCGAAGAAATATGGTGAAAAAAGTGTGCTGAAAGTGCAGTTTTTACGCGCTAAAAAATTCATAACTTGAAGATCTTGGCTCGTTTTGAACCCGTTCTGGTGGCCAAAATTCCGTCTTGACATTATCTACGTTTTCATCTCTCACGGCTGGAAGCCAATTTCAATCAGAAGGTCTTCAAAAATGTGGATTTATCAAGTATTTTCGTGCAGAAAATTTGTGACAGAAGTTTATTTGCGTCATGTTCAAAAAATCATAACTTGGTCGATTTTCATCGTATCGAGCTAGTTCCGGTGCCAAAATTTCACAAATTGAGTTGGCTACATTTTCACAGAAGGTATTGAATTCAAACGGTATTCAAAAGGCCTTCGTTTTTTGCTCAGAGTGCGTGACACGCTGAAAATCCTGAATGCTGAATATTATTTCATCTGAGCCGAAACTTCGAAAATTCATAACTCGGTCAATTTTTATCGGATTGGACTCATGTTTTTACACAAGGTCCCTGACTCATAGATCTACAACTTTGCTTCAAAAGTCGAGACTGGATTATGCTCCGATCAATACCAGTTTTTTATTGAAGAACGTGTCAGAGTCGACACTGGAGCCCAAAATAAGTTTGTCTGAGCTGAAACTTCAAAAATTCATAACTAATTCACTGTTTATCCGATTGAGTCGATTTTCGGACAGGAGTTAGTTCTCGATATCGGCTACATTTTGTTTTCACATTTCAACTTCAAAAAATGCACTTAAGTCCCTGCGATTTAGCCTGGAAAGTGACGAATTCAAGTGAATATTGGAGGCCCAATTGCACATTTAAAGCCCATTTGCTTTACCCTAATTTCCATTATATAATCACCTTCTTTTCACACAAACCAAAGGAAAAAAAAAGAGAGGAGAAAAAGAGGAGAAAAAGAGAGAAAAAAACCTTGACACAACACTGTTAGAATATCAAACTCTTTCAAGAACCCTAAAACCTTGAAATCCTTATTACAAATCCCTCTCTCACTACAAACAAGCCGTCTCAGTTACAAACCAACATCTTATTACTTCTTCGGTAAGGGTAAGGCTGGCTTGATCTCCATGATCCAAAGGGCATAAAAACATTCATGTCACTACTTTTCCAGTAAGGGTAAGGTTGATTTGATCTCCATGATCAAAAGGGTATAATCATTCATACATGTCATATTGTGCCTAAACATTAAATTTCTTCATATATTGGTTTTATTTGCATTTTATGATTTTATTTAATGTGTTCGTGAGATTCAACTGCAGATTTAGACAGGATCCCAGGTTCATTAAGGAACGTTGAGGCCAAAAGCCAAATGGCCAAAAGTCAAAAGCCAAATGGCCAAAGTAGAAAAACTTATGCATGACACTAATACATGGCGAGACAAACATCCCGAGAAGATTAAGGAACGTTGAGGCCAGAACACAAATGGCCAAAAGCCAAAAGCCAAAAGCCAAATGGCCAAACTAGAACAACTTATGCATGAAACTCAATCCAATGGCCAAAGAATGCAGACCACGGTACTCAGGAGTCAATACTTCAAAAAAAAACCTCCCCTTGGGCCAGACACCCCCTATGGTTTGCTCAATTTTTAATTTTTATTTGTTTTTCCTTTTTATTCTTTTAATTGTTTTTTAATTGTTTTCTTTTAATTCCATAAAATAATTTTCATAATAAATATAAAATACAGAAAAATCAAAAAAATGTTTATTTTATTAATATTAATTTCACTATTATTATTTTTGTAAATAAACTTTAAACAATTAATTAGATTAATTTAGGTTTCAAAACTTTAATATTTTTCTTAATAAATTAAATATGTAGAAATTAGGGTTTTTAACTTTTTCATCATTTTTTTAATAAATAATTTTCTCATTATTATTATTATTATTATTAATTACTAATTTATTTTGTAAATAAACATGTACATAAATTCTTTAGTAAATTAAGTTAAACTTTAACATTTTTCTCAAATAATTAAAAATAACTTAGAATTAGGGTTTCTTTTAATTTTAATTTTAATTTTCTTTATTTCATAAATACAAAAAACTAAAAAACATTTCTTTTCTTTTAATTTAATAATAATAATTTAATTCCTTTAAAAAGGGTCCAACGCCCTCGTTTCCAGTTTTAATTCCTATTCGCGCATTTTTATTTATTTCATTCTTTTAAATATTTATGTAATTCTCCCAAAGCCGTGTAAATATTTATCTTTCGCACTTTTACTTTATGTCTTTACTTTCTGTCAAATCGGGTCCTGGACTTTTAATTTGGCGATGTGGACCCGCGCCTTTGTAATAGTTTAGAACTTTTAATTTCCGCATCCTTTTAACTGTTAAATAAATGCATGCAAGAATGAATGGCCTAAAATAAAAACAAACGCATAGATCACTTTGACATGACAAGACAAAAATAAATGAACATGACACACAAATCACACACCACCCCTAGGGTACGCCTCACTGTTGCCTTGCCTCGAAAGGTGATCGTCGAGTAGAGGATGTCTTAGTAAGTCCTCATGATCCAGGAACCTGACATGAGGGTAGCTTCTAAGGTGTCTTCCCATTGCTCTGGTGATCACCATGTCCCGAACCTCGAATTGACCCGAACACCTCCAACGGTGGTGCTACCTACCTCTCAATGGTGGGATGGCACTACTTTAAAGGACATCTACACAGACAAATTCCTTAGGGTAGGTAGACGACTCTAGATACTTGCTCTAAATTTAAAAACAAATTCAAAAATACTTTTCACACCAACACATTTTCAAAAAAAGCTTTCGAAAGCAATTTTTCAAACACTCTTGAGGACCGATACAAGAGTCGAACTGGAATTTTCAAAGAAACTTTTTTAAAACCCACATTGAAAAGCAAACAAACCATTTTTGAAAACGCAAATGAGCAAGTATCTAAGAGCCCATGGATAACCATGGATAGAAAGGGTGCTAACACCTTCCCTTTCTATAATCTACCTCCCGAACCGAGAGCAATCTCTATAAGGAATTTTTCTGTGCTTTTGTCCTTTCCATTTGGAGAAAATAAAAGACGGTGGCGACTCTTGCTTCCGTGACATTTCGCGAACCAGCGTTAAACAGTCAGTTCCAGATCCACCGATCACAACCCCCTTGGGTGAAATCCACTACTCCTTCGTTAATCAGGTCCTGGACTTTGTTCTTCAAAGCCCAGCAGTCGGCAGTGTCATGTCCAGGACTATTAGAGTGGTATGCATATCTTTTGTTGGGATGATAGTTAGGAGCAGAGATGTTGGGATTCCGGGGAGGAGCTCTTAGTGTAATCAAATTCAATCTCAACAGGTGTTGTAGAGCTTGAAACAACGACATGTTGAGCTGGGTGAACTGCCTCCTGGGCTTGTTTGGCTTGCTCTGATCAACCTGTTGCTCCGGGCGAGGTTGTGGTTGGACCAATGAAGTGGTAGCAATTTGGAGAGGTATATTGTCTACCATACCAGACTCTTGTCCCCTTGGAAGCTGATCAATGACCTGGTCCCTGACTTGGGCTGGTTGCTTCATGTCTTGATGAAGCTGACTGATCATGGTCCTCAACTCTTCTTGCTCCCGAGCTAAGCCTTGGATGAGAGCCATTTTCCCCAGCATCTGGGTTCTCATTGTATCTACCTCAGCTTGCAGACATTTCAGTCGTTCGTCCTTGTCATCTTCGGGACTTTTCTTGGCCAAATTCCCCATGAGGAGTGTCCTTAACTCTTCCTGCCCCTTGGATAGGCTTAGGAAGATCTCCCTGAATTGAGTCTCTTGAGCATGAAGACCCTGGTTATCTTGTTGGGAAGCCATTATTGAAATAAACAGCGGAGAAGGTAAGTGACCTGTAACAATGGTAATTATAATGCAATGATATGTATGTATGCATGCAATGTTTTCAAGGATCTCGCGGGGTAAACAAGAAAATTGTTAGAGTTTGCATTTTGTAGCTTGATGGAAGGCACTTCATATTGTTGAGAACCTTCTTCAAGAGTCAAGGCTCACCATATCGAGTGGGTCATAGCCCCTGACTCAAGTCATTAACCTTGGCTAGAGGAAAATAAATCCCCTTTGCCCCTTGCTAGACGTTTGGTTCATCATGACCTGTATCACAAACCCTTGAGATCCTTGAAATGGATTAGTCTTTATGCCGGATGCATGCAATGGTATGATGTTATGCTATGCATGGAGTAATATGGATAAACCCTGTTATGAGTCCAGATTAAGGACTGTAAACAAAACCTGCAAGAAACTTAAGCGTCAGATAACAAGTATGCAAGTAGTCAAGTTTGGAGGCACACAAGTCACACATAAGACAACCCTTAGAGTTTAGGCCAGCATGAAGTTCAGGTACTACCCTCTTTCAGTTTGTTGGTTAAGACCTGTCCTATCAAAAGTAACTGGGTTCTAAGGATCTCAATATCATTGGATTATTTTCTGTGCATTGTTTCGATTTAGCCACTGAACTGGCGATCAAAATATTCTAAGAAAACAACCCTCAATGAGTGTAGTATCGAGTATCAACCAACTTCGGACTGTACCAAAGTCAGTTATCTCACTACCCTAAAGAGGCCAGGATGGTCAAGTGAGGTTCCTAAGGTCAGTTGATGCTTCACGACACCACGCGGCGGCCCCGTACTCTCCTTGACTTGACTCAAGGGTTACCGGTACTCACCAAAGTGCCACATCAACGTAGCAGACTGCTTCAACCGTGTCGGTATACCCCGCACAGTTCCCTCACAGTCTTGTTGCTACTTTCTAAGAGGTATCCCCCAGATCCGGGTTAGGATCTATAGAACTCCCAAGACAGGCCCAATAATATTAAAGCACACAAATCAGGCAATTGAAAACATCATGATGAACTATTCCTAAGGTACACCTCACTTTATTAATATCCCCAGCAGAGTCGCCAGTTCTGTGGCCAGTGGATTTAGAACTGACTGTTTTTTAGCTGGTTTCGCGAAATGTCGCGGTAAGCAAGAGTCGCCACCGTCTTTTATTTTCTCCAACATGGACAGGACAAAAGCACAGCAAAATTCCTTATGAGATTGTCTCTCGGTTCGGGAGGTAGATTTATAGAAAGGGAAGGTGTTAGCACCCTTTCTATCCATGGTTATCCATGGGCTCTTAGATACTTGCTCTTATGTTTTCAAAATGTTTTCTTTTCAAAATGTGAATGGGTTTGAAAAAGTTTCTTTGAAAGATTTCTGAATAACTCTTGTATCTGTCCTCATGAGTGTTTGAAAAATTTGTTTTGAAAGTTTTTTTGAAAGTGTAGGGTGTGAAAAGTATTTTTTTTGTTTTTTTGAAAAGAGCAAGTATCTATGAGTCATCTACCTACCCTAAGGAATTAAGCTGTGTAAGTGTCCTTTAGATAGTGCTATCCCACCATTGAGACGTAGGTAGCACCATCGTTGGAGGTGTTCGGGTCAATTCGATTTTAGGGACAGTGTGGTCACCGAAGCAACAGTAGGACACCTTAGAAGCTACCCTTATGTCCTTGATCCTTTTTTAATCCGAGGCAACCGTTTCGAGGCAACTGTTTCGAGGCAACTATTTCGAAGCAACTGTTTCGAGGCAACTGGATCATGGACATAAGGACCGCTAAGACGTCCTATACTTGACGACCACGTTTCGAAGGTAACAAGTGAGGCGTACCCTAGAAGTGGTGTGTGTATTTGTGTGTTGTATTCAGTTAATGTTTGTCTTGTTAATTAGTGAGCTACGAGTTGTTTTTATTTACATACATTCTTTCATGCAAGTTTAGCAGTTAAGGGGTGCAGAAAGTAAATTGCGGAAACATAAATCCTACGCTATTACAAGGCGCGAGTCTATACATCGCCAAAAATTACAAAGACCCGTTTTTTAGTAAATAAGTACGGAAATTAAATAAAGCGATAAACCTATTTAACTATTACATTCTTGAAGGCAATTACATAATAATCAAATAAAGTAAATGCGCGCGAATAAATTAATCGGGAATGTCTAAGGGTGTTGACCCTTTTTTTTAGAAAAGAAATTGTTTTTTTTTTGTCTTTTTTGTAATTAAAATGAAATTAAAGCTAATTAATGACTAATTAATTAATTTAATTAAAAATAAATATTTTTTTGTTTTTATCTTTTTATGAAATGAAATAAAATTAAAAGTTAACTTTACCTAATTCTAGATCTATTTTAATTATTTAAGAAAGGAATTAAAATTGCCTAATTAAACTATTTTGGTTAATATTTATTTACAAAATAAAATAATAATAATAATAATAATGTTAATTCTATTTTTTTTGATTTTTTCATGAAAATGTGTTAATTATGCTGATTATTAAAAAAATAAAATAAGGCAAATAAATAAAAGAAAAGAAAATGACAAAACAAAATAAAATAAGAAAAAAGTAAATAAACCCAAGGGGGGTGAGATGGCCTTCATGGAGGTTTTCTGAAGTAATTCTGGCCCAACAACAAGAAGCCTTATTTGACTTTTTTCGGTTTCCTACGCATGCGCTGACTCCAGAGCATGGTACTCTTGCGTTTTGGGCCTTTAGATCTGCCTCCAATGACACTTGGCTTGTTGGATGGGTGAGGCTTATGGTGGAAACTACTTGAGAAACTGCACAAGAACGCGTTAACAAAAATGATATGAGAATTATGGGGGACCTGGGAAGAACTTACAGCGCGGTATGAGCCTCAGGACTTGGCAAAGGTTGCTTTAGCCACGTGCTTGTTTTGATCTGAAGATGCTCGTAACTATGTTTTAGAACTCTCACTTTTTGAATAATTTTTGGTTTTGCTCTTGGCCGTTTCTGCACACACTATTTTTTGAATGAGGTTGGGAAGGCTTGTATATATAGTAATGTAAAGTGTATCAATAAGAATAATGGTCATTAAACTTATGCAATTATGTTCTTGATTTCCTCCATAACCAACATTGAAACAACTTGTCTTTTGTGTCAAAATTTAAATTTCTTGCTTGGATTAGGCCTTGCACGAATTTGGAAGGTGAGTGATGGTGTATCAAAGAATTTCAATACAAAATATATCCTTTAATTAATTTTCTTGATTTTCATTTGAATTTTAAAGATTTAAAATGATTTAAATCAAATAAAATTAAATAAAAATGGAAAAATTAACTTTTAATCTTGAAATAAGTTGTGGGACACGTGGGAGGCATGGCCAAGCTGAAACAAATGGAAAAGTGGGCCCCTTTTGTCAAAAATGAAGTTTCAAGGATAATTGACTTTGGCCATTTCACAAAAATTTCCCAACTTCTCCAATGCATATCTTGCTCAATTTTAAAGCTATGAACATGTTCTTGGACATTTTGGAAAGGTCTTGAATTCCTCTAACCAATGTCTTTGGTCCCATGTCATTTTGATTTACCAATATCAACTTATGGTCTTTGACTCAAAGTGTCTTTTTGTTGACTTTTGAAAATGACCTATAATGTTGAAATTGATAACTTTTTGTGAGAGCATTTCTTGGACTTGGAATGTGAAGATGAGTTGTAGGAAATGTCTTCTCCTTCAAGATGAGCATTGGATGGGATTTTTCTGATGAACCATGAAAAAGTTATGCCTTGGTCAAGTTACAGTTGACTTTTCAGTTGTCCAAAAATGGAAACTTTTGCATCTTGATGATTTTTGAGCCATTCTTGTGGAATCATGATCAAGACTTGATAAAATGATGATTGTGGCTTCAAAATAAGATGTTGACCAAAAATTTTGACTTTTGACTGCCAAATGACCATTTTACCCCTACAGTTGATTGTGGAGCAATTAGGACCTTTGACTTTGCAACTTGACCTTGTGAGCCTTGAAACTTGACATGTAGGTGCTTGACAATGTATATGAGCATATGGGACTTGATTGAGCCCTTGAAAACCTCAACTTTCTTTGCAAGAACCAAAACCCTAGTTTGACTGGCTTAGGAGAGTGGTTGACTGTGTAGCCCTTGAGAAGACTTGAGCAAATTGAGATGATGCTTGTCAAAACTTTGAAGAATATGGGAGGGTAAATTTTGGGGTACAACACTATCCATGCATCTGAGCAAGACCATGTAGTAATTTCTTTTGTATAACACATCTTCATTGAGGAAAAAGCTACATGTCAATCTTCTCAATGTCTTTCTATCTTTATTCGACCCACCTAGCGGGTATTCTTGAGTATAGATGAAGTGCTTGATATCATAATACCAAGGTTTTTCATCTGACATACCCTATGTAGCAAACACATGAGCGGGTCTATCAAGACGTTGAACAATGATCTGAGGTACGTCATTCCAAGCATTCACTTGATACATGGAAGCCAAGGTGGCTAAGGCATCTGCCATCAGATTCTCATCTCTGGGAATATGATGGAATTCAATTTTATTGAAAAAGATAATAATATCCTTGCATAATATTTGTATGGAATCAAGCCAGTGTGATGAGTCTCATATTCCCATTTGATCTGATTTATTACTAGAGCTTAATCACCATATACATCAAGAATTTTAATTCTGAGACCTATAGCCTCTTCAAGACCCATGATACAAGCTTCATACTATGCCATATTATTAGTACAATAAAATGCCAAACTTGCAGTAAAAGGGATATGTGACCCGTGGGCAGTGATAATCACGACACCAATTCCTTTTCCATAAGCATTTAAAGCTCCATCAAACATCATACCCCACCGAGATTGAGGATCAAGACCTTCCTCGGGAAAAGGTTTGTCATAATATTTTACTTTCAAATACATCACATCCTTGTCAGGGAAATCATATTTAACAGACTGATAATTATCAACTGACTGGTGAGCAAGATAATCTGCCAACACACTACTTTTATAGCCTTCTGAGTACGGTATTCAATATCATATTCTGACTACAACATCTGCCAATGGGCGATTATTCCAGTAAGAGCAGGCTTTTCAAAAATATACTTAATTGGATCCATTTTGAAAATTAACCAAGTAGTATGATTTAACATATATTGTCGCAATCGCTTTTCTGCCCAGGCTAAAGCACAACATGTTTTTTCCAGCATCGAATACCGTGACTCACAGTCAGTAAACTTCTTGCTGAGATAATAAATGGCATATTCTTTTCTTCTTGTTTCATCTTGTTGTCCCAAAATGCAGTTCGTAGAATTATCTAACACAGTTAGATACACAATCAATGGTCTTCCTTCAACCGGAGAGAGCAAGATAGGAGGTTCAAGCAGATATTCTTTAATACTTTCAAATGCCCTTTGGCAATCATCTGTCCATACACAACCTTGATCTTTCTTCAACAACTTCAAGATTGGTTCACATGTTACAGTCATGTGGGAAATGAATCTGGAAATGTAATTCAAACGCCCAAGGAAGCCTCTAACTTGCTTTTCAGTTCTTGGTGTAGGCATTTCTTGAATCGCTTTAACTTTACCAGGATCAACTTCAATTCCTTTCTGACTGACAATGAAAACTAGAAACTTTCCTGACCGAACACCAAAAGTACACTTATTTGGATTCAAGTAGAGACAATACTTCCTCAAATGCTGAAGCAATTTCAACAAATCTTCTATATGCTTTTCCTCGGTCTGAGATTTGACGATCATATCATCAACATATACTTCAATTTCCTTATGCAACATATCATGTAATAGGGTTTTCATAGCCCTATGGTATGTTGCACCAGTGTTCTTCAACCCGAAGGGAATCACTCTGTAACAGAGTGTTCCCCAGGGTATGATAAACGTTGTTTTTCAATCTCCTCAGCAGCCATTCTAATTTGATTGTATCTGGAAAATTCGTCCATAAATGATAACACTTGAATTTTGTTATACTATCCACCAACATATCAATATGCGGAAATTGAAAGTCATCTTTCAGATTCGTTTTATTTAAATCTCTATAATCAACGCACATGCGGACTTTTTCGTCTTTCTATGGTACTAGAACAATATTGGAAATCCATTGAGGGTACATTGTTGTCACAAGAATATCAGCATCAATCTGCTTTAAAACCTCTTCTTTAATCTTCACTGCCATGTCAGGATGAGTTCTTCGTAGCTTCAGCTTGATTGGCGGACATTCGGGCTTTAGCGGAAAATAATGCTCCACAATATCGGTATCCAAACCAAGCATATCTTGATAAGACCAAGAAAAGATGTATGCATACTCTCTCAGCAATTCAATCAACCTACTCCTCACGTTGGGATGAAGCAGTGCCCCAATCTTGACTTCTTTTGGATCTTTCTCCCATCCCAAATTAATTGTCTCTAACGGCTCTTTATATGGTCGAATGGAAATTTCCTCGTGCTCAAACAACCGCAAAACCTCTTATGGGATTTCATCATATTGTTCTTCCTCAGTCACATACACAGGATATTCAATGTTGGGAGAAGGTGCAAGATCATTGCATTCAATGATTTTTTTAATTAATCTGCACATATGATTTATAATTGATTTTAGAAACTAACACATGTAACAAGTGATTATGCAAATTTATTTATAGTTATCATTTATTTTGAAAGGTTTTTTTATGATTACCTTTTTCCAAGAAAAAGCAGAAAATAAAGACACAATTTATAAGTCAAAAATAACTTTTATTAATGATCTTAAAAATCAAAACAAAAGATACACCCATATAATCATCACTTTCACCTTGGGCGGGGTGAAAGGCTTTTGAAAAGATAAACAAAACAAATTACTTTGAAATATGAATGCAAGAAGGAACATCGACAGTGACCCAATTATGGACTCTGACTCCATGTGTCACGAAGTTCGGCATTTCTTGCTCTGATTCATCTTCGAGAATAGAATTGATCTTTGGAGTAGTCAGATGGAGATACCCTACACTATGAAAGATGTCTTGATATTTACTTAAAGCAGACTTTGGCTTCACAACTTCCTTCTTCATGGAGAAACCCAAGTTGGTCCCATTCCTGTTCACAGGAGGATTAATAACCTGCCCCCACACCTTGCTAGGGCCTTTCTGATCTACCTGATGTGTATCCTTAAACGAGGCAATAGAATTATCATTCTTCCTTATATTATAAATAGATAAAGCTTGGAACTGAGTTCCAACTAAAGCTTTATCGGCTTCCACAATGCTGAAGGAGGAAAAATGAGATATTAACAGAGCTTGCTCACCGTTCACAATGACCACCTTTCCTTCATGAACAAATTTCAACTTCTGGTGCAAGGTTGAACTAACAGCTCCTGCTTCGTGGATCCATGGTCATCCCAATAAACAGCTATAGGCGGGGACAATATCCATAACCTGGAAAGTAATCTGGAATAAGTGTAGACCTATGCGAATAGGAAAATCTACTTCTCCGATGACAGACTTTCTCGAACCATCAAATGATTTCACTATGATGCCACTTGGGAGCATGAGAGATACCTGGTACTTAAGCTTCATGAGTGTACTTCTTGGTATGACATTTAAAGCAGACCCATTGTCAATCAGCACATTGGACAAAGAGTCATTCTTACAATTCATGGAAATATGGAGAGCCAAGTTATGGTTTCTTCCTTCATCGGGCAACTCATCATCACAAAAGCTCATATTATTACAAGATGTAATATTCCCTACAACATTGCTGAACTGATCCAGAGACATGCCACTCTCAACAAAAGCTTGATCCAACACTCTCATCAAATATTCCCGATGAGCAGAAGATTTCATGAACGAGGCTAGAATGGAAATCTTAGATGGAGTTTCCAAAAACTGATCTACAATCTTGTAATCACTCATCTTGATAATTTTCAACAAGTCATCCACATCCTTTTCCAAAGCTGAGCCACTAGATTCTCCCACCACTTTCTTAGGTTCAACATTCTCAAACATCTTCTTTCCAAAATCAACATCTCCTTGAAAAGTAGGGGTGAAGACCCGACCACTACGAGTTACCCGGCTGGCTTCAGCAATATTCTCAACACGGGACAAAGGTTGAATAGGAATTTCCACACCATCTTCTAGAATAGTTGCATTGTATTTATAAGGAACAACTTTATCTAATTTATATGGAACAAGACCAGGCGGACAAATAACTACAGGAGTGACAACGGGCTTATTGTGGTATTCAATCTCTATAGGAGCGGGAACACCAAAACAGGGCACAATGACATTCACTCCTGCTTCCTCAAGATACTTGGAATCATTGTCAAACAAAACATCCTCGCTTGCCGACTCTGACTCATCAGAAGAAAAGAACTCATCAGCAGAAATGTGCTCATCATAAGACATGTCCTCAACAGGTTAGTTTTCAATCATATTAACTCCATAATCATCTCAATTTCCTGTGATTATGATGGTACCATTGTCTAGCAATAATTGAATACCGCTCCTTACCACGGAACAACCACAAGAATCCCTACAGTAGACCCGAAAAGATCCATAATGATGCACCTCTTTGTAAGTACGAAGTGCGCCTAAGAGGGGAGGGGTGAATTAGGTACTTTAAAAAATTCTGGTTTTAGTGATGATGGATATTATTTTTCTGGATTATGGTGATTTTATTAAAGAGTAAAGTGCAGAAAAATAAAGAGACACAAGTGATATATCCTGGTTCCCCTCACAGTCCGAGAGTACTCTAGTCCCCTTTCAACATGAAAGAGATTTCCTTATTGTGGCAAACTTAAACAAGAACTTCCCAAAACCAAGAAAAATCCTCTTGGATTTTCACTATTTCAACAATGAGAACAATCCTCTCAAAGTGACTTCACTTGTATCCAACAATCCTGGAAAGACAAGATTTATAAAACCACTTAAACTTATTTCCAACAATCCTGAAAAATAAGCAAGTATATAGCAATGTTTGATTTGAGTGAGTTTGAGTAGCAATGATCACTTTGAGTGATTTAATCAATGAATTGATCTTCTATTCCAATTATAATAGTATACAATGACTAAAGATATATAATTCTTAAAGTTTTCTGGTTAACAATATGTGAAAGTGTGCAGAAAACTTGTGTATGAAAAAGTATAGCAGCTTGAGTTTGATTTTTGAAAACTCAAAAAATATAATTGGAAGAGGTGTTAAAATGATTTTGAAAATGAGTATTTATATGTTCATAGCACCTTTTTGAAACATCATAAAGTTCTGTACATGAATCATGAAAATTTTCCAAGATTGAGTGAAAGGTTTCCATGAAATGGTGTTATGAACAGGCATGTGCAAAGCTGCTATTTTTCAAAATCGTGCAACATGCAATCGATTGCACCCTTTGTGTAAATCGATTGCACGGGGTTTCAACAGCTAGAATTTCAAATATTTTAAGTGTGCAATCGATTGCACACGAGTGTAAATCAATTGCATGTGAAGTCAGTAGCAAAAATTGATTGAGTGCAATCAATTGCAAAAACATGCAAATCGATTGCACTTAGAAACGGTAGCAAATGTTTTGAAAGATTGAAGCATGCAATCGATTGCACTAATATGCAAATCGATTGCACTCAAGTGAAAGATGATTTTTAGCTTAGAAAAACTTAAGTAAGGATTTGGACAATATAAAATATTTCTTTTGACCATTGAGCATCTATGTCTTAAGTTCAAAGTAAGTATTATCATTATACCTTGAAATTTTCTAAGTGCTTGAACCAATGACTTTATCCACAGATGCTTTTAGCTTGATCAATAATCTTTGCCTTCTTTGTCAACCATGGTTTGTCTTTATCAAAACAAAATTGCATTTGAGAAGCTTGATTTTACATTCTCCCCCTTTTTGATGATGACAAACGATCTTGCTTGATGCGTTGTAATTTCTGGAAAGAGCTTCTCCCCCTAAGATGCATAACTCTCCCTTTGTATGAGAAGGTTGGAATCCTTTGAATTTGTTCATCTTGGTTGAAGAGTATCTTAAAAAATTAAAACAGGGAAATATACAAGCATAAAGTACCACATCCTTCTCCCCCTTTGACATTATCAAAAAGAAGGGAAAGATGCAAAAAAATGGACAATAATAAAGCAATATTGAAAAGAAAAAAAGAAAAACTTAATTATTCATGCATCACAAATAGTCATAGACAAGGTAACATAACGATTACAAAGAAATTTAACAACAAACAAAACGTAGCATAACTGAATAAGAACATAATAGAAAACAGTAGACATAATAAAGTTGTACATAACTTTATGGTTGATTCATGTCCCGGTTGTTATAGAACCAAGATCCTTGATTTGGAAATTGTTGTTGTAGAGGAGGTTTTATGTAATGTTGTGGAGGTGCAGCTGAGTTATTTGGTTCATATGGTGGAATATGAAGATGAGAGTAAAGGTAAGAAAATTGTTGATTCATATCTGTGCGGAAGTCATTAATCCGGGTTGTTGTAGAATCGTTGATAGCATTCCAATGGGTGTTGATGTTAGTGTTCATGGAAGCAAATTGTTGAGACATGAAATCCATAAGATCTTGATTGCTTGGCCCAGAGGGAGCGGTAGGTGGAGGAGGTACAGCTTCACCACCTTCAAATTCTTGATCGTTTCCTTCATCACCGACCATATCTTCACCAATGTAAGTTATAGTTTTTGTTTCCGGATTATAATGAACACCCATTCTTGAGTCAACATTTTTTATTGAAATCTTATACAGATTTGGATCCATATTAACTTTCTCAAACCCAGAAAAATCAACTCCAAATTCTTCCATAATTAATGTAACAAAGTAAGCATATGGTAGAAATTTCGATTTTGCATTAACTCTCAGCATATGAACCATTATGAGCCTTTCCCAATTAACACTTATACCTTTCTTTCTTGCATAGATCAACTGCATTTCCAGGTTCGTCATGGTGCAATGGTTTCTAGCCCGTGGAAACATAACATAGACCATAAAATAATGAAATAGTCGATCGCCTATATAAAAGATACTTGCACTCCATGAGTCTCTAGAGGGAATCACTCCGCCTAGACCATGAATCCTTTTGGCACAGAATTCAGCTTCGCTTAATCTCCCAATGTTGTAATAAAATTCCTTTTTCATTTTCAAGGTCGTACAAAGAGCTTCCAGTGTAGGGAATATGTAGAATCTTACCAACAACCTTAGGGGTTAGAGAGATTCGAATACCCAACACATATGACACCATCTTGCCTTTGTGAGGAGTTAAATTGCTGAAAAATACTCTTACCAGATCCGGGTGATATGGACCAAATGATGAAATTAATGGTTCTAGTCCATAAGCAGTTAAATCATTTTGAAAAGAGAAACATTCTTGGGGAAAGGATGATAGCATACCATATTTAGGATTGGACACTATCTTTATTTGATAATCCTTTGTGAATCTTGCTTCTTGTTCTTCGGTGAGAGATGAAATTAATGGATTCTCAGAGGATGAACCAAACTTTTGCTTCCCTTTCTCTGAAGCTGACACCTTTCATTTTTGCCTTGAAGCCATGGGTAAGGTATTTTTAGGGTTTTGAAGGTTTTAGGTTTTTTAGGGAAGGATGTTTGATGAGCTGAAGTTTGGATATGATTTGTGAGTAGATAGAAATGAGTGGGTTGTATTATATGTAATGAAGTTTAATTGTCTTTTCAATAATAAATATGAGCTTGGGAGTATGCGAGGAATTCTGACAACCAAATATTTTTGTCATAAAAGCATGTTACAGTGGATGCAATCGATTTCCACATAAAACAGAAGCAAAATAAAACTGAAACGCATAGAGTGCAATCGATTTTCACTTATTGTGCAATCGATTTACACTGAAACAGAAAGGTCAAAATTAAAAACACTCAGTGAGCAATCAATTTACACTATTGTGCAATCGATTTGCATCAACCAAAAATGACAAAAAACATATTTTTCTTAAACTTAAACACCACTTAACTTATATATTCACATATAGCACGATTAAAACAAATATATAAAATCATAACAAGGATATAAACCACCTTATATGTCGTGTTCATCAAGAATGCCGAGCTCTCGTTGAATCTTGTAAAACGGTTCTCTTGCCAAAGGTTTAATGAAGATATCAGCAAGTTGATTATGAGTATCTACAAATGTCACCTCGACATCTCCTTGAAGTACATGATCATGAAGGAAATGATGTTGTATATCTATGTGTTTGGTTCTTGAATGCATGACTGTATTCTTCGTAATGTTTATTTCACTTGTATTGTCGCACCGTAGAGGAATGCATCCTAGATCGAGTCCGTAGTCACGAAGTTGTTGTTTGAGCCACAAAATTTGAGAGCAACTACTACCCGCTGCAATATATTATGCTTCGGCCGTGCTAAGAGAAATGCATGCGTGTTTCTTGCAGGCCCATGATACTAATGCATTTCCAAGGATGTGACAAGTACCACTTGTGCTTTTTCTATCAGTTTTACAACCTGCATAATCCGCGTCAGAATAACCAACTAAGTTGCAAACACTACCTTTAGGATACCATAATTCGACATTTGTTGTCCCTTTGAGATACATCATGATCCTTTTCAACACCGTGAGATAAGATTCCTTTGGATTTGCTTGAAAGCGAGCACATAGACAAACACTAAACATTATGTCAGGATGGCTTGCCGTCAAATATAATAAGGAGCCAATCATACCTCGATACTTTGTAATGTCGATGGAAACACCTGATTCATCTTGATCAACATATGTACCGGAACCCATTGGCATAGACATTGCCTTACAGTTATCCATGTCAAATCTTTTCAAGAGTTCCTTGCAATACTTGGATTGTTGATGAAGATGCCATCTTTTAATTGTTTGATTTGAAGTCCAAGAAAATAATTCATTTTACCCATCATGGACATCTCAAATTCTCCATGCATCATTGCTGAAAATTCTTCACACATTTCTTGGTTTGAAGATCCGAAAATGATATCGTCAACATAGAATTGAGCTAGCAAAGTGTCATCTTTCATTTTCTTGATAAACAGAGTCTTGTCAACTTTACCCTTTTCAAAACCTTTTTCGCATAAGAAGTTGCTTAACTGATCATACCATGCCCTTGGTACTTGTTTCAACCCATAAAGAGCTTTTCTCAATTTAAATACATGAGATGGATTCTTGAAATCTTCGAACCCTGGGGGTTGCCTAACGTAGACTTCTTTATTGATATATCCATTCAAGAATGCGCTTTTGACATCCATTTGGAAAAGCTGAAAATTTAATGAGCAAGCATAGGAAAGTAAGAGACGAATAGCTTCTAACCTTGCAACCGGAGCGAAATTTTCTTAAAAATCTATTCCTTCTTCTTGATTGTATCCTTGTGCTACCAACCTTACTTTGTTCCGAACAATTATTCCATTTTCGTCAAGTTTGTTTTTAAACACCCATCTTGTTCCAATAATGTGTTTGTTGCTTTGCCTAGGGACAAGTTCCCAAACTTGATTCCTTTCAAATTGATTTAATTCTTCTTGCATAGCGATAATCCATTGGTCATTGCCTAAGGCTTCATCAACTTTAGAAGGTTCAATTTGAGAGAAAAATGCCATGTTTAGGAAAGCATCTTTGAGATTTAGTCTTGTTGTCACACCTTGACTTATATCACCAATTACTCTATCGATAGGATGATGTCTATGAGTTCTCGATTCTTTTGGTAGATCATTGAGATTTGATTCTTGTTGGGATGATTCTTCGTGTTGAATTTCTTGATCTTTGGAAGTATTTTCTTGAGGTCCTTCTAGTATTTCATCATCATCATCACAAACAATATTATCCTCCTTGGAGGGGTTAGTTTCATCAAAAGATACATGAATTGATTCTTCAATTGTTAAAGTTATTTTGTTATAGATTATATATGCCTTACTAGAAATAGAGTAGCCAAGAAAAATACCTTCATCAGATTTTTCATCAAACTTACCAAGGTTATCTTTGTCGTTGTTTAAGACAAAGCATTTGCATCCTAAAATGTGAAAGAAAGCAATGTTTGGTTTCCTCCCTTTGAAGAGTTCATATGGAGTTTTATTCAAGATCGGTCTTATGTTAACTATATTGCTAACAAAACATGTCGTGCTCACTGCATCCGCCCAAAAATATTTTGGAAGATTTGAATCTCTAAGCATCATTCTTGCAAGTTCTACAAGAGACCTATTCTTTCTTTCTACCACTCCATTTTGTTGAGGAGTCCTTGGTGCCGAGAAGTTGTGAGATATTCCATGTTCTCCACAAAATTCTTCAAATAGAGCATTTTGAAATTCTCCGTCATGATCACTTCTTATGGAGGCAATTGTTAGAGACTTCTCATTTTGAATTTGTTTAGCATACTTCTTGAATGCCTTGAATGCATCACTTTTCTGCACTAAAAATAATGTCCAAGTATATCTAGAGAAATCGTCAACAATAACCAAAGCATATACATTACCTCCGAAACTTCTTGTTCTTGATGGACCAAATAAGTCCATATGTAACAATTGTAGTGGCTTTGTAGTAGACACCACATTCTTAGATTTGAAAGTTGATTTTGTTTGTTTCCCTTTTTGACAAGCATCACAAAGTCTATCTTTGACGAAATTTCTCTTAGGAAACCCAATGACAAGATCATGCTTGATTAGTTTATTCAAGTGTTCCATGTGAATATGAGCAATTCTTTTATGCCACAACCATGAATCATAATTGTTCGCCATGAGACATTTTACCTTCAAAGATGGATCATCAAGGGAAATCATGAATATATTATTGATTCTTTTACCTTTAAGTATAACCTCATGTGTGACTTCGTATTCTATCAAGCATTCATCCTTGGTGAACTTGATCTTAAAGCCTTTGTCACAAAGTTGGCTAATACTAAGAAGATTGTTCTTTAGTCCTTCAACATAAAGAACATCTTCAATGGATGTGAAAGGTGGAGTACCAACTTTGCCTTTTCCAAGAATTCTTCCATTATTATTGTCTCCATAAGTGACAAAGCCCTTGGCCTTTAGAATTAGATTTGAAAATTGGTTTATATCTCCCGTCATATGCTTTGAACAACCACTATTAAGATACCAAAGGTTGCATGTGGTCTTCAAGCATACCTGCAAAACAAATTAGGCTTTGTTAGGTACCCAAGTTGCTTTGGGTCCTTCATAATTAATGCCTTTCTTTACCCATACATAATTCCCACTTGCCACACTAAAGTTTCTAACATAGCAAGCATTAGGTGTATGGCCTTTAATACCACAATAAAAACAAGTAGGTTCAAAGTTACTTTTATATCTAGAAGGATAAGATTTCTTCTTAGGAAATGTTTTCTTTTTAGGATAGTGATGAATTATTTTAGATTTGTTCACTTTCTCTTTGGATGATTGATCACTAGCTTTAACAAAGATAGTTTTATTAGAACTTGTTTTTGAAAACTTTGAATATCCAAGTCCACTTTTATCATTGGAGTATCTCTGTTGGCTAAGAACACCTTCCAATCCAATTTGGCCTTTTTCATATCTTTCAATTCCTCTTTTTAATTGGACAATTTGGAAAGAGAGTGATTCATAATTTTTGCATACAAAATTCTGTTTTTGTTTATCACTTGATTTTTGTTTTTCTTCTTTGAAATATTTTTCCATAGATTCACATTTTTCTTCTAAGGATGAAATTTGTTTCTTCTGAGATGAAATAGTTGTATACATAATTTATCATTCATTTAATAGTTCATCTATAGCATCTTGTGCATCACTATCAAAAAGAGAAAATGCATCACTAACCTCATTGTCTTTATCATCATAATGGTGTGAGTCCATCAATGCTAGATTTGTACTTTCATCACTATCGAAATTGGATGAGGAACTTATTTCATTATCCTCCCATGCAACATAGGCCTTTTTGTTCTTGAGTCCCTTTTTTCTTTTGTAGCCAACTTTCTTGGAGAGTTTCGGACAATCCTGCTTGATATGACCTTGCTTACCACATTCATAACATGTGACTTCTTGTGTTGATGTGGAAGCTTCCTTTTTCTTGAATTTTTTCTTTCCTTTTGAATGAGAAAAGGATTTGTCATTTCTACCAAAGAACTTACCAAGCCTTTTAACAAGAGGCATGAAATTTTCATCTTCTTCCGGATTGTCTTCCTTTTCAACTTCCTTGGAATCTATCTTTAAAGAAATATTCTTGGATTTCTTCTCTTGATTTTCATGTTTTTCAAGTCTTCCGAGTTCCGTTTCATATTCTTGAAGTTTCCCAAACAATGTTGAGGATGTCATGGAGGAGATACTTTTCTTTTCTGAAATTGTCGTTACCTTTGGTTGCCATTCCCTAGTTAAGGACCTAAGTACTTTCAGATTTAGTTCATAATTCGTCAAAGTCTTACCAAGAACACTTAGATGATTTGTCAAGTGCAGGAATATCTTTTGTAGGTCAAGAATGGTTTCTCTGGGCTGCATTCGAAATAATTTGTATTCTTGACTTATGGTATTTAGTCTTAATCTTTTAACTTCAATAGTTCCTTCATGATTTTGTACCAAGGTATCCCATATTTCTTTCGATGTTTTGCATGCCGAGACACGGAAGAATTCATCCATGCTAAGTGCACCTTGAAGAAGGTTTGTTTCCTTTTTATCATAGAGAACCTTCTTCTTATCATCTTCGTCCCATGCATTTTTAGGCTTTGATGAGCCAACACCATTGATTACCGTTATAGGGATAAATGGGCCATTCTCGACGGAATCCCATATTTCTTCTCCTTGTGCTTCTAGACGTGCCTTCATGCGTATTTTCCAGAAGTCAAAATATTCACCACAAAATAGAGGAGGCTTGTTGTTACTACCACCATCTCTGAAAACAGGATTTTGATTTGTGGAAGCCATTCTGGATCTTTTAGCAACAGGTTACCTATAACCTGCTCTGATGCCAATTGTAAGTACGAAGTGAGCCTAAGAGGGGGGTGAATTAGGTACTTTAAAAAATTTTGGTTTTAGTGATGATGGATATTATTTTTATGGATTATGGTGAGTTTATGAAAGAGTAAAGTGTAGAAAAATAAAGAGACACAAGCGATATATCCTGGTTTCCCTCACAGTCCGAGAGTACTCCAGTCCCCTTTCAACGTAAAAGATATTTCCTTATTGTGGCAAACTTAAACAAGAACTACCCAAAACCAAGAACAATCCTCTTGGACCAAGAACAATCCTCTTGGATTTTAACTATGTAAACAATGATAACAATCCTCTAAAAGTGACTTCACTTGTATCCAACAATCCTAGAAAGACAAGATTTATAAAACCACTTAAACTTATTTCCAACAATCCTGAAAAATAAGCAAGTATATAACAATATTTGATTTGAGTGAGTTTGAGTAGCAATGATCACTTTGAATGATTTAATCAATGAATTGATATTATCTTCCAATGATAATAGTATACAATGACTCAAGATATATAATTCTCAAAGTTTTCTGGTTAACAATATGTGAAAGTGTGCAGAAAACTTATGTATGAAAAAGTCTAGCAGCTTGAGTTTGATTTTTGAAAACTCGGAAAATATAATTGGAAGAGGTGTTGAAATGATTTTGAAAATGAGTATTTATATGTTCATAGCACCTTTTTGAAACATCATAAAGTTCTGTACATGAATCATGAACAATTTCCAAGATTGAGTGAAAGGTTTCCATGAAATGGTGTTATGAACAGGCATGTGCAAAGCTGCTGTTTTTCAAAATCGTGCAACATGCAATCGATTGCACCCTTTGTGTAAATCGATTGCACGGGGCTTCAACAGCTAGAATTTCAAATATTTTGAGTGTGCAATCGATTTCATATGAGTTTTAATTGATTGCATGGGAAGTCAGTAGCAAAAATTGATTGAGTGCAATCGATCGCACAAACATGCAAATCGATTGCACTTAGAAATAGTAGCAAATGTTTTGAAAGATTGAAGCATGCAATCGATTGCACTAATATGCAAATAGATTGCACTTAAGTGAAAGATGATTTTTAGATTATAAAAACTTGAGTAAGGATTTGGACAATATAAAATATTTCTTTTGACCATTGAGCATCTATGTCTTAAGTTCAAAGTAAGTATTATCATTATACCTTGAAATTTGCTAAGTGCTTGAACCAATGACTTTATCCACATATGCTTTTAGCTTGATCAATAATCTTTTCTTTCTTTTTCAATCATGGTGTGTCTTCATCAAAACAAAAATGCATTTAAGAAGCTTTATTTTACACTCTTGACCCTCCATGTGACAAAATGTGGCATGCAACTGCACTATATCATCATTCATGTAATTCACATAAAAAATATGAAATTCTCCAGGGAAACCATATACCATATTCACTTCTTCTTCATATTCATCCCTTGGTCTGATAATGTGGATAAGACCTTAATCCATCATTTCTTGAAGACCAGCTCTCACTTTATCACATCCATGGATATCTGAACTACAAATAATACAACCAACATGGTCATGTGTATGATAAATGAACTCACAGAGATCAACATGCATCTTTAGCAAATCACCTCTGACCAGGTTGATGTCAAAAATCCTGAAATCCCCAAGACAACCAGCAACCATATTTACAACACTTCCACCTCCATGCTTGGGTAGTGGATCATCTTTCACATTGGGACCAACATCTTTAAAAGACAGAAGATCGGATCTTACCATCTTCTGTACTTTGGACTTCAATGGATAGCAGTTTTTAATGTTATGCCCAGAGGCTCCTTGATGAAAAGCACAAGTTTGGTCCGCCTTTTAATATCATGGCAAAGGAGAAGGTATAGCAGGAAGAGGTCTAGTCCACACCAATTTCTTTTGAATCAAAGTCGGAAATGGTTCTGCATAACTCATCGATATTGGATCTAAATCTTATCTCTTTTGTCCTTGCCCTTGACTACCTTGAGGAAGTGCTCTCTGATAAGAAATAACAGACGTGGCTACACTGACGACTGGAGCCACAAAAGCAACTTGTTGCTGGTACTGATGATGATTTCTCAGAGGTCGAGCCTTTATTTTCTCAACGACAACATTTGTTTCACTTTACTTCTTCTTAGAAAACCCATATGATGATTTTCTTGTTCCACTAGAACCTTCGTCTTTTGTCGGTCGTTGTTCCCTGACAACTTCTTCTAGACAAACACCCATACTTACCATTTTAGTAAAATTAGTCAGTGCACTTGCAACCATCTTTTCATAATAGAATGAACTAAGTGTTTTTAGGAAGACCTTGGTCATTTCTTATTCTCCCATCGGGGGTACCACTTGGGAAGAAACTTCGCACCAACGCTAGGCATACTCTTTAAGTGACTCTTTATCCTTCTGAGTCATCACTCTCAACTGATTGCGGGCAGGTGCCATAAAGATGTTGTACTTATACGGTTTGACAAAATCTCCACCCAAGTCATTGAAGGTGCAAATGTTACTACTATCCAATCCCATGCACCATTTCAAAGCAGTACCAGTTAAACTATCCTGGAAGAAATGAATAAGCAAGCGTTTGTCATTGGTAGGAGTGGACATCCTTTTAATATACATTACCAGGTGGTCACGGGGATAAGAGTTTCCCTTATAATTCTCAAATGCTGGCACCTTAAACTTTGGTGGAACTTTTATGTTACGAACTAAACAGAGTTCACTGGCGTTCTTCCCAAGTAATTCTTTCCCTCGAAGAGCCTTCATTTCCTTCTGCATCTCATTGAATTAATCCTGAAAGTCATCCAATCGGTCATAGAAGCCCAAACTTTCACTTGGTGGGGGAGCAGGATAATAAACCTCATTATTAATAAACGGCACAACATTCACCAAAGGAGACGCAATATAGTGAATCTCATTTATAGCAGCACGAGTAGCATGCACCACAGGAGGTATAGTAACATCAGATGTTTGAGCAAACGGAGTAACTTGAACATCAGGATTATAACCTTCTGGCATAAAGTTCTCAGGCATTCCCCACGGGTAGCCTTGAGGCATATGATATTGAGCAGTAGTAATTGGAGTAACAGAAATGGGAACTGATGGAACCTTAGAAGTAATAGTTGTTTGTTGTGGCTGAGCAGCATGAGGAAACGGAGGAGGAGGAGGTGGATGATTCTGAGAAACCACCAGAGATTCCACCAAAGCAGTCAGATTGGTGTTTACCGTGGTTTTTGGTAAACCGCCGCTGATCCTCCAAAAAGGAAAGTCCTTTTGGTTACTCGCGGGATTGATCAGATTGATCCCAAAACATATGCTAATTTTTATGCTGGTTTGATACGAAGGTTAATATCTAGGAAGAACGCATGTTCGACCAAGGATATGGTGTTTATGGTTTTGGAAAGTAAGATAGTAACTAGAAGTGCAGGTAAAGATGTAGGAAATGTAAACTTTGCAAAAGAAGATCAAAGCAGTGTAAAAAGACTTTATTAATAAAAAATGGTGTTTCCAACGTACATTCTCAGTTATTCTTTCACACACAGTGGGTACTTGAATAATATTGAGTAACTAGCACAATAGGTTGAACACACGGAAACTCTACATGAACTTCCTATTTTTATACTAAAATTATGTAACTGTCGAGGGTGGCTTTGCTTCTAGGATCAAGACAAGTGTCTTCTGCATATCCCTCGAACTCTATCTTCCTGCCACGTTGCTTTCCCTTAACTGCTGGCGAACTGCATTTCCCTCCAATCTTCAAATTCAAATATCCTTCGTTGGTGCTGACATAAAGGTTTGTTCTCCTAGTCGAAGGTCACAGGACCTTTCCCTTCGAAGGCTTGATGATAATGTCTGGTTGAAGACCAATTTGTAACTCAGATATTTTCTCTAAGTTTTTTCCATTCGTCGAAGCATTTTCCAGCTTGGCTTTATCTGCTCTATTTTTGGTCTATGGGGCCAATATATAGTAGGTGTCGAATTCAAGAGCCAACAAATTGCCCCCCAAGAATTCCTGTTTCGACGTCGAGAAATAGTCATTCTTTGACATTCCTATTCGACACCTTCCCTTTTTGTCCAAAAGGCTTTAATATGCGCTTTTCTCCTTCCAACAGCTACCACACTCAGAACCATCATTACTCTTTTCCCAAGACGTCTTTTCAATCAGCCGTTACCATGCTGCCATTATGACCATTACTCCTAGAACCTAGGCAAGCATGTCAAACGTTCCCCATCACCTGCACGATAACTGCTTTGCAGCTTGCCACGTGCCCCACTATGTTCACAGTATTAAATGGCCTTGACGAGACACACTTTCCTCTAGACACTATAAATAGCCTTGAGCCCTCTCTTTTGGAACTTTTACAACACTTAGCATTTTTAATCTCCTTTGCAGAAAAAACCTTACATCATCGTCTTCATTCCTTACTATCTCATACCAATGGCTTTCCTCTCTAACGCTCCCAACAACCCCAAACCTAAGAATGTTGCTGACGTACAGCGTCAACCAGAGATCTTCCCCACAAACTCTTCTCCTGCTTAAACTGAGGGACCAAGGTTCGTCTCTGAACCCATGACTAAAGAAAGGCGTGAGGCGTACAATTCCCAGCTCCTCATCCCTGTTAGATATTCTGAGAATATATATGCCATGTCCGGCCCTTTATCTGCATGCGTCGAGGATCCCACGAAAAATCTTGCTTTCTTCCCCACTCACCCTAGGATCAAGCCCATAGGTTGTGCGAAGAAACCCAGGAACGATCCTGAGGATGCGACTCCAGCTAACCAACAACACGCTCAGACAAAGGAGGACATTAACATTCAGTTCATGAACAAAGGGAACAAGATCTTTAGATTATTCCCTAGTCTCTCTTAATATTCTTCAGATTGGCTGAATAAGATGGAGAAGGTACAAACCCTAATTTAGAAGGAGATGGGGATTTATGACTTAGTGATGCTGTCAAAGACAGGGTTGTCTTATTGCCCTCTCATGTTAGTTTCCTTGCTATACTTCTGGGACAGTGCCCACTTCACGTTTCACCTTCCTTGTGGAATGGTAACCCCAACTCTTTTCGACATAACAACAATCACCGGCCTTCGACCAACTGGTGACTACTTCGACCCAGAGGATTTATCTGAAGATGCCATTGGGTTTTCAGCTACAAAGCCCACATACACCACATTCATCAACCATTTTCATGATAAATCCTGCAGCACTGTGTCGGAGGTGGAACATATAGCTTTCTTAGCTATGTGGCTATCTCGATTCGTCTTCTGTACCAAGTCACTCCAAGTGACTAAGAAGATGCCCACGCTCGCAACACAACTTCATCACGTCTACCCTCTCTGCTTGGCTGAATTGATTATGGCCAATCTGTATGAGTCTATCAGCAATGGTATGACTCAACTCAAAGTCATAGGAGACAGGGCAAGCTTGCTCCTTTCTGGACCCTTTTGGCTTCTTCAACTTTGGCTCAACGCCACCTTCGAATCTTTTCTTCCTCAAAAGAATACGATAAACGAAGAAGCCCCATAAATTTTGAACAGGAGGGTCGAAGGTACCAGGCTAGCTTTGTTGACTCCGACTGATGAGGGTCAGCAATTTCAAAAGGCCTTCACCAACTTTGTGATGATGTTTGCAGAGCACAAATATTTTGTTTCGACCATGGCTCCCTTCGCCAGTCAAAAAGTTAGCCCATAATGGTTTACCAGACCATTTCCTTCGGCTGATGAGGAGGACTTAGAGGACGAATATGTGGCCATTTTGGAGTCGTTTCTTTGACCCAGAATCATGCCACTGAGATTCAAGAGTTCGAAGAATCAATTAATTTTGATTGCTTACCAACCGAATCTTGTCTCTCAACAATTCGGTATTGTCCAGTCACTCCCATCTCCAATTTACTCTCGAGAGAAACTGCTATTATTTTATAACGCAGATTACTCAGAGGATTTTGCTACCAAGTACAGTGGTAGGTACGTTGGTCGGACCATACTAACTCTGTTCGACTTCAATCTCAATTTTATGTGTTCGCCCAATTTTGAGTGGTGGTGGAGGCAATATTGTAATGAGGAATTCTTCGACGATAAGGATTTCTCCCACCACCTTCGCGAGGCATTCAAACTGGTCCTTGACAAGATCAAGAAAGGTAATATTTTCTTTATTTTTGTTTCTTTGTCTTAGATTCAATCATTCACGTCAACTTATATTTGTTTCTTGTATAGCTGTCAAGAGGACCAGCACAAAAAACGCTGCTGAAAGCACCAAAAGGGGAGACCCTTCTACAAACCCTTCACCAAAGGTATTCACGTTCTGCTATACCTTTCTCCTTTACTATTTTCTGGTATAGATGTTGATTTCTTCGACTCTTATCTTTCTGGGTGTTCAGAAAACCACTCCCAAGAAATGGAAGGTTCGGGAGATTGAAATCTCTAATGATGAAGAAGAGGAGTCTCCTCCTGTTCCTCTGAAGAGACAAAAATTGAAGAAACCAGCTCCCGCACCTGAGCCTCGTCCCAAGACAAAAATTAAGATTACAGCTACCAAATCGAGGCCTCCTCCTGTAGTCATCAGAGAGCCCACTGAGCAATAGGTAGCCGTTAGGCTAAATAATCCTAGTGAGAGTGACAATTCCAGCCCTGGTGCCGAAGTTCCTCTTCAGGTGTTTACTTCGACAGGCATCTGCTTACTTCTTGAACTAACTCCTTTTTCCATAAGAATTCTGACAATAAAACTTCTTAATATTTAGGAAACTGACGGCACTTCTAAACAGGCTCCCACTCCTGTCGAAGGATCTGCCACTCTGTTAAATAGTGAGGGAGATCCTACTTATAGGCCTTCTTCAGCAAAAGGCTCCTTTATTAGCTCCGTTGATGAGGTGAACCAAACTTCTGAACCTCAATATGATACCATAGAGGAAGCAAATGAAGAAGGCCCTATAGGCGAACAGGAAGAAACCAGGGCTCCATTGGGTGATGCACAGGAAGGATACGAAGAGGAGGCTACCAATGCTGTAGTTGGAATAGAAAGGGGAAGGTATGCTGGAGGGGGAGAATCAGGATGAAAGAATTCCAGAGGCTGATGGCAGAGAAGACTCTACTGAAGGGGCCCAAAATCTTACAAACACTGAAGCTGCCCATATTCCAACACAGGTAGCAAATGTGGCTACCGCTACTAATGATGGTGCCCCTTCGACAGGGTCTCGAACCAAAGAAGCTTTGGCCTTGTTGAAACAGAAAAATCCTCTGGGTTATTTGACTGCCATTCTTGAAGGGCGAGAAAGTTCTTCTGACCATAGTGTTTCAATTCCGTCCGAAAAGTCTACCTCAACGTCCCCTCTTGATGAGGCACTTCAGAAGGTTAAGGCGCAAATTTTCAAAAGAGATTTAATGCTAACCTTGGAGGGAGAACCTACTGCTCCTTTCTTCCTGAAGACCACTTTGAGGGTTGTTGATCTCCTCATTACTTCTCTAGACGTAGCTAGCGTTATTCTGGATTTAACTTCCATTATTGACCAAGTGTCAGTAGACTACAATCGTCGAAGGACTCTTACTCGCGAGATCGAAGAGGCCAACGACCATGTAGCTGCTGCTTGGCACGCTGCTACTGAATCAGCCTCCAAAGTAAAAGAGCTGTTGAAGGCTCAAGAGGCTAGGCATAAAGAAGCTGAGGAAATTGATCAAGACACAGCTAAAATGAGGGTGCAAATTAGAGAACTGGAGGCTAAAATTCCTTCCAATGATAAAAGGAAAGAAGAACTTCTCGCCATTAATACTGAGTCTGAAAGCCAAGAAGAACTTGCTGAAGGGCCAAAACATGCTGATCGGGCCCAAACGCTTGATGCCAAACTTGAAACCCTCCATCAGTCAAAGGCTCTTTGTGAACGGCGTCTGGAATTACAGAGGATAAAATACCTCCAGATCAAGGCCAATCTCCCCTTTTAAATTATGTCTTTATATTTGCATAATCACTCATTGTAATGACTCAAAGCCATTTTGGCAATTTTTTAATGAAATTTAAATTTCCATTTTGGCTTTTTCCTTATTTCGACTGTGACTATACCTTGTCTATTTTAACCTCTTGAAGCATAGGTCTATACTTTTTCAAGTATTTACCATTTACTCTCAGAAGCCTTTGATCTTCATTTAACTCCTCGATCTCATAGGCTCCACCAGAGAAAGTTTGGATAATTTTGAAAGGTCATTCCCATTTAGGGGACCATTTTCCCATATTTCTATCTTTTCGATCCATTGGAAGAATTACCTTCCATACTAGATCCTCAGGCAGAAATGTCTTAGGTTTTACTTTTAGATTATAGGATTTCTCGACCCGTTTCTTCTGTAATCTTAAGAGGCCTAAAGCTTTCAACCTTTCTTTGTCCAAATCAACTAATTCGTCTAACATCATATTCCAATAAACTTCATAAGGAATATCCTGATGTCTTTGAACCCTCGTTGACTGTAGACAAATTTCCACTGGCAATACCGCATCATGACCATAAGTTAGGAGAAATGGTGTTGTTCCTGTAGCCTCTTTAAGAGAGGTTCGACAAGCCCATAAAACTTGATCCAACGTCATGTTCCAGTTTCTTGGTTTCTTTCCCATGTGTTTCTTTATTAAACTGATTACTACCTTGTTTGTTGTTTCGACTTGGCCATTAGCTTGTGCATAGTTAGGTGTAGACGTTAATAGTTTGAATCCCATTTCTGTAGCAAATTCTTACATTTTTCGACAATTAAAGACTGATCCTTGATTTTTCGTTATTGTCTCAGGGGTTCCAAATCTATATATAATGTACTTTTGAATAAATTCAATGACATTATCTTGGTCTACATTGACTAAAGGAATTGCTTCAATCCATTTAGTAAAATAATCAATGCCCACCAATATGTATTCTGGCTTTTAAAGGATGCTGGTCGAATCTCTCCAACAAGATCTAAAGCCCGTCCTCTAAAAGGCCAAGGTTTCATAATCGAATGAAGTTCACTTGCCGGTACATGCTGGATGCCTGTGTGCACTTGATATTCTTGACATCCTTTTGCAAACTCAACACAATATTTTAACATAGTGGGCCAATACAGTCCTTGTCGAAACAACAACCATTTCATCGTATGGACTACTTGATGTGATCCACATGCCCCGGAGTGTGTGGTAGAAAGATCTACGTATGCTTCTGTTTCACTTAGGCATTTCAGCAGCACACCTTCAGGTGTTTTCTTGAACAATTCATTTCCCATAAGTATATAGCTTAGTTTCTTATACTTTAAATTTCGCTCTTTTGAAGCCACTGGATTCTGTAAATAATCTACTATAGGCTTTCTCCAATCTTGTTCTGTCAGATTTTCTATGAACGAAATCTTGAAGTTTTCGTGATCAGTGTATCACAACGTTGTTGTTTCCAAATCTATTGGAGACAACTTAGTGGATGCTACTCTTCCTCTAACTTTGATTCCTTGTTGTAGTTTTTCTTTCGAAACTTTATACCCGGAAGTGATTTGTGCCAAATCATTAGCCACTTGATTTTCCAATCTGGGTATACGTCGAATGTTAACCACTTCGAAGTTCTTCAACAATCGCCTGGCTATCACGAAATACATGATAAGATTTTCTCTTATGCATTTGTATTCTTTTGTAACCTGTTTTAGGACTAACTCTAAGTCTCCCATTATTTCGACTCGAGTTGCCCCCAATTCCAACAAGATTTCAAGGCCTACGATCAAAGCTTCGTATTCAGCCTCATTATTGGAACAATCTCCCTTGATCTTGTACTTAAATGTTGTTGGAATTTTGTTTGGAGAAATAATGAGAACCCCTACTCCAGTTCTGTCTTTATGACTAGAACCGTCAAAGTATAACTTCCAAGGTTCAATCACCAAATAATTTATTGATTCTTTCATTATTGAGTGGTCAACTATAAAATCTGCTACCACTTGACCTTTCACAGCCTTGAGAGGCATAAAGGTTAATGAATACTTAGTTAATGCAAGTTCCCATTTGCCAATTCTACTGTGCAAAATGGGTTTCGACAACATATATTTGAAAACATCAAAATGAGATGAAACGTAAACATTAACTGGTTTAATATATTGCTTGAGTTTTGTACATGAGAAGTAAAGACATAAACATATTTTTTCAACTTCGTTATATCTAGTTTCCGCATCATTTAAAACTCTACTGAGGTAGTAGATGGGTCTTTCGACACCATTCTCATCCTCTTGAGCTAACATGCTCCCTAAGGTTTTATCAGACGCATCTATGTACAATCTCATACTTCTATTTCTACAAGGAGGTACAAGAATAGGTGGCTTGATGAGGTACTCTTTGATTTTGTCGATGGCCTCTTGTTGTTCTTGCCCCCATTCAAATCCTCCTTTGTTAAGTCGAAGTAATGGTGAGAAGGCTTGCGTTTTCCCATTGAGGTTGGATATAAATCTCCTTGGGAAATTTATCTTCCCAAGTAGAGACTGCAATTCCTTCTTGTTGGTTGGCGCTTTGGCTTCCTGAATAGCTTTGGTCTTGTTTTGGTTTATCTTGATTCCCCTTTTTATGGACCACAAAGCCTAAGAAGTCCCCTACTTTGACACCAAAAGTGAACTTTAGAGGATTCATTTTCAGACCATAGTGTCTCATCCTCTCAAAGGATTGTCGAAGATGGTCCATGTGAGCCTTCCCTGAAACAGATTTGACAACAATGTCGTCAATATAAATCTGCATAAAAGTCTCAATGAAATCATGGAAGATAGAATTCATTGTTCTTTGGTATGTTGCCCCTGCGTTTTTTAGGCCAAAAGGCATCACTACTGTTGTATCCCAATTTGTTCCCCTAAGATTCCTTCATCATACCATGTTGATTCAATCACAACAAGATCACATTAGGGCATTTGGTTCTTCTCCCTATCTTTAGCCTTGCTCTTTTGAGGAGTTACCAAGCACCTTGACTTGTTTTCTTTTGTAATCATGAATATTTTGCTTTTATTTTCTCTCTAATTAATAAAATGCAATATTGGTTTGTCTTACTTGTTAATAATGTAGGTAAAGGCAATGAGGTTTAGCAAGTTGCTTCATGGCTTCATGAGTTTATTTCCATGCCCTAGTCAATAGCTTGAGGAGTTCAAACCTCACCATTGAAGTGTTTTGGAAGAAATGGCATGATAAGGCTTATTTTAGTTCAACATATTTCAAAGCTATCAAAATTGATTCAAAAGTACAAGGGGTTGAGGGAAGAAGTTGTCATGATTGGACAAGGTCTTGTTACTATTGGTCACAAGAGAATATTTCTCTCTAATTTCAAGATATGGAAGTGGTTTTGATGGCTATGAGTCCTCATCATCATCCTCAATAACTTCTATTCACAAAGGAAGAGTATTGGCACAAGAAGTTTGTTCAAACTTGTCAAAGTTCCTCAAAGCATTCTCTTGATTTAGAGGCTAGGGTTTTGAACTTCAAAGGAGAATATCTTGCTCATCTTTTGGTATTTTTGAGTGATTCCAAATACATATTTCTCTTTAAAGACTTACCAACAAATCACTTCAAAATTTCCAAGGAGTTTTCATGTGGAAGGAACTTGGTGAAGAAGAAAGATTACAAGTCATCCAGATAAATCCCCAATTTCCCATGTGTGACTTCAAATGGGTATAACTTGGTCAATTTTTATCACCTTGAGTCCATTAATTTTCCATGATTATCTTGAAGATGTTTACTTCTTGCCTTCTTTTATGTGCAAAGTGAGAAAATGGATGGAAGTTACCTTAAGAATGCAAAAGATTATAGGTCATTTCATGATTTTTGGCCAACTTCAACAAGGCATAACTTGCTCATTTTTTGAAGATTTTGAGTGGTTCAAATTGAAAAATTTCAATCAAGATACCTACTTCATTCCATATTTTTTGGTCAAGAGCAAATTCTAAGTGGAAGGCCATGTTTGGATACAAAAGATTATAGGTCATTTTTGAAGAAGAACTTGAAATATTTCTAAGTATGGAAATGCAACTCTTTTTCTTCAACTTTGACTCCATGTAACTTTCAGCTCAAGCATCCATTTGATTCCATTCTTTTTCCATTGCAAAGCTTGTAACCTCATATTTCTAAATCATCAAGAATTATGCCCTAAGACCCCTTGAGTTGGAAATGCCATGGATTTGAATTTGGTAATTTAAAACTGAATTTTTCACAAAGTCAGGATTTTGAAATCTTTGTTTTGGCTTCTAATCACAAGTTTTCCATGCGTTTTTGTTTCTAATCATGATTAGTAACTTGCCAGAAGTGATTAGCATCATGAAACGCACGATTTGGCTGAGTTTTGATCAAGTTTGAGTCACACTTTCTTCATGGTGCAGACCCACACGAATTCCCTCCAAAACGCATCATTCACTCTTCCTTTTGATCCCTTTTTCTTCCCTATAAATAGAGGGTCATCCCCCATCCATTTGGCCAAGCTTAGATAGCCAGAATCACCCTGCCAAACTTGTTTCACAACCCAGAATTCAGCAACTTCGAAATCCATTCTCAAGCCTTTTTCAATCCATTATTTCCCTCAATTCACCTTCCTTGATCTTCCCTGAAGCTAACCATATAATTACATTCAAGAATCTTGCCCTATACTGTTCCATAGAAGTCCAGTTTCAGAGCTCTGCAACTCAACTTCAATAGGTAGATTCCTTCATCAATTCTTCAAAACTCTGATATCATTGTGTTGCTCTCATTGCCCTGATTCTAGTCGCAACACTTACATTTCACTGGAAATACGTTTTGACCATGAATTTTGAAATCCCTTTTCAAAACTTTCCTTCCAAATTGCTTGAGCTATAGTTTATATAAATTTGGCGCGAGGGTGTGGTTGTTTTCGCCTTAAAGAGTCGAAGCGATTGGCATAGGTCTGAGCTTCTGATTTTACAGTTTGAGAGACCTGCAAATCACGTTGGCTGGAGGTTGAAGTTGACCTATGTGTCATCTTCCAACCAATGATGGCACGCCACTTGTTATTTTCAAAAATCTGATTTATATTTGATCATGTACATTATTCACTAATGACCATGATATGCACAGCGCGTCAGATCCCTTGGATTTGATTACTAACGCGTTTTGACTCTCATCCAATAGTCCACATATTTTACTTTTATTTTCTTTTTCTGATTTTTATATTTTAATTGTTTTAAATTTCAAAAAATCATAGAAAATTCATTTTTAGTCCAAAAAATCTGAAAAAAATATGAAAAATATTTATATTATTCTCTTTCTGATTTTTATTTTTTCACAATTTAATTTTGTATTTTGGTATTTTTTATAAATTTTACACTTATTTGATTTGTTTAAAATGTTTAAAAATACTTTTATACATTTTTAAATTCTGAAAAAATTATGGAATAATCCAATGATATTGTGACAAATATTGGTGACCTTATTTTATTTTTGTTTCTGACTTTACTATTTTTTACTATTTTTTGTTTATTTTACCCATTTATTTTAATTTTAAAAATAGTTTCTGACTTTTAAAAATTACCAAAAATTTTATATAAATATTTGGATCCATTTCTGATTTTTCTATGGCTTTATTTTTCATTTCTTGATTAATTTGAACATAATTGATATTTTCCTCATTATTTTCCATTTTTTAAAATTTTTAAACCTTTTAATGTATATATTAAATATGATATTATTTTATGATTATTTTCTGGCTGTCTTGAGTTGATTTTTTTATCATGACTTTATTAACATCATTGGATCTTAGCTGTTGAGTTCAACTCCACCAAAATGGATGAATGATTTTAATAATAGTTTGATTAAATTTTTAATTCAAAAGTGGTTTATTCATCTTTTTTCCCTAATCCTCTTCATCCCATCCCCTTCTCATTGCACTAAATGTTGTTGGAGCATGATCTCTATATCATGTCTCAAAACAAATGGTGCATAGATTTCTATTGACCGGCCTCAAAATAGGTGCGACTTCTATATAAGTCCACTTACGATTGTTTAACATAGGGCTAAATTTTGTCCCAATTCGAATAAATGATCATTCGTGGCCCAAACTTATGATTGCAAGCCCAAGTATGTTAATTTGATCTCTTTGATCCAATAACCTTGAGATTCATTGTGTGGAGGCTTTGGTTCTACCAATGCTCTAATGGATCTACAACACCTCTGGTCAACGCGGATCACTTAAACATTGTTGATCATTAAATTGTACTTATGAGAATTCCAAATGGATGATATACTTGACAAAAAGCAAATGCAACTTGTTGTATGGAGGCTTTGGTTCTACCAATCCACTAATGAGTTCCAAATGCAAGTTTTAAGATGGTCATCCAACTAACCACTAATTATTGACTTGTTTATCTTATGCTTTTATTCTTTTTTATGCTTTACGTACTATTTATTTTTTAGCATTTTTATTTCATGCCATTTTCATCTTTGCTCATTTGATCATTTATTTTCTTGTCATTTTTACTTTGCTCACTTGAGCTTTTCTTTTCTTTTCTTAAGATACTTAATAATCAACATAAACCCTAAAAAACTCTTAATGGTACTTGGACTATTTGGTTACTATCCTTGGCATTATGGAGCATGGGACTATTTCTTAGACTTAGGATTAGAAACCTTGGCCTATCTTGGAGACCTTGTGATCTTATCTATTTATTTTGTCTGGAGTTCTTGAGGTTTACCTCAAGACATTGGGTTGCTTGTTTTTTTTGTGTGCAGGTTTTTTGTGATTACATTCTCTGTTTGTAATCTAGAATTCACCTGTATACAGTCGTTACTCTGCCCAATTTTTGTGAAGACTTAATACATTTGAAGAGGTCTAGTATCTTTGCTTGCTTGGTTTCAATCCAAAGAATGGGAATTTTATCTTGGCTCATAATGTCAAGCTTTGGCTTCTTGTTGGTTAGATGGATCTTATCCTTAGTTTTACCTTATGCTTTAGGATAGTCTCTTCTTCTCCTCCCATCTTCTTTAATTTCAAAAATCTTCTCCCTCCTTTTTAAACTCTTCTTGTTTTAAAACTTAAACTACTTTCATAATAAACTTGGACTTAGGTCCATGCATTTTCAATTTTTTTTCATAAATAAACCCTGATCAATTTTATAATACTTTGACATTTTTGTGAGAAGACTAAAAGTCAATAAATCTCATTTCAAACCATTTTGCCACTTTGGTTTTTATCTTTAAACTTTTCTCAAAAAGGTTAGACTCTTGTCAATCCTTGTAGTGATGCAAACAACTATACTTCTACAATATGTAGTGAAGTGGGATATTTTCCACTTGGGCGTTGAGTGAGGCATTGTTGATTTTAAAATCCAAGCCATATCCTCCACTTTGAGATGATGCAAATTCTCCTTTATCATGATTGTGGGTAGTAAGTATGTATTCAACACGGACAATGACGATGATGTCTTATCTCTTAAAATCAACCAAAACACTTGTGTTTCAAGTTTTTTTTAAAAGAGGAACTACGTGTACCCTGATCCCCTATTGCACAAAAGGTGGTACGTAGGAACTAAAGGTTCACAACCGCAGCGGGTGCAAAAATCATAAAATATACTTCTCTTCTCACCTCCACCATCTATTTCAATACAACATATTTTATAGCCAAAATATACAGATTTTTCAAAGAGGTTCCTGCGGAGTACCGTAGATGTTTAGGGTGCTAATACCTTCTGTAAGTGTTTGGTTGTTGGCATTTTTTTTGGTAAAACCAGTTGTGTGAATGTCATGACTGATGTCATAACATTCTGGGATACAAGGTACATTCTTCAGAAAAAGAATGTCATACAGGAGCTACTCAATATGAGTGTTTAGATGATCATTAAGCAATGATCATAGTTATTGCATTCTACCAAAATCAGTAAACATGATTCTTGTTGTCATAACCAATGTTAAAGACATTTTGTACTGATCTAACATTTCTGCAGATTTCTTATTCCTGAGAATTTTCAGGAATCTGGTTTATACATGTTGTACCCCAAAATTTGCCCTCGCATTTTTCCTCAAGAAATCACAGCTTCAGGCGTTTCCTGATTTTTTCAAACTGGCTCAAGAATCAGTCAAACAGACGTTTCTCGTCGGTCAGACAGAATTAGGATTTTCATTGGTTTTTCATGGCTCTAGAACAGTTCATACAGTTTTCTTAGGGTTTTGGTTGATTTTGGCTCAACTTTGATCAGGCGAACGTTTCTTTGATATTTGGTCAGGAATTAGGGTTTTTTATGCACGGTTCCTCAAAAAGATTTAATTCTACAGTGCTTTTCAAGTTATGCTGGGATGTGGATTGAAACATTTGGATTGAGTTCGCATTGTGTGATTGAATCAGTGAAAGGGTACCTTTGGATTGAATTTGCAGGGTTTGACTAAATCAATGAAAAGAGACATTGGGTTTGAATTTGCGTTTGCTGGGTTTAATCAGTGAAAAGATGCAGTTGGATTGGATTTGCAATGTTTGGCTAAAATCAGTAAAAGGAAAACACGTCTGGGCAATTGTTGTGATTGACTGTTGCTTTGCTTTGGATGTTGGAAGTGCCAAGTTTATTAATTGATCAATGTTGAGACAATGTTTATTTAATTATTTATTATTCTAAGATTAAATAGTTGGAATTTATTTTCAATTATTTTAATTTAAAGAATTATAAATAATAAAGTAAACAATTGAAAAGAGGATAAAAAGAATTAATTGGATAAAAGGAATTTTTATTTCATCTTTAAATATTTGTTACAATTGTTATTTAAATACGAGTATTCATTTACAAAGTATTTATAATAATGATATTACATTTATTCAAATTTAAATAAACTATCCTAATATTTTTCTAAATCTTCAATTCTTCATCCTCCATCTTTCGCTTTTCCTCTCCATTTGATTTTTTATCTGCAAAGAAAAGAAGAAAAAAGTCAATTGAAGCGGATAAATAATTATAAAAAAAAGAAGCAGACAATTAAAGTTTGGGTTCATCATTAAAAGCAAATGGCCGGGATCAGTTAACCCTCTCTGCAAATCACGGGATTTCTCCCGGTTCACAAAGAGGGATGAAAAATATTTGCAAATTAAAAATGAATGCACAAGTTAAAAATTGCACAATTCAAAGTTTGTCAAAAAACTGCACAGTTCAAAGCAAGACAGCATATGCAAGTCAAAGTCACAATTTCAAAACTAAGTCAACAAGCTGCCAAAGGATATCTCAAGATATCAAAATACCCAAGATGCCAAAACTGTAACAAAGATGCAGAAGAGCTGAAGAAGGAAAGTATGCAGGACTAAGCTACTTATGCAAGCAAACTAATTCCAATTTCATCATTTCTAGGCCAATTTGCTTTTTCATAATTAATACATGTTAAGCAATATAATATGCTTAAGTATTGGAGAGAGAGAAAAAGAGAGGAGAAGTTCAGGCTTACTGGTTTTTGGCTTTAGGCATAAAGAAATATAAAAACAGAAACTGCAATACAACAGTGAAGCAGAAGGCAGAAGTATGAAGGAATTGGAATGCAAACAAAACTGTCAATAAAAAGTAACAGAATAATTTTTCCACATTAAAACCTTGCAAGTTTGCCCATCAGTTTGACCAAGGAAAAGATATCAAAAATCAAAAACATTCAAAAGGCCTCGCGCCCAAGAGCCTATGACACAGTTCAACACAAGCCCAAACACAAAACCTGATTTAAACCTCCAACAACACAAACTGTAAAAGCTTAAGAACCAAAAAAAAAACAGCCAAGACTATCATCAAGCCTTTAGCCTCAACAACCTGTAGCATAAGCCTGAAACCTGCAAGCTTAAACCAGCATAAGCCTGAAACCAACAAGCTTAAACCTGTCAAGACCATTAACAAGCCAGAACCGTCAAAAGACCTGCATCAGCATAAGCCATAACCTGTTAAGGCCCTCAAGCGAAAACCAGTTCACAACAACAAACCAGCATATCAAAGCCTTAAACATCCAGTACCCTAACCTGTCAAATAACCAGTTCATCAAACCATAACCACCCAGTACTATAGCCTGTCAAACAAAGCCCAAGAGCCTAACTTGTAAAAAGCCAAGCATACTAAACCTTGAAATATCCAAACATGTACAGAACCCACACAAGCCCTCAGAAAATCTTCACCACTGGGCAAGAAAACATTCAAATCGATCCCAAGCATACAAACAAAGGCAACATATCAACAGGCAACCAAACACAGGGCAGTCATCAAGGAAATCAGAAGAAGAAGAAAGAAAGCATACCCAAAAATCAACAACAAATATTCAGAGGCAACAGAAGCGAGTGAAAGAGAAGAAGATAAAGAAGTTGTTCTCAGATAAGTCATCATCAAATCAACAACAAAGAGGCAAAAATACAAAATACCAGGGTCTCCAAGCAAAGCTAGCTCAGAACCGTCCCTCACCGCCTTGGCCGCCACAACACCTCTCAACCCTTTCCTCCTCCGTCTCCAAAGGTAGTATCCCTCCCTCTCTTTCTTTCACGCACCTCAAATAACCCTAACAATATGAAATCAGAATCAATAAGGGGCGAAATCATAACATGCAAATAACAAAACCCTAATGAGATTGAGACGAAGATTATTACCTTGAAATCTGTCGCCCTAGCGATTCATTGAAGGGAAGAGGAAGGTTGAGGACGCCGGTGGCCATGGGCAAGAGAAACTCAGAGGCGGAGACATATGACGAACGAAGAAGACGAAGTGGTGAAAGAACGACAACGGCGATGTAACTTACCAAACCCTAGCCGTTTCCCTAATGAAACAAAACTCACAACCCTAAGAAATTTGTTAAGATGCTGGGCCTAACCCGTTTCTATGCTGAAGCCCAAGCGTTTTCCCAATTTACACCCCTCTCAATCCTAACACATGCCTATTCTGACTGGGCCATCCAAAACCTCTAAAGCCCATTTACCTTTTTTCTTCTCATTCAAACTAAAGCTTTTATTTTATTCTTCTCTTATATAACTTAACCAATTTCTCATATAAAGAAAATATATTACTAATACTTTTTTTTATTATACTAAATACATAAAAAAATAGTTTTTTAAGTTGAATATCTTTTTTTAAATAAAATAAAAAAAACTTTGTACATAAACCAAAAAATGTATAAATGATAATTTTCTCTAAAAAAGGCTTAAAACATTTTCTTTTTCTTTTCTTAAAAATCTTTTCTTTGTACATAAAGATATTAATTAAAATACATCAATTTTAATACATAAGAAAAATAGAATTTAAAACTTCTTTCTTTTAATTGAAACTCTTGTAAATACATAAAAAATACTTTTTTTAATATAAGACATTAATATATTAGAATTTGAACATTTTTTATATTTTTCTTTGTACATATTAACAAAAGATAATAATACTTAACAAATAAAATACTTGATAATTCATTAAGTTAAACATTTCTCACCTTGTAAATAAAATACATGTACACGTACACTTAGACAATACATTTCATGTTTGATACATTATACATTTGATATTCTTACACTCTGCTATACATTGATTATATTTTGATCGCAATTCGATTTGGTTGTAATTATCTAAGTCTCATCCCCATTTGTGAATTTGTACCCCCCACTCCCGGATACTATTTGTAATAGCGTAGACTTTAAATTCTTGCAATTTATCGCTTTCAAATTATACCATGGTTAGACCTAGGGTTTGCATGTACATAAAATCAAACGCTAGATAACCTAATACAAAGACAAATGCATGAAATCAATACACAATCACACTTGCACCCCCTAGGGTAATCCCACATGTTGCCTTCCAAAATGGGCCATGCTTGCACGTCGAGTTTCTTTGGCAAAACAAATTCAAATGATCATAAGTCCCTCTTTGACGCTTTCGAAAGTCGCCTACCAAAATGATCAAGTCCCTTTAAGCAAATTGCCAAAGACACTTGGCACCATTGCATTCATGGTCCATACGATGACCCGCGCCCGTCCCGTCAAACTTTCTAAACGCAAGATTGTCCACCTAATTCAATGGTGGAACAAAATTGTTAAAAGGGGTTGAAAACATAGAGAAAACCTTTGAGTACAATAGGGGTAGACAAAACTCTTAGTTACTTGAGATCAACTTGCAAAAACACTTGCCTCCTTTTCAAAAACCACACTTCATACACACTTTCAAACAAACTTCCAAAAACATTTTGAAACATCTTTTCAAAAAGATACACACTTTTGTAAAACACTCAAACACGAGTCAATTACAACGGTTGCCGAAACAAAGGCGTCTATTTCAAAAAACATTTTCAAAACACACACATACACCACAATTTCAAGCAATCGAAAATCAAGGCAAGTGATCTAAAAAACCAAGTAACTAAGAGCCCATGGATAACCATGGATGAAAAGGGTGCTAACACCTTCCCTTTTCATAATCTACCCCCCGAACCCACGAAATATCTCAAAAGGATTTTTCCTGTGCTTTTTAACCTTTCCTTTAGGATAAAATAAAAAGTCGATGGCGACTCTTGCTAAACCGAACAAGTGCGAATACAAACGCAAAACTCAAGTCATTTCTCCCACCGTATCACAGAACTGGCGACTCTGCTGGGGACTTATTTTTAAGTGGGTTTACCTTAGGGTTTAGATCACCTTTGTTTTCAATTGATTGCTTTGTTTGCTTTTACATTTGTGGGCTTTGCATCGGAGTTTCATAGATCCTAACCCGGATCTGGGGAATACCCTTTTAGGTAGCATAATCTGTGAGGGACCTGTCCGGCGTAGACCGACATGGGTGAAGCAGTGGCTACGTTGGTGTGGCACCTTAGTCTGTACCAATATCCCTTATGTTGCAACAAGGAGAATATGGGTCTTCTAAGGAGTCATCAAACACCAACCGACCTTAGAACCCTAAATTGACCAAACTTGGCCATAGAACAGTGGCAGTATGCTACACTCATTGAGGCTAAACTCTTGCGATGGTTCTGGCCGCAAGAAAAGATTCTGATGCTAGAGTTATGACCGATTGAGGGTAGTCAAGGATTTGAGATCCTCTAGAACCCGGTTACTTTTGATAGGAGAGGTTTTAACCAACGAAACTAAAAGAGGGTAATGCCTAAACTACATGCTGGCCTAAAACCTAAGGGTTGTCTTGTGTGACTTGTGTGCCTTATCATTATGAATACTTGTGGTGTGTTTCGTCATAGCATCATACCGTCATACCATTGCATGCATCCTGTATAAGGACTGACCCATTTCAAAGACAAGAGGGTTTCATCTTTGCTCTGTTTTGTAGGACATCATGATGCCCGTGCGTAGGAATACTATCCGGCTCAACTTTGTTCAACCACCAACTTTGCTCAAGGAATTGGTTGGTAGGATTCCAAACACTACTTCCTTTATCAAGAAGCATGGTTCTCTCCTCGGTTTGATCACTTCAAAGTGGGACTAACAACTGATAAGTATCCTGACCCAGTTTTATGATCCCCTGTATCATTGCTTCACCATTCAAGACTTCCAGCTGGTCCCTACCCTGGAAGAATTCTCTGACTTACTGGGTATCCCTGTTTTGGAGCAAACTCCATTCACTGGTTGGGAGAAGAATCTTAGGCCTGAAGAGGTTGCTGCAGTCCTGCCCTTGACCAAAGAGGAGGTAATGGCTAACTGGGAAACTAGAAGTGGAGTTAAGGGCTTTTTGGTTAAGTTTCTGGTTGGCAAAGCTAATGATTTTTGGAATGACTTAGACTTCAAGGCGTACGAAGACATTTTGGCTCTTTTGATCTATGGTCTGGTGTTGTTTCCAAATCCTGACACCTTTATCAGTATCTATGCCATCAGGATCTTCATGTCTCGGAATCCTGTACCCACTCTTTTGGGTGATATCCTGCAACAACTCTATGCTCGTACTTCCCGAAAACGGGGAACTCCGTGGTGTTGTGCTCCTTTGCTAGTGAGGTGGTTTATTTCGCACCTTCCTAAGTTCGTGCTGAAGAATGAAGAAGGAAAGGGTTGGGCTCATAGGTTAATGTCTCTCACTGATAATGACATCACTTGGACTCTCAGGGGTTTGGATGAGGTAGATGTTATTGATCGTTGCGGCGAATACCCTAATGTTCCATTGATCGGCACTCAGGGAGGAATTTCTTATAATCCATGTTTAGCTCTCCGTCAGTTTGGAAGGGCCAGGAGAGCAGGGCCTCATGAGATGTTGGTTCCTCACTTCCATTTTGAATTTCAGGTAGACAGTGACGAACTACGCCATGGATTCATTAAGGCTTGGGGCAGAATTCACAAAGCTGACCCACATGAGTTGGGACCAAAGACATCTCTACCAATGGAACCCTATTGCAGATGGGTCCGCATCCGTGCTCAGAAGTTAGGTATGCCGTATGAAGCTGTCAGACCTGTCATTCTTGAATCTCTTGGTGAAGAAGGAGTGCCTCCAACTGTCCTCCCTCCTCAGATACCCGCTGATGTTGATACACTGAAGAGATCTTGGGCGCAGCTAAAGGAAGAACGGGATTTTTATCGGGAAAAGTTCAACGAACAGGAACGGAAGATCCAGAAGCTGACTAAGCAATTGGAGAAAGAGCGGACCCTGAATAACTATATCCGCACTGAGAAGAGGAGGCCATGGGAGCACTGATGGGCTTTGGATGTTTCTTTTACAACTTTTATTTCCTTTTCAGTATTTTCATTCTTGTAATGCCTAAGGGCCAACTGTTGAACAATTTAAAGTTTGAATCTAATGAAGTGTGTTTCCTTTTTGTCTACAAAGTTGAATCCCGATTATCTTTGAAAACATAAATCATACGCATTTCATTGCATCATGTGCATAACAGGTACCCTTCTTCTACAGGTTGCTTAATCTTCTTCGCTGTTTATTTCAGCACTCAATCATCATGTCTTCCGAGCCTACTACCGAGCAAGCTATCAAGGCCCTCCAGGCCCAGAACTCCCAGTTTCAGGAGATGGTCATGAGCTTAGCCCAAGGTCAACAAGAGTTGAAGGCTCTGCTCCTGAAGAAGAAGAAGAAGAAGAATAAGAAGAGGACTGCGTTGTTCAACATTGGACGCAGGTTTGGGAATACACTCCATAATGAGGCCGATCAAGCTACTTCCTCTGCAGAGAAGGATAGTCCCCAAGGGGGAAGGGCTCCTAGTCCTGCAGTCTCCGACAACGAGACGGATTACAACGACGAACAGTACCCTCCTGCTGCTGACAGATACAAAGAACTAGAGGACCGTTTAAGTGCCATGGAGATTCAAAAGGTGTCGGGGTTGGATTTCGGAGATTTAGGTTTATCTTCTGGGGTGGTGATCCCACACAAGTTCAAGGCGCCTGCCTTTGCAAAGTACGACGGGGCTTCTTGTCCCAAGCTGCATCTCAGGTCATATGTAAGGAAGATCCAACCTTACACTGCAGACAAGAACCTTTGGATTCATTTCTTTCAGGATAGCCTTTCGGGGTCTCAACTCGAATGGTTCTATCAGTTAGACGGAGCCAGTATCCGAAACTGGGAGGATTTGGCTGCTGCGTTTTATAGACAGTATCAATACAATTCTAACCTCACTCCCACGCGTACCCAACTTCAGGGTATGTCGCTGGGAACGGACGAAGGATTCAAGGAATATGCGCAAAAGTGGAGAGACTTGGCTGGAAGGGTGCAGCCTCCTTTGACTGACCGTGAACTTGTTGACATGTTTCTAGGGACCCTGTCTGGTCCATTCTTCAATCATCTGATTGGTAATTCCTCCGCTGGGTTTACAGATTTGATCTTGACTGGTGAAAGGATAGAAGCTGGTATCAAGTCAGGGAAAATACATAAAGGTGCCTCCGCGAGTACTGAGAAGAAGCCTTTCAAGAAGGAAGCTAGTGCGGTTTATGGTCCTAGAAGACAAGTTAAGCCGGAACGCCGCCAAGCTGTCAATGCATTGGTCATTTCAAAGCCTATTGCTGCTCCTCCGCAGTATAATCATCAAAGGGGTGAGAGGCCCAAAAGCCAGTACACTCGGCTTAACATGACCCTGTCTCAGATTTTGCCGCAACTATTATCAACCAACCTGGTAAATGTCAAAGAAGCTCCGAAGGTGGTGAATACAGCTTCTCCAAAATACAACCCCAACGCCCGTTGCGCTTATCACTCTGATAGCCCCGGGCATACTACAGATGATTGCTGGGCCCTAAGAAATAAGGTTCAAGACCTTATCGATGCCAAGGAAATACAATTCGAGGCGCCCGAGAGGCCAAATGTTATGACTGCTCCTATGCCCCAGCATGGAGTAAATGCCATTGAGGAAGACTTGTATGCTGTTTCGGTGGATGATGTTGCTACCCCTCTATTGACTGTTAAGGGGAACCTGTTGTTAGCCGGTTTATTTCCGGGTTGTAGCAAGGGTTGCCTCCTGTGTGTTGTTACCCCTACCGGTTGTCCGCTGCTGAAGTCAGGTATCCAAAGCCTGATGGATAGCAAAGAGATTCTGTTCAAGAAGACCGTTGTTCCTTTTGTTTCCGCTGAAGAAGTATCTGTCGTCACAATTTTCAACAATCCTACCAAGGCTCCCCTGAGGAAGCCAGTCAAAATCATGTCTGTTGCACCTATAACCATTACTGTTCCGGGGCCAATCCCCTACAAGTCTGATAAGGCTGTCCCATGGCACTACGGGGCAGATGTGTATGTGCTTGGAGTGAAGCAGGAGTTCAATACCGGTACCAGTATCAGTAACATCACTGGTCCCGCCAAAGTTACTCGCAGTGACAGGCTTTTCTCGCCTGACATTGCACCACCAGTTATCCGAAAACCTCTTATCATCACACCCGCAATTGTGCATGTTTCCCTTCCAAATCAAGTTCTTGTGTTTACCCCTGCCGCCGAGTCCTCTGATGCTCGGGGCAAAGGAGTTTCTACCGATTTGCCTGCCCGGACGGAGGCACCGAAAACGACCGCTGTTGAAGCCTCCCAGCAAGAGATGGAGGAAATCCTCAAGATTATTAAGAAGAGCGACTTCAACGTCGTTGAGCAGCTGGGGCATACCCCCTCTGTGATCGGTGGATCTGGAACTGACTGTTTAACGCTGGTTCGCGAAATGTCGCGGAAGCAAGAGTCGCCACCGTCTTTTATTTTCTCCAATATGGAAAGGACAAAAGCACAGAAAAATTCCTTATTGAGATTAGCTCTCGGTTCGGGAGGTAGATTTATAGAAAGGGAAGGTGTTAGCACCCTTTCTATCCATGGTTATCCATGGGCTCTTAGATACTTGCTCATTTGTGTTTTCAAAATGTTTGTTTGTTTTTCAAGGTGAGTGGGTTTGAAAAAGTTCCGTTTAAAATTTCAGTTCGACTCTTGTATCAGTCCTCAAGAGTGTTTGAAAAGTTGTTTTTGAAAGCTTTTTGCAAAGTGTCGGTGTGAAAAGAAGTTTTTGTTTTGTTTTGAATTAGAGCAAGTATCTACGAGTCATCTACCTACCCTAAGGAATTAGTCTGTGTAAATGTCCTTAAGGTAGTGCCATCCCACCATTGAGAGGTGGGTAGCACCACCGTTGGAGGTGTTCGGGTCAATTCGAGTTTAGGGACAGTGTGGTCACCAGAGCAATAGTAGGACACCTTAGAAGCTACCCCCATGCCATGTTCATGGACATGAGGACTTACTAAAACGTCCTATACTCGACGACCACATTTCGAAGGCAAGGCAACAGTGAGGCGTACCCTAGGAGTGGTGTGTGAATTGTGTGTCATTTTCAGTTATTATTTGTCTTGTCGTGCATTTGGTGATCTACGCTTGTTTTTATTTGGGCATACATTCTTTCATGTGATTAACAGTTTAAAGGGTGCAGAAATTAAAATGCGGAAAAAGAAAGGTCCTACGCTATTACAAGGCGCGGGTCTACATCGCCAAATTAAACAAAGACCCGATTTGAAATAAAATGCTGAAAGTAAATGTCCTAATTATCTATTACAAGGCCTTGGGGCAAATACATTATATCCACAAAAGAAATAAAAATAAATGCGAAAAGAAATAAAAATCCAGAATGCGAGGGCGTTGGACCCTTTAAGGAAAATTAAATTGGAATTGAAAGTAATTAATGATTAAATAAAGAAAAGAACTTGTTTTTATGTTTTTTTTTGGTATTTATGAAATTTAATGAGAAAATTAATTATTATAGGAAACCCTAATTCTATACTATTTTTAATTTGTTAAAGAAAAAGAATTTAAGTCTAAACCTAATTTACTAATTGTTTAATTATAAGAGTATTTACAAAATTAATTAATAATTATAATAATAAGAAGGAAAATTATTTATTTAAGAAAAAAAAAGATGAAAATGTGACAAGCCCTAATTTCTACATTTTTTTTTAGTTTATTAAGAAAACATTAGAATTTAAAACCTAAATTAAAACTAAATTGATTATTAAATTTATTTACAAAATTAATAGAAATTAATATTAATAAAACATATTTTTTATTTTATGATTTTCTGGTTTTATTATGAAAAGAAAATTACTTGAAATAAATTAAATAAAAAAAGTGATCAAAAGAATTAAAAAAATGGAAAAGAAAAGAAAAGAGATTAAAAGATATACAAACATTGGGGGTGTCTGCCCAATTTGGAGGCTTATTGAAGTAGTTTGGCCCAAGAAATCTGGCCCTTTTTTACTTTCCAATGCTTGTACGCGTGTGGTTGACTGAGGGTGTACCTTGGAATTCATATCATGGCCTTCAGATTGAGATTGCTGGACATGTGGCAGACTTAGATGTGAAGCTGCATGGTAGACCCTGGGGCGTGTACTGCATGGAAGTACGTTAAAACAAAATATATTGAATAAGTGGGGGACCTGGGAATTGAACCCAGGTCCTAATGCTTGCAACCATTCCTTTCCACCAACTGAGCCAGCGTGTTTATTCATATGTAATATAATAAGAAAGTATAATATGGAAGAAACGTCCACTATGCTGAGAAGCGCGCCAAACATTCAAACGGACCAACCACCTTCAGCCACGCCAGCATCTTCTTCGTTCTACCTGAAAATAACAAATAGATAGCGGGGGTTTTAAACCCCCACTAAATGGTACCTGCGAAAAATAGCGAACAGCATATGGTGAAAAAGAAAAAGGGCGCGAGGGTTAATTTCTATTCGTTGGAAGGTCCTGGTTTCAATGGTGTTGGTCTCATGGTCCAATTTTTCCAGATGAAGGAAACCCCAATTCATAGCTTCTGCAACCCTAGAAAATTTCCATGGCAACTTTGGATACAGATGATATTAACTCAATTCAATGGCACCATTAGCTTCAGTATGATCATATTAGTGTAAAACAACATTCAAAGCGTATGAAAAATGCATGTATATTGAGATACGATTATGAAAAAGTTTGAGAAAAGTGTGACTTCAATATACCAATTCCTTGCGCGTGGAGGGTTGATTTTGATTGGAATAGCTTCCTGGATGTGTCAGGAGTGCAATGGAATATTTCTTTTTCTTTGAAACGTGCTCTATGTGTGTTTTCAGTTTTGAAATTTTTGAGAGAAAAGTGCAAAGTGTTCTTTTAGTTTGGGTGCAGCTTGCTCCTCCTTTTGATTAGGGTTGTGTTTGTATATGTATGAGGAATGATTTAGGTTCACAAAACAAGTCCAAAATCCATGTTTTAATGCTTTTCAAATTTGTGATTTTCCATGATCTTTTTCAATCTTTTTTCCATCAAAACATTGCCAATCATGGGAGATTCTTGCCTTTTTGAGTATGCACGAAATATTGAGGCCTTAATGAGAGAATATGCTGCACAAAAGGATTTGGAAAATATGTTTTAGCATTTTTCTTATATTTAATTTTAATTAAATGAATTAATAGGATAATAAACTCAATTAATTAATTAAAAATAAGAAAATAACTCCCCTTTGGGTCAATGGGTCGTGCATAGCTTTTGGGTGATGATTCTTGGAAGAAATTGTGGCCCATTAGCAATTTTGAGGCATTTGAAGCAAAGTTGACTTTTCAAAATTCCCAAAAATTTCCCAACTTCCACAAGGCATATCTTGCTCAATGTTTAAGCTTTGATCATGTTCTTGGACATTTTGGAAAGGTCTTGAAGTCCTCTAACCAATGCCTTTGGTCCCATGTCATTTTGATTTACCAATCTCAAGTTATGGTCTTTGACTTAAAGTGCCTTTTTGTTGACTTTTGAAAATGACCTATAATGTTGAGATTGATAACTTTTTGTGAGAGCATTTCTTGGACTTGAAGTGTGAAGAGGAGTTGTAGGAAATGTCATTCTCTTCAAAATGAGCTTGGGATGGAATTTTTCTGATAAACCATGTTGAAGTTATGCCCTGGTCAATTTGCAGTTGACTTTTTCAACTGTCCAAATATAAAAACTTTTGCATCTTGAGATTTTTTGAGCCATACTTTGAGAATCATGATCAAGAATTGATCAAATGATGTTTGTGGCTTAAAAATAAGATGTTGACCAAAAATCTTGACTTTTGACTGTCAAATGACCATTTTGCCCCTGCAGTTGACTGTTGAGCAATTAGGGTTTTTGACTGTGCAATTTTGTGCTGTGAGTCTTGAAACTTGGCATAAGGATGCTTGACCATGTTTGTAGGCATGTGGGACTTGTTTGGACCCTTGGAAACTTCAATTTCTTTGCCATAATCAAAACCCTAATTTTTGACTGTTAGGAGGCCATTGAACTGTGCAACCCTTGAGAGATTTTGAACCTTGATCTTGGCAAATCTTGAAGAAAATGGGAGGGAAAATTTTGGGGTACAACAGTTGCCCCTGTTCAATCTTCTTAGACCTGAGGATGTAGATTGGCTGACGTGCCTTTCGTAATCCGAAGGTGGAAGATGATTGAACACTAGAGTGCCCAGAAATTTGCGCTCACATGTTAGCAGTGTGATGATGGGAATGGGCTTACAGATGCCATTTGGAGATTGATGGGTAGGAAGATGGGCTTACAGATGCCATGTTGAGAGGTTATGGATAGGTGGATGGGCTTATAGATGCCATCTGGGTGTCGATCGCGTAAGAGATTCCTTAGCGAGAACTTGCGTACCTGAAAAAAGAAAATGATTACCTGGCCGGTTACAGGAGCTGGTCTTCAAACTCTTTGTGTAGATGCGTTCTGGCTGGTTACAAGAATTGAATCTTTAAACTCTTCAGGCGCACCCTTAGCAGGATGATGAATGGATCAGGGACGATTACTACCTCAACAGTAATGATGAGAGAACCTGGGGCGATTACTACCTCAACAGTAACGATGAGAGAACCTGGGGCGATTACTACCTCAACAGTAACAATGAGAGAACCTGGGGCGATTACTACCTCAACAGTAACGATGAGAGAACCTGGGGCGATTACTACCTCAACAGTAACGATGAGAGAATCTTGGATGTCTTCTACTGAGTCTTCATCAGGAAAATCTTTAGGAATCGATTTAACTGGAATAGAGAAGGCCTTTGACTGGATCGGCATCAGAAAAATCTTTAGGAGTCGATTTAACTGAACCAGGCAAGGTCTTGAAATAACTTCAAACTGGATAAGAATCAGAAAAATCTTAAGGTCGATTTGACTGAACCAGAGAAGGCCTTTGACTGGATCGGCATCAGAAAAATCTTTAGGAGTCGATTTAACTGAACCAGGCAAGGTCTTGGAATCTTCAACTGGATAAGAATCAGGGAGATCTTAGGGTCGATCTGACTGAACCAGAGAAGGCCTTTGACTGGATCGGCATCAGAAAAATATTTAGGAGTTGATTTAACTGAACCAGGCAAGGTCTTGGAATCTTCAACTGGATAAGAATCAGGGAGATCTTAGGGTCGATCTGACTGAACCAGAGAAGGTCTTGGATTAACTTTGACTGGATAAGAATCAGAAAAATCTTAGAGTCGATTTAACTGAACCAGACGAAAGTCTTGGATTGGCTTTGACTGGATAAGAATCAGGGAGATCTTAGGGTCGATCTGACTGAACCAAACTAAAGTCTTGGAATAACTTCAACTGGATAAGAATCAGAAAAATCTTAGGGTTGATTTATCTGAACCAGAGAAGGTCTTGGACATAGCTGAGAACTTGACTGGATCTTTCCTGAAAGGTAAAGGTCAGTCATATGCAATGCATGATATGGATCAAGCAATGATGTTCTCAACATAAATGAGATTGTATGTTCATGATGTGTATATGCATGCTATAATGTATGGAAATGCGATGTTTATGAATGTATGTTTTTGTCTATGAAAGTAAATCCTTGACGGGTGCTGGGAAGTCACATCCTGGGCTGATGTTAGAGAATAGTGCTTTGTTGTTTCCGTTGGGGATGATAGTTGCAAGAACACCGGTAGGAGAAGATAACTCCGTTAGGGAATAAACTTGGCGAATGGATTACTCTGCGGGGAGAAAATTATTCTAGCGATCTTGCTGGGGAGCAATACTCTGTGGGGAGAAAGGTACTTTGCTGGAATGTTGATGGTAACTTTGTTGGGGATACCGTTGATGTTGGAAGTGTTAATAGACTTCGCTGGGGATAAGAAGACTTCGCCGAGGACGATCTTTCCGTGGCTTTTGGCTGAGGATAACCCAGTTATATCCTGGTGGGGAAATAACCTTTGAATAAAGTCGGGAGACGCGTTCGTGCTCTGTAGGGGATAAGCTTCCAGAATCTACTGGGGATAAGCTTCCTGCTGGGGGGATGATTCAAACTTTCTTGGGGAAATCTTGATTGGACTCTCCTGGGGAAATATTTGAGATATATTGGGGGAGTGGCTCCGCTGATTGTCTGATATACGCCGGGGAACAATCTTTGACCAAGACTGCCGGGGACGCTTGTTAGGAATGTCCGTATACTTTGCTGAGGAATGTTGAGATCTGCTGGAGGATACCCAACTTCCTTAAGGCTGATAGTATAACCTTGCTTGGGGAGAGTGCATTGACTTGCTGACTCACTCTCTGGGGAATTAAGATATATTGATTATGTTCTTCGGCTGAACCTACCTTGATACCTTGGTGGACAGAACAATTAGATAGCTTAGACCACTCATTATTGGCCTTGTTTCTAATGTTACCTGTAATTAATCCTTTGTTTCGTATGCAAATATTTATGAGTTAGCAATTAGTGTCAAATGCATATATCACAAATTGAACCTTGGACGTTCTTCGTAAAACAAAACAGAAAAGGAAAAACAATTGGTAATTTTAACTGAAAAGTGATTTTTGTATTGATTTTTGAATTTGCCTGTAAATAGGCATTTTATGTACAAGAGGTTGACGTCATAGTAAGAGAACGCCGCCGAATAAAAGAGTTTATACAAATTTGTACAAAGGGAAAACAAGACAGCTGTGTGTAAAGAATAATCCCACTGGGTTCCAACTATGCTATCGCCTTTATATTTTCGAGCGTCTCATCAATTGATGACCTAGTCGAGGATGAAGCTGATTGATCGATGCCGTCTGAACTTGATGTTGATACCGGATTCTAGATGCAAAGTGATCCAATGAGACATAGTATTACGCTTTATCCCTAACTTTTGCCTGGACCGCCCTTTCAAGTTTTCAGTCCACCGGGATACCCATTCTTGCCCAAGCCGCCTTTTCAGGTTTTCGACTTGCCGGGTGTACAGATTTTTTTCATTTCATCCCCTCATTTTGCCCGAACCCTTTTGGTTCGCCGGAAAGCCCTAATTTTTGCCTAGGTATGTCAACCTAGCGGGTCTTTTTTCATGCGTAGTATCTTTTTACTATGTCTGTATTGGCGGGGTGAGGAAGGTCGTCACCATCCATGGTGGTTAGAATCATGGCTCCTCCTGAGAACACATGTTTAACCACAAATGGCCCTTCGTACGTAGGGGTCCATTTGCCCCTTGGGTCGCTCTGAGGAAGGATGATGCGCTTGATTACCAGATCCCCAACTTGACATTCTTGTGGTCTGACCTATTTGTTAAATGCCCTGATCATCCGTTTTTGGTACGTCTGACCTTGACAAATAGCAGCAAGTCTCTTTTCGTCGATTAAGTTTAACTGATCAAGTCGTGTCTGGATCCAATCATCTTCGCTCAGATCTGCATCCTTCATTATCCGGAGAGAGGGAATCTGCACTTCGATTGGTAAGACTGCCTCCATGTCGTAGACCAAGGAGAAGGGAGTTGCCCCAGTTGACGTCCTTGCTGAGGTACGGTACCCATGTAGAGAAAATGGTAACATCTCGTGCCAATCTTTATAGGTCACTGTCATCTTCTGCACAATTTTCTTGATATTCTTATTGGCTGCTTCTACAGCTCCATTCATCTTCGGCCGGTAAGGAGAAGAGTTGTGGTGCTGTATTTTAAACTGCTCGCAGAGCTCAGTGATCATCTTGTTATTGAGATTGGTACCGTTGTCTGTAATGATCCTTTCAGGGATGCCGTATCGACAGATCAGATTGTGATGAATGAACCGTGCCACAACATTCTTGGTTACTGTAGCATAGGAAGCTGCCTCAACCAGCTTCGTGAAGTAATCAATCACTACCAGGATGAAGCGATGCCCATTGGATGCTGTAGGTTTAATCTCGTCGATCATATCTATGCCCCACATTGCAAAAGGCCAAGGTGCAGTCAGAACATTTAGAGGAACTGGAGGAACATGCACCTTATCTGCATAAATCTGGCATTTATGACACGTCCGAGAATGCTGGTAACAATCGGCTTCCATTGTGGACCAAAAATACCCTGCCCGAAGGATTTTCTTCACCATAGTGTGTCCACTGGAATGTGTTCCAAAGGTACCCTCATGCAGCTCTGCCATGATCCTTTCTACTTCAGTCTTATCCATACAACGCAGTAAAGTCGAATCATGGTTTCGCTTGTACAGGATGCCGTTGTTGAGGAAGAACTTCGCTGCGAACCTTCTCAGAAACTTTTTATCATTGACAGATGCACCTTCAGGGTATTCCTGAGCTTCCAAGTATCTCTTCACCTCATGGTACCATGGTTTCTAAGTCACTACCTTAGCCTCGAGATCACAACAGTATGCCGGTTCGTCCAGTTTCCAGATGATGACCCGGGGAGCCTCATTATCCCATTTAACTTTGAACATGGAAGACATCGTAGCTAACGCGTCCGCCAACTAATTCTCCTCTCTTGGAAAATGTTCGAAAGTTATCTCTGTGAAGTGGGGGATCAAGGTCAACACACATTCTTTGTAAGGAATAAGATTCGGATGTTTCGTATCCCACTCTCCTTTGATCTGATTGATCACGAGAGCGGAATCTCCGAAGACACTCAGAAACTTGATCCTTAAGTCGATCGCAGCTTGAAGACCCATGATGCATGCCTCATACTCCGCCATGTTGTTGGTGCAGTTGAAACATAGCCGGGCAGTAAGTGGAGTATTAGTGCCTTGTGGGGATATGATCACAGCGCCAATACCGTTACCCAGAGCGTTGGAGGCTCCGTCAAAGTGCATAGACCACCGGGATCCTTCCTCAGGTCCTTCATCCGGTCCAGGTACTTCACAATCAGTCACTATCATGATACTCTCGTCTGGAAACTCGAAGTTCATTGACTGATAGTCGTCTACTGCCTGATGTGCCAAGTGGTCTGCCAATACACTTCCTTTGATGGCTTTCTGAGTCGTGTACTGGATGTCGTATTCTGTCAAGATCATTTGCCATCTTGCTATTCTCCCAGACAGAGCAGGCTTTTCAAATATGTACTTTATTGGATCCATCTTTGAGATCAACAAGGTAGTGTGAGTCAGCATATACTGTCTCAGCCAGCGAGCAGCCCATACCAAAGCGCAGCAAGTTTTCTCGAGCAGTGAGTATCGGGTCTCACAGTCAGTAAACTTTTTGCTAAGGTAATAAATGGCGTGCTCTTTTCGGCCAGACTCGTCATGCTGCCCCAGCACATACCCCATTGAGTTGTCAAGTACTGTCAGGTATAGTATCAGAGGTCTCCCTTCAACCGGTGGCATAAGGATGGGTGGTTCTTGGAGATACTCTTTGATTCTGTCAAAAGCGGCCTGACATTCATCATTCCAACGTACTACCTGATCTTTCTTCAGCAGCTTGAAGATTGGTTCACAGGTAGCAGTTAGGTGTGAGATGAATCGGGCAATGTAATTCAGGCGTCCTAAAAAGCCTCTGACCTCTTTCTCTGTCTTAGGAACTGGCATCTCCTGAATGGCTTTAACCTTAGCATGGTCCACTTGAATACCCTTATCACTTACAACGAAGCCCAGCAACTTTCCAGATCTTACCCCGAAGGTGCACTTGTTCGGGTTCAACCTCAGCTTGTACAACTTCAGACGGTCAAACAATTTCTGCAGATGGTCAAGGTGTTCCTCCTCAGTTTGGGACCTTGCAATCATGTCGTCGACGTACAATTCAATCTCATGATGGATCATGTCATGAAATAAAGCAACCATGGCACGTTGGTAGGTTGCCCCAACATTCTTCAACCCGAATGGCATGACCTTGTAGCAGAAGGTGCCCCACTGAGTAACAAAGGTAGTCTTTTCCATGTCTTCAGGAGCCATCTTAATCTGATTATAACCTGAAAAACCGTCCATGAAGGAGAACACCTTGTGCTGAGCAGTATTGTCAACAAGAACATCAATGTGAGGTAGGGGGAAGTCATCCTTGGGGTTGGCCCTGTTCAGATCCATGTAGTCAACACACATTCTGACCTTACCATCCTTCTTTGGTACTGGCACCACATTGGCAACCCACTGAGGGTAAGAAGTCACTGCAAGAAACCCGGCATCAAACTGTTTCATAACCTCGGCTTTAATATTCTCAGACATCTCAAGACGCATACGGCGGACCTTTTGCTTAACCGGAGGGCAGTCTTCCTTGGTAGGCAAATGATGGACCACAATGTCGGTATCCAGCCCATGCATGTCTTCGTAGGATCAGGCAAAGATCTCCACATAATCATGTAACATCTGAGTCAACCGTTGCTTCACGCTGAGCTCTAGGTTGGCACCAATCTTGACTTCCTTCCTATCTGTCTCGGTACCCAGATTTATTGTTTCCACTGGCTCTTCATGTGGTTGAATTGCCCTCTCTTCCTGGAGTAACAGTCTTGCAAGTTTTCCAAGCACTTCGCAATCATCTTCACCTTCGTCTTCGGCTAAGTTGATCGGATTTTCGAAGTCATAACTGGCAGTAGTAGAGTCGTTACCAGTGAGATCCAGAGTGGATTGAAACCTGTATGAGTGAGTGTGTGTAAATACAACTGTTTTGCAATATATAAAGAAAGGAAAGAAATAAAAAGAGTATAAGATTTGAAGTGCGAGAAAACGTCCAAGGTCTTTATTCATGATATATGAAATGACAATTAATATGCCCTCACAAACGAAGCCACGGTGCCCCGGGTAAGACACTGGACCATAGAGTTTCAATTCATTGTTTATTACAAATAACAAAAACAAAGGAATTCATTACTGCGTAACAAAAGTAACAGGTAGGTTGTCCTTTGCAGTCCAATTGCTAGGTCCACTGTCGGCCGTCGGATAAATCCAGCTGTCAAACTCAGATTCTTCCACCTCGTCATCATCCCTGATAGCATTCACTCCATGAGCAGGCAGGGGAGCTGTCACTACATTAGGCTTCTTAGGTGCCTCAAACTGTACCTCCTTTGCATCAATAAGGTCTTGCACCTTGTTCCTTAGGGCCCAGCAGTCATTAGTAGAGTGCCCCAGGCTATCGGAGTGATAAGCACAACGGGTATTTGGATTATATTTAGGAGAGGCAGTATTCACAACCTTCGGGGCCTCCCTGACAGTCACTAAGTTGGTGGATAGCAGCTGCGGCAAGATTTGTGACAAGGTCATACTCAGCTGGGTAAACTCTCTTCTGGGTCTTTCAGCCCTTTGTTGATTGGTTTACCGAGGAGCGGCAGCAGGTTTAGCAATCACCACCGTGTTGACAGACTGGCGGCGCTCTGGTTTATCTTGCCTTCTAGGCCCATACACAGCATTGGCCTCCTTCTTAAAAGGTTTCTTCTCAGAACTTGCAGATGCACCTTTCTGAATTTTACCGGACTTCATGCCAGCCTTTATTCTTTCCCTAGTCAGAATAAGGTCAGTGAACCCTGCAGATGAATTACCGATAAGATGATTGAAGAATGGCCCGGAGAGGGTTCCCAAGAACGTATCTACCAGCTCACGGTCAGTTAACGGAGGCTGCACCCTGCCAGCCAGATCCCTCCACTTCTGCGCATATTCTTTAAAACCTTCGCTTGATCCTAGCGACATACCCTGGAGTTGGGTACGTGTAGGAGCAAGGTCGGCATTATATTGATACTGCTTATAAAAAGCAGTAGCCAACTCCTCCCAGTTACGAACCTTGGTCCCATCCAGCTGATAGAACCATTCGAGATGAGTCCCTGAAAGACTCTCCTGGAAGAAGTGGATCCACAAGTTCTTGTCCACCGTGTACGGTTGAATCTTCCGCACATAGGATCTGAGGTGTAGCTTAGGGCAAGATGCCCCGTCATACTTGGTGAAAGATGGTGCCTTAAACTTGTGAGGAATGATCACACCAGTAGATAAACCTAAGTCTCCGAAATCCAATCCAGGCACTTGTTGAATCTCCATGGCGTTCAGACGGTCTTCCAACTGCTTGTATCTGTCTTCAGCCGGAGGATACTGTTCCTCATTAAAATCAGTCTCGTTGTCAGAGACTACCAGACTTGGAGCCTTTCCCCCTTGGGGACTGTCTTTGCCTACAGAAGAACCAGCTTCCTCATTCTGCAGAGTGTTACCAAACCTCCGGCCCGAGTTGAAAAGAACAATTCTCTTCTTCTTCTTCTCCTTCTTCAGGAGCAAAGCCTTCAGCTCTTCTTGGCCTTGAGCCAAACCCATGATCAGCTCTTGAAATTGTGTGTTCTGCGCCTGAAGGGCCTTGATAGACATCTCGGTTGATGATTCAGGGTTCATGATGCTGAAATAAACAGCGAAGAACAGTAAGCAACCTGAAAAGAAGAGTACCTGTTATGCACATGATGAATGGAATGCGTATGATTTATGTTTTCAAAGACAATCAGGAATCAACTTTGTAAACAAAAAGGAACACACTTCATTAGATTCAACTTTGAAATTTAAATTGTTCGACAGGTTGCCCTTAGGCGTTACATAGAAATGGAAATACTGAAAAAGGAAATAAAACTGTAAAAGAACATCCAAAGCTCATCATTGATCCCAGGGTCTCCTCTTCTCAGTACGGATGTAGTCATTCAGAGCTCGCTCATTCTCCAACTGCTTTGTCAGCTTCTGGATCTTCAATTCCTGCTCGTTGAACTTTTCTCGATAAGAATCCCGTTCTTCTCGCAGTTGCGACCAAGACCTCTTTAATGTCTCATAATCAGTAGGTATCTGAGGAGGGAGGACAGTTGGAGGAGCCCCATCTTTGTCAGGATACTCAAGAATGACGGGTCTGACAGCTTCGTATGACATACCTAACTTCTGAGCACGGATGCGAACCCATTTGTAGTAGGCTTCCATAGGTAGAGAAGTCTTTGGCCCCAAGTCTTGTGGATAAGCTTTATGAATTCTGTCCCAAGCCTTGATGAACCTACGACGCAGCTCGTCACTATCCACCTGAAACTCAAAACTGATGTGAGGCACCAACATCTCATGAGGCCCTGCTCTTCTGGCCCTTCCAAACTGACGGAGCGCTAGACATGGATTGTAATAGATTCCTCCTTGAGTACCAATCAAAAGAACATTAGGGTATTCTCCGCAACGATCAATAACAGCTATCTCATCCAAACCTCTGAAAGTCCAAATGATGTCTTTATCAGTGAGAGACATTAACCTATGAGCCCAACCTCTTCCTTCTTGGTTCTTCAGCACGAACTTAGGGAGGTGCGAAATAAACCACCTCACCAACAAAGGGATACAACACCACAGAGTTCCTCGTCTTCGGGCAGTACGAGCATAAAGTTGTTGCAGGATGTCACCCAAGAGAGTGGGCACAGGATTCTGAGACATGAAGATCCTTATGGCAGTGACATTGACGAAGTTGTCAGGATTAGGAAACAAGACTAGCCCATAGATTAAGAGAGCCAAGATGTCTTCATATTCCCTAAAGTCCAAGTCATTCCAGAAACTGTTAGCTTTACCAATCAGAAACTTGGCCAAGAAACCCTTAACTCCGCTTCTAGTTACCCAGTTGTCCATTACTTCTTGATGGGTCAAGGGAAGAGCTGCAGCAACCTCCTCAAGCCTGAGGGTCTTTTCCCAACCAGCGTAAGGAGTCTGATCCAAGATAGGGATACCAAGCAAATCAGAGAATTCTTCCAGGGTAGGGACCAGCTGGAAGTCTTGAAAGGTGAAGCACTGGTACAGAGGGTCATAGAACTGGGTCAGGACACTCGTCAACTATTGATCCCGCTTTGCCGTGACTTAACTGAGAAGAGAACCATGCCTCTGGATGAAGGATGTAGTATTTGGAATTCTGCTAACCAATTCTTCAAGTAACTCAGGTGGGTGAACAAAGTTGAACCGGATAGTATTCCTTCGCATATGCATCATGATATCCTACAAAACAGAGCAAAGGTGAAACCCTCTTGTCTTTGAAATGGTCATTCCTTATGCAGGATGCATGCAATGCTCATGATGTTATGATGTTATGATAAAGCACACCACAAATATTTACAAGGCAAACATGATAAGGCACACAAGTCACACAAGACAAGCCCTTAAAGTTTAGGCCAGCATGGGGTCTAGGTATTACCCTCTTTCAGTTTGTTGGTTCATACCTGTCCTATCAAAAGTAACCGGGTTCTTAGAGGATCCCAATATCACTGACTACCCTCAATCGGTCATAACTCCAGCATCGCAATCTTTTCTTGCGGCCAGAACCATCTCGAGAGTTTAGCCTCAATGGGCGTAGCATACTGCTACTGTTCTATTGGCCAAGTTGTGTCATTTAAGGTTCTAAGGTCGGTTGGTGCTTAATGACTCCTCAGAAGACCCATATTCTCCTCGTTGCAACACAAGGGATATCGGTACAGACCAAGGTGTCACACCAACGTAGCCACTGTTTCACCCATGTCGGTCTACGCCGGACAGGTCCCTCACAGCTTATGCTACCTAAACAGGGTATCCCCAGATCCGGGTTAGGATCTATGTAACTCCGATGCAACCCACAATTTAAAGCAAACAAGTCAAAACAATTGAAAACACAGTTATGAACTATCCTAAGGTACACCTCACTTTAAGAGTCCCCAGCAGAGTCGCCAGTTCTGTGATCGATGGATCTGGAACTGACTGTTTAACGCTGGTTCACGAAATGTCGTGGAAGCAAGAGTCGCCACCGTCTTTTATTTTCTCCAATATGGAAAGGACAAAAGCACAGAAAAATTCCTTATTGAGATTAGCTCTCGGTTCGGGAGGTAGATTTATAGAAAGGGAAGGTGTTAGCACCCTTTCTATCCATGGTTATCCATGGGCTCTTAGATACTTTCTCATTTGTGTTTTCAAAATGTTTGTTTGTTTTTCAGGGTGAGTGGGTTTGAAAAAGTTCCATTTAAAATTTCAGTTCGACTCTTGTATCAGTCCTCAAGAGTGTTTGAAAAGTTGTTTTTGAAAGCTTTTTGCAAAGTGTCGGTGTGAAAAGAAGTTTTTGTTTTATTTTGAATTAGAGCAAGTATCTACGAGTCATCTACCTACCCTAAGGAATTAGTCTGTGTAAATGTCCTTAAGGTAGTGCCATCCCACCATTGAGAGGTAGGTAGCACCACTGTTGGAGGTGTTCGGGTCAATTCGAGTTTAGGGACAGTGTGGTCGCCAGAGCAATAGTAGGACACCTTAGAAGCTACCCCCATGCCATGTTCATGGACATGAGGACTTACTAAAACGTCCTATACTCGACGACCACATTTCGAAGGCAAGGAAACAGTGAGGCGTACCCTAGGAGTGGTGTGTGAATTGTGTGTCATTTTCAGTTATTATTTGTCTTGTCGTGCATTTGGTGATCTACGCTTGTTTTTATTTGGGCATACATTCTTTCATGTGATTAACAGTTTAAAGGGTGCAGAAATTAAAATGCGGAAAAAGAAAGGTCCTACGCTATTACAAGGCGCGGGTCTACATCGCCAAATTAAACAAAGACCCGATTTGAAATAAAATGCTGAAAGTAAATGTCCTAATTATCTATTACAAGGCCTTGGGGAAAATACATTATATCCACAAAAGAAATAAAAATAAATGCGAAAAGAAATAAAAATCGAGAATGCGAGGGCGTTGGACCCTTTAAGGAAAATTAAATTGGAATTGAAAGTAATTAATGATTAAATAAAGAAAAGAACTTGTTTTTATGTTTTTTTTGGTATTTATGAAATTTAATGAGAAAATTAATTATTATAGGAAACCCTAATTCTATACTATTTTTAATTTGTTAAAGAAAAAGAATTTAAGTCTAAACCTAATTTACTAATTGTTTAATTATAAGAGTATTTACAAAATTAATTAATAATTATAATAATAAGAAGGAAAATTATTTATTTAAGAAAAAAAAAGATGAAAATGTGACAAGCCCTAATTTCTACATTTTTTTTAGTTTATTAATAAAACATTAGAATTTAAAACCTAAATTAAAACTAAATTGATTATTAAATTTATTTACAAAATTAATAGAAATTAATATTAATAAAACATATTTTTTATTTTATGATTTTCTGGTTTTATTATGAAAAGAAAATTACTTGAAATAAATTAAATAAAAAAAAAGTGATCAAAAGAATTAAAAAAATGGAAAAGAAAAGAAAAGAGATTAAAAGATATACAAACATTGGGGGGTGTCTGCCCAATTTGGAGGCTTATTGAAGTAGTTTGGCCCAAGAAATCTGGCCCTTTTTTACTTTCCAATACTTGTACGCGTGTGGTTGACTGAGGGTGTACCTTGGAATTCACATCATGGCCTTCAGATTGAGATTGCTGGACATGTGGCAGACTTAGATGTGAAGCTGCATGGTAGACCCTGGGGCGTGTACTGCATGGAAGTACGTTAAAACAAAATATATTGAATAAGTGGGGGACCTGGGAATCGAACCCAGGTCCCAATGCTTGCAACCATTCCTTTCCACCAACTGAGCCAGCGTGTTTATTTATATGTAATATAATAAGAAAGTATAATATGGAAGAAACGTCCACTATGCTGAGAAGCGCGCCAAACATTCAAACGGACCAACCACCTTCAGCCACGCCAGCATCTTCTTCGTTCTACCTGAAAATAACAAATAGATAGCGGGGGTTTTAAACCCCCACTAAATGGTACCTGTGAAAAATAGCGAACAGCATATGGTGAAAAAGAAAAAGGGCGCGAGGGTTAATTTCTATTCGTTGGAAGGTCCTGGTTTCAATGGTGTTGGTCTCATGGTCCAATTTTTCCAGATGAAGGAAACCCCAATTCATAGCTTCTGCAACCCTAGAAAATTTCCATGGCAACTTTGGATACAGATGATATTAACTCAATTCAATGGCACCATTAGCTTCAGTATGATCATATTAGTGTAAAACAACATTCAAAGCGTATGAAAAATGCATGTATATTGAGATACGATTATGAAAAAGTTTGAGAAAAGTGTGAGTTCAATATACCAATTCCTTGCGCGTGGAGGGTTGATTTTGATTGGAATAGCTTCCTGGATGTGTCAGGAGTGCAATGGAATATTTCTTTTGCTTTGAAACATGCTCTATGTGTGTTTTCAGTTTTGAAATTTTTGAGAGAAAAGTGCAAAGTGTTCTTTTAGTTTGGGCGCAGCTTGCTCCTCCTTTTGATTAGGGTTGTGTTTGTATATGTATGAGGAATGATTTAGGTTCACAAAACAAGTCCAAAATCCATGTTTTAATGCTTTTCAAATTTGTGATTTTCCATGATCTTTTTAATTCTTTTTTCCATCAAAACATTGCCAATCATGGGAGATTCTTGCCTTTTTGAGTATGCACGAAATATTGAGGCCTTAATGAAAAAATATGCTGCACAAAAGGATTTGGAAAATATGTTTTAGCATTTTTCTTATATTTAATTTTAATTAAATGAATTAATAGGATAATAAACACAATTAATTAATTAAAAATAAGAAAATAACTCCCCTTTGGGTCAATGGGTCGTGCATAGCTTTTGGATGATGATTCTTGGAAGAAATTGTGGCCCATTAGTAATTTTGAGGCATTTGAAGCAAAGTTGACTTTTCAAAATTCCCAAAAATTTCCCAACTTCCACAAGGCATATCTTGCTCAATTTTTAAGCTTTGATCATGTTCTTGGACATTTTGGAAAGGTCTTGAAGTCCTATAACCAATTCCTTTGGTCCCATGTCATTTTGATTTACCAATCTCAAGTTATGGTCTTTGACTTAAAGTGCCTTTTTGTTGACTTTTGAAAATGTCCTATAATGTTGAGATTGATAACTTTTTGTGAGAGCATTTCTTGGACTTGAAGTGTGAAGAGGAGTTGTAGGAAATGTCATTCTCTTCAAAATGAGCTTGGGATGGAATTTTTCTGATAAACCATGTGGAAGTTATGCCCTGGTCAATTTGCAGTTGACTTTTTCAACTGTCCAAATATAGAAACTTTTGCATCTTGAGAATTTTTGAGCCATACTTTGAGAATCATGATCAAGAATTGATCAAATGATGTTTGTGGCTTAAAAATAAGATGTTGACCAAAAATCTTGACTTTTGACTGTCAAATGACCATTTTGCCCCTGCAGTTGACTGTTGAGCAATTAGGGTTTTTGACTGTGCAATTTTGTGCTGTGAGTCTTGAAACTTGGCATAAGGATGCTTGACCATGTTTGTAGGCATGTGGGACTTGTTTGGACCCTTGGAAACTTCAATTTCTTTGCCAGAATCAAAACCCTAATTTTTTACTGTTAGGAGGCCATTGAACTGTGCAACCCTTGAGAGATTTTGAACCTTGATCTTGGCAAATCTTGAAGAAAATGGGAGGGAAAATTTTGGGGTACAACACCCTCCAAGATCTCCATGCTATCATTGCTGCTATGCTCAGAGGCCCATGCCAAGGCCCTGATTTCATTTCTGAAGACGGCCCATGTGCCGCAAGAGACATCTGCAGATCAATTCACTGACTGTGTGGCCAATTTGACAGCTGACAATGGTTTGGGTTTCTCGGATGCTGATCTTACCGCCAAGGGAAAGAACCACAATGATGCCCTGCATGTCTCCATAGAATGCAGGGGAACTACTCTCGCACACGTGTTGGTGGACACCGGTTCTTCCCTGAATGTATTGCCCAAGAAGGCCTTAGACCGGTTGGATTGTGAGGGCCTGGAATTGAAGCCTAGTAACATCATTGTTAGAGCCTTCGACGGTTCTAAGAGGATGGTGCTTGGTGAGGTAGACATTCCTATTCGCGTGGGTTCCCAAGTCTTTGACTCAACGTTCTATGTGATGGATATTCGTCCATCTTATTCCTGTTTGCTGGGACAACCTTGGATTCACAAAGCGGGGGCTGTGACCTCCACTCTACACCAGAAGCTCAAATACCCTGTCAGAGGGGAGATTGTTACTGTGCAGGGGGAGGAAGAATACATGGTTAGTCATCTGAATTCCTTCCGGTATATTGAGATGGACGTGGAGTTTATTGAAACCCACTTTCAACATTTTGAAGAGGTACCTCCAACATTGGCGTCAGTTGAGGCAGTGATTGAAGAGGACTTTCCTTTGAAGATGGCTTCCTTGAAGGATGCCCGGGCTGTGATTGAGAAAGGCGAGTGCGCCAACTGGGGTCGACTTCCTGACTTCACTCCAAAGACTGACAAGTTTGGGCTGGGCTTCACTGCAGAGGCTCAGAGGACTGTTCGCAAAGCAAGGATCGGAAAACCTCCGGTATTCATCACCAACCCGGGAGTGAATGCTATTGAGGACGACGTAGAGGAAGCGGAATTTGACAGCTGGATCTACCCGACAACCGACAATGGACCAAGCAACTGGACGGCAAAAGATTTTACACCTATTACTTTTGTCACTCAGTAATGAACTCTTTTGTTTTCAATTTGTAACAAACAATATGTTGAAACTTTTATAGCGCGGTGTCCTACCCGGGGCACCGTGGCTCCATTTATGAGGGCTTTTTGTATGACATTTCATATATCATTAATCAAAACATTGGACGTTTGTTGCATTTCAAATCTTGTGCTCTTTTTCTTTCTTTATCATATATTGTGAAACAGCTATATTTACACACACTCACTTATACAGGTTCCAATCCACTCTGGATCTCACTGGTAACGACTCTGCTACTGCCAGTTATGACTTCGAAAATCCGATCAACTTAGCCGAAGACGAGGGTGAAGATGATTGCGAAGTGCCTGGTGAACTCGCAAGACTGCTACTCCAGGAAGAGAGGACCATTCAGCCGCATGAAGAGCCAGTGGAAACGGTAAATCTGGGTACTGAGACAGATAGAAAGGAAGTCAAGATTGGTGCCAGTCTGGAGCTCAGTGTGAAACAACGATTGATTCAGATGTTGCATGACTACATGGAAATCTTTGCTTGGTCTTACGAAGACATGCCTGGTTTGGATGCCGACATCGTGGTTCACCACCTGCCTACCAAGGAAGATTGCCCTCCGGTAAAACAGAAGGTCTGCCGCATGCGTCCAGAGATGTCCAAGAAAATCAAAGCCGAGGTTATGAAACAATTTGATGTCGGGTTTCTAGAAGTGACTTCTTACCCTCAGTGGGTTGCCAACGTGGTGCCGGTACCGAAGAAAGATGGTAAGGTCAGAATGTGTGTCGATTACAGGGATCTGAACAGGGCCAGCCCCAAGGATGACTTCCCCTACCTCACATTGACGTTCTTGTTGATAATACCGCACAACATAAGGTCTTCTCCTTTATGGATGGGTTCTCCGGTTATAATCAGATCAAGATGGCCCCTGAAGATATGGAAAAGACTACCTTTGTTACTCAGTAGGGCACCTTCTGTTACAAGGTCATGCCTTTTGGGTTGAAAAACGCTAGGGCAACCTACCAACGTGCCATGGTTGCTTTATTTCATGATATGATCCATCACGAGATAGAAGTGTACGTCGATGATATGATTGCAAGGTCTTAAACTAAGGAGGAACACCTTGACCATCTCCGGAAGCTGTTTGACCGTCTGAAGTTGTACAAGCTGAGATTGAACCCGAACAAGTGCACCTTTGGGGTAAGATCTGGAAAGTTGCTAGGCTTCGTCGTAAGCGACAAGGGTATTCAAGTGGACCCTGCCAAGGTTAAAGCCATTCAAGAGATGCCAGTTCCTAAGACAGAGAAAGAAGTCAGAGGCTTTCTAGGACATCTGAATTACATTGCCCGATTCATCTCGCATCTAACTGCTACCTGTGAACCAATCTTCAAGCTGCTAAAGAAAGATCAGGTAGTACGTTGGAACGATGAATGTCAGGCCGCTTTTGAAAAGATAAAAGAGTATCTCCAAGAACCACCCATCCTCATGCCACCAGTGGAAGGGAGACCTCTCATACTATACTTGACAGTGCTTGATAACTTAATGGGGTGTGTGCTGGGGCAACATGACGAGTCTGGCCGAAAAGAGCACGCTATTTATTACCTGAGCAAAAATTTTACCGACTGTGAGACTCGGTACTCACTGCTCGAGAAAACTTGTTGCGCTCTGGTATGGGCTGCTCGCCGGCTGAGACAGTATATGTTGACTCACACTACTCTGTTGATTTCAAAAATGGATCCAATCAAGTACATATTCGAAAAGCCTGCTCTGTCCGGAAGAATAGCAAGATGGCAAATGATCTTGACGGAATATGACATCCAGTACACAACTCAAAAAGCAATCAAAGGAAGTGTATTGGCAGACCATTTGGCGCACCAACCTGTGGACGATTACCAGTCGTTGAACTTTGAATTTCTGGACGAAGATATCATGGTAGTAACTGATTGTGAAGTACCTGGACCGGATGAAGGACCCGAGGAAGGATCTCGATGGTCTATGCACTTTGACGGAGCCTCAAACGCTTTGGGTAATGGTATCGGCGCTGTGATCATATCCCCTAAAGGCACTCATACTCCACTCACTGCCCGACTATGTTTTAACTGCACCAACAACATGGCGGAGTATGAGGCATGTATCATGGGTCTTCAAGCTACAATTGACTTAAGGATCAAGTTTCTGAGTGTATTCGGAGATTCTGCTCTCGTAATCAATCAGGTCAAAGGCGAGTGGGATACGAAACACCCAAATCTTATTCCTTACAAGGAGTATGTGCTGACATTGCTTCCCCACTTCGAAGAGATAACTTTTGTACACTTCCCAAGAGAGGAGAATCAGTTGGCGGACGCGCTGGCTACAATGTCTTCTATGTTCAAAGTCAAGTGGGACAACGAAGCGCCCCAGATCATTATCTGGAAATTGGACGAACCTGCATATTGCTGTGATCTTGAGGCCGAAGAGGTAACAGAGAAACCCTGGTATCATGAAGTAAAGAGGTACTTGGAAGCTCAAGAATACCCCGAAGGTGCATCTGTTAATGACAAGAAATTCTTGAGAAGGTTTGCGGCAAAGTTCTTTCTCAGTAATGCAATTCTCTACAAGCGAAACCATGATTCAACTTTACTGCGTTGTGTGGACAAGACTGAAGCAGAAAAGATCATGGCAGAACTACATGAAGGTACATTTGGAACACATTCCAGTGGACATACCATGGCGAAGAAAATCCTTCGGGTGGGGTATTTCTGGTCCACAATGGAAGCCGACTGTTATCAACATTCGCGAACTTGTCATAAATTCCAGATCCATGCGGATAAGGTTCACATTCCTCTGGTACCTCTGAACGTCTTGACAGCACCTTGGCCTTTTGCAATGTGGGGAATCGATATGATCGGCGAGATCCGACCTACGGCATCCAACGGGCACCGTTTCATCTTGGTAGCGATTGATTACTTCACAAAGTGGGTTGAAGCAACTTCCTACGCCACTGTAACGAAGAGCGTTGTGGCACGATTCATTCGACACAACCTGATCTGTCGATACGGTGTACCTGAAAGGATCATTACGGACAATGGTATCAATCTTAACAACAAAATGATCACTGAACTCTGCGAGCAATTCAAAATACAGCACCACAACTCTTCACCTTACCGACCAAAGATGAATGGGGCTGTAGAAGCAGCAAATAAGAATATTAAGAAGATTGTGCAGAAGATGACAGTGACCTATAAAGATTGGCATGAGATGTTACCGTTTGCTCTCCATGGGTACCGTACCTCAGCAAGAACGTCAACAGGGGCAACTCCCTTTTCCTTGGTCTATGGCATGGAGGCAGTCTTGCCGATTAAAGTCCAGATACCTTCCCTCCGGATAATGAAGGATGCAGGCTTGAGCGAAGATGACTGGATCCAGACTCGACTTGATCAATTAAACCTGATTGACGAAAAGAGATTTACTGCCATCTGTCATGGTCAAACGTATCAGAAACGGATGACCAGGGCATTTAACAAGAAAGTCCGACCACAAGAGTATCAAGTTGGGGACATGGTAATCAAGCGCATCATTCTTCCTCAAAGTGATCCCAGGGGCAAATGGACCCATACGTACGAAGGGCCATTTATGGTTAAACATGTGTTCTCAGGAGGAGCCATGATTCTAACCACCATGGATGGTGACGACCTTCCTCACCCCGCTAATGCAGACATAGTAAAAAAATACTACGCATGAACTAAGGACCCGCTAGGTTGACACACCTAGGTAAAAATAAGGGCTTCCCGGCGAACCAAAAGGGTTCGGGAAAAAATAAGGGATGAAATGAAAAAAATCTGTACACCCGGCAAGCTGAAAACCTGAAAAGGCGGCTTGGGCAAAAATGGGTATCCCGGTGGACTGAAAACCCGAAAGGGCAGTCCAGGCAAAAGTTAGGGATGAAGCGTAATACTATGTCTCATTAGATCACCTTGCATCCAGAATTCGGCATCAACTATCAGGGCTCAGACTTCGGCATCGATCAATCAACCTCACCTTCAACTAAGCGGCAAAATGATGAGACGTTTGAAGACATAACGGTGATAGCAGAGTCGTTACCCAGTGGGATTAGTTTTTTCACATAGCTGTTTTGTCTCCTTTTCAAAATTGTATAAACTCTATGTTGTTCGGCGGCGTCCTCTTACTAGGACGTCAGCCTCCTGTACATAAACGCCTATTTACAGGCAAATTTCAAAATCAATACAAGTTCGATTTTTCAGACAAATTATCCATTACTTTTCCTTTTTTTGTTTTGCTTTGCAAAAAACGTCCAATGTTCATTTTTGATATATGCATTTGACGTTAAATCGCTAGATCATAAATGTTTACATACGAGACAAAGGATTAATGACAGGTGACATCAGAAACAGGGGGCAATTTTGAAGTAACCAAGCGGTCTAGTTGCTTTGTCCGCCAAGGTACCAAGGTAGGTTCAACTGAAGAACATGACCAAGCTACCTCAACAATCCCCAGCGGAGCTCTCATCAAAGCCTCAGCGAACTATCTCTTCCCATGGAGTAATTCCCCGCAGAGTAAGCTCTCCAACAAGTTTATCCCCCAACGGAGTCATCTTCTCCTACCGGTTTATTCTTGCAACCATCATTCCCCAGCGGAAACGAAGAATTCTTCTCTTCAATGTCAGCCCAGGATTTGATTCCCCGGCCGGTCATCAAGGATCCATTTTCCTAGATGAAAATACATTCATTGACGTTTCATATTTCATACATCCTATCTACATACATGACAAAGTGCATACAACACTAACTCATTTTGAGCATCATGACATCATGCATCTCATACATCATGATATTGCATACCATTGATATTTTGCCTTTTCAGGAAAAAGATCAATCCAAAAGATGATTACTATCAAATATCACGAATCCAGATTCGATTCCTGTATCTAGCCAGGGCACATCTGTGAGTGATTGATTGTAGATTCGATACCTGTATCTAGCCAGGGTATATCTACATAAATAGTATGAAGGTCAACCCCTGTAACAAGCCAGGAAATTATCTTTCATCCTCAGGTCAGAGGTTTACCCCTGTATCCAGCCAGGAAAGCCACCTCCACCAACCTTTTACATTCCAGATTCGATTCCTGTATCCAGCCAGGGCACATCTGAAGACATTTTTCCATATTCGATTCCTGTATCCAGCTAGGGCACATCTGAAGACATTTTTCCAGATCTGATTCCTGTATCCAGCCAGGGCACATCTGAAGACAACAATTCCATATTTGATACCTGTATCCAGCCAGGGCACATCTGAAGACAACAATTCCAGATTCGATTCCTATATCCAGCCAGGGCACATCTGAAGACATTTTCCAGATCTGATTCCTGTATCCAGCCAGGGCACATCTGAAGACAACAATTCCAAATTTGATACCTGTATCCAGCCAGGGCACATCTGAAGACAACAATTCCAGATTCGATTCCTGTATCCAGCCAGGGCACATCTGACGACAACATTTTCCAGATTCGATTCCTGTATCCAGCCAGGGCATATCTGTATGAAGGGACTAAAGATCAACACCTGTAACAAGCCAGGAAACATCTTCCTCTCTCAAAGTACGCAGGTTCTCGCTAAGGAATCTCTTACGCGATCAACACTTCCAAATGGCATCTATAAGCCCATTCCTGACAAGGTTCTGTCACGCTTCCAGATGGCATCTATAAGCCCATCCTCCTATCCATCCTATCTCCAAATGGAATCTATAAGCCCATTCCCGCCATCACATTGCTAATACTCCAGCATGCGAGTGCAAATTTTCGGGCACTCTAGTGTCCAATCTCCTTTTACCCTCGAGTCGCGAAAGGCAAACTTGCCATTCTAACTCTTCAGGTCCAAGAAGATTGAACAGGGGCAACGGTTGTACCCCAAAATTTGCCCTCGCATTTTTCCTCAAGAAATCACAGCTTCAGGCGTTTCCTGATTTTTTCAAACTGGCTCAAGAATCAGTCAAACAGACGTTTCTCGTCGGTCAGACAGAATTAGGGTTTTCATTGGTTTTTCATGGCTCTAGAACAGTTTATACAGTTTGCTTAGGGTTTTGGTTGATTTTGGCTCAACTTTGATCAGGCGAACGTTTCTTTGATATTTGGTCAGGAATTAGAGTTTTTTATGCATGGTTCCTCAAAAAGATTTAATTCTACAGTGCTTTTCAAGTTATGCTGGGATGTGGATTGAAACATTTGGATTGAGTTCGCATTGTGTGATTGAATCAGTGAAAGGGTACCTTTGGATTGAATTTGCAGGGTTTGACTAAATCAATGAAAAGAGACATTGGGTTTGAATTTGCGTTTGCTGGGTTTAATCAGTGAAAAGATGCAGTTGGATTGGATTTGCAATGTTTGGCTAAAATCAGTAAAAGGAAAACACGTCTGGGCAATTGTTGTGATTGACTGTTGCTTTGCTTTGGATGTTGGAAGTGCCAAGTTTATTAATTGATCAATGCTGAGACAATGTTTATTTAATTATTTATTATTCTAAGATTAAATAGTTGGAATTTATTTTCAATTATTTTAATTTAAAGAATTATAAATAATAAAGTAAACAATTGAAAAGAGGATAAAAAGAATTAATTGGATAAAAGGAATTTTTATTTCATCTTTAAATATCTGTTACAATTGTTATTTAAATACGAGTATTCATTTACAAAGTATTTATAATAATGATATTACATTTATTCAAATTTAAATAAACTATCCTAATATTTTTCTAAATCTTCAATTCTTCATCCTCCATCTTTCGCTTTTCCTCTCCATTTGATTTTTTATCTGCAAAGAAAAGAAGAAAAAAGTCAATTGAAGCGGATAAATAATTTAAAAAAAAAAGAAGCAGACAATTAAAGTTTGGGTTCATCATTAAAAGCAAATGGCCGGGATCAGTTAACCCTCTCTGCAAATCACGGGATTTCTCCCGGTTCACAAAGAGGGATGAAAAATATTTGCAAATTAAAAATGAATGCACAAGTTAAAAATTGCACAATTCAAAGTTTGTCAAAAAACTGCACAGTTCAAAGCAAGACAACATATGCAAGTCAAAGTCACAATTTCAAAACTAAGTCAACAAGCTGCCAAAGGATATCTCAAGATGTCAAAATACCCAAGATGCCAAAACTGTAACAAAGATGCAGGAGAGCTGAAGAAGGAAAGTATGCAGGACTAAGCTACTTATGCAAGCAAACTAATTCCAATTTCATCATTTCCAGGCCAATTTGATTTTTCAGAATTAATACATGTTAAGCAATATAATATGCTTAAGTATTAGAGAGAGAGAAAAAGAGAGGAGAAGTTCAGGCTTACTGGTTTTTGGCTTTAGGCATAAAGAAATATAAAAACAGAAACTGCAATACAGCAGTGAAGCAGAAGGCAGAAGTATGAAGGAATTGGAATGCAAACAAAACTGTCAATAAAAAGTAACAGAATAATTTTTCCACATTAAAACCTTGCAAGTTTTCCCATCAGTTTGACCAAGGAAAAGATATCAAAAATCAAAAACATTCAAAAGGCCTCGCGCCCAAGAGCCTATGACACAGTTCAGCACAAGCCCAAACACAAAACTTGATTTAAACCTCCAACAACACAAACTGTAAAAGCTTAAGAACCAAAAAAAAACAGCCAAGACTATCATCAAGCCTTTAGCCTCAACAACCTGTAGCATAAGCCTGAAACCTGCAAGCTTAAACCAGCATAAGCCTGAAACCAACAAGCTTAAACCTGTCAAGACCATTAACAAGCCAGAACCCTCAAAAGACCTGCATCAGCATAAGCCATAACCTGTTAAGGCCCTCAAGCGAAAACCAGTTCACAACAACAAACCAGCATATCAAAGCCTTAAACACCCAGTACCCTAACCTGACAAATAACCAGTTCATCAAACCATAACCACCCAGTACTATAGCCTGTCAAACAAAGCCCAAGAGCCTAACTTGTAAAAAGCCAAGCATACTAAACCTTGAAATATCCAAACACGTACAGAACCCACACAAGCCCTCAGAAAATCTTCACCACTGGGCAAGAAAACATTCAAATCGATCCCAAGCATACAAACGAAGGCAACATATCAACAGGAAACCAAACACAGGGCAGTCATCAAGGAAATCAGAAGAAGAAGAAAGAAAGCATACCCAAAAATCAACAACAAATATTCAGAGGCAACAGAAGCGAGTGAAAGAGAAGAAGATAAAGAAGTTGTTCTCAGATAAGTCATCATCAAATCAACAACAAAGAGGCAAAAATACAAAATACCAGGGTCTCCAAGCAAAGCTAGCTCAGCACCGTCCCTCACCGCCTTGGCCGCCACAGCACCTCTCAACCCTTTCCTCCTCTGTCTCCAAAGGTAGTATCCCTCCCTCTCTTTCTTTCACGCACCTCAAATAACCATAACAATATGAAATCAAAATCAATAAGGGGCGAAATCATAACATGCAAATAACAAAACCCTAATGAGATTGAGACGAAGATTATTACCTTGAAATCTGTCGCCCTAGCGATTCATTGAAGGGAAGAGGAAGGTTGAGGACGCCGGTGGCCATGGGCAAGAGAAACTCAGAGGCGGAGACATATGACGAACGAAGAAGACGAAGTGGTGAAAGAACGACAACGGCGCTGTAACTTGCCAAACCCTAGCCGTTTCCCTAATGAAACAAAACTCACAACCCTAAGAAATTTGTTAAGATGTTGGGCCTAACCCGTTTCTATGCTGAAGCCCAAGCGTTTTCCCAATTTACACCCCCCTCAATCCTAACACATGCCTATTCTGACTGGGCCATCCAAAACCTCTAAAGCCCATTTACCTTTTTTCTTCTCATTCAAACTAAAGCTTTTATTTTATTCTTCTCTTATATAACTTAACCAATTTCTCATATAAAGAAAATATATTACTAATACTTTTTTTTATTATACTAAATACATAAAAAAATAGTTTTTTAAGTTGAATATCTTTTTTTAAATAAAATAAAAAAAACTTTGTACATAAACCAAAAAATGTATAAATGATAATTTTCTCTAAAAAAGGCTTAAAACATTTTCTTTTTCTTTTCTTAAAAATCTTTTCTTTGTACATAAAGATATTAATTAAAATACATCAATTTTAATACATAAGAAAAATAGAATTTAAAACTTCTTTCTTTTAATTGAAACTCTTGTAAATACATAAAAAATACTTTTTTTAATATAAGACATTAATATATTAGAATTTGAACATTTTTTATATTTTTCTTTGTACATATTAACAAAAGATAATAATACTTGACAAATAAAATACTTGATAATTCATTAAGTTAAACATTTCTCACCTTGTAAATAAAATACATGTACACGTACACTTACACAATACATTTCATGTTTGATACATTATACATTTGATATTCTTACACTCTGCTATACATTGATTATATTTTGATCGCAATTCGATTTGGTTGTAATTATCTAAGTCTCATCCCCATTTGTGAATTTGTACCCCCCACTCCCGGATACTATTTGTAATAGCGTAGACTTTAAATTCTTGCAATTTATCGCTTTCAAATTATACCATGGTTAGACCTAGGGTTTGCATGTACATAAAATCAAACGCTGGATAACCTAATACAAAGACAAATGCATGAAATCAATACACAATCATACTTGCACCCCCTAGGGTAATCCCACATGTTGCCTTCCAAAATGATCAAGTCCCTTTAAGCAAATTGCCAAAGACACTTGGCACCATTGCATTCATGGTCCATACGATGACCCGCGCCCGTCCCGTCGAACTTCCTAAACGCAAGATTGTCCACCAAATTCAATGGTGGAACAAAATTGTTAAAAGGGGTTGAAAACATAGAGAAAACCTTTGAGTACAATAGGGGTAGACAAAACTCTTAGTTACTTGAGATCAACTTGCAAAAACACTTGCCTCCTTTTCAAAAACCACACTTCATACACACTTTCAAACAAACTTCCAAAAACATTTTGAAACATCTTTTCGAAAAGATACACACTTTTGTAAAACACTCAAACACGAGTCAATTACAACGGTTGCCGAAACAAAGGCGTCTATTTCAAAAAACATTTTCAAAACACACACATACACCACAATTTAAAGCAATCAAAAATCAAGGCAAGTGATCTAAAAAACCAAGTAACTAAGAGCCCATGGATAACCATGGATGAAAAGGGTGCTAACACCTTCCCTTTTCATAATCTACCCCCCGAACCCACGAAATATCTCAAAAGGTTTTTTCCTGTGCTTTTTAACCTTTCCTTTAGGATAAAATAAAAAGTCGGTGGCGACTCTTGCTAAACCGAACAAGTGCGAATACAAACGCAAAACTCAAGTCAGTTCTCCCACCGTATCACAATACAGTCCAGATCAGATTCTCACGTGGACATTAGGTTAACTCTGCTTAACCCTAATCTGGTTATTAAAGACCTATGACCAAGTCTTGAGGTTAACCCTAATTAACCCTAGCTATTTTCATGGAAGCCCTAACTGAAGAATAGGTTCCTATATATTCCTCATGAAGACTGTTGGTGAAGCACACTTTTTTGACAGAAGATCAATAAGGGATTGTATAGTTGTAACTACTGTGATCCAAGCAATTATCATTGTGATAAGTGACTTGGAGTAGGATTTGATTGTAAGGGTTGTGTATCACTCAAACCTTTGAATCTCGAGTGTTTGTGTCACTTGATTAAAGCTTTGAAGCAAAGTCAAGTTAGGGTTGTGTATCACTCAAAGCTTTGAAGCAAGAGTGTTTGTCACTTGATTAAAGCTGTGAAGCAAAATCAAGTGTGTGTACTGAAGAGTATCTTCATAATTTCATTAATCAATAGTTTAGTATCACTGCTGTGATTGAGGGGGAGTGAGCAGGAACTCAGGTTTAAGTTGATCTTAGATTGAAGTTGCATTGGGTAGGTCTTAAGTGAAGGAGATAAACTGGTTGGTTTATTCCTAAATTAATATCTCTTATAGTGCATTTCCTCCCTGGCTTGGTAGCCCCCGGAGTAGGTGTTGTTACACACTGAACTGGGTAAACAATTGATTATGTTCTTTACTGCTTTTAAAATTACTGTCTTGAAGTGTGTCAGATACGGTGTCATAACATTCACTGTGACATTGAGTATCTGCTGCCAGAATTTCAATTGGCATCAGAGCAGGCACCCTTCCTATCTTACTGGGTGAGATTTAGGGATATTATTTTCTGGCGCTATGGACAAATAAGGAGGATTTGGGAACAGACCACCCATTCTGGATGGATCAAATTATGACTACTGGAAACCTCGTATGATTGCCTTCTTAAAATCACTGGACAAAAAGGCTTGGAGAGCTGCTGACAAAGGATGGAACCATCCCACCATAACTGGGAAAGATGGGACAACTAGTCTGAAACCTGAGGAAGAATGGAGCAAAGAAGAAGATGAGTTAGCCCTGGGTAACTCCAAAGCATTAAATGCCTTGTTCAATGGAATTGATAGAAACATATTCAGACTAGTACATCAATGTGAACTGGCCAAGGATATTTGGGACACTCTCAAAACTACCCATGAGGGCACATCCAAAGTAAAAATGTCAAGGCTTCAGATGCTGACTACCAAATTTGAGAACCTAAGGATGATGGAAGATGAGACCATTCATGAGTTTCACATGAACATCTTGGAAATTGCCAACACCTCAGGAGCATTGGGAGAAAAGATGTCAGAAGAAAAACTGGTGAGAAAGATTCTCAGATCCTTGCCTAAAAGATTTGCAATGAAGGTGACTAATATAGAGGAAGCTCAGGATATCTGCAACTTGAAGGTTGATGAACTCATTGGGTCACTTCAGACCTTTGAGATGGGGATCAGTGACAATGTCGACAAGAAAAACAAGAGCATAGCACTTGTATCTAATACTGAAGATGAAAACAAGGAGGATGAAGAAGAAAATATTTCAGAAGCTATAGCCATGCTTGGAAGGCAGTTCAACAAACTCATCAAGAGAATGGACCCAAAGTCAAGGTCAAATGTCAAGAACATCCCCTATGACATTAACAGATCTTATGACTCCAGCAGAAGACCAAAGTCTGAAGAGAAGGGAAATCAAAACAAAGGAATCCAATGCCATGGATGTGAATGATATGGGCACATTCGAGCTGAATGTCCTACCTTTCTTAAGAAACAAAAGAAAGGAATGTCTGTTACTTGGTCTGATTGTGACTCAGAAAGTAATTCTGAAGAAGAATCTGCCAAACTAGTTACTGCACTAACTGGTATTTGTAACTCTGATAGTGACTCTAGTGATGAGGAAGTAACATTTGAAGAACTGGATGACTCCTACAAGAAGTTATGTATCAGAAGTGCTGAAGTCTGTCAGCAAAATGAGAGACAAAAAAACTCATAGTAAAGTTGGAGGCTGAGAAGAAGGCAGGCACTGATACTATAAGTCATCTCGAAAGTGAAGTTCAAATGCTAAACTCAAAACTTGACCAAATGACCAAATCTGTCAAGATGTTGACAAATGGAACTGACAAATTAGAAGAAATCCTTCAGGTTGGACAAAATGTGGGAAACAAGTCTGGTCTAGGATTTGTGGCAGCAAAGAAATCTATTGTAGACAAGAAGAAAATCATGCCTGATAAACAAATGTCAAAGCAGATGTCACAACGTAGCACTCAACATCGAGAACAGAGAAATATGAAGAAAAAGTATTAAAGATGGAGATGTCATCATTGTGGGAGGTTTGGTCACATAAAGCCATTCTGCTTCAGATTATATGGATATCCTAATCAGACCCTGTTGTACCCCAAAATTTGCCCTCCCATATTCTTCAAGAAATTGCCAAGTCAAGCTTCAAAATTCCCCAAGGGTTGCACAGTTCAAGGGCCTCATAACAGTCAAAATTAGGGTTTCTGTTCTGATCAAGAAAATGAAGTTTCCAAGGATCCAATCAAGTCTCACATGCCTACAAACATGGTCAAGCATCCTCATACCAAGTTTCAAGACTTTCAGCACAAAATTGCACAGTCAAAAACCCTAATTGCACTACAGTCAACTGTAGGGGCAAAATGGTCATTTGACAGTCAAAAGTTCAAATTTTTGGTCAACATCTCATCTTGAAGCCACAAACATCATTTGATCAATGCTTGATCATGATTCTCAAAAGTTTGACTCAAAAAGTCTCAAGATGCAAAAGTTTCTATTTTTTGGACAGCTGAAAAGTCAACTGTAACTTGACCAAGGCATAACTTTTTCATGGTTCATCAGAAAAATCCCATCCAATGCTCATTTTGAAGGGGAAGACATTTCCTACAACTCATCTTCACACTCCAAGTCCAACAAATGCTCCCACAAAAAGTTATCAATTTCAACATTATAGGTCATTTTCAAAAGTCAACAAAAAGGGACTTTAAGTCAAAGACCATAACTTGAGATTGGTAAATCAAAATGACATGGGACCAAGGAACTTGTTTAGAGGACTTCAAGACCTTTCCAAAATGTCCAAGAACATGATCAAAGCTTAAAAATTGAGCAAGATATGCATTGGAGAAGTTGGGAAATTTTTGTGAAATGGCCAAAATCATTTATCCTTGAAATTTCATTTTTTGACAAAGGGGCCCCATTTTTTCCACTTGAATTAGCTTAGCCATGCTTCCCACGTGTCCCACCTTTTATCTCCATTTTTTTAATTGATTTTTTATTTTTTATTGATTTTATTGGATTTAATTAATTTTAAATCTTTTAAAATCAAAAGAAAATTAAAAAGGCCAATTAAGGAAGATATTTGGCTTTGATGGATCTTGAATCACCTTTAAACATATGCCAAATTCGTGCAAAGGGCCAAAGAGAGCAAGAATTCAAAAATGATTCAAAAATGGAAATTTGGTTATGGAGGTTTATGGAGAATCTTGAACTTGAATGCTATACATTATGGAGCCATAATTCCTCTTCATACACATTGCCTAAGGTATATACAAGTGATCAGAAACCAAATTGAGACCTAAGCTGCGCAAGAACACAAAAAGCAAACTCACATTTTTGGCCATTTTTTTGAAAACTGAAAACTGCCTTGGAGCATTTGTTGAGCCTCCATTTTGATCAAAACATATTCCTGAGTTCCCAAGGAAGCTCCAGCGATCAAAACCACACTCAAACGTGCAAGGAATCAGTCCTACAAAGCTACACGGTTTGTATATTTTTTCAGAAATGCATAGCACGAATCATCCATTTCCATTGATTTTTATTGCTTGATTTGTACTAACAATTGTCCTCTGAAGCTTTTGGTGTCATCCAATTGGATTATAGGTGTCTGAATCCGATTCTACCATGAACAAAAACTAGGGTTCATGAAATTTAGAATTAGGGCTTTGGTTATATGGTAAAATTGGACCTTAACACCAGCATGAACGAAATTGTGGCAACATGAGGATTCCATTTTTGTTGTCGCGCTCAATTTATGTTTAGGCATGGCCTATTCGCTATTTTCAAATAGCTTGAGTTTTGGGGGGGGGTTAAAACCCCCGCTATTTCATTTTCATTACAGGTACATTGGGGAAGACGACTGTGTGTCACGCTGTGAGTGGCTGGTTTGAATCCAGCGCGCTTTTTTTTATTTTATAACACTAGCGACCATTTTATTTTATATTTTTTGTTTCTCATATGATATACAAGGCGCGTTGGATGGTTCAGTGGTAAGCATAGGCGTTGGCAACGTTCATGACCTGGGTTCGAGACCCAGGTCCTCACCCCTTTCAATATTATTTTTCAATTAACATTCCCATGCAGCTTCAATATTAAGGCACACCATGCATCTCCAAAATCAAACCTGCCACGCGTTCAATCTCATCAATTCAAAGGCCCAGATATGAGGAGCACGGTACACACGAGTCAACGCTTGGGTACGTGAGTGGAGGAGTCAGCCAGGCTTAAGGCTTATTGGGCTTAGATTACTGGACCTCACCCTCCAAATTAGGGGCAAACCCCCTTAGGTTTTGCATTTCTTTTCATTATTTGTTTCTTTTATTTTTCTATTCTTTTAATTATTTCCTTTTTTAATTAATTAATATTTTCATGACATATAAAAAAACACAAAAAAAAATCAGAAAAGATAAAAGTAATAAATATTTTTATTTTATTAATTTTGTAAATAAATCTCATAATTAATTTAGATTTAATTTTAGGTTGTTAATTTAATTCTTTTTCACAATAACCAAAAATAATAAAAATAGACCTTTAGCATTTTCTTTTTGTTTATTAAATATTTTTATTATAAGTATCATTAACCATTAATTTTGTAAATAAATTTTATAATTAATTTAGTTTTAATTCTAGGTTTTAACTTTAATGCATTTTCTTTAATAAATTTAAAAAAAAAGAATTAGAACTAGGATTATTTAACCTTTAAATTTAATTTAATTTTCTTTAATGTCATAAATACAAAAACATGAAAAAATAAGTCCTTTCTTTTTTATCTAACTTAATTATTTTAATAATTTTATTTTAATTCCTTCAAAGGGTTCAACGCCCTCGCATTCGATTACATTTTTGTTTCGTGCGCTTTGTTTATTTCTTTTTGTGAATATCATGTACTCGCTCCAAAGCCCTGTAATAGTTATTTAAACATTTATTTTCTGCACTTTATTTTAAATCGGGTCTGGATTAATTTGGCGTTGTAGACCCGCGCCCTTGTAATAGCGTAGGACCTTTTATCTTTTCGGCACTTTAAATTTCCGCACTTTTAACTGTTAAACAATAACATGAAAGAATGAATGCCCAAAAATAAAATCAAAACGTAGATCACCAATACATGACAAGACAAACAATAAACTGAAAATGACACACAATTCACACACCACCCCTAGGGTACGCCTCACTGTTGCCTTGCCTCGAAAGGTGATCGTCGAGTAGAGGATGTCTTAGTAAGTCCTCATGATCCGGGAACCTGGCATGAGGGTAGCTTCTAAGGTGTCTTCCCATTGCTCTGGTGATCACCATGTCTCGAACCTCGAATTGACCGGAACACCTCCAACGGTGGTGCTACCTACCTCTCAATGGTGGGATGGCACTACTTTAAAGGACATCTACACAGACGAATTCCTTAGGGTAGGTAGACGACTCTAGATACTTGCTCTAAATTCAAAACAAATTCAAAAATACTTTTCACACCGACACCTTTTCAAAAAGCTTTCGAAAGCAATTTTTCAAACACTCTTGAGGACCGATACAAGAGTCGAACTGAAATTTTCAAAGAGACTTTTTAAAACCCACAGCTGAAAAGCAAACAAACCATTTTTGAAAACACAAGTGAGCAAGTATCTAAGATCCCATGGATAACCATGGATAGAAAGGGTGCTAACACCTTCCCTTTCTATAACCTACCTCCCGAACCGAGAGCAATCTCTATAAGGAATTTTTCTGTGCTTTTGTCCTTTCCATTTGGAGAAAATAAAAGACGGTGGCGACTCTTGCTTCCACGACATTTCGCGAACCAGCGTTAAACAGTCAGTTCCAGATCCACCGATCACAGACCCCAGTTGTCAAACCTAACTCTAACAAGGCACCATATACTCAACAGTGGAAGAAAAAGGCTGCTGCCCTGATAGCTCACACCTCCCTTAGAGTCTCTACAAAGGAAGACTGGTACTTTGACAGTGAATGCTCTAAACACATGACTGGAATCAAGAATCTTCTCAATAATGTTAAACCTCACACTACTAGTTATGTGACTTTTGGAGATGGTGCTAGAGGAGAAATCAAAGGAGTTGGAAACTTGGACTGCCCTGGAGATGGTGTTTTCAATTGTATTGATTTGTTTTCTTTACTATTGTGGGTTGCATGGGAGTTACATAGATCCTAACCCGGGTCTGGGGATACCCTGTTTAGGTAGCATAAGCTGTGAGGGACCTGTCCGGCGTAGACCGACACGGGTGAAACAGTGGCTACGTTGGTGTGGCACCTTGGTCTGTACCGATATCCATTGTGTTGCAACAAGGAGAATATGGGTCTTCTAAGGAGTCATTAAGCACCAACAACCTTAGAACCTTAAATGACACAACTCGGCCTTTAGAATTGTAGCAGTATGCTACGCCCATTGAGGCTAAACTCTCGTGATGGTTCTGGCCGCAAGAAAAGATTGCGATGCTGGAGTTATGACCGATTGAGGGTAGTCAATGATATTGGGATCCTCTAAGAACCCGGTTACTTTGATAGGACAGGTATGAACCAACAAACTGAAAGAGGGTAGTACCTAGACCTCATGCTGGCCTAAACTTTAAGGGTTTGCTTTGTGTGACTTGTATGCCTTACCATGTTTGCCTTTGTATCTATTTGTGGTGTGCTTTATCATAGCATCTTAACATCATGAGCATTGCATGTATCCTGCATAAGGACTGACCATTTCAAAGACAAGAGGGTTTCACCTCTGCTCTGTTTTGTAGGACACCATGATGTCTGTGCGAAGGAATATTATCCGGTTCAACTTTGTTCACTCACCTGAGTTGCTTGAAGAGTTGGTTAGCAGGATTCCAAATACCACTTCCTTCATTCAGAGGCATGGTTCTCTTCTCAGTTTGGTCACTGCAAAGCGGGATCAACAGTTGATGAGTGTTCTGACCCAGTTCTATGACCCTTTGTACCAGTGCTTCACCTTTCAAGACTTCCAGCTGGTCCCTACCCTGGAAGAGTTCTCTGATCTGCTTGGTATCCCTATCTTGGACCAAACCCCCTTTACTGGTTGGGAAAAGACCCTCAGGCTTGAGGATGTTGTTGTAGCTCTTCCCTTGACACAGCAAGAGGTAATGGACAACTGGGTGACTAGAAGCGGAGCTAAGGGTTTCTTGGCCAAGTTTCTGATTGGTAAAGCTAACAGTTTCTGGAATGACCTGGACTTTAGGGCATATGAAGACATCTTGGCTCTCCTAATCTATGGGTTAGTCTTGTTTCCCAATCCTGACAACTTCATCAGTGTCACTGCCATAAGGATCTTTATGTCTCAGAATCCCGTACCCACTCTCTTGGGTGACATCTTGCAACAACTTCATGCTCGTACTACCCAAAGACGAGGAACCCTATGGTGTTGTATCCCTTTGTTGGTGAGGTGGTTTATTTCGCACCTCCCTAAGTTCGTACTGAAGAACCAAGAAGGAAGAGGTTGGGCTCATAGGTTAATGTCTCTCACCGACAAAGACATCATTTGGACTTGCAGAGGTTTGGATGAGATAGCTATTATTGATCGATGCGGGGAATACCCTAATGTTCCTCTGATTGGTACCCAAGGAGGAATCTCTTACAATCCATGTCTAGCACTCCGTCAGTTTGGAAGAGCAAGAAGAGCAGGGCCTCATGAAATGTTGGTGCCTCACATCAGTTTTGAGTTTCAGGTGGATAGTGACGAGCTGCGTCGTAGGTTCATCAAGGCTTGGGACAAAGTTCATAAAGCTGACCCACAAGAGTTGGGACCAAAGACTTCTTTACCTATGGAAGCCTATTACAAATGGGTTCGCATCCGAGCTCAGAAGTTAGGTATGCCATATGAAGCTGTCAGACCCGTCATTCTTGAGTGTCCTGACAAAGATGGTGTTCCTCCAACTGTCCTGCCTCCCCAGATACCCACTGATTATGAGACATTAAAGAGGTCTTGGTCGCAACTGCGAGAAGAACGGGATTCTTACCGGGAAAAGTTCAACGAGCAGGAATTGAAGATCCAGAAGCTGACAAAGCAGTTGGAGAATGAACGAGCTCTGAATGCCTACATCCGTACTGAGAAGAGGAGACCATGGGATCAATAAGGAGCTCTGGATGTTCTTTTTACAGTTTTACTTCCCTTTTCAGTATTTCCTTTCATGTAACGCCTAAGGGCAACCTGTTGAATAATTTCAGTTTCAAAGTTGAATCTAATGAAGTGTGTTCCTTTTTGTTTACAAAGTTGATTCCCGATTGTCTTTGAAAACATAAATCATACGCATTCCATTCATCATATGCATCACAGGTACTCTTCTTTTCAGGATGCTGACTGTTCTTCGCTGTTTATTTCAGCATCATGAACCCTGAATCATCAACCGAGACATCTATCAAGGCTCTTCAGGCGCAAAACGCCCAATTTCAAGAGCTGATCATGGGTCTGGCTCAAGGTCAAAAAGAGCTGAAGGCTATGCTTCTGAAGAAGAATAAGAAGAAGAAGAGGACTGTGCTATTTAACACTGGGCGCAGACTCGGGAACACCTTGCAAAATGAGGCTGAGAGGACTACTCCATCTGTGGGGGAAGGTAGTCACCAAGAAAGGGAGGTCCCTACTCCTGTGGTCTCTGATACTGAAACAGACTTCAATGACGAACAGTACCCTCCTGCTGAAGACCGGTACAAGCAGCTGGAGGACAGATTAAAAGCTATGGAAATTCAGCGTGTGCCTGGACTGGATTTCGGAGACTTGGGATTATCTACTGGGGTGGTGATTCCACACAAGTTCAAGGCACCTGCCTTTGTGAAGTATGACGGGGCTTCCTGTCCCAAGATGCACCTCCGTTCTTATGTAAGGAAGATCCAGCCTTACACAGCAGACAGGAACTTATGGATCCACTTCTTCCAGGAGAGTCTTTCAGGGACTCACCTCGAATGGTTCTATCAGTTGGATGGAACCAACATTCGTAACTGGGAGGATCTGGCCACTGCTTTTTACAAGCAGTATCAATATAATTCCGACCTCGCTCCTACGCGTACCCAACTCCAGGGTATGTCGCTAGGGTCGGGTGAAGGTTTTAAGGAGTACGCCCAGAAATGGAGAGATCTGGCTGGCAGGGTGCAGCCACCATTGACGGACCGGGAGCTGGTGGATATGTTTTTGGGGACCCTATCTGGTCCATTTTTCAATCATCTCATTGGTAATTCCTCTGCTGGGTTTACTGATCTGATCCTGACTGGTGAAAGGATCGAGGCCGGTATAAAATCGGGGAAGATACAGAAGGTTGCCTCCTCCAATGCTGAAAAGAAACCCTTCAAAAAGGAGGCTAGTGCTGTATATGGCTCCCGGAGACCAGAGAAATCTGAGCGCCACCAATCTGTCAGTGCGGTAATGATTGCCAAGCCTGCTGCCGCTCCTCGGCCAACCAATCCTCAAAGGGCTGAAAGACCCCGAAGAGAGTTTACCCGTTTGAGCATGACCTTATCGCAGATCTTGCCACAGTTGCTATCCACCAACCTAGTGACTGTCAGAGAGGCTCTGAAGTTTCCAAATACTACATCTCCTAAGTACAATCCAAATGCCCGTTGCGCTTACCATTCTGATAGCCCGGGGCATTCCACTGATGACTATTGGGCATTAAGAAGCAAGCTGCAGGATCTTATTGACGCCAAGGAGGTACAATTTGAGGCATCAGAGAAGCCTAATGTAGTGACGGCTCCCCTGCCTGCTCATGGAGTGAATGCTGTTGGGGATGAAGATGAAGTGGGTGAAGCTGAGTTCAATAGCTGGATTTACCCTGCAACCGACAGTGGACCTAACAATTGGAGTGCAAAGGACAATCTATCTGTTTCTCTTGTTACTAAGTAATGAATTCCTATGTTTTTGGTATCTGTAATAAACAATAAATTAAACTCTATGGCCCGGTGTCTTACCCGAGGCACCGTGGTTCTATTTGTGAGGGCATATAAATTGTCATTTCATATATCATGAATGAAAATCTTGGACGTTTTCTCGCATTGCAAATCTTATGCTCCTTTTCTGTCTTTCTTTCTTTTACATATATTTCAAAACAGCTGTATTTACACACACACTCACTCATACAGGTTTCAATCCACTCTGGATCTCACTGGTAACGACTCTGCTACTACCAGTTATGACTTCGAAAATCCGATCAACTTAGCCGAAGACGAAGGTGAAGATGATTGCGAAGTGCCTGGCGAGCTTGCAAGACTGTTACTTCAAGAGGAAAGGGCAATTCAACCCCATGAAGAGCCAGTGGAAACAATAAACTTGGGTACTGAAGAAGACAGGAAAGAGGTAAAGATTGGTGCCAACCTAGAGCTCAGCGTGAAGCAACGGTTGACTCAGATGCTGCATGATTATATGGAAATCTTTGCCTGGTCCTACGAAGACATGCCCGGGTTGGATACCGATATTGTGGTCCATCACTTGCCTACTAAGGAAGACTGCCCTCCGGTTAAGCAAAAGGTCCGCCGTATGCGTCCAGAAATGTCTGAGAAGATTAAAGCTGAGGTTATGAAACAGTTTGATGCTGGGTTCCTTGCAGTGACTTCTTACCCTCAGTGGGTTGCTAATGTGGTGCCGGTGCCAAAGAAAGACGGTAAGGTCAGAATGTGTGTCGACTACAGGGATCTGAACAGGGCCAGCCCCAAAGACGACTTCCCTCTACCTCACATTGATGTCCTTGTTGATAATACAGCTCAGCATAAGGTGTTCTCTTTCATGGATGGTTTTTCAGGCTATAATCAGATCAAGATGGCACCCGAGGACATGGAAAAGACTACATTTGTTACTCAGTGGGGCACCTTCTGCTACAAGGTCATGCCTTTTGTACTAAAGAACGCAGGGGCAACCTACCAGCGTGCCATGGTTGCTTTATTTCATGACATGATCCATCATGAGATAGAAGTGTATGTTGACGACATGATCGCAAGGTCCCAGACTAAGGAAGAGCACCTAGATCATCTGCAGAAGTTGTTTGACCGGTTGAAACTATACAAGCTGAGATTGAACCCGAACAAGTGCACCTTCGGGGTAAGATCTGGAAAGTTGCTAGGCTTCGTTGTAAGTGATAAGGGCATTCAAGTGGACCCTGCCAAGGTCAAAGCTATTCAAGAGATGCCAGTTCCTAAAACAGAGAAAGAGGTCAGAGGCTTTTTAGGACGCCTGAATTACATTGCTCGGTTCATCTCACACCTAACTGCTACCTGTGAGCCAATCCTCAAACTGCTGAGGAAAGATCAGGTAGTACGTTGAAATGATGAATGTCAGGCCGCTTTTGACAGAATCAAAGAGTATCTCCAAGAACCACCTATCCTTATGCCACCGGTTGAGGGGAGACCTCTGATACTATATCTAACAGTGCTTGACAACTCAATGGGGTGTGTGCTGGGGCAGCATGACGAGTCTGGCCGAAAAGAGCATGCCATTTATTACCTTAGCAAAAAGTTTACCGACTGTGAGACCCGATACTCACTGCTTGAGAAAACTTGTTGCGCTTTGGTATGGGCTGCTCGCCGGCTGAGACAGTATATGCTGACTCACACTACCTTGTTGATCTCAAAGATGGATCCTATAAAGTATATATTCGAAAAGCCTGCTCTGTCTGGGAGAATTGCAAGATGGCAAATGATCTTGACGGAATACGACATTCAGTACACAACCCAGAAAGCCATCAAGGGAAGTGTATTGGCAGACCACTTGGTACATCAGGCCGTAGATGACTATCAGTCGATGAACTTCGAGTTTCCAGATGAAAGCATCATGATAGTAACTGATTATAAAGTACCTGGACCGGATGAAGGACCTGAGGAAGGATCCCGATGGTCTATGCACTTTGACGGAGCCTCCAACGCTTTGGGTAACGGTATTGGCGCTATAATCATATCACCTCAAGGCACTCATACTCCGCTTACTGCCCGGCTATGTTTCAACTGCACCAACAACATGGCGGAGTATGAGGCGTGCATCATGGGACTCAAAGCTGAAATTGACTTAAGGATCAAGTTTCTGAGTGTCTTCGGAGATTCCTCTCTCGTGATCAACCAGATCAAAGGCGAGTGGGATACGAAACATCCGAATCTTATTCCTTACAAAGAATGTGTGTTGACAATGATCCCCCACTTCACAGAGATAACCTTTGAACATTTCCCGAGAGAGGAGAATCAGTTAGCGAACGTGTTAGCCACAGTGTCTTCTATGTTCAAGGTCAAATGGGATAATGAGGCTCCCCGGATCATCATCTGGAAACTGGACGAACCGGCACACTGTTGCGATCTCGAGACTGAATTGGTGACTGAGAAGCCCTGGTACCATGAGGTGAAGAGATATTTGGAAGCTCAGGAATACCCTGAAGGTGCATCTGTCAATGATAAGAAGTTCCTGAGAAGATTCGCGGCAAAGTTCTTCCTTAGCAACGGCATCTTGTACAAGCGAAACCATGATTCAACCTTACTGCGTTGTGTGGATAAGACGGAAGCAGAAAAGATCATGGAAGAGCTACATGAAGGGACCTTCGGTACACATTCCAGTGGGCATACAATGGCAAAGAAGATCCTTCGGGCAGGGTATTACTGGTCTACAATGGAAGCTGATTGTTACCAACATTCTCGGACGTGTCACAAGTGCCAGGTTTATGCAGACAAGGTGCATGTTCCTCCAGTTCCTCTGAATGTCCTGACTGCACCTTGGCCTTTTGCAATGTGGGGCATTGATATGATCGGTGAGATCAAACCTACAGCATCTAACGGGCATCGCTTCATCCTAGTAGCGATTGATTACTTTACAAAATGGGTCGAAGCAGCATCCTATGCTACGGTAACCAAGAATGTCGTGGCACGGTTCATTCGTCATAATCTGATCTGTCGATACGGCGTCCCTGAGAGAATTATTACAGACAACGGTACCAATCTGAATAATAAGATGATCACTGAGCTCTGCGAGCAGTTTAAAATACAGCACCATAATTCTTCTCCTTACAGACCGAAGATGAATGGGGCTGTAGAAGCAGCAAATAAGAACATCAAGAAAATCGTGCAGAAGATGACAGTGACTTATAAAGATTGGCACGAGATGTTACCGTTCGCTCTACATGGGTACCGTACCTCAGCTAGGACGTCAACCGGGGCAACTCCTTTCTCCTTGGTCTACGGCATGGAGGAAGTCTTACCAATCCAAGTGCAGATACCCTCTCTCCGGATAATGAAGGATGCAAATCTGAACGAAGATGATTGGATCCAGACACGACTTGATCAGCTCAACCTTATTGATGAAAAGAGACTTGCTGCTATCTGCCATGGTCAGACGTATCAAAAACGGATGATCAGGGCTTTAACAAAAAGGTCAGACCACAGGAATATCAAGTCGGGGATCTGGTAATCAAACGAATCATCCTTCCTCAGAGTGATCCAAGGGGCAAATGGACTCCTACATACGAAGGGCCATTTGTGGTTAAACATGTGTTCTCAGGAGGAGCCATGATTCTAACCAACATGGATGGTGATGATCTTCCTCACCCCGCCAATGCAGACATAGTAAAAAGATACTACGCATGAAAAAAGACCCGCTAGGCTGACATGCCTAGGCAAAAATTAGGGCTTCCCGGCGAACCAAAATGGTTCGGGCAAAATGAAGGGATGAAATGAAAAAAATCTGTACACCCGGCAAGTCAAAAACCTGAAAAGGCGGCTTGGGAAAAAATGGGTATCCCGGTGGACTGAAAACCCGAAAGGGCGGTCTAGGCAAAAATTAGGGATAAAGCGTAATACTATGTCTCATTGATCATTTGCAACCAGAATCCGGTATCTACACCAAGTTCAGACGGCATCGATCAGTCAGCTTCATTCTTCGTTTAGGTCATCAAGTGATGAGACGCTCGGAGTTATAAAGGCGATAGCAGAGTTGAAACCCAGTGGGATCATTCATTTCACACAGCTGTTTTATTTTCTTTTGTACAAAACTCGTATAAATTCTTTTGTTCGGCGGCGTTCTCTTACTAGGACGTCAGCCTCTTGTACATAAAACGCCTATTTACAGGCCATTCAAAAATCAATACAAATATACTTTTCAGTTAAAAGTGCCAATTGTTTTTCTTTTTCTGTTTTGTTTTGCGAAGAACGTCCAAGGTTCAATTTCTGATATATGCATTGACAATAATTTTCTAACTCATGAATATTTGCATACGAAACAAAGGATTAATTACAGGTAGCATTAGAAACAGGGGCAATAAAGAGTTGTCTGAGCAGTCTAATTATTCTGTCCTCCAAAGTACCGAGGTAGGTTCAGATAAGAAACATGACCAGTACATCTTAATTCCCCAGAGAGTGAGCCAGCAAGTCAGTGCACTCTTCTCCAAGCAAAATTATCAAACTTAAGGAAGTTGGGTGTCCTCCAGCAGATCTCAACATTCCCCAGCAGTACATGCATTCTTAACAAGCATCCCCGGCAGTCTTGGTCTAAAGATTGTTCCCCGGCGGTATATCAAACGTTCAGTGGTGTCACTTCCCCCGATACATCTCAAAACTTCCCAGGAAAGTCCAATCTAGTTCCCCAGGAAAATTGGAATTCATCTCCCCAAGCAGTAAGCTTATCCCCAGTAGATTCTGGAAGCTTATCCTCGCAGAGCACGAACGCGTCGTCCGGCTTTATTCAAAGAGTTATTTCCTTAACAGGATATAACTGGGTTATCCTCAGCCAAAAGCCACGGAAAGGTCGTCGTCAACACAGTTCTTTCTTATCCCCAGCGAAGTCTATTAGCACTTCCAACACAACAAAGGTATCCCCCAGCAAAATACCATCAACATTTCAACAAAGTCTCTCTCCCCACAGAGTATTGCTCCCCAGCAAGATTACTAGAGTACTTTCCTCCCCGCAGAGTTATCCCATTCGCCAAGTTTACTCCCCAACGGAGTCATCTTCTCCTACCGGTATACTTGCAACTATCATCTCCAGCGGAAGCAAAAATCTATTCTTCAACATCAGCCTAGGAGTGACTTCCCGGCACCCGTCAAGGATTTACTTTCCTAGACGAAAAATGCATTCATAAACATAGCACTTCCATACATCATTATAGCATGCATAGACGCATCATATCTTACAAATCTCATTTATGTTGAGAGCATCATTGCTTGATCCATATCATGCATTGCATATGACTGACCTTTACCTTTCAGGAAAGATTCGGTTAAATTCTCAATCATATTTCAAGACCTAGACCGGTTCAGTTAATCGACCCTAAGATTCTCTGTTTCTTATCCAGTCCAAGGCCTTCTCTAGTCCAGCTAAATCGACCCCAAACAGATTTTTCTGATGAAGACTCAGTAGAAGTTATCAAAGGTTTTTCTCAATGTTTGCTTTTGAGATTATAATTTCCTATGGTTCTCTCCCCAATGCTGCGGAGACGATAATTCCATTCCAGGTTTTTCTCAATGTTTGCTTTTGAGATCATAATTTCCTATGGTTCTCTCCCCAATACTGCGGAGACGATAATTCCATTCCAGGTTTTTCTCAATGTTTGCTTTTGAGATTATAATTTCCTATGGTTCTCTCCCCAATGCTGCGGAGACGATAATTCCATTCCAGGTTTTTCTCAATGTTTGCTTTTGAGATCATAATTTCCTATGGTTCTCTCCCCAATACTGCGGAGACGATAATTCCATTCCAGGTTTTTCTCAATGTTTGCTTTTGAGATTATAATTGCCTACGGTTCTCTCCCCGATCCTGCGGAGATGATAATTCCATTCCATGTTTTTCTCAATGATTGCTATTGAGATTGTAATTTCCTATGGTTCTCTTCCCGATACTGCGGAGATGGTAATTCCCACCAAGATTCTCTCAACAACTGCTGTTGAAGCTGAAGTTATCCAAAGTTCTCTCACCGTTCCTGCTGAGGTAGTAACCACCCCTGGTTCATTCATCACCGCTTGAAGATCCAAACTCAGCTCCTGTAACCAGTCAGGACACATCTATACCAAGCATCTGAAAACCAGCTCCTGCAACATGTCAGGTACTCTTTTTTTTTCTTTTGCAGGTACGCAGGTTCTCGCTAAGGAATCTCTTATGCGACCAACTTCCAGATGGCATCTATAAGCCCATCATCCTATCCATCAATCTCCAAATGGCATCTATAAGCCCATTCCCATCATCACTGCTACTATGTGAGCGCAAATTTCTGGGCACTCTAGTGTTCAATCATCTTCCACCTTCGGATTACGAAAGGCACGTCAGCCAATCTGCATCCTCAGGTCTAAGAAGATTGAACAGGGGCAACTGTTGTACTCCAAAATTTTCCCTCCCATATTCTTCAAGAAATTGCCAAGTCAAGCTTCAAAATTCCCCAAGGGTTGCACAGTTCAAGGGCCTCCTAACAGTCAAAATTAGGGTTTCTGTTCTGATCAAGAAAATGAAGTTTCCAAGGATCCAATCAAGTCTCACATGCCTACAAACATGGTCAAGCATCCTCATACCAAGTTTCAAGACTTTCAGCATAAAATTGCACAGTCAAAAACCCTAATTGCACTACAGTCAACTGTAGGGGCAAAATGGTCATTTGACAGTCAAAAGTTCAAATTTTTGGTCAACATCTCATCTTGAAGCCACAAACATCATTTGATCAATGCTTGATCATGATTCTCAAAAGTTTGACTCAAAAAGTCTCAAGATGCAAAAGTTTCTATTTTTTGGACAGCTGAAAAGTCAACTGTAACTTGACCAAGGCATAACTTTTTCATGGTTCATCAGAAAAATCCCATCCAATGCTCATTTTGAAGGGGAAGACATTTCCTACAACTCATCTTCACACTCCAAGTCCAAGAAATGCTCCCACAAAAAGTTATCAATTTCAACATTATAGGTCATTTTCAAAAGTCAACAAAAAGGGACTTTAAGTCAAAGACCATAACTTGAGATTGGTAAATCAAAATGACATGGGACCAAGGACCTTGTTTAGAGGACTTCAATACCTTTCCAAAATGTCCAAGAACATGATCAAAGCTTAAAAATTGAGCAAGATATGCATTGGAGAAGTTGGGAAATTTTTGTGAAATGGCCAAAATCATTTATCCTTGAAATTTCATTTTTTGACAAAGGGGCCCCATTTTTTACACTTGAATTAGCTTAGCCATGCTTCCCACGTGTCCCACCTTTTATCTCCATTTTTTAATTGATTTTTTATTTTTTATTGATTTTATTGGATTTAATTAATTTTAAATCTTTTAAAATCAAAAGAAAATTAAAAAGGCCAATTAAGGAAGATATCTGGCTTTGATGGATCTTGAATCACCTTTAAACATATGCCAAATTCGTGCAAAGGGCCAAAGAGAGCAAGAATTCAAAAATGATTCAAAAATGGAAATTTGGTTATGGAGGTTTATGGAGAATCTTGAACTTGAATGCTATACATTATGGAGCCATAATTCCTCTTCATACACATTGCCTAAGGTATATACAAGTGATCAGAAACCAAATTGAGACCTAAGCTGCGCAAGAACACAAAAAGCAAACTCACATTTTTGGCCATTTTTTTGAAAACTGAAAACTGCCTTGGAGCATTTGTTGAGCCTCCATTTTGATCAAAACATATTCCTGAGTTCCCAAGGAAGCTCCAGCGATCAAAACCACACTCAAACGTGCAAGGAATCAGTCCCACAAAGCTACACGGTTTATATATTTTTTCAGAAATGCATAGCACGAATCATCCATTTCCATTGATTTTTATTGCTTGATTTGTACTAACAATTGTCCTCTGAAGCTTTTGGTGTCATCCAATTGGATTATAGGTGTCTGAATCCGATTCTACCATGAACAAAAACTAGGGTTCATGAAATTTAGAATTAGGGCTTTGGTTATGTGGTAAAATTGGACCTTAACACCAGCATGAACGAAATCGTGGCAACATGAGGATTCCATTTTTGTTGTCGCGCTCAATTTATGTTTAGGCATGGCCTATTCGCTATTTTCAAATAGCTTGAGTTTTGGGGGGGTTTAAAACCCCCGCTATTTCATTTTCATTACAGGTACATTGGGGAAGACGACTGTGTCACGCTGTGAGTGGCTGGTTTGAATCCAGCGCGCTTTTTTTTAATTTTATAACACTAGCGACCATTTTATTTTATATTTTTTGTTTCTCATATGATATACAAGGCGCGTTGGATGGTTCAGTGGTAAGCATAGGCGTTGGCAACGTTCATGACCTGGGTTCGAGACCCAGGTCCTCACCCCTTACAATATTATTTTTCAACTAACATTCCCATGCAGCTTCAATATTAAGGCACACCATGCATCTCCAAAATCAAACCTGCCACGCGTTCAATCTCATCAATTCAAAGGCCCAGATCTGAGGAGCATGGTACACACGAGTCAACGCTTGGGTACGTGAGTGGAGGAGTCCGCCAGGCTTAAGGCTTATTGGGCTTAGATTACTGGACCTTACCCTCCAAATTAGGGGCAAACCCCCTTAGGTTTTGCATTTCTTTTCATTATTTGTTTCTTTTATTTTTCTATTCTTTTAATTATTGCCTTTTTTAATTAATTAATATTTTCATGACATATAAAAAAAACACAAAAAAAAATCAGAAAAGATAAAAGTAATAAATATTTTTATTTTATTAATTTTGTAAATAAATCCCATAATTAATTTAGATTTAATTTTAGGTTGTTAATTTAATTCTTTTTCACAATAACCAAAAATAATAAAAATAGACCTTTAGCATTTTCTTTTTGTTTATTAAATATTTTTATTATAAGTATCATTAACCATTAATTTTGTAAATAAATTTTATAATTAATTTAGTTTTAATTCTAGGTTTTAACTTTAATGCATTTTCTTTAATAAATTTAAAAAAAAGAATTAGAACTAGGATTATTTAACCTTTAAATTTAATTTAATTTTCTTTAATGTCATAAATACAAAAACATGAAAAAATAAGTCCTTTCTTTTTTATCTAACTTAATTATTTTAATAATTTTATTTTAATTCCTTCAAAGGGTTCAACGCCCTCGCATTCGATTACATTTTTGTTTCGCGCGCTTTGTTTATTTCTTTTTGTGAATATCATGTACTCGCTCCAAAGCCCTGTAATAGTTATTTAAACATTTATTTTCTGCACTTTATTTTAAATCGGGTCTGGATTAATTTGGCGTTGTAGACCCGCGCCCTTGTAATAGCGTAGGACCTTTTAGCTTTTCCGCACTTTAAATTTCCGCACTTTTAACTGTTAAACAATAACATGAAAGAATGAATGCCCAAAAATAAAATCAAAACATAGATCACCAATACATGACAAGACAAACAATAAACTGAAAATGACACACAATTCACACACCACCCCTAGGGTACGCCTCACTGTTGCCTTGCCTCGAAAGGAGATCGTCGAGTAGAGGATGTCTTAGTAAGTCCTCATGATCCGGGAACCTGGCATGAGGGTAGCTTCTAAGGTGTCTTCCCATTGCTCTGGTGATCACCATGTCCCGAACCTCGAATTGACCCGAACACCTCCAACGGTGGTGCTACCTACCTCTCAATGGTGGGATGGCACTACTTTAAAGGACATCTACACAGACGAATTCCTTAGGGTAGGTAGATGACTCTAGATACTTGCTCTAAATTCAAAACAAATTCAAAAATACTTTTCACACCGACACCTTTTCAAAAAGCTTTCGAAAGCAATTTTTCAAACACTCTTGAGGACCGATACAAGAGTCGAACTGAAATTTTCAAAGAGACTTTTTAAAACCCACAGCTGAAAAGCAAACAAACCATTTTTGAAAACACAAGTGAGCAAGTATCTAAGAGCCCATGGATAACCATGGATAGAAAGGATGCTAACACCTTCCCTTTCTATAACCTACCTCCCGAACCGAGAGCAATCTCTATAAGGAATTTTTCTGTGCTTTTGTCCTTTCCATTTGGAGAAAATAAAAGACGGTGGCGACTCTTGCTTCCACGACATTTCGCGAACCAGCGTTAAACAGTCAGTTCCAGATCCACCGATCACAGACCCCAGTTGTCAAACCTAACTCTAACAAGGCACCATATACTCAACAGTGGAAGAAAAAGGCTGCTGCCCTGATAGCTCACACCTCCCTTAGAGTCTCTGCAAAGGAAGACTGGTACTTTGACAGTGAATGCTCTAAACACATAACTGGAATCAAGAATCTTCTCAATAATGTTAAACCTCACACTACTAGTTATGTGACTTTTGGAGATGGTGCTAGAGGAGAAATCAAAGGAGTTGGAAACTTGGACTGCCCTGGAGTTCCAAACCTAAATGAAGTATTGCTGGTAATAGGCTTGACTGCTAATCTCATAAGTATCAGTCAATTATGTGATCTAGGATTCAAGGTCAACTTCACAAAGTCTGAATGTCTTGTAACTAATGAAAAACAAGAAGTTGTAATGAGAGGAGTCAGATCTAAAGACAACTGCTACTTATGGGAGTCTGAGAACACTAATTATTCTTCTGTGTGCTCTATTGCCAAAGAAGAAAAAGAAGTGAAACTGTGGCACCAAAAACTTGGTCATTTACATCTAAGAGGAATGAAAAGGATTATATCCATGGAGGCAGACAGAGGGATTCCAAGTCTGCAAATTGATGAAGGGAGAGTCTGTGGTGAATGTCAGGTTGGAAAGCAGACTAGAATGTCACATCCAAAGACAAGACATCTGACCACCTCTAAGGTGCTAGAACTTCTACATATGGATCTGATGGGACCAATGAAGGTGGAAAGTCTTGGTGGAAAAATATATGCCTATGTTGTTGTGGATGATTTTTCCAGATTCACCTGGATTAACTTCATTAGGGAAAAGTCTGATGTATTTGAAGTATTTAAGGAACTGTGCAAAAGAATTCAAAGAGAAAAAGAAGGATGAATTGTCAGAATTAGAAGTGATCATGGCAAGGAATTTGAAAACAGTAAGTTTGATGAGTTCTGCTCCTCAGAAGGAATTAATCATGAATTCTCTTCACCCATAACTCCTCAACAAAATGGAGTTGTGGAAAGGAAAAACAGGACTATACAGGAATCTGCCAGAGCAATGATACATGCGAAAAGACTTCCTATTCATTTTTGGGCTGAAGCTATGAATACAGCCTGTTATGTCCATAACAGGGTCACCTTGAGAAAGGGAACATCATCCACCATTCATGAACTTTGGAAAGGAAGAAAGCCTACAATGAAGTACTTCCATGTATTTGGAAGCAAATGCTATATTCTGACAGATCGTGAACAAAGGAGAAAGATGGACCCTAAAAGTGATGAAGGAATATTCCTAGGATACTCTACCAACAGCAGAGCTTATAGGGTATTCAATTCCAGGACCAAAGTTATGATGGAATCTATAAATCTCATAGTTGATGATTACCATGAGGAAACAAATGTCTCATATGATGTTGAGACATTCTTTGAGACCTCAACTCAAAAGGATGACGTTCCTAAAACTACTTCATTAGAATCTGAATCAAAGGAAGTTAACAAAGACCCTTCCATCAGAATTCAGAAAGATCATCCTAAGGAACTCATCATAGGAGATCCTAACAGTGGAGTCATTACAAGATCTAGAGAAATAATCACAAACTCTTGCTTTGTATCTAAGATTGAACCAAGAAATGTTAAGGAGGCTTTAACTGATGAATACTGGATTGGAGCAATGCAAGATGAATTGAACCAATTCAAGCAACATGAAGTATGGGAGTTAGTTCCTAGACCAGGAGGAACAAACATCATTGGCACAAAATGGATCTACAAGAACAAATCAGATGTTGAAGGAGTTGTCACCAAGAATAAGGCAAGACTTGTTGCTCAAGGATACACTCAAGTTGAAGGGGTTGATTTTGATGAGACTTTTGCTCCTGTAGCCAGACTGGAATCAATCAGACTCCTATTGGGAATTGCTTGTCTCCTTAAGTTCAAGTTATTTCAGATGGATGTAAAGAGTGCCTTCCTTAATGGGTACTTAAATGAGGAAGTTTATGTGGAACAGCCTAAAGGATTTGTGGATCCAAACTGCCCTGATCATGTCTACAAATTGAGGAAAGCTTTATATGGTCTGAAACAAGCTCCTAGAGCATGGTATGGCAGGTTGACAAAATTCCTCTCTGACAAAGGATACAGGAAAGAAGGCTTGGACAAAACTCTTTTTGTCAAAAATGAAGGAGGAAAGATAATGGTAGCTCAAATTTATGTTGATAACATAGTGTTTGGGGGAATGTCAGATAAAATGGTTAAACATTTTACTGACCAGATACAAGCTGAATTTGAAATGAGCTTCATGGAAGAATTGACCTACTTTCTTGGACTGCAAGTCACACAGATGGAAGACTCAATTTTTCTTTCTCAAAGCAAGTATGCAAAGAACATTGTCAAGAAGTTTGGGATGGAGAATTCCAGTCACAAAAGGACTCCCGCACCTACTCATTTAAAGTTGTCCAAAGATTCAAGTGGGCTTAAGGTGGACCAAAGCTTGTACAGAAGCATGATAGGAAGTCTGCTATACTTAACAGCCAGCAGACCTGACATTGCTTTTGCAATTGGAGTATGTGCAAGATACCAGGCTGAACCCAAAGTAAGTCATATCAACCAAGTGAAAAGAATTCTGAAGTATGTGAGTGGAACTTATAACTATGGCTTGTTGTACTCTCATGGATGTGAACCAACTCTGACTGGTTACTGTGATGCTGATTGGGCTGGAAGTGCTGATGATAGAAAGAGCACCTCTGGAGGATGTTTCTTCTTGGGAAATAATCTTGTCTCTTGGTTCATCAAGAAACAGAATTGTGTGTCTCTATCTACTGCTGAAGCTGAATACATACCAGCTGGTAGTAGCTGTTCTCAAATGACCTGGATGAAACAGATGCTTACTGAGTATAATGTCACACAAGATGTTATGACATTGTACTGTGACAATCTGAGTACTATCAACATTTCCAAGAATCCTATTCAGCATAGCAAGACCAAGCATATTGACATTAACATCACTTCATCATAGATCTTATGGAGGAAAAGGTGATTTAACTGGAACATGTTGCCACTGAACTACAACTAGCTGACATTTTTACCAAGGCACTTGATGCTAGTCAATTTGAAAATTTGAGGGGCAAGCTGGGTATTTTCCAACATGAAGAAATGTAGCAATTAATTTTGCTTAAAACAAGGGATGAGAGAGATATTTTAGTTAAGTCTACTCTGATTGGGCTAATCATCTGTTTCTCTATTTCTTTCCAAAATTTTAAGAAGTTGAATAGACATTCATATATCTCCCTCCTCTCGCGTTTCTGCAACAATCTCCAATCTCTCAAACGAAGATTTCACTATCACTGTTACCTGTTTTCTAAATCACTCAAAATGTCTCAACTATCCATGTCATCATCCTCTTCAAAGGCGACTGCTTCTTCCGTATCCTCTGATCGCGAACCTAGGGCAATCACAAACTGCATGGATTCTGATGTTCTGGAGATAACTCCTCTTCATGAATTGGCAGCAGACCCCACTAAGGTCAAGAAGCTGCAAACCAGGCATGCAAGAAGATCACAAGCCTCTCCATCTGGTAAATCCTCTCAACCATCATCTTCTGTTCCTCCAGAAATAGCAAATAGGGAAGGTTTTGTTTATGTTCATCAAGCTATAGCTAGACTAGTCACTAGGATTCTAAATGAGAATCACTTTGTACCTGGCATTTCTGTACCTTTGAACCAAGAATCTTCTAGTCCAAATGTTGAAATGAATCCAGATGTCACTCAGAATGTTGAGACACCTGATGACAACATTAGGAAATCTCCTGAAAATCGTGATGATCACCAGAACCCTACTTAGAAGGATGTTGAACCCCCGGTTATTGATGTTGATGAAGAATACTCTGACAATGACTTAATTGCCAATATCAACCCTAACATAGCTAGAAGGATGATGAACAGAAAAGGAAAGCAAGATGCTGCCAAAAGCCTCTCCAAAGAGAAGGCTACTGAAGTTGTTCATAAGAAAACCAGGTCTGAGAACAAGACTGGAGTAGAAGCTGTGAAGGCTGGATTGTCAAAAGAGAAAGGGAAGGTGAAAACTAGAGTACCTGTTGGTAGTCTCTCAAAACCTTTGAGACAACCAATAGCCAAGAAAAGGAAGGAGCCTGAACCCTATGAATCTGATGAGGAATCAGAATTTGAGTTTGATGTTGAGAGTAATGTTCTAGACATTCCTCTCAGAAAGAAACTCTCTTCAAGCAAAATGCCTAAAGTCCCTGAAGTTTCCATTGACAACATCTCCTTTCACCATCCAGAGAATGCAAACAGGTGGAAGTATGTATTTTTGAAAAGGATCGCCTTGGAAAGAGAGCTGAACAACAGTGCCATGGAATGTAAGGAGATCATGGATCTAATCAAGACTGCTGGTCTAATAAATATTGTGGTAAAGTTTACCAACTGCTATGAAATTCTTGTCAAAGAATTCATAGTAAATTTATCTGATGGGTGTGCTGATGGAAAGTCAGCTGATTTTAAGTATGTGTATATGAGAGGAAGGAAGGTAAATTTCTCTCCCTTTGAAATAAACAAATTCCTAGGAAGACCTGATGATGCTTGCCCTGAGCTTGAGGTTACTGACAACCAAGTGTGTCAAACCATCACTGCAAATCAAATCAAGAGCTGGCCCTTAAAAGGGAAGCTGAATGCAAGCAAGCTGAGCATGAAATTTGCCATTCTGCACAAAATTGGTGAAGCTAACTGGGTTCCCACCAACCATAAATCAACCATTTCCACAGGCTTGGGAAGATTTATTTATGCTGTTGGAACCAGGACAAACTTTGACTATGGCAAGTATATCTTTGATCAAACATTGAAACATGATGGAAGCTGTGCTATTAAAGGCCCTATTGCCTTTCCCTCTCTCCTGTGTGGTATAGTCATTGCTCAGTATCCTGACATTCTAGTTGAAAAAGATACTGTATGCATAAGAGCCCCTGCTCTTGGTTTGCACTATAAGCTATTTCAGGGAACACATGTTCCTGACATTGTCATGACATCTGCTGAGACATCAACTGTCAAATCTCATTCCAAGAAAACTGGTGTTATAGTTGTGCTGAAGGAAACCTGCAAAGAACTTGATACAAGGAAAAGGACTCTTGAGGACCTGATTGCTAGACTAGAACAGGAGGAGAATGAAGGACAAAGAAGGGAAGAGGATGCTGATGAAGACCAGCATAATGCTGAAGATAGTGCCTCCTCTGAAGATGACAGTGCTTGAAGATCAGTGTAGTTGACAAGTTTGTTGCTGGTACCTGTTGCTGCAAATGACTTTTGATTTTTTTCTCTCTGTGTTTTTATTATTCCTTTTAGATGACTGTATAACTTAAAAGTACAAGTATCTTTGGCCTATTTATGGCTAAAGAGGGGGAGAAGATTTTGTATAATTTTGGTAGAATTAGACTTGGTAGATGTTATTAAAAATTCTGCTGCTTTCTAATCTCTGATTGTTTAGGGGTTTTAGCCAAAAATTTGCCAAAGGGGGAGTTTGTAAGTGTTTGGTTGTTGGCATTTATTTTGGTAAAACCAGTTGTGTGAATGTCATGACTGATGTCATAACATTCTGGGATACAAGGTACATTCTGCAGAAAAAGAATGTCATACAGGAGCTACTCAATATGAGTGTTTAGTTGATCATTAAGCAATGATCATAGTTATTGCATTCTACCAAAATCAGTAAATAGGATTCTTGTTGTCATAACCAATGTTAAAGACATCCTGTACTGATCTAACATTTGTGCAGATTTGTTATTCCTGAGAATTTTCAGGAATTTGGTTTATACAGTCCAGATCAGATTCTCACGTGGACATTAGGTTAACTCTGCTTAACCCTAATCTGGTTGTTAAAGACCTGTGACCAAGTCTTGAGGTTAACCCTAATTAACCCTAGCTATTTTCGTGGAAGCCCTAACTGAAGAATAGCTGCCTATATATTCCTCATGAAGACTGTTGGTGAAGCACACTTTTTTTGACAGAAGATCAATAAGGGATTGTATAGTTGTAACTACTGTGATCCAAGCAATTATCATTTTGATAAGTGACTTGGAGTAGGATTTGATTGTAAGGGTTGTGTATCACTCAAACCTTTGAAGCACGAGTGTTTGTGTCACTTGATTAAAGCTTTGAAGCAAAGTCAAGTTAGGGTTGTGTATCACTCAAAGCTTTGAAGCAAGAGTGTTTGTCACTTGATTAAAGTTGTGAAGCAAAATCAAGTGTGTGTACTGAAGAGTATCTTCATAATTTCATTAATCAATAGTTTAGTATCACTGCTGTGATTGAGGGGGAGTGAGCAGGAACTCAGGTTTAAGTTGATCTTAGATTGAAGTTGCATTGGGTAGGTCTTAAGTGAAGGAGATAAACTGGTTGGTTTATTCCTAAATTAATATCTCTTATAGTGCATTTCCTCCCTGGCTTGGTAGCCCCCAGAGTAGGTGTTGTTACACACTGAACTGGGTAAACAATTGATTGTGTTCTTTACTGCTTTTAAAATTACTGTCTTGAAGTGTGTCAGATACGGTGTCATAACATTCACTGTGACATTGAGTATCTGCTGCCAGAATTTCACCTTCCCTTTGCATAACCAACCCCCTTACCTTTAATCTTTCCCCCTCTTTTTAGGTTATTCGCTCTTTTCCCATTCCTTTGGAAACAATAAAGCGCAGTGGTGATTTTTATTTTTGATTTGTATAAAGTCTAGTCAATCCAATGGCTTAGTCTTGAACATTTCTACCGCTACAGAAAATTGGTGACTTCACTAGGGAGAGATTGACCTCTTTCTGGTCCATCCCTAAGTGGGTTGAGCCTATCTTTGTTTATATCTGTATATGTGCTATTGTTGTTTATGTGTTATATTTTTTATATATGTTTGTTTGGATTTTCCTGGTTTTCGGGGTGGTTGGTGATTACTCATAAGTCCTATACCCAGACCTAGGCAAACTTTAAGATAGGACGGGCGGTATAGTCATGTTAACTTTGAAGGAGTAATCCCAAAAAAGGAGGCATGAGATCCCCCACTCAGTGGATGCCCCTTTGATTGTAGTGTCGTTTACCGAGTAATCGGGAAGACGTACTGCTTTCGACCTGGGAGCCTGCTGAAACTGAGGACCGTAGAATACCAAACCCATCTTGGCCTTTTAGGTGTAGTGCGAAATCTATGACGGAGTAATTCAGAAATAGTTGTCACGCGATACTACACTCGGACGAGTCTTTCTTGAGAATATTACTAATTACCGAGTTAATCGGGAAGTTGGTAATATCTGAAGGAAGGATGTAGACTCTAGGAACCTCTAGAACCTTGTTCGGAAGGTGGTAACTCTTAGACCAACACCTTATGGGTAGTACCTTAGACCTCATGCTCGTGACGTTGAACCTATGAACCCTATATGTGTGATCTTGTGTGTGATTATTGCATCATACATCCATGCACTCATAAGCATCTTTTGAAGAAAACAATATTTCAAGGGATTTAAAGGTTGACTATTTGTGAATATCTCAGGTACTGTTAACCATGGATTCTGGAAAGAGAAAGACTGGGAAATACAGTTTCAAGGATCCAAAGATAGATGAGTTGATCAGTCTAATTCCAGAGATCGAGTGTTCTGCATACTTTCGAAAGAAGTATGGATCCATTATTCCTCTCATGAAGCTGAAGATGAAGGAGGGTATTCTCTCGACCTTGGTCCAGTTCTATGATCCGGTGTATTACTGCTTTACTTTTCTCGATTATCAGTTGATGCCTACACTGGAGAAGTATTCTTATCTATTGGATTTACCCGTTACCGATCGTGTTCCTTTTACTACTTTAGAGGGTGAGCCAAAACCACATGAGATTGCTACTTTGATTCATCTAGGAAAGTCTGAGGTTGAAGCTCGTATGACTACTAAAGGAGGGATTATAGGATTACCAGCTCAGTTCTTAATGGAGAAAGCTCGTTAGTTTGCCAGAATGAGAGTACAGTTGCTTTTGAGGACATCTTTGCTCTACTTGCTTACGGATTGTTCTTATTTCCTAATGTGGATAAGTTTGTCGACATTAACGCTATCAGGATTTTCATGATTGGAAACCCATTTCCTACACTATTGGGTGATGCTTATTACTCTATTCATCTTCTGAGTTCCTATCATGGGGGAATGATTATCTGTTGCACGCCTCTATTGTACCGGTGGTTCCTCTCTCATATGCCTCAGTCTGATGCTTTTTGGGATGTCAAGAAGGAACCCCGTTGAGCTCCTAAGATCATGGCACTTACTCACTCGCATATTGATTGGTATCATCAAGCTTACCAGGATGTGGAGATTATTGACAGTTGTGGTAGTTTCCCCAATGTACCTCTTCTTGGTACAAAGTGAGGAATTAACTATAACCTTGTTCTTGCACGGCGACAGCTTGGTTATCTGATGAGGGATAAATCGAATAGTATTCATTTGAGTAGTTTCTTTCTGAAGGAGGAGAAGACCATAGGGAAGTTAGGGAGCATATTGCGAAGGCCTGGCGTCACATTCATAAGAAGAGTAGGAAGGATTTGGGACCTAGGGGTGCTGTTTCTTTGGAGCCATATCTTCAGTGGGTCCGATCGAGATCCATTTAGTTGAATATGCCGTATACTCGGGAGACACTCATGCCTGACATATTTGTGAAGACCACCCTTCCCTTATTAGATGATCTAGAAGAGCTGCAACTCGCTTTGGTTAGGATGCAACAGGAAAGGGATGCTTGGAAGAACAAGTTCCATACTTTAGAGAGTTCATACAGAGCAGACCTGAAGGAGAAAGACGATTTGATCGAAATCCTTGAGAGTCAGGCGGTGGAGTCTATGGAGAGGAAAGGGGATTTATTTTCCCCTAAGCCTCAACCAGGTGCTGATTACTCACTTTCTGATCCTGATGATTGGAGGGAGGTTGCCATCAGACATGTGGAAGAAAACCAGAGGCTGAGGGCTCAGATTAAATCTTGAATCCCTTGAAATATTAAATAATAAAGTAAAAATAATCATGTGCATTGCATATCATGCATCATATTGCACATATTTCTTGCATTTGTTATGCATACCCAGGTGTCTTACCCAACTTCTGTACTTCATTCAGCAAGCTGACTCATCACTACAACACTCGGGCTAATTTTAAGAAGAAGATGGACAACTTAGAACAAGAGAATCGCGAGTTGTGCGAAGAAGTTTCTGCTTTGAAGGCCGGTATGGCCAATCTGACTACTCTGATGGAAGCTCTGGTGGCTGTGCAGAATCATCCACCAAGTGTTTAACCTCAACCAACAAGGGCAAATACTGAAGTTTTGATTGTTCCTGTATCCGCTGCTCCGGTTGTTGTTCAAAACCGTATGCCTCAAGGTTATCCATGGTGAATGCCAGAGAATTTTGCACCCGAAGGTTTCAATCTTGGCCCTCAAGATGCTCCAGTGGTTCATACTATTGTTACTCCTGCACCTTCTGTGGTGCATACTGTTCCTGCTGCACCTCCTTTGGTGAATTTGGTTCCGTTTGTTAATGAATATGTGTGTCGTCCTTTCTCTCCACCAGTGAAGACTTGGGTCTTTATGACAGAATGGATGATTTTCAAGAGCATTTTGATAGAATTCAAAGAGAGATGAAAGCTCTTAGGGGAAAAGAGCTATTTGGGCAGAATGTGAATGAGCTGTGCTTGGTCCCGAATGTAAAGATACCTGCTAAATTCAAGGTCCCAGAATTTGAGAAGTACAAGGACAACACTTGCCCTCGTGCCCATTTGGTAATGTACGTTAGGAGAATGTCTACCCACACTGATGATTAGCGTCTGCTAATTCACTTTTTTCAGGATAATTTAACTGGCGCAGCATTGAAATGGTATATGAGCTTGGACAGTGCCAACATCCATACTTTTAATGATTTGGGAGAAGCATTCATCAAACAATACAAATACAATATGGACATGGCGCCCAACCGTGACCAACTTAGGGCCATGGTTCAGAAAGAAAGGGAATCGTTCAAAGAGTATGCGTGGAGATGGCACGAAGTAGCTTCCCAAGTGATTCCTCCCATGGAAGAGAAAGAAATGACTAAGATTTTTCTGAAGACGCTGGGTGCTTTCTACTATGAAAGGATGGTAGCAAGCGCACCAAGTGATTTTACAGAGATGGTAGGAATGGGTGTCCGCCTAGAAGAGGTTGTAAGAGAAGGTCGTTTGACGAAGAGTGAAGGATCCGGAGGTGTGAAGAAGCAATCTTATGGGTTTACCAAGAAGAAAGAGGGGGGAGCAAATGTTGTTATACAAGAGAGGAGAGTAAACGCTCCTAGAAGGAATTATCAGCGTCACTAACAAGTCGCCTCAGTTACTCCTGTAATGAGTGTCGCTCCGACTACCGTTGCTTATCAAAGACAGTCCCAGCAGGGGAACCAAGGGAATAATCAGAGAAGGGAGAACTATGACCCTATTCCCATGAGCTATGCAGAGCTATTACCAGTATTGATTCAGAATAAGTTGGTCCAGACACGACCACCTCCCGCCGTACCATCACCGTTGCCTTGGTATTACAAGGCAGACCAAACGTGTGCTTTCCATCAGGGAGCACTAGGGCATAGTGTCGAGAATTGTTATCCTTTGAAGACTGGAGTGCAAAGGTTGGTGAAGTCTGGAATTCTATCTTTCAAGGACATAGGACCTAATGTGAAAGATAATCCTGTACCCAAGCACGGGGGAGTGAATGCTGTAAATATGGTGGCCGGTTGTCCAGGCGACTTCCGGATTTTTGACATTAATCTAGTTAGAGGAGATTTGGTAAAAATGCATGCAGACCTCTGTGAATTCAGCTATTATATGCATGACCATGCCGGTGGTGCTGTTTGTAGTACAGACATACAGGGTTGCGAGAAGATAAAGGCTGATTTACAGGAGATGATGGATGAAGGTTTAATCCATATGATCAGGCCAATGGTAATTATCCTTCCAGGTCCTATTCCTTACAAATCAGATAAGGTTGTGCCTTACAAATACAACACTACGATCTTAGAAGATGGGGTGGAAGTTCTCATCCAGCCAAAGCCTGATGTTGGAAATATAGTTGAAAATAGCAGGGTGACCCATAGGGGTCGTGTGTTTGCGCTGGTGGTTCGAAGAGGTGTTGTTGCTGGAAAGAAAATTGCTGAGAATGATGAGCCTAAGAAGGCTACAGGAGAGACTAGCGGGGCCACATTAGAGAAAGAAGTGGATGATATTTTGAAGATAATTAAGATGGGCGACTACAGAATTGTAGATCAGCTACTGCAGACTCCTTCAAAGATATCTATCCTAGCTTTATTGATGAACTCCTCTGCTCACAGAGAATCACTGAGAGTACTAGACCAAGCTTTTGTGGAGAGTGACATGTCGTTAGATCAATTCAGCAGTGTAATTGGAAACATTACATCATGTAACAACTTGAGTTTCTGCGATGATGAGTTACCAGATGAAGGGAGGAATCAAAACTTGGCCCTCCACATATCTATGAACTACAAGAATGATTCACTGTCCAATGTGCTAATTGATAAAGGATCTGCGCTGAATGTTATACCGAGGAGTACTCTCATGAAGTTAAAGTATCAAGGAGCACCTATGCGCCCGAGTGGCATCATTGTGAAGGCATTTGATGGGTCGAGGAAATCTGTCATCGGTGAAGTGGACTTACCCATCCATATAGGACCACATTTGTTCCTGATAACCTTCCAGGTCATGGACATTATTCCCGCATATAGTTGTTTTCTAGGACGGCCATGGATACACGAAGCAGGTGTTGTCACTTCAACTCTGCATCAGAAGCTAAAGTTTGTGCGTGAAGGGAAGGTCGTGATCATAAACGGGGAGCAGGCGTTGTTGATATCCCATCTATCCTCTTTCAGTATTGTAGAAGCGGATGAGGCTACTGTTGGAACCCAGTTCCAAACCCTATCCATTGAAAACATAAGGAGAATGAGAATTTTGTGGTTTCGCTGAAGGACGTGCAACAGGTTGTGCGCACTAGTCATAATACAGTTTGGAGACGACTTATGGATCCACCTGTGAGCAAGAACAGAACTGGTTTGGGTTTCTCTCTGAAGATTGGTAAAGCCAATGGCTTGAAGTCAAAGTCTACTGTGAACAGTTATCAGGATGTTTTCCGCAGCGGAGGCTACCTTTATCCTATTGGTTCTGAAATTAATGTTGTCGAAGAGGATGAAGTAGAGCAGGAAGTACCTAATTATGTGACGCATGGAGTCCGAGTTCAGAACTGGGTCACCATTGATGTTCCTTCTTGCATACATGTTTCAAAGTAATTTGTCTTGTTAATCTGTTTCTTTCTTTTGAAAAGCTTTCACTCTTCCCAAGGTGGAAGTATTAATGTTGTAGGGCTTATATGTTTGCTATGACTTTTAAGATCATTAATAAAAGTTGTCTTTGCCTCCCAAATTATGTCTTTATTTTCTGCTTTTTCTTGGGAAATGGTAATAAAAAACTTTCAAAATAAATAATAAATGAAAATTAATCAGCATGATCACTTGTTATATGTTTCAGTTTCTAAAAGCAGTCATAAATCATATGTGCAGATTAATTAAAAAACCCATTGAATACAATGACCCTGCACCCTCTCCCAACTTTGAATGTCCTGTGTTTGGGGCTGAAGAAGAAGATTATGATGAGATTCCGGAAGAGGTCTCACGGTTGCTTGAGCACGAGGAAAATACCATTCAGCTATATAAGGAGCCTTTGGAAGTGATTAATTTGGGTTCAGAAGAAGATCTGAAGGAAGTCAAGATTGGAGCATCGTTGCATCCTGATGTAAAGAGTGGGTTGATTGAGTTGTTGAAAGAGTATGTGGATATTTTTGCTTGGTCTTATCAAGATATGCCTGGTCTAGATACAGATATTGTCGAGCATCGTTTTCCATTGAATCCAGAGTGTCCACCAGTTAAATAAAAGTTGAGAAGAACTCACCCAGATATGGCAGTAAAGATCAAAGAGGAGGTCATAAAGCATATTAATATTGGTTTTCTTGTGACGTCAGTGTATCCTCAATGGATTTCCAATATTGTCCCAGTACCAAAAAAAGACGGAAAAGTCCGCATGTTCGTAGATTATAGAGATCTAAATAAAGCTAGTCCAAAAGATGATTTTCCATTGCCTCACATCGATATGTTAGTGGACAGCACAACAAAATTCAAAGTATTCTCGTTCATGGACAGATATTCCATGTATAATAAAATAAGAATGGCTCCAGAGGACATGGAAAAAACAACACTTATCACACCCTGGGGAACATTCTGTTACAGAGTGATTCCCTTCGAGTTGAAGGACGCTGGTGCAACGTACCAGAGGGCTATGAATACCCTATTCCATGATCTGATGCACAAGGAAATAGAAGTATATGTTGATGATATGATTGCAAAATCCCAGACTGAAGAAGGGCATATAGAAGATTTGTTGAAGTTGTTTCAGCGTTTGAGGAAGTATCGTCTCCGCTTAAATCCAAATCAATGCACCTTCGGTGTTAGATCGGGGAAATTGTTGGGTTTCATTGTTAGCCGGAAAGGAATTGAAGTTGACCCTGATAAAGTCAAAGCAATTCAAGAAATGCCAGCACCAAAAACTGAAAAGCAAGTTAGGGGTTTCCTCGGGAATTTGAATTATATCTCCAGATTTATTTCCCACATGACTGCAACATGTGAACCGATCTTAAGTTGTTAAAGAAAGATCAAGGTTGTGTATGGATGGATGACTTCCAAAGAGCATTTGAGAGTAATAAAGAATATCTGCTTGAACCTCCTATCTTGCTCCCTCCCGTAGAAGGAAGACCGTTGATTATGTATCTGACAGTGTTAGATAAATCCATGGGTTGTATTCTGGGACAACAGGATGAAACAGGGAAGAAGGAGTTCGCCATTTATTATCTCAGCAAAATATTCACTGATTGTGAGTCCCGGTATTCCATGCTGGAAAAGACATGATGTGCTTTGGCCTGGGAGGCAAAGCATTTGCGGTAGTATATGTTGAATCATACTACTTGGTTGATCTCCAAAATGGATCCAATCAAGTATATTTTTGAAAAGCCTTCTCTTACTGGGAGAATTTCCCGATGGTAGATGTTGTTATCTGAATATGATATCGAGTACCACACTCAAAAGGCTATTAAAAGTAGTGTGTTGGAAGATTACCTTGCTCACCAACCGGTGGAAGATCATCAGTCTGCAGAATATGAATTCCCCGATGAGGATGTGATGTTTTTGAAAGTGAAAGATTGTGATGAACCATTGCCTGAGGAAGGCCCTGACCCTGAATCTCGTTGGATTGTGATTTTTGATGGAGCAGTGAATGCTTATGGTAAAGGAATTGGTGTTGTGATTGTTACTCCTCATGGATCGCACATTCCTTTTACTGTAAGGTTAACATTCGATTGCACTAATAATATGGCAGAATATGAGGCTTGCATCATGGGTCTTGAGGAAGCTATTGATCTCAGAATCAAAATTATAGATGTGTATGGTGATTCAGCTTTGGTAATAAATCAAATTAAAGGAGAATGGGACACTCGTCACCCTGTCTTGATCCCTTACAAAGATTATGCTAGAAGATTATTACCCTTCTTCAATAAAGTTGAATTCCATCACATTCCTAGAGATGAAAATCAAATGGTGGATGCTCTGGCAACTCTGGCTTCCATGTACCAAGTGAATACTTGGAATGATATACCCTGAATCACAGTTCGATGACTAGATAGACCCGCTCATGTGTTTACGACAGAGGAGGTAGCAGATGAAAAACCTTGGTATTATGATATCAAGCATTTTATTCAGACTCAGGAATACTCGATTGGTGCGTCGAGGAAAGATAGAAATACACTGAGAAGATTGGCAGGCAGTTTCTTCCTCAGTGAAAATGTGTTATATAAGAGAAATTATGACATGGTCTTGCTCAGATGCGTGGATAGACACGAAGAAGACATGTTGATGCATGAGATTCATGAAGGTTCATTTGGCACTCATGCTAATGGACATTCGATGGCTAAAAATATGCTAAGGGCAGGTTATTATTGGTTGACAATGGAATCTGACTGTTACGAATTTGCAAAGAAGTGCCATAAATGCCAGGTTTATGCGGACAAGGTTCATGTGCCTCCGGCACTTCTCAATGTGATTTCCTCCCCATGGCCTTTCTCTATGTGGGGTATTGACATGATCGAGATGATAGAACCCAAAGCTTCTAATGGGCACCATTTTATCTTGGTAGTGATTGACTACTTTACCAAATGGGTAGAGGTTGCTTCATATGCCAATGTTACCAAACAGGTGGTGGTGCATTTCATAAAAAATAATCTTATATGCCGGTATGGTGTGCCGAGCAGAATCATCACTGACAATGGCTCGAGTTTGAACAACAAGATGATGACAGAACTGTGCAAAGAATTCAAGATTGTCCATCATAATTCATCTCCATACAGGCCAAAGATGAATTGGTCTGTTGAAGCTTCTAATAAGAATATCAAGAGAATTATCCAGAAAATGGTTGTCACTTATAAGGATTGGCATGAAATGCTTCTTTTTGCTCTGCATGGATATCGAACATATGTCCGCACTTCAACAGGAGCAACCCCGTTCTCCCTGGTGTATGGAATGGAAGCGGTACTCCCTGTCGAAGTAAAGATTCCCTCGTTACGTGTGATAATGGAAACCAAATTGACAGAGGCTGAATGGGTCCAGAACAGGTTTGACCAATTGAATTTGATTGAAGAGAAGAGAATGACAGCTTTATGTTATGGGCAGTTATATCAAAAAAGAATGAAGAAAGCATTTCATAAAAAGGTCAAACCTCGTGAATTCAGAGAAGGCGACCTCATGCTCAGGAAGATCATGTCTTTCAACACTGATTCTAGGGGAAAGTGGACTCCCAATTTTGAAGGCCCGTATGTTGTCAAAAAAGCCTTCACTGGTGGTGTGTTAATTCTTGAAACTATGGATGGCGAGGAGATCCCACGTCCCATAAACGCTGACGCAGTCAAGAAATACTTCGCCTAAAGAAATAAGAGAACAGCTCGCTAAGTTGAAAACCTGAAAGGGCGGATTATGCAAAAAGGAGCGTCTCGGTAGGCCGAAAACCCAAAAGGGAGGTCTAGGCAAAAATTAGAGACATAAACAGAATAAATTTCCTGCTAAGTTGAAAACCCGCAAGGGCAGCTTAGGCAAAAGTTAGGGATTCTCTTGGCAAGTAACTACGTCAGACAAGACTTGATCGTTGAAGCAACAATTTTCTTGGATCCTCACCATACTTCAACAAAAGTTGCTGCTCAGGATTTCAAAAGTTGATAGGGGGAATAGTGGTCATTGTATCTCAATGTATCTTTTCCATTATATATTACCATTTCCCAAACTTTGTAATCATCCATGGAGTCTCGCCATTCGCGGACTACCATTCTATTAATGAAATTCGAGTTTTTACCCAATTCTTTGTGTTATTATTTTATTTAGCTTGCAAAGACTCCATTTATTACTGATAATAACTTTCAAAGCAAAAAGATTAAAAAGCAAAATTGACTTTTCAAAAAAGAGGAGAGATTTTTAATTCAATTTACTTTGAGATTTGTGATGACACAATGACAACAAAAAATGGTGATCCCAGGAATGAACAAACTTCGGTTGTTTTGAGAAGATTTACTTCCTTCTTGAAGGTTCTCTTAGGTCATTTTGCTGGTATGTGCACGATCTTTGTATGTTTCTCAGATAGTTAAAGACGATACCAATCGGTGTAAGGTGCGGTATTGGGTTCGTGATCCCATTGTCTCCATTCAAGTCTTGGTTCACTTTTGATTTTGGGTTTGCATGGTCAGAAGCCTCTGTCCCAGATTCCCCAGCGAAGTCTTCCCTCATATGATGAAAGGTTTTATTCCCTTGATGTGCTGAGATGTCGCTCTTTCTGCAGTATTGGCATTATTGTTGGTATTTATTTCCCAAGCAACTAGACCAGGGCAGTATCTTTTCTGAGAAGTGTGGAAATTATTATCAACCTTTGGGTTTTCACCCACCAAGTGCTGGGTTGGATTTAAAATCTTCACGGGTTTGACCTCTTTCTATATTGATGACTTTCTGATTCCCTAGGAAGGCCATGCGTGTCATTTGCGCTACCATTTGTTGATTCGAATGGGTAGTATTTTGTATTAGGGGGTTCAACACTGTACTTAGGGTTTGTGCCAACATTTGCACCATATCATGGTTGCTTTCGTCCATATGTTGCCTCAAAATTGTTGTAGAAGCATCTGTGAGGCTTGGTATTGCATGTGATGGTCCTCCTAAGATTTGGTTTCTACCCAAATTTTCCATACTGGCTCCAGATCCCTGTAATGGTGATGACGCACTCACCAAAGGTTCTGAAAAAGTAGACGCATCGTTCATAAGGCTAGCCATTTCAGTGGTTGGCATGCCATATGGCTGCTCTCGACCCATCCAGGCTGTCGAAAATCCTGGGGGAACGTATGGTCGAGATCCTGAATTTACCCTTGGTGGGGGCGTTCCTAATGGACCTCTAGGACCTACATACGAAAGTAAGGGTCCTGTTTGATTCGTGGTTAACATTGGTACCGAACCAACAGAAGTTGAGATATTTTCTCCAACGGTAGTTATAACCGTTGTTCCAGTAGCATTTGGTGGAGGTATTTCTCCATGATTTGGCTCATTATCCATTCTACTTTCGCTATTTCTCTTCCTAACAGTATACTCATTGGTTAATCTACCACTTCTTAATAACATGCAACATTGTGTACGTAAAAAAGGAAAGCAATAACATGAACAAACAGATGATAAAAATTAGAAGCGTCCCACCGGGTGTGCCAATTTGTTTACCGTGGTTTTTGGTAAACAACCGCTGATCCTCCAAAAAGGAAAGTCCTTTTGGTTACTCGCGGGATCGATCAGGTTGATCCTAGAACATATGCTAATTTTTATGCTGGTTTGATGTGAAGGTTAATATCTAGGAAGAATGCATGTTCGACCAAGGATATGGTGTTTATGGTTTTGGAAAGTAAGAAAGTAACTAGAAGTGCAGGTAAAGATGTAAGAAATGTAAACTTTGCAAAAGAAGATCAAAGCAATGTAAAAAGACTTTATTAATAAAAAATGGTGTTTCCAACGTGCATTCTCAGTTATTCTTTCACACACAGCGGGTACTTGAATAATATTGAGTAACTAGCACAATAGGTTGAACACACGGAAACTCTACACAAACTTCCTATTTTTATACTAAAATTATGTAACTGTCGAGGGTGGCTTTGCTTCTAGGATGAAGACAAGTGTCTTCTTCATGTCCCTCGACCTCTATCTTCCTGCCACGTCGCTTTTCCTTAACTGCTGGCGAACTGTATTTCCCTCCAATCTTCAAGTTCAAATATCCTTCGTCCTTGGTACTGACACAAAGGTTTTTTCTCCTAGTCGAAGGTCACAGGACCTTTCCCGTCGAAGGCTTGATGATGATGTCTGGTCGAAGACCAATTTGTAACTCAGATATTTTCTCTAAGTTTTTTCCATTTGCCGAAGCATTTTCCAGCTTGGCTTTATCTGCTCTATTTTTGGTCTATGGGGCCAATATATAGTAGGTGTCAAATTCAAGAGCCAAAAATTGGCCATACCAGCCCTTAAAGCAATAACTTCTTCGTGCAGCTCGCGATTCTCTTGTTCAATATTCTCCATTTTCTTCTTGGAATTAGCCCGAGTATTGTATCGATGAGATAACTTGCTGACCGAACGAAGTAGAGAAACATTGTAAGACACCTGGGTATGAACAGAAATGAAAATATATGTGCAAAATGATGCATGATATGCAATGCATATGATTTATTGTGATTATTCAAGGAACTCAAAGAATCATAAACAATTGCAAATATTAAAGTACTAACACATTCAGAAATACTGAAAATTATAATAACTTCGGAATGGATTACAACTTTTTGTACAAATTTAAATAATCCTAAGTACAAGAGAATAAAGAAGGAATATAAAATCCTAAGGAGCCAAAGCTGATGAAGATCTCTCCACACACTGACGCTTTCCTTGGAGTCTCGCAATTTGAGCCTTCAACTGCTTGTTCTCTTCTGCATACTTGTCGGTGACTTCTTTCCAACCACGAGAGTCAGAAAGTGTGCAACTAAGTCCTGGACAAGTTCTAGAGGAAAATAAATCCTCTTGCTTCTCCATCATCTCCACAGCACGACTCTCAAGAATCTCAATCAAGTCATCCTTCTCTTTCAATTTTGTTGAGTAGGACACCTCCAAAGTCTGGTACTTGTTCTTCCATGCTTCCTTCTCTTGTTGCATTCTAACCAGGGCAAGCTTAAGTTCTTCCACATCATCTGAGAGAGGTGGAGTAATCCTCATAAACATATCAGTTATAGGTTTTTCACGATAATAAGGCATCTTCAACTGAATTTCCCTTGTTTGTACCCAACGGAGATGAGGTTCTAAAGAAACCGCTCCTTTTGGTCCCAAATCTTTTCTACTTTTTTTATGAATATGGTGACAAGCCTTTTAAATATCTTTCTTAGACTCCTTATGATCTTCTCATTATTTGAGAAAGGAACCACTCAGATGAATGTTGTTTGGCTTATCTCTCATCGGATATCCAAGTTGAAAACGCGCAAGAACAGGATTGTAGTTAATTCCTCCCTTTGTACCAAGAAGAGGCACATTGGGGAAACTACGATAGTTGTCAATAATCTCCACATCATAATAAACTTGGTGACATCAATCAATGTTAGAATGAGTGAGAGCCATGATCTTCGGGGCCCAACGAGGTTCCTTCTTGGTATCCCAAAAGGCAACAGACCTAGGTAAGTTAGAAATAAACCAATGATATAACAACAGCGTGCAACAGATGATCATCCCTCCCTGATATAAATTTCGAAGATGGATGGAATAATAAGTATCTCCTAACAGTGTAGGTACCGGATTCCAAATCATAAAGATCCTAATGGCATTAACATCCATAAACTTGTCGACATTAGGAAACAAGAACAAACCATAGGCGAGAAAGCAAACATAGCCTCAAAAGCAACTGTACTCTTCATCTTGGAAAAGTAATGAGCTTTCTCCAATAGAAACTGAGCAGGTAAACCCCTTATTCCTCCTTTAGTAGACATAGTAGCCTCAATCTCGGACTTCTTCAAATGGGTCATAGTAGTAATCTCGTGAGATTTAGGCTCTCCCTCTAATCTGGTGTAAGGAACACGATCAGTAATAGGTAAGCTAAATAGGTAAGAATATTCCTCCAATATGGGCATCAGCTGATAATCAGGAAAAGTAAAACACCGGTACAACGGATCATAGAACATCCGAGTCTTTCTTTTTCCAAAATCCATGGTCAAAAGTACATGAGATATTTGCAAAAGTCAACTTTAAGTTCCTTGAATCACCTGTTTTAAAGAATGCTCATGGGTTCATGAATGCATTATGCAACAATCACACACAAGATCACAAACATAAGGTTAGGTTTGATGTCACGAGCATGAAGTCAAAGCTACTACCCATAAGGTATGGACTGATAGTTTATCACATGTCGAACAAGATTCTAAAAGGTGCTAGACAAATATGTTAGGATCACATATGTTTGGAACCAACTATTAATTTGAAAGAGGACGCATTTGGGTTGTGTATCTAAGATGGTTTATCCAGAAGACCTGTCTTAGATTGATGGACTGGTTGAATGTTGATCAACAAATTGGTTACTTATTAACTCAGTTTATTTTTTATCCAAGTTTGTAAAAGTGTAGAGGTTAAGCTCTAATTCCAATAGAGATTTCTTATCTCAGCCAGATTCCTTGTTTTATGGAGGTCAAGTTCATAGGGCAAGGACATTATCTCTGACATCTGGTTTATTCTTCTGATCAAATAAAATAGATTTGTATGTAATTTTGTTTATAGGCATAAACCAGGATCTGTCTCAGGGGAATATTGGTGGTATACACTAACCACATGTTGTTCTGCTCGAAGATTCGTAGTAGTTGTTGAAGAAAGAGCCTAGTCTGGAGCTAAATGGGTCTTGAATAAATGTCGGATGTAATGTCTTGACATCTTTAGGTTGAGAATTTATTTTGTCTCAATGCATTTGACTGGTGTTTCTCTCAAACAGGATAGAGGTTGTTAATCAAACTTAATATCTCGTATCAAGTCTATGAGAACATTGAATCTCGTATCAAGTCTATGAGAACATTGAACTCTTGTTCTGCTAATGTGGAAGACACATTTTAGGGTTGTGTGTAACGGAGATGCATTAACCTGAGGTAAGTTGATAATCTTGAATATTAACTTACAATCATTGTATTACTCATCCAGGTGTTTATTGGATTTGTCCAAGTTTCTTGGACAAGGTGTCTAATTGGTGAAGGCTGAAGAATGGGAGAAACTGACTTCACTGTACAGTTTGGTTATGATATAATACCATGGTTGTGATGCTCTGCATTTTAGAGGGAATCTCCTCTTTACATGTAGAAGGATGACACCTTATAGGAGGCCAGGATATTGTGCTTATGGAAAAGCCCCCTTGAAGTGTGGTATCAGCTGTTGACTTGAGTCTGCATATATGGTCAGTTGCTGAAGTATGTCTCTCTTGTGTTATCTCTCAAGAGTGATGTATGGATTACTATGATGTTGTTTCCAGAATCATAGTTAAGGCTGAAATACATATCACTAAGATTGATATCTTATCTGATATTAGAACATCATCTCAAGTGTTTGTTTCTTCAGAAGAAAGTTATTTGAAGATCATGGGGGTGAACATTGCTGATCACTAATGAATTCCAAAATTGGAATAATTAACCATGATGAAGTATGATGTCCAGTCATTGACCAAGTCTGGAATATTGTGAAGAGTCCTTTTGTGCTGAGAATGTGAAGAAAGGATGTCAGATTAAGTATTCTAACATCTGTTGAAAGTGAGTATCATCTGCAATTGTGTGTGTAGGAAAGTTTTTCCTTTGATGATAAAATATCTTGTCGGGAGCTGGATATAAGTCTGATCTTATGAAGATGTGCACGTTACTGATGATAAAAACTTTGTCCAGAACTGAATACTTATTTAATGTATGGATGCAAATCCAATCTCTAAACTGTTAGTTTAGAAAGTGGTTGAGTCTTTATTTCTCTCTCTAGTTGAAATAAACAGAGACAAATTTAATTAAATAAGTCTTTTGATTCCACAAGCAATAGAATTTAATCATCGCATTATTTTACACACACAAAACAAAACCCTACATAGTTCACTACAAGAAAAAAGCCCTTTATCTAGGGGTTTAACTCCTCACTAAGGCAAAAAACACCTCACAAAGTCAACATTTGCGAGGGGTTTGTCCCCTAGCTAAATCACTGGTCGCAGATAAGGGGAGAGGGGCTAAGCACCTAGCCAATTAGCTTGGGGCTAAACCCCTCGCTAAAGGAAAACTTTAATTGGCCATTGGCTAGGGGCTTTACCCCTAGCTAAATACCATCATGCTTTTGCAGCAGGCGCTCAGTAAACGCAGGGAGTATGCAGTGTGCAGGAAGGAAGCGTGCATAGTATATGTAATATTAGCTAGGGGGTTTACCCCAAGCTAAAAACCAGAATTTATTTTTTAAATTATAAAGGTAATTATTTTATTTATTTATTATTATTATATTTATAATCAATTAATTTCATAATTATAATTTAATAAAATAAAAATTCAATATTAATAATATTAGTAATATATTTTTAAATATAATACATGATATAATTTATAATTAATATTATATTAATAAAATACTGAATCAAAATTAAAATATTACAAGAACATTGTTTATAATTATAAATAAAAAGTGTTATTGATAAAAATTAATTTTCTTCATCAGTGTTACTGTCTTCATTGTCATTTTGCCCTTGATTATCACGCCCGCCAAATTGTTGCATAAACTGTTGAAAATTACGCATAGATTCCTCATATTCTCTAGTTTTTCTTCTCATTTCTTCCTCCATTTCTCTTTGTCTCTTCTTCAATTCTTCTATTTCAGCATTTCTCGCTTCCACTTCACAGGCAGCCTCAGAGTGCGCTAATGATCTCACAGTTTCCATCATGTCTGGGTTAAGTGAAGGTTGAGTCGATGATCCTTCACCATCAGCAATTTGCATTCTGAAACTCATATCATACCGCCGGATTATTTTGGTGAGACCTCCAACACCATACACTCTCCCATTTTTTCTCTTCCCACGAGATGCATCATACCAAGTCTGAAAACTCAGACTAGGATCAGTGGGAAATCCCGACGGAGGTGGTGTATATTCAGGATATTGTGATAATCTTAGGGCAAGTTGTTTTTCATACTCCTCCTATTAAAAAGAGTAGGTGTTATTGCAATTTAAATTATGCTAGACACAAAAGAAATAAATAAAATAACTAAGTTTAAGGAAAACTTACTTGAGTTTTTCTTGAGCGCTCATCAACAAACTCCCTCTTTTCTTGAGATGAGTCTCCTTATGGAGCTCATTAAGAAGCGGAGTTCTGCCCAACTCATCACGCTAAGTAGATGACATAAAAAATAGTTATAACATAATCTAAAATTGTTGAGTTAATTGCAAAATAATTAAATTTACCATTCTCCGTGCAACATCAGCAATACTAATACTACCATAGGCGTAGTTGCAGCCGCCAACTTCAGAGGCTCTATTTTTCTTGGCCTTTTCAGATGTACTCTTAAAGGAATCAGAATTCCAATGGGCAATAAGCTGCTCAAATACATCTGGACTTATCCAACGGGGATGCAAGCGTTTATTTTCCCAAGTAATTCTAACATGCCTCATCGTGTTAGAAAATCGTTGAGCGCATTTAATGTTAAAATCATCTCTTATTTGGATATCATCTCTAGGGTCCCAACAACATTTCTCCTTCAAAAAATATGAAATAAAGTTATAATCGTGATTGAGTGAATTACTTTAATAAAGGTAAAAAAGATCAAAAATATTAAACAAAGTTTATTATACCTGAAATAACCTAAACCAAGCCTCCATCTCATCGCCATTAACTACACCATACGTAGGCCAAAATTTGTTATACTTTTCTTTAATGATCTCAGTTATGTAAGTTGCTGCCTAATGTGATGGGTAAAATCTAAACAACCAAAATTGAGTTAGTATTAATTATAAACGAACAACTAAAATTTATAATTTAAACATAAACACTTACGATGATCCCTCTGGCTGAATGACAAATCGTCCATTCCTCTTCCTAATCACTTTTGGCACATTTCTTAAAATGCGTGCATTCCTATGCTCTTGGTCATCCTCGTCCTGAACAACCTTCTCTGCATGGTCATTATCATCACCCTGCTCCTCATGCGGAGAATGCATGGGTGATGAATGTGACGTGCTAAATCCACCACCTGGATCCCTATACTGCGTAAATACTGGATCTATAGTAGGTATGGAGGTGCTAGGTCTAGCCTAGGGCATATAAGATGTATGTCCAGGAGGACTAAGAAAAGCTGAGGGAGAAATGTCAGGAAATGTAGAATAAGGTGTGGATAGTAGGTATGTGAATGTAGAAGGAGAAGGATGCATAGATGGTGGTGTGGGACGCATAGATGGTGGAGTGGGATGCATATGTGGTAGAGTGGGATGCATCGATGGTGGAGTAGGACGCATAGATGGTGGAGTGGGATGCATATGTGGTAGAGTAGGATGCATTATTGGTGGAGTGGGATTCATAAGAGGACGATGTGGCTGTTGACTCGATTGTGGCATAGAAATAAGGTTAGCCGTGTCAGGAACCTTTTCTATAATATACCTCGATCAATTGCGGCGAGACTTATCTACTAGAGTCTTACCCTTATCTTCACGTCGGAGTGGCATTTTTTTCTGTTTTGAAAGATGAACATAAAATAATTGATACATCAAACTTACAAGAATAATATATAATAATTCAGGCAAGAATAATATTATTACCCAAGAGTTGTTAGACATGAATAAAATAATATTACACAAATTATATTAAACAAATTAATATTACACAAATTAATCATCATTCATGCTCATCTTCATTATCTTCATCAGATATGTTATTATAGTCTTCAGACTCTCCTGACTCTTCATGCTCCTCTTCCACGGGCGTTAATAAAATAATGGTGTCAACTTATTGACCCTCAACTGTAGTATCACACAAGGTTGCAATCTCCTCAACTTCAATGTCCCCATTGACAGGTGAAATATCATCATCTTGGAATGCAACATCCTCTATTGCATCTCCAGTTTCAATATGACCTATTGGGTTAGACTTGATTGCAACGCACTGTCCTCCTTTTTGTGGTTGAATGGAAGTATAAGGTACGTAATAAACTTGCCTAACATTATGTGTCATTATGAAAGGGTCATATTCTTTGTACTTCCTGTCCATTCGAACCTCAACAATGTTGTATTTTTTGTTTATTTTTGTTCCTCTAGAATATGGATCATACCAGTCACAATAAAACAAGACAAATCTATTTTTAGAGTCCATATAATTATATACCAACTCATAAATATGTGTGATAACACCATAGAAGTCATCCTCACCATCTTCTGTAATTCCTTTTACAACTACACCACTATTTATTGTTTTCTTCCCTTCTGTCCATGATTTAGTATGGAATTTATATCCATTTAAAAAGTATGTATGCCATTGATTTGCACGTTGATGAGGGCCTTCATACAAACTCTTCAAATGGATTATTTCAGGACTTGGTGCAACAATGAGTGATAGTTGTTGTTTGAACCATGCAGGAAAATTGGCATGAGTGTAACCAGTCGATGGTTGTTCGCATGTGCTTTGGAAATAGTTGGTACTAAATGCCCTATTTCAAAATGAATAATAGGTTAGAGAATAAGATATTTCAAAGGTGATAAATATATATGTAATTTAATTTATATACTTACTCAAGATATGGTTTGACTTCATGGCAATTAATCAACACATGAACATGAGCAGATTGCATTTCTTTTTCAGACAACCAATGATCACTTGTATTTTCGGCTGAACCGCCAGGACGACCAAAAATAGATAAGGTGAATTGACTTCTTTCAATAAAGTGAACTCCGTTCCTTATGATTCTTGGAGTCAACATCATGTGATTGAAATAATGGGAGCGAAAATTTGATGTTTCGCGATGCAAGTAATATGCACATATTGATCCCTCAACTCTTGCCTTGTTTTTCACTGATCTCTCTAAATCACCCATGAAACGTTCAAATGGATACATCCATCTGTATTGAACAGGTCCACCGAGTTAAGCTTCATAAGCGAGATGCACAGGGAGATGCTCCATAGAATCAAAGAAACCCGACGGAAATATTTGCTCCAATTTGCAGAGAATAATAGGAATATTTTGGTCCAATTTGATTATGTCGTCTACTCTTAAAGATGACGCACATATGTCTTTGAAAAATTGACTGATCTCAGTTAGTGGATTAAGCACGTGACAAGGAAGTGAACTGAATGCAATTGGAAGCAATCGTTCCATGAAAACATGACAATCATGACTTTTCATTCCATGTAACTTTCCAGTTTTTGTGTCAGCATATCTTGCCAGGTTTGAAGAATAACCATCATGCATTTTCAAATAATTTAACCACCGACACACTATTTTTGCTTCTTGGGGAGTAAGAGTGTAATAAGCCTTGGGTTTTAACAATTTTCCATTTGGTTGAGGTTTCAACTCTAACTCTTTTCAATTACACAAAAGCTTCAAATCATTTCTAGCTTTCTCATTATCTTTTGTCTTGCCTTGAACATCCATCACCATGTTAAATACATTATCAAAAAAATTCTTCTCAATATGCATAACATCAAGATTATGACGCAACAAATTATCCTTCCAATATGGTAGGTCCCAAAAAATACTTCTTTTTGTCCAATTGTGTGTGTTCCTGTATCCTGGAATCTTGCATACTTTACAATGATATTGGAATTGTGGAAGGTCATAAACATTATTCCATACATCAATTGATGACAACCGAGGAGGGGAGATCTGTTTCTTTTTTTCCTTTTTTAAAAGTATTCTTATTTCTTCTAAATCCATGGTTTCTAGGTAAAAACCTACGGTGGTAGTCAAACCACAAACTTTTCCCACCACTCTCCAAAGTAAATGCTTTTGTGTGTCCCATACAATGAGGACATCCCATTTTGCCATGCGTACCCCAACCAGACAACATTCCATATGCAGGAAAGTCGTTAATTGTCCACATCAAAGCAGCTCGCATATTAAAGTTTTGTTTGCGCGACACATCATAAGTCCATTCTCCTTTCCACACCCTCTTCAAATCATCAATTAAAGGTTGTAAATATACATCTATTCCTGCCTTTGGACTCGACGGTCCTGGAATGATGCATGTCAAAAACATGTACGATTTGGTCATACTCATCTCAGGAGGGAGATTGTATGGGGTAACAATAACTGGCCAACAAGAATAGGAAATTGTTGACGATTGGATATAAGGAGTAAAACCATCCAAGCATAATCCAAGCCTGACATTTCTGGGTTCTACTGCAAAATCTGGATTTACTCTATCAAAGTGTTTCTATGCCTCCCCATCAGATGGATGTCGCATCATGCCCGAACTTGTTATGTTCGTATGATGCCATGTCATTTGGCTTGCACTATGCATTGATGCAAACATCCTTTGCAACCTAGGTATTATTGGCAGATAGAACATCGACTTCACTGCAACTCATTTTTTCTTTCGATCAACGCCTTTACTGCGAACTAAATACCTTGGACTCTTACAAAATTTACATTCCTCCAAAGCCCCATCATTTGTGCTAAACTCATTGTCATAGAATAACATACAACTTCCAATGCAATAATCAATCTTTTTTACTTAGCATCAATGCATAGTGCAAGCCATTTTTTCTTTCGATCAACGCCTTTACTGCGAACTAAATACCTTGGACTCTTACAAAATTTACATTCCTCCAAAGCCCCATCATTTGTGCTAAACTCATTGTCATAGAATAACATACAACTTCCAATGCAACAATCAATCTTTTTTACTTCTAATCCCAACTTCGACACCATCCTCTTTGTATCATAGTAACTTGTAGGCATGTTTTCTTTCACAGGAGTCACATCCAACATCATTTTTGTAAAGAACTCCAAACACTGATCTGGAACATTCCAATTTGACTTTGAAGCCAAGAGTCTCACACACATTGAGAGCCTGGAGTCAGAAGATCCCTCAAACAATGGTATATTTATCTCTTTCAACAACTGATAAAACTTTTGTGCATTCTCATTCGGAAGCTCTTCCGCATCAAAGTCTTCAGGTTCATCGTAAGCCACATTGACTCCAAATGCGTCACTTACCATATCCTCTACTAGATTAAATTGCTCCTGGTATTGCATTTGTGCTTGACTACTCGAACCATCTATATTTTTATCTGGTCCAACATGTGTTTGATTGCTATAAGCTTCCCTATTCATCTCTGGCAATTTTCCTCCATTAGATGTCCAAACCCAATAATTTGGCCTAAACCCCACTCTCTCCAAGTGTTGTTTCACTTCACTACGATCACTGATTATATTTCTACAACCACACTTTAAGCATGGATATCTTACCCCTCCATCTCTACGACACCATTCTGAGTAAACGCATATGTGAGAAACATATCAAGTCCTTCCTTAAATTGTGATTTAAGCCCACGTCTTCCCGGAAACATTTTATCATACATCCAACTACGATAGAATTGATAATATTCCATACTGCATATTTATAATATTATTTATGTTTAAATTTATTAGACAAAAGGGGGAGTAATAATATATCAACAAATAAGTAAGTATAGTATTTTTATTAATAATACAGTATACTAAATAATTAAGTATACTAATTAAGTATACTTCTAATTCTAACTTCGACACCATCCTCTTTTTATCATAGTAACTTGTAGGCATGTTTTCTTTCACAGGAGTCACATCCAACATCATTTTTGCAAAGAACTCCAAACACTGATCTGGAACATTCCAATTTGACTTTGCAGCCAAGAGTCTCACACACATTGAGAGCCTGGAGTCAGAAGATCCCTCAAACAATGGTATATTTATCTCTTTCAACAACTGATAAAACTTTTGTGCATTCTCATTCGGAAGCTCTTCCGCATCAAAGTCTTCAGGTTCATCGTAAGCCACATTGACTCCAAATGCGTCACTTACCATATCCTCTACTAGATTAAATTGCTCTTGGTATTGCATTTGTGCTTGACTACTCGAACCATCTATATTTTTATTTGGTCCAATATGTGTTTGATTGCTATACGCTTCCCTATTCATCTCTGGCAATTTTCCTCCATTAGATGTCCAAACCCAATAATTTGGCCTAAACCCCACTCTCTCCAAGTGTTGTTTCACTTACTACGATCACTGATTATATTTCTACAACCACACTTTAAGCATGGACATCTTACCCCTCTATCTCTACGACACCATTATGAGTAAACGCATATGTGAGAAGCATATCAAGTCCTTCCTTAAATTGTGGTTTAAGCCCACGTCTTCCTGGAAACATTCTATCATACATCCAACTACGATAGAATTGATAATATTCCATACTGCATATTTATAATATTATTTATGTTTAAATTTATTAGACAAAAGGGGGAGTAATAATATATCAACAAATAAGTAAGTATATTATTTTTATTAATAATACAGTATACTAAATAATTAAGTATACTATTTTTTTTTATATAAATTAAATATATTATGTTTTATTTAAATTAAATATAATTTTTTTATATACTAAATAAGTAAGTATACTATTTTTTTAAATAAATAAGTATACTATTTTTTTATATAAATTAAATATATTATATTTTATTTAAATTAAATATACTTTTTATATACTAAATAAGTAAGTATACTATTTTTTTAAAATAAATAAGTATACTATTTTTTTATATAAATTAAATATATTATATTTTATTTATATTAAATATTTAAATTACATATAAACTAAATATACTGTTTTTTCTATAAACTAAATATACTAATATTATAAAGATTAATTATATATTTAGCATATTTTATATAAATTAAATATACATTTTTTTATATAAACTAAATATATATTGTTTTCCAAAATAACTAAGTAAACTATTTATAAATTAAATATACTGTTTTTTTATATAAATTAAATATATTATATTTTATTAAAAAATCTCAAAAATAAATCCCTTGCCCAAGCTGAATCATAGTGATTTACAAAATCTCAAAAAATATACAAAACCCCAATTTGGCAAATTGATGTCGGCCAACTTGGTCTCCATTATAATATACCACCCCCACATGAATTTCATTTAACACCTCTCTCTCCCTCATGGCCACACACAAAAAAAATACCTCAACTTGACCAACCTTAAAGTTATTACTATATAACCCTAACCTCATAACATACCCAAACCCCTCTTAAAAAAAATCATCTTTTGTTCAAAACCCTTTATATTCAACACAAACACCACTCAAACTAACAAGATCCATCAAAATTCTATTACAACTTCTTTTCTTTTAATTATTTCATTCATACTATCACAAAAAATGCCTCCTAATCCACCAAAATCTTCTCTCCTCTTCCATAGAATCAACCACACCACCACTCCAACCGTCACCAACCACCATGATCACCTCCCCGGCGAAAACACCAACACCACGCTCTTCGTCAACCCTGTCACCACCATCCCTAATACCATATCACACTACCACACACATCCCATCTCCTCCAACCAACTATGCTCAGCGGTCGTTCAGGAAACAACTGCCTCCATCGCCGCCGTTTGGTCTGTGGTTCGCCGCTTCGACAAACCACAAGCCTACAAAAACTTCATCAAAAGCTGTAGTCTAATCAACGGCGACGGTGACGTGGGCACACTCAGGGAGGTCAATCTTATATCTGGCCTCCCAGCTGCCCGCAGCACCGAACGCCTTGAGATCCTCGATGAGGCCCAACATGTCATCAGTTTTAGCGTTGTTGGTGGAGATCATAGGCTTGCTAACTACCGGTCCATTACTACACTTCACCCCTCCGGCGAGGGTGACAGCTCCGGCACGGTGGTTGTTGAGTCTTACGTGGTGGATATTCCTCCGGGGAATACTAAAGAGGACACTCGTGTGTTTGTTGATACAATTGTTCGGTGTAATCTTCAGTCACTCGCACAAATTGCTGAGAATATTACACAACAAAACAACAACGATCATTACAATCGTTGTTCATAATTTTTCATTTTCATTTTTTTTATAGTTTTTTTATATTTATAAATATATAATATTGTTGATTAAGTATTGTGTATATTGTGATTATTATTACTATTGTTATTATTACTGGATTGTCTAATGTATGAGTTGGAATAATATAAGACCAAGTTTTTCTAGTTTATTTATTTTTTCTTGAATTAATTTCAATAAAAGAGTTTAAAATAAATCATTGATGTTAATGTTAGGTACTATTGTTTATTGTGTATATATGTTTATGTTCATAAAAATCAAAATTTAACTGTGTTTTTTGTTTGCTATTGTGGTTTTTACTTCTAGAATCTTTAGATATAAAGAGAGAATCATATTATAGAATTTTAATTGAAACCTTATCTTATGAAGTTTTCTACATTTTAAATTAAGCAAGTGGAGATGGTGGTAGTAGGAAGATAATTATTGTACTAAATAATGGAGTGAGCATTTTTGTTAAATTAATTGATGTTTATGTCTTTTTTTTTATTAGAGGTGATTGTGTTGTTTTTCTCTTATGAGGATGTGATTTGATTAATTTTTTAAAAAATTAAAAGAGTTATTTTTGAAGGTGTGTAACGTGGGATACAAGGTATAAAATTTATTATGATTAAATAAAATCTTATAAAGATTATTATAGTTATGGTTAACCTATATAGGTGATTCAAAAACTTAAGACATAAGCTAATAATATATTATTAATAAAAAAGAAAAAATATTAATGGAATTAATTTTCTGTATACTTGTAATAGAAAATAATAACTAAATTTCTTCTTAATATATAAGCAGATGCATCACAAAAATAATTTAGAAAAAAAATAAAAAATAATGATATTTTTAGAATGTGTTTTTAGTAGTATCTTTAAAGCTGGCAATCCTTTAATAAATGACGATTAGAAAAATGATAATACATTTTACACAATTTTTATTTTGTTATTGATGAATTTTATGTAAAACTTACTAAAAATTCTAGACTCACTAGCTATAACTAGTAATGTATTTTCCTCTCTTAAAATTACTCTTGTAACGTTACTTTAAATTAGTCTTATTTTAGCCAATATATTATGAATCTTAATAAAGTTTATGAACATGAAAGGAAAAGAAAAGGAGATAATCTTATTGAAATTATATTTTTTTTAAACTAGATGGAATATTGAAGAGTATATACTTTTTCTTGTCAGCCAATACGTCATCAAAATGTAATATTATACACATTTGGTAAAAGAAAATGCAAGTTGCATGTATAATATATAGTTTTGCGGACACTCAAGTTTTAATTAAGATCAAGTTGTTGTTTTATTTTAATGCAAGTTGTGCGTGACTAAAGGAAAGAGAAAGAAACGAATAAAAAAGGAAGCATTGAAGAAGTTGTCAAGTAGAGAGAAAAAGATTATTGTTGGATCGTCGGTTTGTGCAAGTTGATGATCAAGTGGGAGAAAGGAAACACAACACGAGATAAGAAATTGACAACAAGTGTGAAGAGAGGACATGTTTTTTAATGATTTATTTATTACCCACTTGCATGAGCACCACCTTTTTAGTTTGTCCACTTTTCAGGTTTTGAATTGAATATTTCATCATTCAATAGTTTGGTATTCAAAGTCTTTTTTTTTTTTAAAGTTATTTCATCTCTCATGGCAATATGTATAACACGGGACAAAGATTTTCTAATTTTTTTTTTGTTTTGAGAAAGTTAGGGTGACTTCAGGTAAATTTTAAGTGAAATAAAGAAAATAGTGGTGTTGATTTTGGAGGAAAAATGATGTGAGAGATGTTGATGCATAAAGGAGAGATAAAAGATAAAAGAGATATATTAAATGGTGGCTATAAAATAAGGAGTAATGCATATATTGACTTACTTACTACTAGGCTATTTATACACAAATATTAGAGTATAATAAAATACTAGAATACCCTCTAATAGACTTAGTCAACAAGACATTCCTAAAATATAAATTATTTTCAACAACATCCCTTAATTTATATTTACACGAAACTGACAACACCAATTTCATTCCTCAAACGAAGAAATTGATCAATCTTGATAGCTTTTGTTAGAACGTGTGTTGGCTGCTTCTCGATGCTACAGTGCACAACTTCTAATATTCCACTTTAAGCCTGATTCTTCAAAAAGTGATATTTGGTTTAAATATGCTTGCTTCTCCCATGCAGCACTGAGTTCTTGGCAAGATTGATTGTAGACTTGTTATCAATCATCAACTTTAGAGGCTTGTTTACCTCGATATTCAGATTCTTCAACAAGTTTAGAATCCACACAACTTGGTATGCAGTCAGAGCGCCTGCAATATATTCAACTTCACAGGTTGACAGCGCAACAACAGGTTGCTTCTTGGAACACCAAGAAATAGGACCTTCCAGAAATTTGAATAAGTACCCATAAGTACTTCTTCTGTCAACTCTGTCTCCATACCAATCAGAGTCTGAATAACTCAGAAGTTCTTATTCGGTCTTTCTTTCAGAAGGAAATAACACTCCATACTTCAGAGTTCCCTTCACATACCTTAGAATCCCGACAGTAGCTTGGTAATGAGACCACTTTGGTTTACTCATAAATCTGCTAACCATTCCAACTGCATGGAAAATATCAGGTTTGGTATTACACAAATACCTCAGAATCAACTAACTGTTTGAAGGTTGTAGCATCCACATCCTCTCCATCAGAATCAGAGTCCAACTTCTGATTCGTATCAACAGGTGTGATAGAAGTTTTGCAATTCTCCAGCTTAAATATCTTCAGAAGCTCAAGTTCATACTTCATCTGATGCAAAATGATTCCTTTTTATGAGTACATAAACTTCATCCCTAGAAAGTAACTCATTTTCCCAAGATTTGTCATCTCAAACTCATTCATCAGAACCTTCTTGAACTTAGCTATCTCTTGTTCAGAACATCCTGTTAGCAATATGTCATTAAAATACAAACATACCAGAATCATATTTCCTTCTGAAGTGTGCTGAACATAAACACCATACTCCATCTCACACTTCTGAAACCCTTCTTCCTTGAAAAATGAATCAATCTTCAGATTTCAGGCTCTGGGCGCTTGCTTCAATCCATACAAGGCTTTGTGTAATCTAAACACCATCCCTCCCCGATTATTTTTCTTAAATCCAAGAGCTTGTGACATGTATACCTCTTCTTGTAATGGACCATTCATAAATGCATATTTTACATCTAAATGCATTAGAGGCCAATTCCTGTTAGCAGCTATTGTAATCACTAGTCTGATTGTTTCATGTCTCGCTACAGGTGCAAACACTTAAGAGTAATCTAGCCCAAGCTTCTGTAGAAAACCTCTTGCTACTAATCTTGCTTTGTGTTTGCCAATTGATCCATCTGGTTTTAGCCTCTTCTTGAAAACACATCTGACACAGATGGCTTTCTTGCCTTTTGGAAGTTCCGTCAGCTTCCAAGTCTTGTTTTTCTCTATAGCATCAAGTTTTTCTTTCATGGCCTGCAACCAGACTTGATGCTTAAGAGCCTCTTCCATAATCACAGGTTTAGAATCTACTAATATTTCACACTGAATAACTTCTCCTTCAGAGTCTACTTTAGTGTCTTGCAGCATGCCAAACTCTGCAAATTTTCTTGGGATGCTTCTGACTTTTTGTTTCCTCTGAACTTGAGTTTCAGAACCTCAGACACCAGAACTTTCCCCTTCAGAAGCTCTTGCTTTAGAAATTGGATATTTTTTAGAATCGTGACTGTCTTCAGAATCTGGAAAATTCCCAGAGTCTAAATCACCATCGGAGCCAGAGTCAGAATCATCTTCACCTTATGAATCTTCTTCAGAGTCAAAGTCACCATCAGACTCGTCTTCAGAGTTAAAATCTTTACCAACTTCAGAAACATGTGTTTCTGACTTTTCTTCGGAAGTTCTCTCATCAGAGTTGGAACGAGACTTTTCCCAATTCCAGACTTCTGATTCTTTTACAATGACGTCTCTGTTGAACTCAACTTTGTTAGTTTCTGGACAATAAAGTTTATACGAACCTATATTGTGGTACCCCACGAGTAACATTACTTTACTTCTATCATCCAGCTTCTGTCTTCTGGCTTTTGGGACATGTTTGTAACATACAGAAACCAAACACATTCAGATGACTAACATTTTGATTTTCTTCAGCCGACTTCTAAGTAAGAACTATTTCCTTCATTCGTTGGACATCTGTTGAGCACATAACATGCAGTGGCAACAACTTCTCCCTAAAAAGTATGAGGAAGCTTCTTCTCTTTCACCATGCTTCTCATCATATCAAGCAAAGTACGGTTTCTTCTTTCAACAAGACCATTGTGTTGAGGAGTATATAGAGCAGTAACCTCAGGCTAAATTCCATTCTCCTCACAGAACCTTCTGAACTCTGTGGAGTTATACTCACCACCACCATCAGTTCTAATAAACTTCAGAGTCTGGCCACTATGATTCTTAACCTTCAGTCAGAACTTCTTGAATTCAGCAAACACCTCGTGTTTGAACTTGATGAGAGATTCCCATGTTATTCTGGTGAACTTTTCAACAAATGACATGAAGTATTTATTCCCTTCAATCGGTGATACTGGAAATGGACCACTCACATCAGAATGCACTACTCTCAAGTCATACTTTTCTCTTGGAGATACTTCTAACGCAAATGGAAATCTTGGTTACTTCCCTTCCATGCACACCCTGCATGACTCCTCAGGCTTCTTGATTGTAGGAATTCCATGTACCAGCTTCTTCGATTTCATATTCCTTAAGCTTCTAAAATTCAGATGACCAAATCTTTTGTGCCATACCTCACTCTCCTGGTCAACACTTGTTGCACTAAGACATTCAGAGTCTGCAGTTCTAACATTCACCTTGAATGTTTTATTCCTTCCCTGTTATGACTCCATAGTCAGCTTCTAATTACAGTCATACAACTTCAGAATATTATCCTTCATGGTAACTAAAACACCTTTCTCAATTAGTTGTCCCACACTCATCAGATTGCTTTTCATGCCAAGTACATTCCACACATTTTGGATCACTGCTGCTTTCTCATTGTTTAGAATGACTCTGACATTTCCCATACCTTCTGCATTGAGGTATTTATCATCAACACGTCTGATCTTCGTACTCTTCCCACAGTCAAAATCAACCAACCATTTCTTGTTTCCAGTAAGATGATTTAAACACCTTGTGCCCATATACCACCATTCTGATGAATTCATATCATCAGATTCAGAATACAACAATAGCACAGGTTCATCATCAAACTCTCCTCTGGCTATATTTTCTTCTTCTGACTTTATTTATTTGTTTGACCACCAATCTTTGGCATAGTGACCAAAGTTCTTGCAACAGTAACACTGAACACTCTTCTTGTCAAACTTCTCCTTTCCCTTCTGGATATTCCTCTGTGTGATACGGTGGCAGAACCAACTGTTATATACTGGTTTGCATTTTGTATTCACAAATGTGTGGTAAGCAAGAGTCGCCACCGACTTTTATTTTATCAAACAAAGGAAAGGGTGAAAAGAACAGAAAAATACCTTTTCGAGAACTTTCTGAGTAAAGGGGTAGATTATGGAAAGGGAAGGTGTTAGCATCCTTTCCATCCGTAGGTATCTACGGGCTCTTAGAGGTTTGCTCATTTTGAAATACCTTTGTGTTTTGTGCATTTGAAAATGCTTTGAAAATGCCTTAGTATGGCAAACTTTGTAATGTTTCTCGGGGTAGTGGAGAAAGTATACAAAGTGTTTTGAAATTGTTTTTGAAATGTAGTTTTTTGTGTAAGTGCAAAATGTTTGAGCAAACTTCTAACAGCTATCTACTTTCGTACTCGAAAAGGGTTGTTCTTTTCCTCCTATCCTTTACACAATGCTATCCTACTATTAGTGAGTAGGTAGCCCCATCGTTGGATGTTTGAGGGACAATCGAAGGGACGTTTACAGTCATAAAGGCGACATGTAGAGACACTTTAGCAATTTTGTTTAAGGACTATATCATTTACGGAAAGGCAGTTGTAGGGTCATCGAGGGACTATGATCTTTTTGATGTACGGGTCTTTGCTAAAGTGTCCCCATTTCGAGAGACATGACTATTTTACCGAAGGAAACCTAAGTGGGGATACCCTAGAGGTGTATATGTGCATATGTGTTAAGATCAGTTATTTATCTTGCATTATTAAGTTCGCTAACGTTTTAATTTTCAGTCTTATTATGGACGGCTAATTACTAACAGTTAATATACAGAAATTGAAAGTGCGGAAAGTTAAACCTACACTATTACAATGCTTCGGGATGGGGGATTTACAATATACAAAACTGGGGGAAAAGTAAAATAAGGAAAGCGATAAAAGTCCTACTTATTACATACCAGGATATAATTACATTATCGTAAAAATGCAAAAAATAAACGGGCGCGAGATAAACAATACGTCTAAGAAGTTAAAAAAATCTAAATAAAGAAATTTTTTTTGTTAAGAAAATAATTAAATAAAAATGAGGAAAATTAAGTTTTAATCCTAATAAATGCAAACAAAGACTAATCCTAATATATATTTTTTGTATTTTTTTGTTAAGAAAATATTTAGATAAAAAGAATCTAAGTCTAATTAATTTTGAATTAATAAAAATAAAGTCCAAATAATTAATTAAGTTAATTGAGGTTAATTTAGGAAAAAGAAACCTAAGTCTATTTTATTTTAGTTAAAAAAAAGTTAAAGTTTAATTAATTAATTAATCTCAGAAAATAATTTAATAAAAAAAACTAATCCTAATTTTTAATGATTTTATTTTATTATTTGGCTAATTAAATAAATAAATAAGAAAAAAAACTAAAAGAAATACAAAAAAAAAATGCAAAGTGGGTCTGGGTGATAAAAAATGGGGGTGTGCTGTTTAAATTTGCTAGGCCCAAAAACAAAGAGCCCAACATTGCCAAGGGATCCAGTGAGGACAGCCTCTGCATATCCATGGTGATCTGCGCGTTGGATGTGTTGATCCTGATCAGATGTGCATCTGGTGGTATAAGATTGATGGCGCATGGTGAGCTCCTGGCCATAAGAAGTATTGAGTCTGCATAGACATGTTAATAAAATACAAAATGCTGGACATGGGACTCGAACCCAGGTCCCTTCCTTTCACACCAATGCATTTTATAAGTTGAACTGCCTAATCAATCGTTTATATATATCAAACAATAATAATATATTGGAAAAACAAAGTTAAGTCTTAGTCAGCAAATCACGCGCGCTCCAGGTGGGGCCCTGATGTTTGAATGAGCCAATTAGGAGTGGAGAGAGGAAATGTACATTTTGATTGAACCAATAAGACGCGAGGATAACGCCACACCAGTTCTGACCGCCGCCTGCAATCAGTCAAGCCACCGGCCACGGTGGTCACACTCACCTTCACCGGCGAGACAAAAAACAAAACCTGCAAAATACACAATTTCAAAGCAACTAAAACATCCCACCCCCCTTAAAATTTCCCAAGGAATTCAATGGTGGCCTTTATTTGATTTGAAGGTTCCTGTATCATGACATTCGAAGATCCCTATTTAAAATCCGTTGATAATGATGATCTATAATTCTGGACCTTTCAAACACATGAAGCACGTTAGAATGTCCACAAATAACTATAATAACATGAATGTATGAAATGAATTGATTTATATTACATGTATGAAAGGTTTTGAATTCAAAATTTACCCAAGTCCGGTGACGCGCGAATCTGAGGTTGTAGGGTGTTGCACGTCTGGAAAATGGCATGGATGATCTCTTGATGATCTCAAGGATTGAAATGAGAGGTTTATTTGGATGGAAATGGGATGGAGGTGTCTGTTTGAAATCTTGCAACTTTATGATTTTTTTCTCAACTTACGTATGGCTCTTTTGGTGTGTTTTCCAGCGTGTGTTTGGCTTGCTAACATGCTCCTTATATAGAGGAGATGGAGAGGACAAGATATTATGGTAAGAATCAATCTTAATCATGGTCCATGAAATCAAAATAAAACATCTTGAAAAAATGCCATAATTGCACATTCTTGCCTCTTTTGATCAAGACAATGTATCTGGACACTTGTCATGAAGCTTGTACGAAAAATGGGTCCTCTTAATTGGCCAAGTCAGGCCTAAATGTCATGGCCCATATTTTCTATTATTTCTCCCATTTTATTTAATTTTAAATCAAATAAAATCAAAATAAAATACAAGGAAAATCATGGTCATGCCAAAATGGGCTGAGAGTTTCTTCACAAGGTCATGGAGAGTTTTAAAACTTAAAAAGTTAGGTCATTGACCAAAAAATTTAGGTTTGCTCAATGTACAATTCTTGAAATTTCCCAAATTTTGCCAACTTGGGAAAGCCATAACTTGCTCAATTTTTATCTCATGATGATGATCTTAGACTTTTTGGAAAGCCTAAGATGTCTACTTTAATCTCTATTTTGATCAATTTTATATTTGAAGATTTTATATTTATGTAAAAGGTCTTTGAAAAAAGTGGCTTTTGTTGACTTTTTAAAAATGACATGTAATGTCCGAGCTTATATCTTTCAAATGAACCTGTGTGCTGGAGAGAAGTTGTATGGAATTGGATTCTATTCAAAATGAGCTTTGGTTGGGGTAACATGGATGAAGTATGAGAAAGTTATTCATGGTCAAAGTTTGGTTGACATTTCCTATAGAAACCCTAATTTAGCAATTATTGACTTTTGATGAATTAGGAGCATTTCATGAGGAATCATGATCAACCCTTGATAAAATGATGGATATCACTTTAAAATGTTGATTTTGACCAAAAATATTGAAGATTGATTGTATATAGACCATAGTTAACTTTTGACCTAGCATAGTTGATTTACAAGCATTTGAGCAATTGACTAAGCAAACTTGTTGTGCAAGGCATGAAATTTAGCATGGATAATCTTGAGGACATATTAGGACCATGGCAAACATTTGAGACCATTGGAGCTCACACATCTTGATGAAAATTGAAACCCTAGTTAGAGGTTCATTGCCTTAAGGGAAGAATTTGTCTGGTCAATTCTTGGTCATCCTTGGGCAAGTTGGGGACCTCAATGGGCATGTGTTGAGTAAAAAGGGAGGGAAAATTTTGGGGTACAACAGCTGCCCCTATTCAATCTTCTTAGACCTGGGGATGTAGATTGGCTTGTCTTGTCTTTTGTGATCTGAAGGTGGAAGATGATTGAACACTAAAGTGCCCAGAAATTTTCACTCGTCCAAAGTGATGCTGTTGGTGAATAATATCGGGAATGGGCTTACAGATTCCATTTGGAAAAGATGACAGAAGACTGTTGGAGATGGGCTTAAAGATTCCATCCATAAAACATGACGAAGAGTCGTCGGAGATGGGCTTAGAGATGCCATCCAAAGTAGATGCTGACTTCATAAGAATTCTCTTTGGGGGGATTCATGTTCCTGCTGTCTGAGGAGGAGTCTGCTGGGGAATGTTTTTAGGGGGATAGAGTCTAGGAGCTTCAGTTGACCATTACTCTACTAGGGAGTTATCTCTCGATTGGAGAGATGAAAGTGAGCTGTTATCTGGTCAGAATCTCGACTTCACAACGACTTACTGAGGACAATAAGACTGATTGCTACCTAGTCGTATTCCAGGCTTCACAGCGACCTATTAGGTGATATGAAATTAACTGCTATCTAGTCGGTTCCAGGCTTTGCAGTAATTGCAGACATTAAACTGTTATCTGGTCATATCCAGGCTTCAGCGGTTTGAAGAAATTAAGTTGTTATCTGGTCGGGTCCAGGATTTAACTTGAATCTGAGGTATATCGTTATCTGGTCGAGTCCAAGCATCGGTGTCATAGGTTATACTATCATCTGGTCGGGTCAAAGTTTCATAGTAATTAATAAACTGCTATCTGGTCAGACTCCATGCTTTACAATATCTTTAACTGGATAAGAATCAGAAAATCGTAGGGTCGATTTAACTGAACCAGAGAAAGTATCTACCGGAAAGAATAAAAATAAATCATTGGTCGATTTAAACTGAACCAGAAGAGGTCTTGAGTTATCTTTGACTGGATGAATCAGAAAAATCTTAGTGCCAATTTGACTGAACCAGAGAAAGTTCTTGAATTATTTTTAACTGGATAAGAATCAGAAAAATCTTTGGGTCGATTTGACTGAACCAGAGAAAGGTCTTGAATTATCTTTAACTGGATAAGAATCAGAAAAATCTTAGGGTCGATTTGACTGAACCAGAGAAAGGTCTTGAATTATCTTTAATTGGATAAGAATCAGAAAAATCTTAGAGTCAATTTGACTGAACCAGACAAAGGTCTTGAATTATCTTTAAATGGATAAGAATCAGAAAAATCTTAGGGTCGATTTGACTGAACCAGAGAAAGGTCTTGAATTATCTTTAACTGGATAAGAATCAGAAAAATCTTAGGATCAATTTGATTGAACCAGAGAAAGTATCTACCAGAAAGAATCAGAATACATCATTGGTCGATTTAAACTGAATCAGCAGAGGTCTTGAGTTATCTTTGACTGGATAAGAATCAGTAAAATCTTAGTGCCGATTTGACTGAACCAGAGATAGGTCTTGAATTATCTTTAACTGGATAAGAATCAGAAAAATATTAGGGTTGATTTGACTGAACCAGAGGAAGGTCTTTTGAGAATAATCTTTATGAGGAAAATGCTGAAATAGCCCTTCGTTAGACGTGGCCTTTGAGAAGACTTCCAGGTCATATAAGTAGTCAACGGTGTTTGTTGATTTGATCTTCCCTGAAACGGTGTAGTTGAGAATGACTCTGTGGGGAGAAAGATGCTCTGTTGGAAGATTTTACCGATGTAGAGAAATAAACTCTCTTGGGGGATAAACTTCCACAACTAGAGAAATAAACTCTACCAGGGATAAGGCTTTATAAACTGTTCGAGATTATAAAAACTTATCTGGAGACATGGATTTCAGATCTCTGAGGGAATTTTGTTGAAGGAGGTAATTCTTGCTTGGGGAAGAAAAGATCAAAATTTTGGTTGTTTCCACTCTGTGGGGAATATAGACATCACTAGGTCGTATGCTAAAGACGTATTTGCCCATATACCCGCTTGAAAGAGTAATTGTTGGGACTGCAAATGGCTTTTTTAGACGTTGCCCTGTTTCTTAAATTCATTAGCATTTGTCTTTCTATTTCTTATGTAAGTATTTGTAAACAGTAATCATATTCAAATGCATATGTCAAATCACTGGACGTTTTTGCAAAACAAAAAAGAAAAATAGAAAACAAATAGTTTTGTACTTTCAAAGAAATGATTTGCATTGATTTTGAAGTTTTCCTATAACATGCATTTTTGTACAAAGAGACTGACGTTCTAGTAGGAGAACTCCATCGTGAAAATGAAAATTATACAAAATAGTGTACAAAGAGAAAATAGCTATGTGTAATAATCCCATTTAGTTTCAATTCTGCTATTTCCCTTATGTCCTTGAGCGTCTCATCACTTTGTTACTCGTCTAAAGCTGACTAGATTGATTGGTACCATTTTAGCTTGATAATTGATACTGAAGGCTGGTCACGAGGTAATCTAATGGGACATAGTTATACACTTTAAATCCCTAACTTTTGTTGGGACCGCCCTTTCGGGTTTTCAGTCCACCGGGATACCCTTTTTTGCCCAAGCCGTCTTTTCAGGTTTTCAACTTTCCGGGTGTACAAATTTTTTTTGTATTTATCCCTAACTTTTTCCCGAACCCTTTTGGTTCGCCGGAATGTCCTTATTTTTTCCTAGTCCAGTCAATCTAGCGGGTCTTTATTCATGCGTAGTATCTTTTCACTATGTTCGCATTCGCAGGGTGAGGAAGGTCGTCACCATCCATGGTGGTTAAGATCATGGCTCCACCAGAAAATATGTTCTTGATCACAAATGGCCCTTCGTATGTTGGAGTCCATTTTCCCCTAGGATCACCTTGCGGCAGAATGATACGCTTGATTACTAGATCACCAACTTGATATACATGATGTATGACCTTCTTTTTGAATGCCTTGATCATTCACTTTTGGTACATCTAACCATGACAGACAACAACAAGCCTTTTCTCATCAATTAGATTCAGTTGGTCAAGTCGAGTCTAGATCCAATCATCTTCGTTCAAACCTGCATCTTTCATGATTCTCAAAGAAGGGATTTGGACCTCAACAGGTAGGACAACCTCCATACCATATACCAGAGAGTAAGGTGTTGCCCCTGTTGACGTACGTGCTGAGGTGCAATACCCATGAAGAGAAAATGGTAACATCTCATGCAAGTCTTTGTATGTCACCGTCATCTTCTGTATGATTTTATTAATGTTCTTGTTAGCATCCTCCACAGCGCCATTCATCTTCGGCTAGTAAGGGGAAGAATTATGATGCTAGATCTTGAAATGTTTACAGAGTTCGGTGATCATAATATTACTGAGATTTGTACCATTATCTGTGATGATTCTTTCTGGAACACCATACCAACAGATAAGGTTATGCTTGATGAACCGCGCCATAACATTCTTGGTAACAGTAGCAAAAGAGGCAGCCTCAACCCACTTCGTGAAGTAATCAATGGCCACTAGGATGAAATGATGCCCATTGGAAGTGGTAGGTCTAATCTCTCTGATCATGTCAATTCCCCACATCGCGAAGGGCCAGGGAGACGTCAAGACCTTCAAAGGAACCAGAGGTACATGTACTTTATCAGCATAGATATGGCATTTGTGACAAGTTCAGGAATGTTTATAACAATCTGCTTCCATAGTGGATCAGTAATATCCTGCCTGTAGGATCTTTTTAGCCATGGTGTGTCCACTAGAATGGGTACCAAAGGTACCTTCGTGTAAATCTTCCATAATCCTCTCTTCTTCGCACTTGTCTACACACCAAAGTAAAGTAGAGTCATGGTTGTGCTTGTAGAGGATTCCATTGCTGAGGAAGAACTTTGCGGAGAACCTTCTTAGAAACTTCTTATCATTGACAGATGCTCCCTCAGGATATTCTTGAGCCTCCGGATACTTCCTCATTATAAAATCTCGTAGCAGTATGCTGGTTCATCCAATCTCTCAATAGTGATTTAAGGAGCTTCGTTGTCCCATTTGTCCTTTTACATAGATGACATGGTAGCTAGCGCGCCTGCTAACTGATTCTCTTCCCGTAGAAAATGTTCAAAGGAAACTTCTTCAAAGTCTGGAAGCAATGTCAGCACATGTTCTTTGTATGGGATGAGATTAGGGTACTTCGTGTCCCACTCTCCTTTGATTTGACTTATTACCAAATCCGAATCTCCGAAAACACTCAAGAGCTTGATCCTCAGGTCAATAGCAGCTTTGAGACCCATGATGCACGCTTCATACTCAGCCATATTATTGGTACAGTTGAACCATATTCTGGCGGTGAAATGAGTATGACAACCCTCGGGAGATATGATTACGGCACCGATACCATTACCGAGTGTGTTGGAAGCTCCGTCAAAAACCATAGTCCATCGGGATCCTTTCTCAGGCCCTTCATCCGGTCCAGGTTCTTCACAGTCAGTCACTAACATGATATTCTCATCCTGGAATTTAAAGTTCATAGATTGGTAGTCATCGACAGCTTGATGAGCCAAATGATCAGCTAATACACTTCCATTGATTGCTTGCTAGGTTGTGTATTGAATATCATATTCAGTCAGGACCATTTGCCATCTTGCTATCCTTCCGTAGAGAGCGGGCTTCTCGAAGATGTACTTGATAGGATCCATCTTAGATATCAACAATATAGTGTAAGTTAACATATACTGTCTTAGTCGACGAGCAGCCCATGCCAAAGCGCAGTAAGTTTTCTCGAGCAGTGAGTATCTTGTTTCATAGTCGGTAAACTTTTTTCTAAGGTAGTATATTGCATGCTCTTTTCGACCAGACTCGTCATGCTGCCACAACACACACCTCATTGAATTATCTAACACTGTTAAGTACATTATCAAAGGCCTTCCTTCGATCGGAGGCATCAGAATTGAAGGCTCTTGAAGGTATTCATTAATTTTATCGAAGGCAGTCTGGAATTCGTCATTCCACTTTACCACTTGATCTTTCTTTAGGAGCTTGAAGATTGGCTCGCAAGTAGCAGTTAGATGGGAAATGAACCTAGCAATGTAGTTTAGGCGTCCCAGGAAACCTCTAACTTCCTTCTCAGTGCAAGGATTCAGCATCTCTTGTATAGCTTTTACCTTTGCAGGGTCTACCTGAATACCCTTGTCACTGACAATGAAGCCTAGGAGTTTACCAGATCTTACCCCGAAGGTGCACTTGTTCAGATTTAACCTCATCTTGTATGTATTCAACCTATCAAACAGATTTTGCAGGTGATCAAGATGCTCTTCCTCAGTTTGAGACCTGGCTATCATGTCATCAACATAGACCTCTATCTCATGGTGAATCATATTATGGAACAAAGCTACCATGGCTTGCTGATAGGTTGCCCTAGCATTCTTCAATCCAAATGGCATCACTTAGTAACAGAAAGTGCCCCATTGTATGACAAAGGTTGTCTTCTCCATGTCTTCGGGTGCCATCTTGATCTGATTGTAACCAGAGAAATCGTCCATGAAGGAAAAGATCTTATGTTGTGCGGTTTTGTCAACGAGAACGTCAATGTGGGGAAGCGGGAAGTCATCCTTGGGGCTTGCCCTGTTCAAATATCTGTAGTCCACACACATTCGTACCTTGTCGTCCTTTTTAGGCACCGGGACTAGGGGTGTTCGCGGTGCGGTTTGGGCGGTTTTGAAGCAAAAAATCATCCGAACCGCAAGAGAAAAAAACATGCGGTTCGGTTTGGTTAGGTTGGCTTTTAAAAATAAATCCGAACCAAACCAAACCAAACTAATGCGGTTTGGATTGGTTCGGTTGTTTCAGTTTTTTACAAAAATAATTATTATGTCATTGTTTACCTTGGGTTTTGGTAAACAACCGCTGATCCTCCAAATGGTTACTTATTTGGTTACTCGCAGGATCGATCAGATTGATCCTATGGACATAGGTTGATTTTGAAATTTGATTAAGGTGGATAAGGCTTTAAGTAAATTGTTTAAAGTAAATTGTATAAAGGAAAGGCTTGGTAAAATAAACAAGGCTTGAATGTAAAGGTTCGACAGGAATTTAAAGGGAAAAACATGTAAAACACTGGAAAAGTAAATGACTTTAATTGATAAAATTGGTGTTTCACACATACATTTCTCAACAATTCGTTCGCTCACGCTGGGTACTTGAATCTAAATGAGTGACTATGTATTTATTGTGAACATCTGCGAGAAACTACATGTCTACTCCTATTTATACAAAAACATTCCAAGTAACCGTCGGGCAGTTACACTGCTTCGAGATCAAGCCACTTGGCACGCTCTCCATGTTCGACGCCCCAGATCCTTGCACGTTTGCACGTAGTAACTGCTGGAAACCGTTTTCCCTCCAAAGCTTTGAATTTCAAACTGCTCTCCTCTGGACCATCGAACACTTTCATCAAGAAACGTCTTCGACGAAAACTCCTTCGACGTCGAAGGCAATCAGCCTTCTTCCTTGGAAGAAATCTTCTAAGTATTTTGCCATCTTTCGACGGGCACTTCGACAGGCTTAGCCAGTCGAAAGCATCTTTCAGCTTTTAATGGCTGCCATCAATCAAAACAAAGGTGTCGAATTTAGGAGCCAACAAATTGCCCCCCAAGAATGCCTTATTTCGACTCTGAAAGAAAAAGGCATTCTTTGAAAACACCATTCGACACCTGTTTTTCCACGCTTAGTCACAAGTTAACTTGTGCACTTTTTGTTGCTTTTTACCAACTATTGGCAATCCCAAGAAACCATCATTGATTTGATCCTAGGACGTCACTTTCAGTACGGCGTGCAGTACCAAACGTCACTTCAAAATTTGTCATTATGACAAATCCCAAAACCGAGGACGCACGCTGCGTCTCTCTGTTTCTGCAGAAACGGCCAAAACAACAGGATGCTGCCACGCGTCCCACTAATTCCTGCAGCATTAAATGACATTTATTGTCCTCGTTATTGGGAATTTCTCCCACTACTATAAATAGTAGTGAATATCCCACTGTGGGACTTTTCACGCAAACTAGCCTTCAAACTCCCTTGCTTTCATACAAACTTGCTCTCTTTGCAGAAAAACTCTTCCTTTTTCACTCCATCTTCATCTTCAACAATGGCCTCTGCTTCTACTGCCCCCAAGACTAACGCACCAACTGAACAACTTGCTAAGCCCAAGGTCTTTGTTACTGCTCCGGTAGTGAACGCTACAGGGAAACGAAGGGTTCCCGAACCTTCTGACATCTCCGTTCGCGATGCTTACTCGCGTCACTTGATGATCCCGGTTGGATACTCCAACCAGATCTTCGCAATGCCTGGCCCCATGAACCCAAGCATCTCTGAAGCTCTGAAGATCAAGAGCTATTTCCCCATCGTCGAGAAACTCAAGCCAGTAGCATGCGCCAAGAAGGACGCAGAAGACAACGAAGACCCTACACACGAGAAGATCGACCTTCGTTTCTTCAACAGAAGTGTTAGGGTCTTCAGATCTTGCCCTAATCTGACCTCTGACTATATCGCTTGGCTAACAAAGTTGGAGAAACATCAAACTCCAGTCTGGAAGGAAATGGGAATCTTTGACCTAGTAATGCTGTCGAAGACAGGCTTAAACTACTCCCCAGAGATGCTCATAGCTTCGCTGTTGTTCTGGGATAACTCTCACTTCACCTTTCACCTTCCATGTGGGATGTTAACCCCCACACTCTTCGACGTAGCGGCCATCACTGGCCTTCGACCAACCGGAGATTACTTCGACCCGGAGGAGATGTCGGAGGACCAAATTGGCTTCTCTGAGACGAAGCCAACATACACTACCTTTATCAACCATTATCATGACAGGTCGACGGATACAGTGTCGGATGTCGAACACATAGCGTTTCTAGCCTTATGGCTAACTCGCTTTGTGTTTTGCTCGAAGTCTCTACAAGTGACCAAAAAGATGGTCACTCTTGCCACCCAACTGCATCACCGCCAAAACATCTGTTTGGCAGAACTAATTCTGGCCAGTCTTTATGACTCAATCAGCAATGGGGTTACTCTCTTGAAACATGTCGAAGATAGGAACAGTTTGCTACTCGCTGGGCCTTTCTGGCTACTTCAAATGTGGCTCAACGCCACTTTCGAATCCTTCTTACCCAAGAAGAATCAGATAAATGAACAAGCCCCAGCGATAGCTAATAGACGCATCGAAGGAATTAGGCTGGCTCTACTGACACCTGTGGAAGATGGGCTGGAGTTTCAACAAGCCTTCACTAACTTCGTTCTGATGTTCGCTCGAAGGAAGGAATTTGTTTCGACTATGGCTCCATTTGCTCAACGGAAGGTGGGGCCAGCCTGGTTTACAAGGCCACATCCAAAGGAGTCGAGTGGTCCCAACGTCGATGAGCACACTGTACTTTGGGAGGCGTTCCTGACACCCAGGATCATGCCTCTTCGATTTAAGAGTTCCAAGACTCATTTGAGTCTGCTTGCCTATCAACCAAATCTGGTATCTCGCCAGTTTGGTATCATCCAAACCCTGCCTTCTCCCATTTTCCAAAGAGAAAAATCAATGTTGTACTTCTGCAACGATTATACAGAAGAAGCTGCCACCAAGCATATCGGAAGATATGCTGGTCGAACAATCCTCTCGCTGTTTAACTACCAGCTTAACTTCCTTTGTTCACCATCTTTTGAAGAGTGGTGGAGAAGCTATTATGCTGAATACTTCTTCGACGAGAAGGATTTCATAGCAGAGTTGCAGAAGTCTTTTGTCCTTGTGTTGGACAAAGTAAAGAAATGTAAGTTCATGCTCTCACATTTACTTTTTATCTTTCTCTTCGACTGTTAGCCTGTTAACTTTCCTTTTCGCTTTCAGTTGTTCGAAAACCCCTAGCCAAGAAGGCTACAGAAGGCCCACAAGGAAGAGTCCCTTCGACAAAACCTCCACCGCCGGCGAAGACTATAGCGCCGGCGAAGACAACGGGCAACCAACAGGGGGAAGGCTCTTCGAGGAGGCCTCCTGCATCGGTAACCAGATTTTCTTCATTTTCATTCTGGCTTTTGATTATTTATTTTCGACGTAATTATTCAATCGAATTCCTATTGGTTTTCTAGGCCCCTTCGCCCAAGAAAAGGGCAGCATTGGTGATCGAATCGGGGAGTGATGACGAAAGTGATTCCCCTCCTACTCCCTTAAAGAGGCGAAAGTTAACGAAGGACGCTTCTGTTCCCACTCCAGCTCCTGAAGGTCGAACCGTCAGAATAAAGGTCGCTGTGAGAAAACCTAGGCCACCTGCAGTGGTCATCGAGGAACCAACTGAGGAGGAACTGAACGCTCTAGTTACCAAGCCTGTCGAAAGTGATAATTCCAGCCCTGGGGCTGAAGTCAATCCACAGGTAATCTATTGGACCCTTCTTATAACTTAGGCATAGATACCAGTATTTGATTATGTCTCTTTCGACATCTGAAGATTTGTCTTCTTTCTCCTTTTCAGGACACCACTGGAAGTTCTCCACCAAGGACTTCAGAAACTCTAGAATCTGCTGACCTTAGCAGGCCTCAGGTGCAAGATTTGGGCAATGACGAAGCCCACACTGAGAATGAGGCCAATGCTGAAACAGTGGAGAAGACAACAGAAGAAACCATGGTGGAGGCAACACAGCCAGAAACGGTTCCTGTGGTGGACTTGTCGTCAGAAGAGAATCCTGAAGGAAGAGATCAAGGCAATGGCGAAGAGAATCAAGATGCTGTTGACGAAGGGCCCCAAGGTGGTACTGGCGAAGAACACCAGGGCGACGCTAGCGAAGAGCCACAAAATGACGCTGGCGAAGGACCCCAAGGTGATGTTAACGAAGAACCACAAGTCGACGCTAGTACCGCCTCAGTCCAAGTCGAAAAGCAACCAAACGAGGCACTCAGCATTCAACAGCCTCCAGCCCAAGATAATACTGTGGCAAGGGTCACCTCCTCAAAGCACAGGTCGAAAGAGGACTTGGAAATCTTGAAACAAACTGATCCTGTCAGCTACCTCAATGCAATCGTCGAGAGTAAGAGTTCTTCTGACACTAGTCAGGAAATTCCTACTCTGTCGGGGAAATCTACTGAGACTTCTCCTCTTGATGATGCGTTGGCGAAGGTTAAGGCCCAGTTCTTCAAGAGAGATTTAATGAAGGCTTTAGAGGGGGACCCCACTGCTCCATCATGCTTGAAAGAGGTTTTGAATGCTGTTGACTTCGAAGCTGTAGCCCCAGAAATCTCAGACTTAATCATGGAATTACATTCTATGATTGATTAAGTCTCAGCGGATTACAGGCGCCAACGAACTTTTAACAGTCAACTCGAAGTGCTGCATGGCAAAAGCTCATCTGCGTGGACAGCTGTCTCAGATTCGACTTCTCGAATTGCCGAGTTGTCGAAACAGAAAGCGTCTGCACAGGAAAGGTTCGATGCTATTGAGCGAGAGAATGTCTCCTTCCGAGCACAAATTGCAGAGATAGAGGCGAAGATAAACGCCAACACTGTGCTCCAGGAGGAAATTCTTTCGACCATCCCAGACACTGAGAGCCAGACTGAGATCAAGCAAGGCCTGGAATTCGCTGAGAGGGCTCAAAGCCTCGACGCTCAAATTGCCAAACTGGTGCAAGAAAAATCTTGGTGCAAAAAGAGGTTGGAGCTGCAGTATGCCAAGTATCTTCGACTCAAGAATTCTCTTTCCTTTTGATTGATTCTCTTTGTAGCCATCTTCTGTAATCGCTTTCGACAACAATTGCCATTTTGGCTGAAATTAATAAAAATTTCCATTTTGGCATTTTTATGGTTAATTTAGCTTGTTCTTTTATTATTTTATCTTTATCTCTTGAAGTATAGGCTTATATTTTTTCAAATATTTACCATTTACTCTCAAGAGCCTTTTATCACCACTTATCTCTTCGACTTCATAGGCTCCACCAGAAAAAGTTTGGGTAACTCTGAAGGGTCCCTCCCATTTGGGTGACCATTTCCCCATGCTTCGATCCCGTCGATCCATGGGAAGAATTACCTTCCAAACTAAATCTTCAGGCAAAAATACCTTAGGTTTTACCTTCCTATTATAAGAGTCTTCTACTCCTTTCTTCTGAAGCCTGAGTAAGTCGAGAGCGTGTAATCTCTCTTCGTCTAAATCCACCAGTTCATCTAACATCATATTCCAATAAACCTTAGAAGGAATATCATAATGCCTCTGAACTCTTGCAGATTGAAGACAAATTTCTGCTGGCAATACTGCATCATGGCCAAAAGTTAGCCTATATGGTGTTGTACCAGTGGCTTCTTTTGGGGACGTTCGACAAGCCCATAAAATCTGGTCTAACGTCTTATGCCAATTCTTTGGTTTCTTCCCAACATGCTTCTTTATCAAGCCAATCACTACTTTGTTAGCTGCTTCGACTTGACCATTCGCCTGTGCATAGTAAGGCGTGGATGTTAGGAGTTTGAAACCTGTTTCCTGAGCAAATTCCTGCATCTTTCGACCAGTGAAAACTGAACCTTGATCAGTTGTTATTGTCTCAGGGATTCCATACCTAAATATAATGTTCTTTTGAATGAATTCAATGACATTTTCTTGGTCTACATTGACTAAAGGGACAGCTTCGATCCACTTAGTAAAATAATCAATGCCTACCAATATGTATTTCTGACTCTTTGATGATGCTGGTCGAATCTCTCCAATGAGATCCAACGCCCATCCTCGAAAGGGCCAAGGCTTCACTATCGAGTGAAGTTCGCTTGCTGGTACATGCTGGATGCCTGTATGAACTTGACACTCTTGGCAACCTTTGGCGAACTCAACACAATCTTTCAGCATAGTGGGCCAATATAGTCCTTGTCGAAACAACAACCATTTCATCTTATGGCCTGCTTGGTGAGCCCCACATGCCCCAGCATGCGTAGTCGAAAGGGCTATGTATGCTTCAGTTTCACTTAAACATTTCAGCAACACCCCTTCAGGCGTCTTCTTGAATAACTCATTACCCATGAGTACAAAACTCAACGCCCTGTATTTTGTTTTTCGTTCTGTCGAAGCTCCTGGATTTTGAAGATAGTCCACAATGGGTTTCCTCCAATCCTGTTCTGACAAATTATCAATGAACGAAATCTCGAAGTTTGAGTGATCAGCATATCCTAACCTCGTTGATTCCAAGTCTGTTGGTGATAGACAAGTTGCTCTTATCTTCTCTCGAACTTCGATTGCTCTTTGTAATCTCGTTTTTGAAATCTTATACCCTGATGCAATTTGTGCCAAGTCATTGGCTATTTGATTTTCGACTCTGGGTATGTGTCGAATATTGACACTTTCAAATTGTTTCAATAAACGATTTGCTATCACAAAGTACATAATGAGATTCTCTCTTATGCATTTATATTCCTTTGTGACTTGCTTGATGACTAACTCTGAGTCTCCCATTATTTCGACTCGAGTTGCCCCCAATTCCAACAATATTTCAAGGCCAGTAATCAGAGCTTCATACTCAGCCTCATTGTTCGAACAAGAACCTTCTATTTGGTACTTGAATGTTGTTGGAATTTTATCTGGAGAAATAATCAAGACTCCTACTCCTGTTCCATTTTTATGGCTGGAACCATCGAAGTAGAATTTCCAAGGTTCTATCTCCACGTAGTTAATATCCTCGACTTGAATAGAGTGGTCGACTATGAAATCTGCAACCACTTGTCCTTTTACTGCCTTAAGAGGCATAAAGGTCAAGGAGTATTCAGTTAATGCTAATGCCCACTTGCCAATTCGACTATGCAAGATAGGTTTCGACAACATATATTTGAAAACATCAAAATGAGACGAAACATAAACATCAACTGGTTTTATATATTGTTTGAGCTTTGTACAAGAGAAATACAGACATAGACACAATTTTTCAACTTCGCTATATCTAGTTTCTGCATCATTCAAAACTCGACTGAGATAATAAATGGGTCTTTCGACTCCATTCTCATCCTCTTGGGCTAACATACTTCCCAGAGTTTTGTCAGATGCAGCTATGTACAATCTCATACTCCTATTACTACAAGGAGGCACCAAAATAGGTGGCTTAGTGAGGTACCCTTTGATTTTGTCGAAGGCTTCTTGTTGCTCTTGCCCCCATTCGAACCCCTCTTTATTCAGTCGAAGTAAGGGTGAAAAGGCCTGAGCTTTCCCACTTAGGTTAGATATAAACCTTCTCAAGAAATTTATCTTGCCTAAGAGGGATTGCAATTCCTTCTTATTCGATGGCGCTTTCGCTTCCAGAATTGCCTTCGTCTTGTTCTGATTGATTTCGATTCCTTTCTTGTGGACAACGAAACCCAAGAAATCTCCAGCTTTCACACATAACGCACACTTCAAAGGGTTCATCTTCAGACCATGTTCTCTCATTCTTTCGAATGATTGTCGAAGGTGGTCGATGTGACTCTTCCTGGAAACAGATTTTATAACAATATCATCAATATAAACTTGCATAAAAGTGTTAATAAAATCATGGAAGATAGTATTCATTGCTCGCTGGTACGTTGCCCCAGCGTTCTTTAGGCCAAAAGGCATCACTACCCATTCGTAAGTGCCTAAGGCCCCTGGGCATCGAAAAGCTGTTTTCGACACATCTTCTTCAGCAATGAATATTTGATTATATCCTGAATAACCATCGAGCATACTCAGGTATTCGTAGCCAGCGGCAGAATCGACTAGCATTTCCGCCACAGGCATAGGATATTCATCTTTGGGGGTGGCAGCATTCAAGTCTCTGAAATCTATGCACACCCTTAATGTGCCATTTTTCTTAATTACTGGCACAATATTTGCAATCCATTCGACATACCTTGTAACACGGATGAACTTGCATTTCAGAAGTCTTTCGACCTCCGTTTTGATCTTCGACAATATTTCTGGAGCGAAGCGTCTTGGATTTTGCTTGATTGGCTTCTTTCCAGGTTTTATTGGCAACTGAAGTTCTACCAATCCTCTGTCGAGACCAGGCATTTCGTCATAATCCCATGCAAAACAGTCTTTAAACTCTTTCAGCAATTGGATTACTTCCAACCTAAGTTCTGGATCAATTTTGGCGCTGATGTAAGTTGGCCTATTCTCTGATCCTTCGCCTAAGTTAATTTCTTCTAAAGGGTCTTGTGCTAACGTCTTAATGTTGTTCGCCAAGGGATCCTTTTCGAAGCCCAGAGGCTCATCGTCATAGATGGCGTCGAGCCTCTGTTCCTGCACTTCATCTGGCATGATATCAGGAGGTCTTGGATCGAAATCCTTTCCTGGGCCAACAGCAGATAATTGTTGATCATTGGCCTGTGTGGCCATGTACTTTACTTCGGCTTCGAGAGCCGTTATCATCTTGGTTTCGGCCACATAGGCCGAAATTCGCTTCAGATATTGTGACTCAGTCATTATCACTGAATTCACTTCCCCAACCAGTTGGTTGGATATCAGTTAGCCCACTGAAGTCTATGTGGGACAAGTCTTCTTTGTCCCATTGGAAACCATGCTCAGGATGCAGGTATAGGGAACAAAAGGTGTTTGGCGCTGGCGCCATGTCGAAGTCAGGAGTTGGACATGGCCCTATGTGAGCCAAGTTTTTGTCGAAATCTGCCACACCCAAGTGATTCACTTCGCCAAGGTAGTAGCTTTGATCTGCCTCAATGTTTTCGACCATCCCATCTGGACGCCATAGAAGCAGCCTTTGATGCATCGATGAAGACACAACACCTACACCATGAATCCACTCACGGCCTAACAAAAGGTTGTAGTTAGGTTTGGCCGATATGACCATGAACATTGTTGGTCGAAGGATCGACCCAACTTTTATGTCGAGCTGGATCACTCCCATGGTGGTCCCAATGCCTCCCTCATAGTTGGATAGGACCATATTGTGAGGTTTAATTTCTTCATCCCTTTTGCCAATCTTTATCAGCACAAAATGAGGGATAATATTGATAGTGGCCCCACAGTCGACCAATATTTTGTTCACAGTGGTCTCTTCGAGCTTAGCCCTTATGAACAAAGGTTTGAGGTGATTCTTCATCGCCTCTGTAGGTGGCTCGAAGAAGCCATTTTGTTCCTCTGTAGTGCCATTGTCCATGACAAAATAGCACACTGGCCTGTGTTTGGCCATTTCTTGTTCCACCTCCCAGTCACTGGCTTCGACTTCTACTTGTCGATTGAATTCCCTGGGCAGTACTGAAACAATATTCACCATTATATCCAGAGTATCGTCGGACTCAGCATCATCTTCGTCTTCGACTTCACTTTGGTTAGGCCAAACTAGCCTGTTGGTAACTGGTTCTCTCTCAAGAGGCTTTCTTTGTTTCCTTTGAGGCACATTCGAACTAGTTTCTGCCTTAGGTTCGTTGGCAGCCTCCCTTTCAGCCTTTCGCCTTCTTTGATATCTCCTCCATTGGGATCTCGACATAGGATTTTTTCCCTTGTAGTTGCTGGACACTTGAGCAACCTTGGGTGCAGCAACTGGAGGCTCTTTCTTCTGGATTAAAGAGGAACCTCTTGGCACATCGAAAGAATGCCATTTCTCTTCACCTGGCCTCTTCCGGCCAGATGTTTTGTACCAAGTGTCTACTGGTACATTTGTTGGAGGCCTAAAAGTCAAAGGCCTCTTGTCTTGATTAGAACCCCTTCTGGGATCGTGTCGAAGGTCAGCATTCTCCCTTCTCTTGTTCGCTGCTCTCACGCCTTGTATGTGCTCAGCAGCCTTTTTATCAAAGATAGAACTACATCTTGGACATAGCATCACCTCTGATTTCTTCTTCTGGCATCTTTGTAAAAAATCTGCCAAGTTTTCGTTTTCCCTAGGGAAAGCCGTCTTATTTGCCTGCTCTTGCCTTATGGCTTCTTCTGAAGTTTTAGGGTCAGAAAGTTCAACCATGTTGATATTCATTGTATCCTTATTAGCAAGAGTTAGTTGTTTCATTTGTGTCTCCAGATTCTCCGTCTGGCCTTGTACAGTGGCCAAGTGGGAACTGGGCTTTGGTCCAGTTGTTTGTGCTTCAGCAGTCTTCGACTTCGGGTCTTCGACCGCTTTCTGGACAGCCTCAATTGTCTTCCTGGATAAGTTTCCAGAAAAACTGCCAAAGATTGGCATGTTGATGTGGTCCTTTGAAACTTCGACCATGGTAATGCCTGGCTTCTTCGATTGGATCCTGGTTGCCTCTATCATGTTCACCTCAGAGGGTTCTGCATAGTGGGCTTCAGCCTTTAGTGGATTGGAGTCGACAGCCATGGGGGATTTGTCAGCAAACTTTAATCTCCCTTCCTCAATAGCGTCTTGCACAAGATTCCTGAAAAGAAAACATTGAGAAGTTTTATGGCCCAAAAAATTATGATATTTGCAAAAACCTCTCTTCTTTCTTTGATCAAGAGGAGGCACTTTTACCCCAGGGGGTACTATCATTTGGCCATCTTTAACTAGCAAGTCGAATATTTCATCACATTTTGTGATGTCAAAACTATAAGTCTTTTTTGGGAACCTATCGTTGGTCCTGTCTGGACCAATGGGATTTTTCCCATTTGAGGGGACTAACTGTTTACAAGAGTATGGAGGCCCTTGTTTTAGTTCTGCTAAATCGACTTCTCCTTCTTCGACAGCTAAAGTATCGTCGAAGGATTCTAGGTCTTCGTCATCCATCTCAACGTAAGCTATTCTTTCTCTCTTGTGAGTTTTCGTTGCCTTAGCTTTTTCAGCTTTGAGGCGTTCGACTTGTCGAACTCTATCGGCCAGTTGGGCCATGTCTCTTAGGTACTGGGTATCTAGCTTCTTCCTAATGGAATAATCTAAACCGCCTGCGGCTATTTCGACCAGTTCATGTTCTGGCACTTGTGTGAAACATCTCGCCTTAAGCAACCTAAACCTATTCAGATACTCGTCTATAGGTTCAGTGAAACGTCTCTTCACACTCGCCAGTTCTTTCAGGCTTATCTTGGTTTGCCCCATATAGAATTGTTCATGGAACAATCTTTCCAACTGGGTCCAATGGTGGATCGAATTGGGGGGTAGAGTTGTGAACCAAGTAAAAGCATTCTTGGTTAAGGAACTTGGGAAGTATTTGATCCTTAGGTTTTCATTATTTGAAATATCTCCTGCTTCGATCAAATACCTTGCCACGTGTTCGACAGTAGATTCTGTCGTGTCCCCAGAGAACTTAGTAAATTTGGGGACTTTGCTCCTAGGAGGTAAATCAGTTTGTAACACATATTCTGACAATGGAGATGTAAAGTTGGGCCTTCGAAAGCCCATGTTCATTCCATTCTGAGTCATGATCCTTTCGATCATGGTTGCCAGATTGTTTTCCAAACCCATGTTTTGGTATTGGACATGCTGAACCACTTCGTCAGCATTTTGGTTTCTGTTAACTAACCTTACCTCTGGGGCTATTACCCTAGGTTCTTCGACAGGCTGTTCAACAGGCTGTTGAACCTGGTTAATGGTGGTTTCTTCCTCTACAAATATCCCCTGATTTCCTCTTATTTGCGCCCTTTGGGGCTGTCGAATAGGTGGGGGTGCTCCAAAGAAGTCAGCCAAACGCGTCATTTGCGCTGTAACTTGCTGATTCGATTGAGTAGTATTTTGTATTAGAGGATTTAGCACTGTACTCAAAGTTTGTGCCAACATTTGCACCATATCATGGTTGCTTTCGTCCATCTGTTGCCTCAAGACTGCTGTCGAGGCGTTTGTAAGGCCATGGGCTACTTGGGACGTTCCTCCTAAGAGTTGCGTCCTATTTCTATTCGCCATGCCTACTCCAGAGCCTTGGAGTGGCGAAGAGGCACTCACGAAAGGGTCTGAATAAGTGGACGCGGCATTCGTCAGGCTTGCCACTTCAGAAGTTGGCATACCATAGAATGGAATAAATCCTGGGGGAACCACTGGCCTTGTGCCAATATTTCCCCTTGGTGGGGGGGTTCCCAAAGGTATTCTGGGGCCTGTAAACGAAGTTATTGGCCCCGTGGTTGTGACTGACACTGCTGGTGTCGAACCAACATTCGTCGCTTCACTCACGGTCATATTAACCGTTGCTCCCACACTTGGTGGTGGAATTTCGTTATTGTTTGGCGGATTCGCCATCTCTTCCCTTCTTCTGGCAGTATTGTTATCGTTGGTGTATATTCTACCACTCCTCAATAACATACAACTCGAAAAGATGAGATAATTTTCAACAATCAACACACAGTCCCACCAGGTGTGCCAATTTGTTTACCTTGGGTTTTGGTAAACAACCGCTGATCCTCCAAATGGTTACTTATTTGGTTACTCGCAGGATCGATCAGATTGATCCTATGGACATAGGTTGATTTTGAAATTTGATTAAGGTGGATAAGGCTTTAAGTAAATTGTTTAAAGTAAATTGTATAAAGGAAAGGCTTGGTAAAATAAACAAGGCTTGAATGTAAAGGTTCGACAGGAATTTAAAGGGAAAAACATGTAAAACACTGGAAAAGTAAATGACTTTAATTGATAAAATTGGTGTTTCACACATACATTTCTCAACAATTCGTTCGCTCACGCTGGGTACTTGAATCTAAATGAGTGACTATGTATTTATTGTGAACACCTGCGAGAAACTACATGTCTACTCCTATTTATACAAAAACATTCCAAGTAACCGTCGGGCAGTTACACTGCTTCGAGATCAAGCCACTTGGCACGCTCTCCATGTTCGACGCCCCAGATCCTTGCACGTTTGCACGTAGTAACTGCTGGAAACCGTTTTCCCTCCAAAGCTTTGAATTTCAAACTGCTCTCCTCTGGACCATCGAACACTTTCATCAAGAAACGTCTTCGACGAAAACTCCTTCGACGTCGAAGGCAATCAGCCTTCTTCCTTGGAAGAAATCTTCTAAGTATTTTGCCATCTTTCGACGGGCACTTCGACAGGCTTAACCAGTCGAAAGCATCTTTCAGCTTTTAATGGCTGCCATCAATCAAAACAAAGGTGTCGAATTTAGGAGCCAACAGTCATACATACAAATATATAGGAAAATATAATTTTATATTTAATTATTCATACATTACCATAAAAAATTTATAATTGTCAAAATAAATTTATAATTTGATACATAAAATTGCGTATTATAATTTTATCAAAATCTAAATAATGATATCAATAAGATTGCATTCTTAAATAAATATTATACAAAGAATATGATAAAATATATTTTGTGAAAATAGTATTTATAAATGAATAACATTTTATTTTTTATGATTTGTAAATTAAAATGAATATAATATAAAGTATGATAAAATATACACATAATACATGTTGATTTCTCTAAAGAATTATAGAAATATATATTGGTTAGTAAGATATTATAACATAATGCGGTTTTGTTTGGTTTGGTTCGGTTTGTAAAATACAAACCGCAAACCGAACCGAACCATGCGGTTCCACGAGAAAATGACCCAAATACATCCGAACCAAATGCGGTTTTTTGTGGTTTCGGTTTGGTTTGGTTCGGTTTTGCAGTTTTCTATTGGGCCGGTTTGGTTTTGAACACCTCTAACCGGGACTATGTTAGCAACCCATTACGGGTAGGAGGCGACAACTAAGAATCCAGCGTTGAACTACTTCATAACTTTTTCCTTGATCTTCTCCGACATTTTAGTGTGCATACGATGAACCTTCTGCTTTACTGGAATGAAATCTTCTTTAGTTGGCAGACGATGAACCACAATATCCATGTCTAGACCTGGTATGTCTTCATATGACCAGGCAAAGATCTCGACATAATCATGCAACATCTGTATCAATCGCTGTTTAACACTAAGCTCCAAATTTGCACCTATCTTGACTTCTTTTCTATCCTCTTCTGTGCCCAAATTCATTGTCTCAACTGGCTCTTCATGGGGTTGTATAGCCCTTTCTTCCTGTTGTAACAGTCTGGCAAGTTCTCCGGGTACCTCACAATCTTCCCCACCTTCGTCTTTAGCTTGGTTGATCGTATTTTCAAAGTCATAACCGGCAATAGCAGAACCTTTATCAATGAGATCCAGAGTGGATATGGATTTGCAGTTTAATATGTGAGTGTGTGTAAGAGCATAGCTGTATTGACAAAGTAAAAAGCAGAAAAGAAAGACAGAGAGCACAAAATATGTATGCAAAACGTCCAATGCTTTATTAATGACATATGAGATTGAAACATGATAACCCTCACAAAAAAAGCATTGTGCCCCGGGTAAGACACATGGCCATAGAGTTTATATTGTTTAATTATTATATATTCGGAAAAAAGAAAGAAAATTACTTCTGAATAAAAGTAATTGGTAAAAAGTTTATAGTCGTCCATTTATTGGTTTCACCATTGGTAGTAGGGAAGATCAAGTTATCCATGTCATATTCACCATCATTGTCTTCTAAAGCGTTAACCCCATGGTTGCTGATGCGTAGGGGAGGTCCTCCAGCACGAGCACGATGAACAGCCCTTTGAGCCCCTAAAGAGAAACCCAAGCCAAACTTATCATATTTGTATGGAATGTCAGGGAGTTGGCCCCAAATGATACACCCACCTTCTTCAATAACTACTTTGGCGTCCTTTAGAGAATCCATTTTCAAGGGAGGTCTAGTGATCTTCGACATATTGGTAACAGTCTCAGTTGCAGCCATGGTCTGAGGCACCTCTTCGAAATTCTGATAAGGAGTCTCGATGAACTTGCCATCCATTTCCACATACCTGAAAGAGTTCAGGTGACTTATCATGTATTCTTCTTCACCATGTACAATGACAATCTTTCCTTTCACCGGGTACTTCATCATCTGATGCAGAGTGGACGTGACAGCTCCAACCCCATGGATCCGAGGGCGAGCCAACAAACAAGAATAAGATGGTCTGATATCCATCACATAGAAGGTGGAGTCAAAGGTCTGAGAACAAACTTTGATGGGAATGTCCACCTCCCCATGCACCATTCTTTTCAAACCATCAAAAGCCCTCACTACAATTTTGTTGGGCTTCAGGGTCAAACCTTCGCAGTCTAATATGTCCCGAGCCTTCTTGGGCTGCATGTTCAATGATGAACCAGTATCTACAAGGACATGGGCCAAAGTAGTGCCCCTGCATTCGATGGAGACATGCAGCACATCATTGTGTTTTTTTCCTCTGGGTGTCAGATCAGCATCAGAAAAACCCAAACCGTTATCAGCTATCAAATTGGCCACACAATCTTCAAATTGGTCAGCAGATGTTTCTTGTGGCACATGGGCAGTTTTGAGGAATTTCACCAAAGCTTTTGCATGTGCTTTGGAGCACAATAGTAGGGCCAACATTGAAATATTAGAAGGGGTCTGCCCCAACTGTTCGACCACATTATAGTCGCTCTTTTTAATTATCTTTAGGATTTCTTCCATTTCCTTCTTGGAAGCCTCTGGAATAGATTTTGAATGTGCCTTCGTCTGGACAGGCTCAATCAATATGTCTTTGCCATGAGTCTCGACCGACTCGGTGATATGGGTGGTAACAGGGATAATCACAGGAGTTGCAGTGGTAGTGTCAACATGAACAACAGCAGGAATGATCACAGGAATAGTAAGGGCTTTTGGAGGAGAAATCTCATGGGAGAACACTCTTCCACTTCTTGTTATTTTGCTGGTCCCAACGATGTTGCCAATGTCGGGATCAGTATTTCCAAAAACTTGGTCTTCATCAGCCAACAGGTCTTTCTTGACGTCATGGTAATAAAAGTTAGCCCCATAGTTCCAAGGAACAGCCTTATCCGAGGAATATGGGATTGGCCCTGGCATAGTGATGATCAGGGGAGCCAACTTTGGAGCAGATGTAATCCTAACAGGTCTTTTGGTAGAGACCCCTAGAGGATTGGCGGAAATGGTTATGATCGAAACATCCTTACAAGAAACAGTTATGACGGAAGTCTTCTCAAATAGAATATCTTTATCATTCATCAGGCGCTGAACATCTGCTTTCAACAAATAACAACCAGTCGGTAGAGATAAACATAAGTAGCAATCTTCACCACAGCCCGGAAATAAACCGGCTTGCAACAAATTCCACTTAACAGTCATGAGAGGAGTAACAAGTTCCTCAACAGAAGTAACAAATGTATCATCGTCAACAACATTAACACCACGGTCGTGTTTGGGCATGAGAGCAGTTATAACATTGGGAATCTTAGGAGCGTAAAATTCAATCTCCTTTGCTTTAATAAGGTCCTGCACCTTGTTTTTCAAAGCCCAATAGTCGTTCGTATCATGGCCTGGACTTTCTGAATGGTAAGCACAGCAAACATTTGGGTTGTAGCAAGGAGATGCGGTGTTGGGATTCTTGGGAGCTTCCCTCAGGGTAACCAAATTGGATTTCAGTAGGTGAGGAAATACTTGAGACAAAGTCATATTTATCCGGGTGAATTGTCTTACAGGTCTTTCTGCTTTGGGCTTATTGTTTCGTTGTTGAGTAGTTGCAGGCTTGGATATCATAACAGCCCCTACCGTTGGACGACGCTCGGTTCTGCCCTGATTTCATTAATTGTAAACATCACTGACCTTTTTTTCCTATGAAAGGTCTCTTTCCCTCACTTGAAGAGGCATCCTTCTGAATCTTGCCACTTCTAATCCCAGCTTCCACTCTTTCTCCCGTCAAAATCAACTCAGTAAAGCCAGTTGAGGAGCTTCTAATAAGATGATTAAAAAACGGACCAGATAGGGTACCCAAAAACATATCCACTAACTCCCTATTAGACAGGGGGGGTTGGACTCTTCCTACTAAGTCCCTCCACTTCTGAGCATAGTATTTAAAACCCTCGCTCGAACCCACAGACATACTTTGGAGTTGTGTACGGGTGGGAGCAAGGTCTACATTATACTGATACTGCTTATAGAAAGCAGCAGCCAGGTCTTCCTAGTTACGAATATTGGTCCCCTCCAGCTGATAGAACCACTCTAGTTGAGTCCAGATAGACTATTTTGAAAGAAGTGGACCCATAAGTCCTTGTCTGTAGTGTGAGGTTGAATCTTCCTCACATAAGATCGGAGATGCATCTTGGGACATGAGATCCCATCATATTTAGCGAACACCAGAACCTTGAACATTTGCGGGATGACAACCACAAAAACCAAACCCAACTCTTCAAAATCCAGCCTCGGTGCCTTCTGGATTTCCATTGCATTTAGACGATCCTCCAACTGTTTGTATTTATCATCAGCAGGAGGATACTTCTCCTCATTATAGTCATATTCATCATCGGATTCCTTCGGGCTGAGGTTTTCTTCTCTCGTCTCTTCTTCCTGATTGTCTCCTTCTTTTAATGAAGTTACCAGTTCTGAAGCTTGCCGCACTGGTCCTCTAATCCTTCTTCCCAAGTTCACCACACCAGCTGGTTTCTTTGGTTTCTTCTTTTTATCCTTCAGTATGAGGGATTTCAGATCTTCTTGCCCTTTAGCTAGAGCCACAATCATTTGCTGGAACTGGGTATTTTGCGCTTGGAGATCCTTGATGTTTTATTCAAGATCCATTTCTTTACTTGCTGAAATAAACAGCAAAGAAGATAAGAACACTACTTTGAGACCTGCTTATGCAATGAGATGCATGATATGCTTATGCAATCTTTTCAAGGGCCTTATTGGATTTAAGCTCTTTTAAACAAAACAAGAAACAAAACCCTTTATTAGCAAGTTTTTAAAGAAACAAAAAGATTACACAGGGATAAACATTGAAAGGAAATTCTAAACTCCTAAGTCTCCCACGGGCGCTTCCTTTTGGTGTTGAGGTAGGTGTTGAGGTTCCTCTCTTCGTGAAGCTGCTTTGTTAATTCTAGCACTTTCTTCTCACTTGTATATAATTGAGCCTCAAAAGTATCTCGTTCTCCCTTGAGCTGGATCCAAGGCTTTTGCAACTCTTCGAAGTTTGTTGGCATATCAGGATGGAGAATAATACAGGACTCTCCCCCTTGAACATTAGGTTCCAAGATCACCGGTAAGATGGAATCATATGGCATCATAAGACTTTGAGATCGAGCTCGCACCCATTTGAGGTAAGGTTCCAAAGGGATGGAGTTCTTGCACCCCAAAGTCTTACTATCAGTCTTCTTAAGAATGCCCCAAGCGCAGATGAACCTTTGATGATAGTTTTGCAAATCGTCTGAGTAATTGAACACAATAACCTGGATGAGCATATCCGGTGGACCATCTCTCTGTGCATAGCCAAACTGACATAGTGCTAAAAAAGGATTGTAGGTGATGCCTCCCCTAATTCCAAGGAGTGGCACATTAGGAAATTCTCCGCAGCGATCAATAAAAGAGATGTCTCCATGAGAGCGAGGACACCAATGGATGTCGGAGTGAGAGAGAGAGAGAGAGACATTAGTCTTTGACTCCACCTTAAGCCTAAGTCATTCTGCATTACTGACCGAGAAAGGTGTGAAATAAACCACCTATATAGCAGAAGGGTGCAACACATGAGAGTTCCTCACTTCTTCATAGTACAAGTATATAGAGAATGTAGTATATCCCCGAGTAATGTAGGAACCAGATTGTGAGAAAGAAAAATGTTGATGGCACTCACATCTATAAATTGATCGGAATTAGGAAGCAGGACCAACCCATGGATCAAGCTAGCTAAGACATCTTTGAAGGCATGATAACTCATAACATCCAGGAAAATCTGAGCTTTCTTAATCAGAAAATTTGCAAGGAGACCCTTAACTACACTTCTTTTTTCCCAATTGGACTCAATGTTAGACGACTTCAATTGGAAAGCTACGACAACATCTTCAGAAGCCAGGTCTTGTTCTAAACCAGTGAAAGGTACTCGCTCCAATATAGGTAAACTAAGTAACTTAGATAATTCTTCCAGTGTAGGCACTAGTTGATAATCGGGGAATGTGAAGCAATGGTGCTTAGGGTCGAAGAACTGGAATAAGACACTCATCAAACCTTCTTCAAATCCGGTGGTAACTAAACTGAGTAAGTGACCATGTCTTTTATGGAATGATGAGTCCTCGGGGACAATCAAGACTAATTCCTTGAGCTTGGGAGGAACTTCTGTGAAGTGAATCCGGATGGTTTTTCTACGACCTGAATTCATATCCTACAAAACAGCACAGAGGTAAATCCAACAGGTCCTTGAAATGATTAGTATATATGAATGTCATGATATTTATGATGTCATGATTATGCTTAAAATCACAAATAAACACAAGAAAATCATACAATAGGCCTTAGGTTCAAAGGCTTGCATGAGGTTTTAAGGTAAGTACCCTCTTGAATGTTCAGTTGGCTCAACCTGTCTTATTAATAGTAACTAGGTTCTAAGGAGCCTCAATATCACTGACCTTCCCTTCAGAAATTATTTCAGCTCAGCACCTAAGTATTGTGGCCAAAAATCCCGAAAGTCCAGTCTCAATGAGTGTAGTATCGAGTATCAACCAATCTCCGGTCGAAACCAAAGCCGGTTATCTCACTACTTCCTAATGGCTAGGATGAGTCAATTAAAGGTTCTAAAGGTTAGTTAGTGCTTAGTGACGCTATGAGGAAGCCTAATGTTATCCTTGACTTACTCAAGGAACATTAGTATAATCCAGAGTATTGTGCTAACGTAGCCAACATGTCGTCCGTATCGGTCTACACCGTACAACCTCCATGATTTATTACTACTTACCTAAAAGGTGCCCCAAATCCGAGTGTAGGATCTTTACAAGAATACCACAATAAATCCTAAAAGATAAAGCAAGCAAACACACAATAAAGCATTTTAAAAATGATGAACTAAAACTCTAAGTTAACCCCATTTTTTATAATTCCCCAGCAGAGTCGCCAATTCTGTGATACGGTGGCAGAACCGACTGTAATATATTGGTTTGCATTTTGTATTCACAAATGTGCGGTAAGCAAGAGTCTCCAACGACTTTTCTTTTATCCAACAAAGGAAAAGGTGAAAAGAACATAAAAAGACCTTTTCGATAATTTTCTGAGTAAGGGGGTAGATTATGGAAAGGGAAGGTGTTAGCACCCTTTCCATCTGTAGTTATCTACAGGCTCTTAGAGGTTTGCTCATTTTGAAATACCTTTGTGTTTTGTGCGTTTGAAAATGCCTTAATATGGCGAACTTTGTAATATTTCTCGGGGTAGTGGAGAAAGTATACAAAGTATTTTGAAATTATTTTTGAAAATTAGTTTTTTGTTTAAGTGCAAAATGTTTGAGAAAACTTCTAACAGCTATCTACTTTCGTACTCGAAAAGGGTTGTTCTTTTCCTCCTATCCTTTAGACAATGCTATCCTACTATTAGTGAGTAGGTAGCCCCATCGTTGGATGTTTGAGGGACAATCGAAGGGACATTTATAGTCATAAAGGCGACATGTAGAGACACTTTAGCAATTTTGTTTTGGGACTAGATCATTTACTGAAAGGCAACTGTAGGGTCATCGAGGGACTATGATCTTTTTGATGTACGAGTATTTGCTAAAGTGTCCCCATTTCGAGGGATATAACTGTTTTACCGAAGGCAACCGAAGTAGGGATATCCTAGAGGTGTATATGTGCATATGCGTTAAGTTCAGTTATTTATCTTGCATTATTAAGCTCGCTAACATTTTAACTTTCAATCTTATCATGCGCGCCTAATTACTAACAGTTAATATATAGAAATTGAAAGTGCAGAAAGTTAAACCTACATTATTATAATGCTTCGGGGTGGGGGATTTACAATATACAAAATTGAGGGAAAAGTAAAATAAGGAAAGCGATAAAAGTCCTACTTAAGCTATTACATACCAGGATATAATTATATTATAGTAAAAATGCGAAAAATAAACGCGCACGAGATAAACAATACATCTAAGAAGTTAAAAAAATATAAATAAAGAAAAATCTTTTCGTTGTTTTTTTTTGTTAAGAAAATAATTAAATATAAATGAGGAAGATTAAGTTTTAATCCTAATAAATGCAAACAAAGACTAATCCTAATATATTTTTTTGTGATTTTTTTTGTTAAGAAAATATTTAGATAAAAAGAATCTAAGTCTAATTAATTTTGAATTAATAAAAATAAAGTCCAAATAATTAATTAAGTTAATTAAGGTTAATTTAGGAAAAAGAAACCTAAGTCGATTTTATTTTAATTAAAAAAAAGTTAAAGTTTAATTAATTGATTAATTTCATAAATTAATTTAATAAAAAAACTAATTCTAATTTGTAATGATTTTATTTTATTATTTGGCTAATTAAATAAATAAATAAGAAAAAAAATAAAAATAAAAAAAGAAAGAAATAAAACAAATACAAAAAAAAAATGCAAAGTGGGCCTGGGTGATAAAAAATGGGGGGTGTGCTGTTCAAATTTGCTAGGCCCTAAAACAAAGAGCCCAACGTTGCCAAGGGATCCAGTGAGGACAACCTCTGCATGTCCATGGTGATCTGCGCGTTGGATGTGTTGATCCTGATCAGATGTGCATCTGGTGGTATAAGATTGATGGCGCATGGTGAGCTCCTGGCCATAGGAAGTATTGAATCTACATAGACATGTTAATAAAATGCAAAATGTTGGACCTGGGACTCGAACCCAGGTCCCTTCCTTTCACAACAACATGTTTTACCAATTGAGCTGCCTAATCAATCGCTTATATATATCAAACAATAATAATATATTGGAAAACAAAGTTAAGTCTTAGTCAGCAAATCACGCACGCTCCAGGTGGGGCCCTGATGTTTGAATGAGCCAATCAGGAGTGGAGAGAGGAAATTAACATTTTGATTGAACCAATAAGGCGCGAGGATAATGCCACGCCAATTCTGGCCGCTGCCTGCAATCAGTCAAGCCACCGGCTACGGTGGTCATAGTCACCTTCTCCGGCGAGACAAAAAACAAAACCTGCAAAATACGCAATTTCAAAGCAACTAAAATATTCCACCCCCCTTAAAATTTCCCAAGGAATTCAATGGTGGCCTTTATTTGATATGAAGGTTCATGTATCATGAGATCTGAAGATCCCTATTTAAAATCTGTTGATAATGGTGATCTATAATTCTGGCCCTTTCAAACACATGAAGCACGTTAGAACGCCCACAAATAACTATAATAACATGAGTGTATGAAATGAATTGATTTATATTACATGTATGAAAGGTTTTGAATTCAAAATTTACCCAAGTCCGATGACGCGTGGATCCGAGGTTCTAGGGTGTTACACATCGACAAATGGCTTGGATGATCTCCTGATGATCTCAGGGATTGAAATGAGAGATTTTTTTGGATGGAAATGGGCTGGAGGTGTCTGTTTGAAATTTTGTAGCTTTATGATTTTTTTCTCAACTTACGTATGGCTCTTTTGGTGTGTTTTTCAGCGTGTGTTTGGCTTGCTAACATGCTCCTTATATAGAGGAGATGGAGAGGACAAGATATTATGGTAAGAATCAATCTTAATCATGGTCCATGAAAGCAAAATCAAACATCTTGAAAAAAAAATGCCATAATTGCATATTCTTGCTTCTTTTGATCAAGACAATGTACCTGGACACTTGTGATGAAGCTTGTACGAAAAATGAGCCCTCTTAATGGGCCAAGTCAGGCCTAAATGTCATGGCCCATATTTTCTAGTATTTCTCCCATTTTATTTAATTTTAAATCAAATAAAATCAAAATAAAATACAAAGAAAATCATGTTCATGCCAAAATGGGTTGAGAGGTCCTTCACAAGGTCATGGATAGTTTTAAAGCTCAAAAAGTTAGGTCGTTGACCTAAAATTTTAGGTTTGCTCAATGTACAATTCTTGAAATTTCCCAAATTTTCCTAACTCGGGAAAGCCATAAATTGCTCAATTTTTATCTCATGATGATGATCTTTGACTTTTTGGAAATCCCAAGATGTCTACTTCAATTTATCGTTTGATCAATTTTACATTTGAGATTTTATCATGATGTAAAAGGACTTGGAAAAAAGTGGCTTTTGTTGACTTTTTGAAAATGACCTGTAATGTCTGAGCTTATATCTTTCAAATGGTGAATTGCTTAAACTTGTGGGCTGAATAGAAGTTGTAGGGAATTGGATTCTCTTAAAAATGAGATTTGGTTAGGGAAACATGGATTAAGTATGAGAAAGTTATGCCTGGTCAAAGTTTGGTTGACTTTTCCTATAGAAACCCTAATTTAGCAATTCTTGACTTTTGATGAATTAGGAGAATTTCATGAGGAATCATGATCAACCCTTGATCAAATGATGGATATCACTTCAAAATGTTGATGTTGACCAGAAATCTTAAAGTTTGACTGTATATATGCCATAGTTGACTTTTGACCTAGCACAGTTGATTTTCAAGTATTTGAGCAATTGACTGAGAAAACATGTTGTGTAAGGCATGAAATTTGGGATGGATAATCTTGAGGATATATTAGGACCATGGCAAACATTTGAGACCATTTTATCTCACACATCTTGATTAAAATTGAAACCTTAGTTAGATGTTCATTGTCTTAGGGGAAGAATTTGTCTGGTCAATTCTTGGTCATCCTTGGGCAAGTTGGGGATCTTAATGGGCATGTGTTGAGTAAAAAGGGAGGGAAAATTTGGGGTACAACACTCTTCCTATCAGAGGTTAAAGCTTTTAACCTCTGACCACCATTAGTTTTCTTTCTGGATTCTGACCAAGTCTACATCTGATACTTCTTACCAGAAGTTGCTTTCAGAGTCTGCTGCTCTACTTCCCTCTCAGAAGTTCTCTCAGTCATATGAAACTCATGCACCTCTAGAATAATTTGCAACTCTTCAACTCTCATGGTGATCCAATCTTTAGAATGTTCAATTTCTACCACAATGTAATCAAATTGAGAAGTTAAAGATCTCAATACCTTCTCTATGATTACTTGTTCAGAAAAGGTTTTTCCACAAGCTTTCATCTCATTAGTGATCAGAATCACTCTAGAGATGTACTCATAAACCTTCTCATTGTCCTTCATGTTGATATTCTCATATTGTTTTCTTAGGGACTAAAGCTTCACCTTCTTGACTGACGCGTCACCATCGCAACATCTGACCAGTGTATCCCACGCAACCTTTGTTGTTTTAGAGTCAACAATCTTCTCAAACACATTTGCATCCACACACTGATGGATGTAGAACAATGCTTTCTGATATTTCTTCCTTATCGCCTTTTGTGTTATCTTATGTGCCTCTGTCGCATCTGCTATTAAGAAGCATAGATATTAGTGACAAGATCTAACACATCTTGAGAACCGAATAACACACTGTGATACGGTGGGAGAACTGACTTGAGGTGTTTTGTGTTTGTGTTTGCAAATGTTGCGGTTTAGCAAGAGTCGCCACCGACTTTTCTTTTATCCAAAAGGAAAGGTGAAAAAGCACAGGAAAGACCTTTAGAGATATTTTCTTGAGTTCGGGGGGTAGATTATGAAAAGGGAAGGTATTAGCACCCTTTTCATCCATGGTTTTCCATGGGCTCTTAGTTACTCGCTAGATCACTTGCTTTTGTTTGAATTTGTTTGTGGTGTGGGTTTTGAAAGTATTTTGAAAATGTGACTTTGTAATGATTCTCGTTTCTATAAGAATGCGTACAAAGTGTTTGTTTCGAAAATGTTTTCAAGAAAGTGTTTGTGAGATGTGTTTATGAAAGTGATTTTGAAAAGGGTTTTCTTTGTAATGGCTCTTGTTTCTATAAGAACACGTACAAAGTTTTGTTTTTAAAAGTGTTTCAAAATGAGAGTGTTGGTGTATAAAATGTTTTTTTTTATGAGCAAGCGAGTAACTGAGAGCGAACCTACCTACTCAAAAGGTCTTAGATGTGCTTTTCCTCCTCCTTTAGATGTTTCTATCTTACCATTGTTTTGGTAAGAAGCCCCATCGTTGGATGTGAAGGGATGGGAGTTAGGACGTTTGTATAGTCATAGAAGACAACCCATGGAACGTTTTAGCAATGTCGTTTTAGGGACTAGATCGTTTACCGAAGGCAACATCGAGGGTCATCGAGGGACTACGATCTTTTATCGAGGGTCTTTTTCTAAAATGCCCATGTTCGAGGGACATGACTATTTTTCCGAAAGGCAACAAAAATGAGATTACCCTAGAGATGCTAGTGTGCAAGTGTGTTGGTTTGTATGCATTTTGTCTTGTATTTGAAAGTCATCTATTTATTGATTTTATCTTGCCATACATCCTATTTACTAATAATATATGAAAAGCAAGTAAAATGCGGAAAATAAAATCTAAGCTATTACATTGCTTTAGGGGGATGGGGGTACAATTTAACAATGGGGATGAAGTGGAGACTGAAATATTACAACCATATCGAATGCTAATGAAAACAATGTAAAAACAGTGTAGAATAAAAGGAAAACTGCATTTTGAACTGCTATGTGTCGACCCATGCTGCTATGCATTGACACATAGCTTTTCCTTGCTCATGTAAAACAAAATATGCTCAGTATGAGTCGACACATAATGGAATGTGTCGACTCATGCACCTTCTTGCATCGACGCGAAATGCGTATGTATCGACTCATAGGCTTTTCCAGCTTCTATTTTGTAACTTGAACTCAGTTGGGTCGATGCATGGGGGTTATGTGTCGACTCATACCTTGTTTTTTCACTAGGATGAGTTGACACATGAGGATATGTGTCGATACATGCTGCATTCTCCTATCTTAAACATTATTTTGTTGTCCATACATGTCAGTTTACAGGATGTGATTGATAAACATGAACAACAAATGATTGAATAAGCCTAAACAATAAGCAAGTAAACAATTCAAAAGGATCATAAAATGCTACATCTCATCTTCAAAACAAATTATTAATGGTGTATGAAAAGATATCAAGTCAAGAAGACTTACCTTGAGGATGCATTGGTTGTTTTAAATCAGAATGCTTTTCCAGATGCTGTGATGACTTTGTGAATCTTCAAAAAGCTGCTCCGGACTGTTGAAACTGAGTTAGACTGTACTATAATGTTTTGATGTTTTGAGGGTGAAGATGATAGCACTACAAGGACTGTCCTTATGTTTGGACAATATTTATGTGTGATGAACTGTTTGGCTTATGGGAGAGTTTGTCTAGTGGAATAATGGATTGGGTTTCTGTTTTGAACAAGAACATATTTGATTTTGAAAAATCAGTCAAGGTTAACAAGAATACTGTTTTTCTACTCAACCAAACTCTTTATTCTCTCCCTTAATCCTCTCTCTTAAAATCCCCCTTTCAAAAATCCAGCCCCTTTGTCTTATGAGACAGTCCCTCTTGTAGACCTTTTTTGTGGTTTAGGGGGGAAACCAAATAAGTTATTTTGAAATTTTTTTGCTTACTATTTTGAAACTTTCCTCCCACAATTTTTCTTTGCCATTTTGGTGCAATTATGGGGCTATTGTGATGCAGGCTTGGGCAGACTGCATAGAGCAGTTTTGGACTGTATTGGGCAACATGTATACTTGGGGTGCAACATAGCACAAGCTTTATTGCAGGGAAGCATGGGGTGTTGTGGTAATGTGGCATATCACATTTTTTTCAACTTGGTCAGTATGATTTGTAGCATGACACAAATTTGGTCTTGTGAAATATTTCATGTACATTATGTCAAGGGCAAAAATAATGTGGCAAGGTTTTTTTTGAGAGAACTCAATCAAAACATAGTTTTAGAATTTGTAATTTTTCAAAAATACCACTTTGTAATAACTTGAATTACTTGCATCATTTTGAATTATTTGGAATTGTAGCAAAAAATGTCATGAAGTAAATGAAATTAATCAAGTATAGAAAGTACTTAGAAAAATTTCAAAGTCTTGCAAAGTTGGATTTTTTATTCTCTTGATTTTTGATGATCAAACTCCATTTTTTGGATGTCTTGACATAATGTGATTTTTGGGACTCAAATTTGGTCAAAAAGTCAAAGTTTGACTTTTTAGTGTCTGATTGACTTTTTCCAGCTGAAACTCTGATTTTGCTCATTTTGCCCCCTTTTGACAATTTGAATGGTTCTTCTTAGAAAATTATGATCTGAAGTTTACAACTTGACTGAAGTAATTCTAAGAGTCCTTGAGACATGAGAGGGCAACTTTTAGGGTACAACGCACACACATATGGATCTTTTAATGATTCTAGTTTTTGCCATCAAACACTAGAAGCTCAGAATTGATATTGTTGTTTCCGTTCATCTTCAACCTTGTGCAGTTCACTCAAAAATCACTAACACGCTGTGTTTCCCAAATCCCATAGAATCAGGAAAAAATGTGATTCTCAATCACACAACACCTCATTGTTCACTTATGTTTCCCTGTGGATTTCGAATCGGAGCTCTAGATACCAATTATTGGTGCACAAAGAAGAGATGAAAGGCAAAAGGTATATATTAAATGACGGCTACAAAATAAGGAGTAATGGATACATTGACCTACTTACTAATAGGCTATTTATATACAAATATTAGGGTATAATAAAATACTAGAATACCCTCTAACAAACTTAGTCAACAAGACATTTAAAAAATATAAACTATTTCCAACAAGAGAAAGTAGATTAAGAGAGAAATAGAGAGAAAGTTAGAGAAAAATAGAGAAGTTAAAGTTATAGAATCCAAACCCGTATAATAGGTCTTCTTTATGCTTGTGTTTGTTACGCTTTGATAAAAAACATATTTTAAATAAATAACAATTCCAACATTTAAAATAATGCAGTTACCTTTGACATTGAAGATTATACATAAATATTGGTAAACGACATTGATATTTCTTTTTCTGTGGTAAAACTATATTCTCTTAAAAACAATTTTATTGATCTATAAGACACAATTTTGTCATCCACGAACTTTTGAACTTTTTATAAAATATACACTATTTTTGATGATAGAAAACCAAAAATGACAAATAAATTATATATGAAAATTTGTTCATTACCAAACCACACTTTATCATGTTTGATCTCTTTATTTGAAACACCTTTTAAGGTTGTTTGTCCCATAATAAATTTTAAGTCTTTAATTCCACCATTAGGAAAATCCTAGCCAATTTGTCCTCCTAATTTTCTCTTATTTGACTAAGGCTTAGCATTTCATCTACATAGTTTCACTAGGACATTTTCATATCACACATTTGATTCAATAAAATATCATGGGTTCAAAGTTCAGTGGTGGTGCGATATCAGGGTTTCACAGTGTTTTGAGGTGTATATATATTCATTAAAACCTGTTTCTTCTGGTTTTTCTTCAAGCAGTGAAGTAGGGAATTAGAGTTTCGATTCTTGGATTTCTTCTTCTCAAACATCAAATTCTCTATGATAGAGTGAGGCTGAGGTTGAGAGTCGAATATGAGGAAGAGAAGGAGATTCTAGACGGAGGGGTTGAGTGGAACCGCGACGATGATTTTGGATGAAGAGGATGATGATCCGCCGCTAAAGAAGGGAGAACAATGAGTTCTCATGAAAGTTAAACTGTCACTTGTGGTGAACCCTATCTACACGCTAAACACGTGTTTATCTTGAACATTATTTTTTTATTTTTCTTTTTTTAATAATCATTAAATGATAATACTGAAAGGAGAAGGCTTAGTGGTGGTTGGGCCAAAATTTAAGGTATGTATTTGTTTTTTTTATAACAGAAGATATACAAAAATGCTATGTTGGGCTTTGCCTTGGGTTCAAGGGTCTGGATTTCCTACCACACTCCCTGTGCCAATTTCATACCCCCCGATCCTCCTATTTTTTATGTTAGATTTAGGATTTTAATTTTAATTTTTCTATGATAAAAAATTACAAAATCAATAAAAATTTGTTAGATTTTATTATTTGATTTTAGGAATTAATTCATGATTATTCAATTACTTGAGATTTGTGGTTCACTTTTACTGGTCAAGGTTTGAGTCTTATAAAGGTTTATGTTATGATATTCGGATATGCTTGACGCACCTTCCGCTTATGATTTATTTTCACATTGATGATGCTTCGACGCTTATTCTGAGCATTCGATTTCTGACTTCTTTTCTTTTATTGGTGAAGCTTCGCGAAGATCTTAGGGTTTCTTTTTCTTTGAAACGCTTTTCTATGAACATTATTGTTCGTTTGGTATTTTTCTGATGCTATTTTAATTCTGCATTGCCTTTTGAATTCCTTTCCATGAGAAGTAGGAATAGAGATGCATGACTGGGAGTCCCTAATTTAGGTGGGCAAATATGTTTAAAGTTATCAAAGGAGGCAATGTTTTCTTTGTTAAAAGTCCTCAAAAAAGGTCATGTTTGTGTTTGTTTGTGTGCAAAAGACCTTAACGAAAGTAAATCCCACTCCCCTCCCATTTCCCTTTTACTTTATGCTTTCTATCGAGTCAATAAGCGGAGCAGAAGACCTGCAATCAGCCCCCACACTTTCTAGTCTGTGTCATTCTTAGCTCGTGTTATACGTTGATGCTTTGAACTATGTTTATTCTTGTCCATTGAGTCAAATAAAGTGGAAAAGGGTTCGTAATCAACCCCCGCACTTTGTCATTCATTTCGACAATGTTAGCTCACATTTCTTTAAATGTTGACACTTTGAGTTATTACTCGATATCAGTGCTTGAGCAAATCAAGTGGAAAGAGTTCCTTACCCCCACCTTGAAATCCATTGGATTCATTATTTTTTCTAGCTCGCACTTGATTTTGTTTTGGTTTTGGTTCGACTTATGTTTGACCGCACTTGTGTTCGTTTGCACTTTGTTCGATTGCACTTGTGTTTGTTTGCAATTTGTTCGATTGAACTTATGTTTTTGCTTTATCTTTAGCCCTTTGGCATGCTCCCTTAGGATTACTTTTTTCGTTTTCAATTCAAGTTGGATATTAGGTTGTAACCTATGCATGTTTCCTTAGGATTGCTTGTTTCGTTTTCGATTCAAGTTGGACATTAGGTTGTGATCTTTCATGTTCCCTTAGGATTGCTCATTTTCGATTCAAGTTGGACATTAGGTCGTAACCTATGCATGCTAACTTAGATAGATATTTCTGTTTGTTACCCTAACCTTAAGACCATCATTCTATGATAATATTAGGGGTAGATATAGATAGTCTCCCTTAGATTTTTTTCATTCCATTTTTGAATTTTTTAAAACAAAAACTATCTTTTTCTTTGTTCAAACTTAAAAACACTCTAACATTAGTAAACCTTTTTTCAAGGTAAAAAACAATAACCAATGCAAACCTTTTTGTCTTCAGACTTTTTCTTTTAAAACCTTTTCAAAAAGGACATGCTTCGATAGCATCATTCATAAAAAACATGCATCAACCAAAACGTTTAAGGTGAACTACGAGTGCCTTGATCCCTATTTCATGGATGGTGGTATGTAGGCACAAAGCTTCGCAACCGAGGCAGGAATGACCAGTAAAACCTTTTCTTTTTATATATAATTCTTTGTATACATGCATTTTTCCCTTTACAACCTAGCTTTATATTTAAACACACCCATTATATTAGACAACAAGATTAGACCCCATGGAGTACCATGAATGTGAGGGTGAAAATACCTTCCCTTTGCGTAATTGACTCCCTTACATGTATCTCTCGGTCGCAAGACCTTGATTTCACCCTTCTTAGGTTTAGTCGATGTTTACATTTCCCTTCCTATGGGATAAAAAAAATTGATGGAGACTTCATTGATTTTATCTCGATGATGTTTGATTGGTTGTTTCACATACATCTTTCCTTCCTACCCAATTGTACTCTATAATATTTTCTGACCTAAGTGATTATCTTTCCCCTGTAGATCGGTCAAGAAACTCACATGCACCTTTTTTCTTAATGATACTCAGACATGGTGAAATATATCAAATAGGATATCCCTAGAAAAATCATGTTATTATTTGAAGCCTTGAAGCTCTTTCAAATGAATAGTGTGTTCTCCAAATATATCCAAGCATGTATTACGAAAAATAAGGCAAACCTCATCAATAGAAAATAATGGAGTCATAAGGCGATATCTAATTATAGTATGATACTCAACTAGTGACATGTGTTGGCCTAACCCATCAATATGATAGTAAGGAGAAAATCTTGGGCATGTGGTTTGCAAACAACCAAAAATAATTTTTTGTCTTATAGTAATATCAAAATTTACGTCCATGTACTGAACACTTTTACTAAAAAGGACATTAACCAAAACATGTAGCCCTTTCAGATAGACGATGTCCTTGCAAGTAAAATTTTAAAGTCAAAATCTAGAATTCCAAAATGATTAAAAGTATAAGTTAAATTTAAATGATTATATTAAAACAAATTTATATAAAATCAATAATTAATGTTCCAATATGAATTGGTGTGTAAATGAGGTTATGTTATTTTTTTACTTAGTCTGGTTGTTTCTTCAATGTGGTCTGAGTGTTTTTCATGCAATTTTGTTTTGTTTTGTTTTTGTGGGAATTGGGAATTTTCTGGTGTCAAATAGGCTTATTAGAAATTTTGTTGTTGGTAATTTATATGTCTATGAGTTTTACTTATTGTGATAGATTTCTTCTGTAGTAGATTTCATCTATTTGTTTGTTGTATGATATGATTAATGTTATTGATAAACGTGTAAAATATACTCAAGTTCTAAAATGAATATTGTGCTTAAACTTTCCCATAATTTCTACATAAACTTAATAGAAGTTAATCAAAAGAAGAACTTATATAACCTCCTAGTTTCTATGAGTTTACTCACTAATGGTAAAGTACATTGCAAAAATTATAAAACATTAAGTATAATAAGAAAAGTAAATTGCAAAGTAATAACAAAATAAGAATAAAATGCTTCCAATATAAATCAAAAGCTTCAAGTTACCAAAGAACTAGAGCTTAAAAAGCACAAAGTAATGTAGTAAAAAGTAATGTCAAACTAGAGAACCTATGGCATCAATATAGAGAAAATCAAAGGCCTAAGGTACTAAATGCATACACTAAATTTGTGCAAAACTGGGGGTTCAAAAGTTACAAAGCCAGAAAAAATGAAATCCAAAGCAAAATCTGTAATTGCCTGCACTACTGAGATGGGTCATGTCAGGTGACACGGGTTGACTGTGTCAGCCTCTAGTGCATCCTATGAGGGTGATTCTTTGGAGAGAAGACTGTATGTGTCATAGGACACGGGTTGGCCATGTTTGCGTTTGCCTATTTTTATTGGAGATGGTCCTTTCACCAGTATTTTGATCATTTTTCGCCCCGATTATTTGAACTTTTATTGTCTGCAAACATGGAAACAAAGAAAGAACACATAAAAACGAACTTAAATAGTCTAAAACAAACAAGAAACAAAATGGAAAACAAACTAAAAAACATGTACATTTACCACCTACCAAATACCCCCAAACTTGAATCGTTGCTTTTCCTCAAACAACAAGCTTACTTAGAAAACATAAGGATCAAGCAATTTTCTATTTCCTTAAAAACTCAAAAAATGAAGTTTGTTTGTACTCATATATGGTTCATCATTCCGAATGGCTAGGACTTAAGACCCCTCGTACTCACAGATACCAAAAGTATTACCAAAACATGAACTATAATATAGTAATTAGTTTGTCCTTCAGCTCCAACTACATTTTGTACTTAAGTCCCTATTTGATTTTTCTCTCCTTTCATTCAAACAATCAAATTAAGGCAATATGAATAATGATAATCATCACACGCTCAAGGTCGATCAATTTTTTTTGTTTAATCACCAGATAAGCAACACATGTTATTTTTATTCATCGATGAAGTTTTCAAGAAAAATAAATTTTATTTATTGACCCTTTTTTGGACGGTGTTTGGGGTTCGACCACCATTCGGTTGCCTTTTACCATATTTTCATTATTTTGGTGCTACAATTGTTTTTCTAAATCAACCATACATGCATGTGAATCTAAATTATGCCATGCTATCAAGATAAACTAATCAAAGAGAACTTCTCAGAATTATGGGTACTATGGTACAAATATACACGTTAGACTCACATCCTTCATAAGAAACTAAGGATGTTAGGGTAGAAGCAATTTTATCAATTCTCCAAGGGTTCCTAAACTAAGCCCTACTTCATCACAAACCTATATACTTTTTCAACAAAGCTATCAAACTCAAGAACTTTCAAAGAAATTTATTTTGGCCCAAATTTTGGGTTATTTACAATATGGTATATGCACTTTTATTGAAATAAACGATCCTAAAAACACACAATCAAACAATAAAGAGTAATACCTGAAATTCAAAGAAAGGATGAAAATATTCCTCCAAACTTAAATTGGAGATTGTCCCCTGTGTTCCAATCCAAGTAAGACAAGTAGAGAGAACTCACTTAAGACCTCAATGAAAAGGTGGGAAGCGTTACAAAAGATCTTGAAGTGGTCTTTGTATTTCTTCTAATAGCCCCCCTGCCTCGCTTGCTCAGCACCATGTCATTGTTGCTCCGTTCTTAATTGTTTCATTTTTGAGTGCATCCATCCCCATTGGTCCTAATGATAGCTTTACTGATTGGTTTCTTGTCAGGTAGGGCGATTGGATCCTTAAATCCTTATATAGTACCACCTACATCATTAGTTTTAAAACTAGGAAATCCTTCTTTCTTAGATTTCTCATATGAAGGATTTCCAACAGTATACAACCAATTTTTTTAGCCCATATATGTGTTTTTTTGGTAGGGAGACAAACAACTTGTGCCCCATGCACAATTAGGCTATAGGACTCACCATTCAGGTGAATCATTCCCATATTCATGAGTGATTTCAAATTAATTTGCAAGCGACCCATAAGAGGGAGCTGACGGCCTCCTAGAAAATTATACCAACATGCTCAGCAATTCGGGTAATCAACCCCAATCATTATCTCTTCATTGAAGGAATTAGTGATGCGACTCAGCTTCTTGGCCATAAAGTATAGGTATTAATAGAATAACAGTGAATCATGGTATGAAGGAGATAAAGCTCTCTTAGGGATACAATACCCCTACTATATCCTTGTGCAAAAATGGTGTGTATAAGGATACTTTGGATATAGCGGAAAACTAGATTTTGAATGTGAGATTGCATAACACTCTTTGCAACGTAAGGGGTTATTCCATAGATACTTGCCCAAATCAACGACTTATCAAAGGATTTGGGGAATTTGCCTTCTTCTTCAGTAGGGATGCATAAGATGTTCCCTAAAAAATTAATAGGGATCTCATAAACCCAATTATGTAAACGATAACTCATACCACTACAATAAAAAACGCAATTTGCCAGGGGATAATCCCCTCACAAGTGGAAAAAATACCAGACAAATGTAAAATTTACTAGGGGACTACACCCCTAGGAAAACAGGGGGTCACAAATTATTTTGTGAGGGGCTTTCCATGTCGCCTATTTTCCAGGGGCTAACCCCCTCGTAAAATGCAATCATAATTTTCAAGTCTGCAACATGCAGACGTAGGCGTAGGCTAGTAGTGCAGGTACGTTAGAAACTTTGCTTGGGGATAAGCCTCTGGCAAAATTTATAATTAATATAAAAAATAAATAAAATTAAAATATAATTAATAGAATAAATATAATTAAAATATATAAATATAGAATAATATTTTAGCAATGGAAAACAACACAAAATTGATTACAACAACCAAACATAATCTTCATATCTATTTCCAAACATAACATGAATAACTTACAATAACCATTAACATCCACAAATATGAAATAGAAATAAAGAGAAAGAGTAAAAAACAACCACGCAAAATATTGCTACAACATCTAACACAACAACCACACAAAACACAATATTAACCCAACTAATGACATCAACCCAACACAAAACACAATAATATAAAAAAACATAAAAGAGAAAAAATAAAATAATTTAGAAGAAGAACTTGAACAGATCCGAAACACTTTTTTTGCTCGACGACCCAACTTTCGCGCACCACCTATAGATCTGGAATACTCTTCCTCCATTTTTCCATGTTCTTCATTTATTTTTCTTTTTTCATATAGTTAAGAAAGAGAAAAAATGATAAAGAGAAATAGAAAGTGTGTTTGTGAGAGTGAGTGAGAGAGGGAGAGAGAGAGAGAGAGAGAGAGAGAGAGAGAGAGAGAGAGAGAGAGAGAGAGAGAGAGAGAGAGAGAGAGAGAGAGAGAGAGAGAGAGAGAGAGAGAGAGAGAGAGAGAGAAATAGAAAATGAGAAAGAAAAGAGTAAGTGAGAGAAAGAGTGATGTACATTATGTTTTTCTAAAAATTATTTGATAGGGGATACCCATGACAAATGAAAAAATAATAATGACAAAAATAATTTGCTAGGGGATGCCCTTGGAAAATGAAAAAGCAATAATGACAAAAATAATTTGCTAGGATTTGCCCCTGGAAAATGCTTGTCATATTTTTGTTTTTTTTTGTTGCGAGGGGATTAACCCAAGGAGCCATATTAAATTAGTGAGGGGCTTTACCCCTGGCAAATATCTCCTGGCTAAACAAGGTTTTTATTATAGTGTACTACTTGTGGTTTTTAATTTAATTGCTTCATCAGTGGGACCTGCTAGTACCTTAAAGGTATTTGTAAGAACAAGATTTGATTCAGCAATATTATCTTTGAGTTTTGATGATAACAAATGAGTATGTTTATGTGAATAATTTTGTTGTAATAATGTTTGTTATTGTTGAGTATTTAACAAACAGGTTCTGCTTCTGATGACTGGCGTGGCCAAGAAATTAAAAGAGATTTACTTAGCAAATAGGTTCTGCTTCTGATGAATGGCTTGGCCAAGACATAAGAAGATAATCAGTTCCACTTATATGCTACACAAGTTATGTTGAACAGTAGCAAGATACTCCACAAGGCTCTTAAGTGTAAGATATGGTGTTTGTCCAAAGAAACAAATTCAAAAGATCTGAAGACAGAAATTGCCACTGAAGTCCAGATGCTGCAGACTCATGTTTCAAAAGACAATGGGTTCTAAGGAAACAATTAGAAGATCTGAAGACAGAAGTTAAGTCCAGATGCCGAAGACTCATGTTTCTAAAGACAATGTGTTCTAAAGAAACAAAGTTAGAACATATGAAGACAAAGTTTCTACTGAAATCCAGATGCTAAAAACTTAGTTTCTAAAAGATAACTTGTTTCAAAGAAGACAAAGTTAAAAGATCTGAAGACAATGTTTCTAACTGAAGTCCAGATGCTGAAGACTTTTTATTTCTAATAACAAGGTTCCAAAGACAAGGATTCTTAAAGAGCCAAGTTCTAAAGATTCTAAAGATGAAAAGTCTGAAGATTCCTAAGGCTTGAAGTTCTAAAGGTTCAAGGTTATCTACAACGGGTTCTCAAGACCAAGTGCTGAAGACTTAAAGATGAACCTCTTAAGACTCTGAATACTTGAAGCTCTTCTGATCCAAGGCTCTCTACAACGGGTTCTCACAACCAAGTGCTGAAGACTCTGAAGATGCGGTTCTGAAGACTCTGAAGACTTGAAGTTCTGAAGACCTTATGTTATGTTCCCGCTTCTAAAATCATGCTCACAGAAGTACACAATGCGAAAATCCTTATTCCACTACCTCTCCACTAGCTTGAATTGTGGAAGGGTTAAGGACATAACAATACTATTCGTAACGACTCTTTTTCAAATATTCAACGACTCTATTTTGCTTGGCTATTTAAGAAAATAATCGGATGTTTAAATGTCGTGAGTTTCTTATAGCTAGTTTCTAGTTGCTTGTTGCAAGTTACAAATAGTAAGTCATAAGTTGTTGGTGTTCAATGTTAAAATGAAAGTTGTCACTATTGTAACACAACCAAAAAGCTATCGACCACTATAACAACAACAAAAACAATTGTTATCAAAATGATTCTCCAATCATGTTGATACTGATTACAATGAAATCATTGATTCACAATGTGCTTAATTTCATATGCTGCACAAAGCTTGCTAAGTCGCAGAAGATACTGAAGATGATCATGAAAGCTCCAGTTACAAATCCACAACATAAATGTTATGCTCTAAAGTGATCATTGAAGAAAATGGAACAAGGGTTGTTGTTCATAATGTTCTAAGTTGAATCAAGATGAATAAATTCTTCTCTTTACTACATCAAGATCAACAAAGCTTCCAGAAGCTTATGAAGAAGAAGACTTCAACGATTCAAGTGCTTTGGGTTGTCGTCCGAGGAAAACCTACTTGAACAAAAGAAGACCACACATAAAGCAAAAATACAATGTAATATATTTTAGTGTGTATTAGGTTCTTCTGATGTACTTAATTAAATTTACATTTTACTTGTGTAGAAGCATTATTATTGTAAAAAAATGTAAATCAAACAGTTTTTTGATGGTTCCTTGAGAGACTCGGTTGAGTCAGGATTCTCAAGAAGACTTTGGTTGTGGTCATTGTAGATGAAATCCCGATAGTGGATTCTATTGGGTCAATGGTATTCATATCTCAAAGGGGACTGAGTGAAGGTCAGCTTTGTGAGATCACTGATGGATATCATTGGAAGGAAATATTGGTAGGAGATTCTAGTGAATCAGATTATATTGGTTCAATGAACGTTATATCCAGTTTGGATCACTGAACGTATCATTGGATGTTAGTCACTGGAGGTTTCCCGTGCGACTGTAATTAGATTGGTTATAGTGGATTAACTCCTTGAGTTCAAGGCGAAATCTTCTTGGAAGGTGGACTGGACTAGCTTAGGCGTTTCTCAAGTGAACCGGATATATCGTGTGTTCTTTACTTTTGCTTATGCTTTAGAGTTTATGTTTTCTTAACTTAATTAGAAGCATTACTTAGAAGTAACACTCAGAAGCATTGTTCAACGAATAATGCTTAGAAGCAAAAGTTTTTCAAGAAAGCAAAACCCAATTCAAACCCCCCACTTTCTTGCGTTTTCTTCGCACCTTCTATTGGTATCAGAGCCCAGTTCTATAATTGATGGATATCAAACACCTAACAGTGTCAGATAAAGATCCAGATGCTATATGAAGAAATACTCTAAGGTGATAGTTATTCAATCTTCAACTACTGTCTAAAATCAGAAGATTGAAGAACAAGCTAACAGGAAAAGATTCATCAGATAAGAAGTTATATCTGTTGAATGATTTTGATTAAGTTCCATGAGAGTATGAGATATTTTCAAGAAACAGATTAGTCCACCATTGACTTTCTCATAAGATCTCATTAGGAATCTTTTCAAAAGAAGAAAGTCTGTTGTCTTATGATACAAAAGAACCTCATGATAAAGCCGTCTATTCAAGCAGATAGAAGATCTTATGCAGAACATCTAATCATTGGTTCTGTCAAAAGAGGCGTTGCAAAAGACCAGAAATTGTTGAGGAAAGAAGGCTCATTGACTCATCAGAAGAATGACCAAAGACTAACTCTAAATAAGTTAGCTCAGCATTGCAAGAACAAGATTATCAGTCAAAATCGTCAAAGTTTAATGATATTTGTATTAGAATAGATTGTGTAATTTTTTCAAGGAATCAAAAATTCAGAAGATGCTAGGAAATTGCAGTCAACTTTCTCTTGAGCACATTTCCTCTCAGAAGATCCTAAAATATTAACCTTCTGAAAAATAAGCATATGTTCAAAGAAAGATTGACAAACAGATGGATGATTCTGATAATAAAAGATCATAATATCTATGCTCTGAGGATTATCCGAAGAAGTCAGATGGGTGATTCTAAACAGAAGAATGAAGAGATCATTTGAAGATAAGATTGATCCTAGTTCTCAGATTAGAGATTAGATTTCAGAACAAGGTTATTTTTTTCAAATCAGAAAACTGAGAATACTCAAAGAAATTAGAGAAATCACTATGAAGATAATTGAGAACCTATGAAAGACCGCTTTGAAGAAAGCATAATAAGAAATAAGTTGGTCAGAAGATCTATTTGGGAAAATCTAAAGTAAAAATAAAAATATAGAGCACTCAAATAAAAGAATCTGGTCAAAGCTATGTGAAAAGCTTGCAGATGTGACTATAACATTCATTAAACCAAAGGAGAAGATTCAAGAAGATAAATAATTAGAAGCTCCTTCTTATGATGTTGTTGATAGTCCTTCTAATTTACCTTAACCAAGAAATAACAGAATCACATCCTCTCATCCTAAAGATCTCATTCTTGGAAGTAAAGATGCTCTAGTCAGAACAAGATAAGAACTCAAACCTTCTGATGAAGTGCTTCTGGGTTTTGTTTCTTTAATAGAACCTACATCTATTGAGAAAGACCTTCTAGATAAAGATTGGATTCTGGCTATGGAAGAAGAACTGAACCAATTCTCAAAGAATTATGTATGGGATCTTGTTCAGAAACCTAAAGGTGTCCACGTCTTTGGAACCAGATGGGTGTTCAGAAACAAGCTCAATGAGAAGGGTGAAGTTGTCAGAAACAAAGTACGATTGGTTGCACAAGGTTATAGTCAACAAGAAGGAATAGACTATACATAAAACTTTGCACCAGTCACCAGGTTAGAAGCTATTCGGTTGTTAGTTTCTTTTTCTGTAAATCACACCATCATCCTTTAGCAGATGGATGTTAAGAGTGCATTTCTGAATGGTTATATTTTAGAAGAAGTGTATGTTAAACAACCTCCTAGATTTGAAAACTTTGAGAAATCATACTTTGTTTTTAAACTAAAGAAATCTCTTTATGGCTTGAAACAGGCTCTTAGAGCTTGTTATGACAGATTAAGCAATTTTATTTTAGAAAATAAGTTTACTAGAGGAAAGGTTGACACTACATTCTTATGCAAAACATTCAAAAATGATATTATAATTGTTCAAATTTATGTTGATAATATTATTTTTGGTTCTGCTAATCCATCCCTCTGTGAGGAATTCTCTAAGTTAATTCAGGCTGAATTTGAAATGAGCATGATGGGGGAATTGAAGTTCTTTCTGGGAATTCAGATTGATAAAAAACCAGAGGCTACTTACATTCATCAAAGTAAGTACACCAAAGAACTTCTGAAAAAATTCAACATGATAGACTACACTATAGCAAAGACTCTAATGCATCCAACGTATGTTCTGGGGAAAGAAGAGGTAAATGGAAAGGTATGTCAGAAGCTCTATTATGGTATAATAGGATCTCTTCTGTATCTGACTGCATCTAGACCAGATATTTTATTTAGTGTCTATCTTTGTGCTAGATTCTAATATGATCCTAGGGAATCTCATTTAAGTATTGTTAAGATGATTATAAGGTATCTAAAAGGAACCCCTAACCTTGGATTTATGTATGAGAAAACATCGAAGTATTCTCTTTCTAGTTTCTGTGATGCAGACTACGCTGGAGATTGTCTAGAGAGAAGGAGTACTTCTGGAAACTATCAGTTTCTAGGCAAGAATTTTATATCATGGTTAAGCAAGAGGAAGTCAAAAATTTCTTTCAACAACAGAAGCAGAGTACATTTCAGCAGCTCTATGTAATACTCAGATGCTATGGATGAAGAATCACCTGGAAGATTACCATAAATATGAGATTAACATTCCTATCTTCTGTGACAATACCACTACTATTTTCTTAATACTTACATATTATAAATTCATCAAAGTCTGAAATAAAATGGTCAAGCATGCGTCTCCAGAGCATAGGTTAGGTTTTAGATCCTTGATGGTTGTAGCTACTTTATTCACGCATTAGAAGATAGTTGTTTAAAGTTATGAAAAAATGATATGCCCTTATAAATTAAATCAACTATTCTTTTTCCCTTTCCCATACATCTTTGTGTCCTAGTCTACTCTAGATACCCACAACCTAATTCAAAGATATCAACTGTTACTCATTTCTCTCTCTTATCGAATCTTAGGAGTTATTGTTTCCCTTCTAACTTTCCTCAATCATTTATTATTGATTCTCCCAAAATTGATTACCTTACGTAAGGAAAATCACTTCTCTTGTCAAGTCACATCTTCTCATTTATTTTTATACACCATGTATACCCTCTACCTCTCCTAACAAGTAATCTCTAACAATTGATAACAATTTCCTTCTACTTCACTCTCTCACTTTTTCAACATGACTTCAACAACTTCTCATGAAAATGATGATTGCTTGGAAGTTATCATTGAAAGACATCCAAGACTCTTCGGTGCGGTCCGGAATTCCACCTCAGCATCCTCTTTCAAAACTGGAATCACTATCTTTCCTTACTAGGAGGACCCTTTTATCCAAATCTTGTAAATACTTTTTTGAAAAATTCCCCTGTCAATCTCGGTGGCACCTCAATATCTTCAAACATCTATGGGTGGGATGTTTTCTTCACTGCTAAACACATTGCTGAGATAATAAATTTTCCATGCGCGGGTATCGCGATTGGTCGTGTCTCTCTCGATAGCATCCCTGATGGTAACATCATTTCCATATTTGAAGCATCTTTTGAGTTTGACTCTACTAACCCTGAGAGTCTTAAGCCCATTGCCAAAGATTGCTTTTGCTTTATCTTGACAAATTTTTGCCCATGCGAAACCGACAAAAATGTCTTAACCAATGATGATAAAACTCTAATTTTCTATCTGATTAAAAGAATTTTGATTAATCTCCCTCAAGTCATCCTCAATCATATCAATAGGTCCATGAATTCCTCTAGAAATTTCAACAAAACATTCATTCCCTATGGAAGAATCATGTTAAAAGTGTGTGTTCAAAATGAGATTGTAAGAATCCTTCGAAGGATTCCTGATGGTCCTAGTGATGCTCTGCATCAAGAGGAGTGTGAGACTTTTGATGATCAGTGGTTTCAATAAGTTTTAATCATGTTATCGACCATTCTGTTGTGTAATCTCTTTAATTCTATCACCAATATAACTCTTTCTAATTAGCACGTATTATTACTTCTGTTAATCTTTTATGTTTTCACGCATAGTTACATTTTTGATGATGTCAAAAGGGGGAGAAGTATAATGATTTTGATGAACCTTAAAATAAATGAATCATAATAATTAAATGATATAAAATATGCATTTACCACTAACGCTTGTTTGATCGTTTCATAATTAACCAAGGAACTCTGAACAAGTTCACTAGGCATTCCAAGACAGGTCAAATGAAAGGAATCTGCTTAAACTCTTAAATATCGGTTGTTCATATAATTGAAGATGTATACTCTATGAACATATATTCAAATATCAGATAGACCCAATACTGTTCAGAAGTTTAGAACTTTCTGAAAGTTAAAGTTATCTTGATTTTGATATCATAATGTTCAGAAAATGTAAAATGTCTAAGAATGTGATTCAGAAAATAAGAATCATAATTAGAAGCAAACACCTTCCATAAGAACAGAGCAAGTCAGAAGTTGAAGACTGTCTGAAATTCCAGAGTCAAGACTCCCAAGATTTCAATTGATTATATTCTCATTTGAATCAAGACTTTTAACGATTCAATATCTGAGCTATTACAACCAGGGGAAGTTCAGCCAGAAGGTTCACACTCAGGATATCTGATCCTTACCCAGTCTGTGACTCAGGGGGAGTTTCTCATCTGAAGGATAAGTATTCCTTAACCTTCTTATTTCACTAATTATGATTATGTACAAAATTGTGTCATCAAAATACATAGTTTTGTCATTATCAAAAAGGGGGAGATTTTAAGAACAAGATTTGGTTATGCAATATTATCTTTGAGTTTTGATGATAACAAATGAGTATGTTGTGTGAACAATTTTATTGTACTAATGTTTGTTATTATTGAGTACTTAACAAATAGGTTTTTCTTCTGATGGATGGTGTGGCCAAGACATTAGAAGAGAGTTACTTAGAAAACAAGTTCTGATTCTGATGAATATTGTGGCAAACATATTAGAAGTGAATTAGTTTCACTTTTATGCTACACAAGTTCTGTTGAACAGTAGCAAGATACTCCAGAAGGCTCTTAAGTGTAAGCTCTGGTGTTTATCCAAAGAAACAAAGTCAAAAGATCTGAAGATGGAAGTTGCCACTTAAGTCCAAATGCTGAAGACTCGTGTTTCAGAAGACAATGGGTTATAAGGAAACAGTCAGAAGATTTGAAGACAAAAGTTGTCACTTAAGTCCAGATGCTGAAGACTTATGTTTCTAAAGGCAGTGTGTTCCAAAGAAACAAAGTTAGAAGATCTGAAGACAATGTTTCTACTGAATCCCAGATGCTAAAAACTTAGTTTCTAAAAGACAACTTGTTTCAAAGAAGACAAAGTTAAAAGATGTGAAGACAACATTTTTAACTGAATTCCAGATGCCGAAGAATTTGTGTTTCTAATAACAAGGTTCTAAAGATAAGGATTCTTAAAGAACTAAGTTCTAAAGATTCTATAGACGGAAGGTCTGAAGATTCCATAAACTTGAAGTTCTAAAGGTCCAAGTTTATCTGCAACGGGTTCTCAAGACCAAGTTCTAAACACTCTAAAGACGCAACTCTTAAGACTCTAAAGACTTGAAGCTCTTATGATCCAAGGCTCTCTACAATGGGTTCTCACGACCAAGTGCTGAAGACTATGAAGACGTAGTTCAAAAGACTATGAAGACTTGAAGTTCTGAAGACCTTATGTTATGTTCCTGATTCTAAACTCATGCTCGCAGAAGTTGATAAGTGAAAATTGTAGCTATTTCTGTATATACTTTTTGTTTCACTTATCGAATTTTTGTTTGTAATATTGTTGAATAATCCCGAATTTTGTGTAAATACGTTTAGTTTATGTTTATTTGTATTTTTGTGTATATAGTGTACCGTTTGATGTTTTTCCATTTATTTTGTAGGTATTTGTTGCATTTTGGAGTAGTGAGGATTTAAGTGTAAAGGCCAGCTCTGGGTGCACGTTTTTGGAATAAAAGATCAGTTTTGGGACCTACTGTCTAGGAGAGAACGCTTAGCGCGCAAGAGGCCGCTAAGCGCGAGTGAAGCTCAATGCATTTTGTAGTGCGCTGCTTGTGTTCTAATATTTTGGCAGAACCAAAGTTTTGAAGCCCGCTTAGCGCGGATAGTGTGCTTAACGCGGTTTAGGCCGGTTTAATGTGTAAATATTGCGTAGCCCGCTTAGCATGCTGAGGCCGCTTAGCGCGGTCTGTTGATATTTGTTTTATAATTTCATTTTCAGTCATTTTTAGATGATGGTTTTGGGGAAGTTTTTTCTCCTAACTCCATCAACCTCATTTTTTATTGGATTAGCTTAGATAATATTTATGGAGCTTGCATACAGATGATTTGGGGTGGATTGCTCTTCGATTGGCATAGACAAACCATTAGATCTGCGGTTCATTTCTCTTCCTCTCTGTGTAATCTTCTATGGTTGGGTTTTGTGGTACGGTGGAAGAACCGACTGCTTTGAAAATGTTGGTTTGTGTTTTGCGTTTTTATTCGCAAAATGTCGCGGTAAGCAAGAGTCACCACCGACTTTTATTTTATCCAACCGGAAAGGAAAAAAGCACAGAAAAAATCCTTTTTCGAGATATTCTGAGTACGGGGGGTAGATTATAGAAAGGGAAGGTGTTAACACCCTTTCTATCCATGGTTTTCCATGGGCTCTTAGGTACTTGCTCATCTTTTAAAATTGCTTGTGTATGCTCGTTTTGAAAAGTTTTGTTTTACTTCATTTTAACCCTTGTTTCTGTTCTCAAGAGTGTTACGAAGTGTTTTGAAAAAAAACTTTAGTTTGAAAAGTTTGTTTGAAAGTGTATGGCGTAAAAGATTTGTTGTTTTGAGCAAGTACCTAACAGTTATCTACCTACTCGAAAAAAGATCGTTTCTGTTTTGTTTCCTTTAGACAACGCTATCTTACTATTGAGAGATAGGTAGCACCGTCGTTGGATTTGTAAGGGTCAATTCGAAAGGGACGTACGATCACTAAAGCAATGTTAGGATACCTTAGTAACAACCCTAGAGTCTTAAGATCATATTTGAGGAAACACTTCCGAGGCAACATTTCCGAGGCAACATTCAAATGGGACGTTTGATCTTTTTTAGACAGGAGGGAAACCACTAAGACACCCTATACTTAATGATCATTTACCGAAGGAAACCAAAGTGAGAGTATACCCTAGAAGTGCACATGTGCGAGTGATTTGGTTTCAGTTATTATCTTTGCACATTAGGGTTTTCTAGCCGTTTTAAATTATCATGCAATCTTGTCATACAATCCTATCAACATACATCTAAACAGTTAATATTTGCGAGAATTAAAATGCGAGAAAATAAAACCTACGCTATTAGAAGGCTTCGGGGTAGGGATTAATTACATAGCCAAAAAACCCGTAAAAGACGATAAATAAAAGAAAATCCTAGGTTAAACTATTACATACCGTGGACAGTTACATCAATATTGAAAAAAAAAAGATAATAAAAGCGCGCGATGAATCGAAAACAAGAGAATTAGGGTTTTGACCCTAAATATGCCTAATTGTAATTTAAAGGAAAAAACATTTTTCGTTGTTTTTGTTATTTTGAGAAAATAAAGTTCAATTGAATGATAATTAGAAAAGCTAATTACTAATTAATTTTAATTTAAGAAAAATAATTAAATTAACCTATTTTTGTATTTTTTTCATTTTGTGAGAAAGAAATAAAAAATTAAATCACAAGTTTAACCCTAATTTTTTCTAATTGGTTTTAATAAAAAAAGATTAGAAATTCCTTAAATTAAATCAAACTAAATTATATTAAATTTGATAAAATAAAAACCTAATTTTAATTTTTTGTGAAACTCTTGATTTTATGATTTTGTGAAAAAAGAAATTAATTTTGGTTAAAAATAATAAAGCAAATTAAATTAAATAAAAAGAAAAAAAAATAGAGAAAAGAAAGGAATGGGCCTGAGATCATTAGCAAAAGGGGGTGCTGTTTGCAATTCCTTGGCCCAACAAGCTCCTGGCCCTTTTGACTTTGTTCAATCCTATGTGCATGCTTGACTCAGGCGCATGGTGGACCTTCAAGGGATAAGCCTTGGATCTGGGGCTTTGATAGATGGGACGGCCAGATCTGGATAGTACATGGTGGTTCCTGGAGTGCGAGATGTACCTGATCCTTCATTAAAAATTAATATGAAGCAAATAAGGAACCTGGGGATCGAACCCAGGCCCTTAAGCATTCTCCCCCTGCACGCTTGCCATATGAGCTGGCTATTTTAGTTGTATACATAATAACAAACAAATATTATATAATACAAACAAAATGTTAGTCCTTAAAACGCACGAAATTCAAACTAGAAAGTCAGGGAGCGCCATGTAACCATCTTATTCCTCCCACCGTCGCTGTAAGTTTTGTAACTTTTACCTACGGACGTTAAGCGTAGGTATAGCCCCTGTGTATTTCCAAAATCTTGTACACGCGTGATAAATGAAAACCAATGGTACTAATCAAGTCGTTTCAACCTCACGAGCATCATGGTACCATTATTAATGTCCAATTTTTCCTGTACAAGAAACCCCTAAAAACAAAGCACGAACCCTAGCCATGGCACTTTCATGTTCAGTCAGTAAAAACGCAATTGAATACAACCATTAGCTTACAAATATCTTAAGGATTATAAATATGTCAATTAATCAATATGCCAGAATCAATGTATTCGAATTCAAGAAAAGAGACAAACCTTATGGCTTCTACTATGCATTTCAGGGTGTGGGGAAGCTTGCTAACGATTGAAACACGATCCTGGGATGTCCAGTAATTGATTGGTATGATTAGAATGGCTTGAGATGGCCTGAAACTTGGAAATTGGTTTGCACTTTTTCTTTGAAATTTTGCAATTCTTTCTCTGCCTTTGCACGCCTCTAGCCTCCTGCTTTTTGTCTGCTTTTGTTCCTTATGTATACTAGAGTGCATTAGGGTTGCCGTTTGTATCAAATCTCTTCCAATTATGAATATTGATCCATGATTTCATCCTTGCACCAAATCTTTCCAAAAAAATCAAATTCAATCTTTTTGTGCCCATATGGAGCCTTGCACTATTTGATCTTGTCTCCAGCTGTATAATGGACCTAATCATGCACAAAATCTCAATATTTAATTAGTTTTTGATATTTTCATTATTTTATATTGATTTTATTTGATTTAAATGAAATAAAAATCTAAATAAAAAAAAAGAGAATGACAAGTGGAAGGATTCATGGGTCGTGGGTCACATTACAAACTCAGTGCAAGCATAAAAAGTTGGGCCCATTTAGCAAAAAATGCAATTTTGGACATATTTGACTTTTGGCAATTTTGCAAAAAGGGTTAACTTGGCCAATGCATAACTCCTTCAATTTTGACCCTAGAGAGGTGTTCTTGGACTTTTTTGAAAGCTTAAGATGTCCTCTAAGCAACCCTTTTTGTCTCATCTCAATTGAGTCTTCCATGTTCATGTATGAAGCTTTGACCCAAAAGGTGTTTTTATTGACTTTTCAAAATGACCTATAATGTCCAAATTCATATCTTCTTGTGAGTGCATATTTTGAACTTGGGAGATGAATATGAATTGTATATAATTACATCCTCTTCAAAATGAGCTTTGGATGGGTCATTTTTGATAAAGTATGAGAAAGTTATGCTTGGTCAAAGTTGAGTTGACTTTTTCTACAAAACCCTAATTTAGCAACTTTGGGGTTTTGATGAATTGTGAGCAATCCTTGAGGAATCATGATCAAATGTTGAATAACACTTCAAAATGAAAATGTTGACCAAAAATCTTGAAGTTTGACTGTATGTGGGTCACAGTTGACTTTTGCCCTAGCATAGTCGATTTTCAGGCCTTTGAGTAATTGACTGAGCAAATCTTCTCTGCAAGGCTTGAAACTTGACATGGATGATCTTGAGAACATATTAGGACACAGGTGAGCATTTCGGATCCTTTAGACTCAAGCAACTTGACGTAAAATGAAACCCTAATTTGGGGTAGACTGCCTTAAGAGAGGGTTTGTCTGGTCAACTCTTGGGCTTTCTTGAGAAATTTGAAGGCCTTATTTGACATGTATTAAGAAATATGGGAGGGAAAATTTTGGGTACAACAGCTGCCCCTGTTTAATCTTCTTATACCTGAGGATGTAGATTGGCTTGTCCGCCTTTCGTGATCTGAAGGTGGAAGATGATTGAACACTAGAGTGCCCAGAAATTTGCACTCGCATGAAGTGGTACTTGTCTTGCGATATCAGGTATGGGCTTATAGATGCCATTTGGAAGTTAATGATGGAAGATGGTCTTAAAGATGCCATCCGACGAAGTGTTGGTCGCATAAGAGATTCCTTTGCGAGAACCCGCATTCCTGTTGTTGAGGAGGACTTCGCTGGGGAATACTGGTCTCTGTCTTGAGAGAAATAGAATTTTAGGAGCTTCAGTTGTTCATTACTCTACTTGGGAATCATCTCTTAGTTGAGGAGGTGACAATGAACTGCTATCTGGTCGTGCTCCAGGCCTTGCAGTGATTTGCTGAGGAAAATAAGATTGACTGCTATCTGGTCGTGCTCTAGTTTTTACAGTGACTTACTGGGGAGATGAGATTAAAATTGCTATCTGGTCGTCCTCCAGGCTTTGAAATTTCTCAATTCTTATCTGGTCGTGCTCCAGGCTTCAGAAGCAATCAAGTGGTTATCCAGTCGCATCCGGGTTTCAACTTGAATTTAAGGCATACTAATATCCGGTTAATTTCTGGGCTTCATAGTAATTGTCCGGGTAAACTGCTATTTGGTCGAATTCCAAGCTTCGCAGTACCTTATACTGTTATCTGGTCGATTTCCAGGCTTCATAGTATTTCGGGGACATCAAGATATTATCCGGCCGATTTTCAGGCTTCATAGCTTGAATCTGAGATATACCACTATCTGGTCGATTCCAGGCTTCATAGTATCTTGCTGGGGATTAAGCTATTTTCTGGTCAATTTCCAGGCTTCATAGCTTGTATTTAATATATACCATTATCTGTTCGATTCCAGGCTTAGTAGTATTTTGGAGAAATCAAGATATTATCCGGTCGATTTCCGGGCTTAACAGTAACTTGTTGAGGGTTAAGTTGTTTTCCGGTCGATTTCTGAGCTTCAAAGCTTGATCTAGAATAGAAATCTTAGTATCAATTTGATTGAACCAGGGGAAACTTGTGGGAACTTCAACTGGGAGAGAAATCTTAGTGTCGATTTGACTGATCCCGGGAGAGGTCTCGGATTAACTTTGACTTAGTGTCAGTTTGACTGAACTAGAGAACACTTGATAGAACTTGATTGCATCTTTCCCTGAAAGGTAAAGAGTTAGTCATATGTAATGTCATGATGTATGAAATGTATTGAGTAATGATGTTCTCAAAATAAATGAGATTGTGCTGTATGATGCATATGCGCATGCCATGATGTATGGATATGCAATGTTCTTGTGATATTCTCCGGCTGGGGAGAATAAATTATGGACTACTGTTGGAGAGTATAAGGAGTTGAGTTCTTCATTCTCGCTAGGGATAGTGACCGAAGATGATTAGCTGGATACTTGCGTCAGTTCTGCTCAAGAACATTCCGCTGGGAGAGGCTCTGTTTGAGAATAACCCTGTGGGAGAATAACTTTATGGGGAAGAGAGATACTCTGCTGGACGATTTGCTGATTTGGAGGAATAAACTCAGCTGGTGGTGAACCTCTATTGCTGGTGATAGATAAATTCTGCTTGGGGAGAATTTTGCCGACTCATTCGCAATTGTGAACCTCGCCTGGGGAGAGCTAACACCACTGTCTTTGGATACTTCCTACTCTGCGGGGAGTGTATATACCTTTAGTCATATTCTTAAGTTGGCTCTATCCCTGTAACTAGTGGGTAGAGCAAGTGTAAGGTTTGGACACATCTTGCTTGCCCCTTTCCTAGAATTACGAGTAATTGTCTTTTGTTTCTTATGTAAATATTTTATGAGCAATAATTATTTTCAAATGCATATATCAAAAATGAATCATTGGACGTTCTTGCAAAACAAAATAGAAAAAGAAAAACAATTTGAAATTTCTTGTGAAAACAAATTGTATTGATCTTTGAAGTTGGCCTATAATAGGCATTTTGTACAAGAGGCTGACGTCCTAGTAAGAGAACGCTGTCGAGGGAACCGAAATTATACAATTTGTGTAAAAGAAAGAAAAACAGCTATGTGAAACAATCCCATTGGGTTCCAATTCTGCTATTGCCTTTATATCTTCAAGCGTCTCATCACTTTTCTACTTGGTCGAAGGTGGATCAGATTGATTGGCGCCGTCCGAGCTTGATAGTCGATAACGAAGTCTGGTCGCAAGATGATCCAATAAGACATAGTGTTACGCTTTGATCCCTAATTTTTTCCTAGACCGTCCTTTCAAGTTTTCAGTCCACCGGGATACCCTTTTTTTCCCAAGCCGCCTTCTCAGGTTTTCGACTTACCGGGTGTACAGTTTTTTCATTTTCATCCCTTACTTTTGCCTGAACCCTTTTGGTTCGCCAGGAAGCCCTTATTTTTTCCTAGGCCAGTCAACCTATGCGTAGTATTTTTCACTATGTCTATATTGACGGAGTGAGGAAGGTCATCACCACCCATGGTGGTTAGAATCATAGCTCCTCCCGAGAAAATGTTCTTAACCACAAATGGCCCTTTGTATGTGGGGGTCCATTTGCCCCTGGGATCAACTTACGGCAGTATGATGCGTTTGATCACCAGATCCCCGACTTGATATTCTTGACGTCTGACTTTCTTGTTAAAAGCCTTGATCATTCGCTTTTGATACGTCTGACCATGACAAATAGCAGAAAGTCTCTTTTCATCGATTAAATTCAGCTGATCAAGCCGGGTATGGATCCAGTCGTCTTTGCTCAAACCCGCATCCTTCATAATCCTGAGAGAGGGTATCTGGACTTCGATGGGTAGGACTGCCTCCATGCCATATACCAGAGAGTAGGGTGTTGCCCCTGTTGATGTCCTTGCCGAGGTACGGTACCCATGAAGAGTGAAACAACCGGCTGAAAATCATCAAAACAATGAAGTCGCCATCGAACGTCTTTTATCCCACATGTAGGGAAAGGTAAACATCGAGAAAACCTGAGAAGGGAAAAGTCACGGTCTTGCGACTGAGAGATCGAGTAAGGGAGTCTGTTACGTGAGGGGAAGGTATTAGCACCCCACACGCCCGTAGTACTCTACGGTATCCACTCTTGTTATCTATCTTATGGGTGTGTTTAATCTATGCTTACTGTCTACTATACTACTGGAGGGAAAATGCATGCAAAAGAAAGGAGAAAAGAATATAGGGAAAATAAAATTGTGCTCGCCTGGGCCCTACCCCAATGCCTACGTATCCTTTTTGAGGAATCAGAGCTACCGTAGTTCGGCTCATATGTTTTTATTTGTTTGTGTTTTTTATGGACAAAGTTAATTCCGCCTTCTGCCGCAGCTCGACCTTTGGAGACTTATGCGTTGGCACAGAAGTAAATTAATCGTGTCCTTACCTGAAAAGGGTTTTAAAGAAAAGGTGTTCGAGTGTACAAAATGGTTTGAATTGGTTTTGTGTTTTGTTACCTTGAAAAAGGGTTTAAGTATGCTTAGCATGTTTTTGATTTTCTAAGAAGAGAAGTTTTTGTTTTGAATGCAAGGATGCAAAGAGGGGAAGAAAAGAGTCTAAGGGAGACCATCCTATTTCTAACCTAATGTTATCATACAATGGTGGTCCTAAGGTTTGGATTAACAAAAGGGAAATGTCTACCTAATGTTAGCATGCATGGTTTACAACCTAAGGTCTAACTTGCGTCCGAATGGAGCGAGTGCATCCTAAGGGAACATGGTATGTACAGGGATAAAGCAAGCAAGCTTATAAGATCAAGAGAGCACCTAAAGAGATCCTACCTAGGTTAGCATGCCAAAGAAAAGTCTAAAAAAACTATCCTATAGGGAGCATGCAATGAGAGCGAAGTCGTGATCTCAATTTCTAAATTGAGTGACTCATCGATCAACAAGAAAAGATGGAAAGCGATAAAGTCCTATAGGGAGCATGCACTGAGAGCGAAGTCGTGATCTCAATTGCTAAATTGAGTGACTCATCGATCAACAAGAAAAGATGGAAAGCGATAAAGTCCTATAGGGAGCATGCACTGAGAGCGAAGTCGTGATCTCAATTGCTAAATTGAGTGACTCATCGATCGACAAGAAAGTAAACAAACACAAGCACAACACATATAGCAAATGAAGTGCGGAATGCCTGCTACAGGTCTTTAAACAGCGACTTCGAGCGCACGCTCTTTATTTCCTACTTCACATGATATCTAGAAAGTGGTAAATGTAATATTACAACAAATGGCCTGAAACCATACTAAATGGATAATAAAAATCCGCAAAAACCAAGTCAAAGCATGGCGAAAGCTCGGAGGGCGCCACAAACTAGCATCAACAACAAATAGCGTCAGAAGCGTGAACAACATATGCAAGCAAAGCGTATCCGTCACCAAAGAGAATGGTATCCCAATTACTTCTCAAAGTATGCACATCTCGCAGAATTTGTTAGTAGATAACAACAAAATCAAATGTGATAATGACAATTAACAATATGCACAAAAATGAAGTATGAATATGTACAACACAAAGCAAACAAGTCAAAGGGAGCATAAAATAGCATTCCGGACAGCAACCTCGTACTCATGAAAATAGGTGCAAAAACCGGTTTAGAAACATCCAAACTTGCTATCGATATCGAAGAAATGCTCAAATAAGTATAACAATGCATATTCACAAATAAAAACTCAATGCACATGCGAAATACAAGTTTCGGACAGCATTACACATATTTTGAAATTCATCACGAATCGATTTGGAAATCAAAGTTTTAGTACATTAATCTTGATAATTAGCATGAGAGAGTTATCCGGAACTTGCACATGAACATGTAACCTCAAGATTGATCTAAAAATCAAGAATTAAAGTCTTAAAACCACATGAATTTAATGTATCGGAATTTAATCAACAAATTGCAAATTAACTTCAATTCATGAGTTTATGTATCTATGCCAAAAGTGTGATGAATAGGAATCAACTCACAATTTTCCAAACACAAAAGTTGTGAATCAAAATGTATTCCGATACGCTAAATTCACAAAGTTCTCAAACAATTAGTTAAAACCAAATGATATTACTTGACATCAAAGTAAGAGTTAACACACAAAAAGTATCACAATTCAACAATGAAATACAAGATAATGTGCAAAAAACTTGAATCGAAAAATTAGAAAATTAATTGAAAAGCATCCGAAATCAACCGCAAAAATTAAGGCGACATAGAAACATGCCAACGGTTCCAAAAATTAACTCGGTTCGACCAAATTCCGTTCCGAAATATGATTTTCGAAACTGCTACAGTAGCAGAAAACAGAACGAAATTTGTCCGAATCAAAAAAATACTCGCGTGAGAGATTCCGGATGACTCAAGAAAATCGGTTTTCATTAAAGAAAGTCGGAAAAACTCAATACGAATCAAAAGTTAGAGCAAAAACACCAATTATGTCAAACTTTGCCATTTACCAAGTATTGAGATATTTTCTATCAAACTCAATCAAACTTACTTCAAAAATATGTAGCAATGACATTTGAATCCATTAGAAATTATCTCAATTTATTGAAATGGAAAGCAACAAGTAATCAACCAAAAATTGGTAAAAGATTAGATTATGTCAAGAATTAGTAACTTGAGATCATATGCAAAAAATGCATTTCAAATGCAAAAAAATATCAATGATCATCAACCAAAAATAATTGGAAACATGTAGTAAATATTGAAAATCAAAGATTAGGCCTAAACTAAACTAATTGTTAGTTTATGTTACAACACCTAAATCAAAGTTAGTGTTAGAATCTACCTAACATAAACTATTAACAAATTATACATCAAGAATTAGAAACTAGTGTTAATCTAATCAAAAGTTCAAAATCTCAAACTAATGTTAGTACTAACTAGTTTTCTATAGCCAGTTCAACTTAAACACTAGTGTAACTATACCTAGGACTAAAAATCAACACAACAACACTATGTCAACTTCAAGTTACAACCAAAATCAATTTATCAAGTTTAATTAATCGCTTATTTCAATAAGCAATTTAATAAAATGGTATTAAATTCTCAATTCAAATCAATTCTCAACAATTAAGCCTCAATTACACAATTAAAACATCAATCAACACAAAATCAAGAAAAAACACTTATTCCAAAAAATCACTTATTTCAAAAAGCGCTTAATTCAAGAAAACTCACCGATAGAAGTGAAGAGGAGGCTTAGATATAGAGATCGCAACGAACGGATTGACAATCGGAGGATAATTGCTCTTGATCTTGACTTTTGGATCTTGATGAAGTTGTTGTTGTGTTCTTGATGAAAAAGTGTAGAACCTTGATTTGATCTTTGAGAGAATTGAGAGAAAAGTTTTGATTGTTTGTGGAGATTTTTCAATTATGAGAGAAATTGGAGTAAAAAGAATATATATTATGGGCTTATGTGAGTGAATTTGGTTAATGGGTCTCAAATATTCATAAATATTAATGCAGGATTTTAATTCACTTGAGTGCGATACGTTTCAGGCAAATTCGTAGGAATATCGGTGCGACTTTAGAAGTTGAAATGTGAAACTAAAATGTATCCATCATCGAGAACAACATCGTGTCCGAATATGAGCTCGATCGGATAAACGGTGATTTAGTTATGATTTTTTGAAGTTTCGTCTCAGATGAAAATATTTCTCGGTTCAGGATTTTCAACCACGTTGTGCGCGCTTCAGACCAAAAACGAAGGCCTTCGGGATACCGCTCGAATTGGAAAACTGAAAGAAATATTTAACCAACTCAATTTGTGAACCAATGCCACTCGAACCGGCTCGATACGATAAGAATCGACCGAGTTATGATTTTCTGAAGATGAAGCCGGTGAATATTTGTCACTATTTTCTCGTGCGAATATATTTGATAAATTCATATATTCGAAGACTCTCTGGGTAGAACTGGCTTCCGGCCGTGAGATACGAAATGTAGATGACATCAAGACAGAATTTTAGCCACTGGAACGGGTTCAAAACGATAAACGGTCTTCGAGTTATGAATTTTTTAGTGTGCGAAAACTGCACTTTCAGCACCTTTTTCTTTGTATTTTTCACCATATAACTTCCAAAAGAACCGCGTATCCGGAGACTTTCCTTTGAGAATTAGCTTTTGGTCCAAACACAAAAATTGAATAGAACATCGAGACGGTTTCAAATCCTCATGACTCAACCCAAAACACCATTCCAAGCTGGAGATGCGAATTTTCAAACTCTGATCAGTAAAAACACTGTTTCCAATTTGCACTGTTTTAAATTCACCGAAAACAACCAAATCTTCCACAACTCAAACATGTGTTGAAAAATTACGATAGCTTTGTTGTGTTGATCAAATACCTTGATCCCATGAATATGGAAACAATGAGATGCATGCATGTGTTAGATGACCTAATGAAGGTTATGTACATGAGGAAAGTGCGAGAATGCGTAAACCAGACAAAAGTAAAAGGGTAGGACAAATTTGGGGTATTACAGCTGCCCCTATTTAATCGTCTTAAACCTGAAAGTACGATTGGCGCTTGCCTTTCGGGAGTTCAAGGTTTAAGATGATTAAATACCAATGTCGAAAATTTGTCCTGAGAGAGAGAGAGAGAGAGAGAGAGAGTAAGTGTTTTCTTTATTTATGTGTTATATGTCGGGGGAAAGAAATTTTGTTTTTTCAATGAAGAGACAGAGATTGGACTTGTAATATGGCTTGATGTCAATACAAGACAAATGGTTGGCATGAAAAGACAGCGGACGAGGTCTACGGGCGACCTACGATCCTAAGGTGACACATGAGAGTGATTTGACAGAGGACCTAGCCAAAGGGCGATCTCAGGTTCTAAGACAAAGTATATGGAAAGAACCTAGCCAAAAGGCGATCTCAGGTTCGACGATGATTTGAGGGAAGAACCTAGCCAAGAGGCGATCTCAGGTTTGACGATGATTTGAGGGAAGAACCTACCCAAGAGGCGATCTCAGGTTCGATGAAGGTTTGAGGGAAGAACCTAGCCAAGAGGCGATCTCAGGTTCGACGATGATTTGAGGGAAGAACCTAGCCAAGAGGCGATCTCAGGTTCGACGAAGGTTTGAGGGAAGAACCTAGCCAAGAGGCAATCTCAGGTTCGACGGTGAAAACATTGGTTACGACATGATGATTGTTTAGATAAATGACACGGACAAGCATCAAGAAAGGTTAAACACGGACGAGTGTTTGAATCAATACGGACGAGTATTGAAAGAAGATACGGACGAGTATCAATGGTTAAACACAGACGAGTGTTTGAATCAATACGGACGAGTATTGAAAGAAGATACGGACGAGTATCAAAGGTTAAACACGGACGAGTGTTTGAATCAATACGGACGAGTATTGAAAGATGATACGGACGAGTATCAAAGGTTAAACACGGACGAGTGTTTGAATTAATACGGACGAGTATTGAAAGAAGATACGGACAAGTATCAAAGGTTAAACACGGACGAGTGTTTGAATCAATACGGACGAGTATTGAAAGAAGATACGGACGAGTATTAAAGGTTAAACACGGACGAGTGTTTGAATCAATACTGACGAGTATTGAAAGGAGATACGGACGAGTATCAAAGGTTAAACACGGACGAGTGTTTGATTCAATACGGACGAGTATTGAAAGGAGATACGGACGAGTATCAAAAGTTAGACACGGACGAGTGTATGATTCAATGCGGACGAGTATTGAAAGAAGATACAGGCGAGTATCAAAAGTTTAAACACGGACGAGTGTTTGAATCAATACGGACGAGTATTGAAAGAAGATACGGACGAGTATCAAAGGTATTAACACAAACGAGTGTTTGAATCAATACGGACGAGTATTGAAAGAAGATACGGACGAGTATCAAAGGTTAAACACGGACGAGTGTTTGAATCAATACGGACGAGTATTGAAAGGATATATGGACGAGTATCAAAAGTTAAACACGGATGAGTGTTTGAATCAATACTGATGAGTATTGAAAGAAGATACAGGCGAGTATAAAAAAGTTTAAACACGGACGAGTGTTTGAATCAATACGGACGAGTATTGAAAGAAGATACAAGAGAGTATCAAAAGTTTAAACACGGACGAGTGTTTGAATCAATACGGACGAGTATTGAAAGAAGATACAGACGAGTATCAAAGGTATTAACACGGACGAGTGTTTGAATCAATACAGACGAGTATTGAAAGAAGATACGGACGAGTATCAAAGGTTAAACACGGACGAGTGTTTGATTCAATACGGACGAGTATTGAAAGTAGATACGGACGAGTATCAAAAGTATAAACACGGACGAGTGTTTGAATAACTGACCCGGGTGGGTGTTTAGGAAACTTGACACATACGAGTGCTTAGGAAACTGACTACCAGACAAGAACTGGGTTTAGAACGACAAAGTGTATTGATTTTGCTTGGCATTGAAAAGGTGAAGGTTACCGGATGGAGACTTCGGGCATGATACCCTCCCGTAGGGATGTATTGTTATCCTTGAATAATTCAGGTCTTTCGTGTAAGGTACCTGGTCTGGCTTATGCTTTGTATGCATGTTTGAATTTCTTTTGACGCAAAGATCCACTCTGATGGACCAGCTACGCGCTTTTGAGGATGCAATGTTATATAATGATAACTATATGCAATGCGAAGAAATAAACTTCATGGGGATAAGAGAAGGTTTGCTGGGAACCACTACTCATCACTGGGGATGTCAGGATATATGTTGGAAGCCTGCGGAATCAAAGGTTGTTGGGGGTATTGATAAGAATTTGCCTTGGGGAGCCCCTGATACCAGAGATCGTTGATAACTCTGCTGAGAGTTGAATTGTTGACGAAGCGAGTCTTCAGGTACACTGCTGGATTCTAAATCGTACCATTGGGAAGAGATAACCAGGCCAGACTTCCAAACATCCTGAACCGTTGAGAGGATGACAGAACTGAATATGCCGAAGAATGGATATTGAACACCATGTGGATCCCTTTGAATGTATGCCCCAAGTTTACGCACACTGGGGAATTGTTTCTTGAATCACTTGGGGATAAGAGATGGGCATGGACACTTACGAGTGCCCCGGTCTGGCTTTGCGAATGCCCCGGTTCAGCTCTACGAATGCCCCAGTTCAGCTCTGTGAATGCCCCGGTTTAGATTCATTGGGGATGTTCTTGATTAACTCCATTGAGGATGCATTTGCGCGTGCTGAGTCAAAAGACGATTCTAAAATTTCTGAATTCACTTGGGGAATCAGACCTGAAGTTGTCTGTAGTAGATGGAGGCAGTTTCATGTGTTGGCTGAGTCAGGGTGACTGTCATGATGCTTTTAGCCGATTGTAGTGGTCTCGTGCAACATAATTGGCTTGAGCAACTTTGAAAGTACGAATGAGGAATGCCCATGTCTGGAGGATCTCTGAGAAGATCTAGGTCGAATAGAAGACCAGAATATTCGTGCCACAATATGATATGAGGTGGCCTGCCCCAATGTCTTGAGCCACGAAACAAATTGTTCTTGATTACAGCTTTCTTGGAGAGATTTGTCGAATCTCGACGTAACCTCCCCAGGTTGAATGAATTCTGAATAGATCTCTCGACGTGATAGCCTCTGATTGATCGAGCTTGAAGAGATTTATCGACGTGATAGCCTCTGATTGACAGCTTGAAGAGATTAATCGACGTGATAACCTCTGATTGATAACTTTGAGGGAATGCCTCAGATTTGGCTGAGCTTGGAGAGATCGAATCTTGACTTGATTGCCTCAGATTGGCAGGCTCTGCTAACTTCATCCCTGAAGGGTACTCAGACTGTGAAGTACCAAGATGATTTCTCTTGACATAATCACCAGTTAACATGCTGCTGGATAAGTCATTTCTCTTGTGGCAGCTGACTCTTGCTTCAATAGGGTATTCGAGCCTCTCTTCTCTAACAAGATTGAGCTCTTTACCGAATGTTCATTGTGTAAACTTACTTGATGTCAATCAGTTGTTTTGTATGCAGAAGAATGTTTATTACGAGAATGACAATTCTAATGCAACACATATGCAAGTCTTGAAGTTTGAAAAAACTTTGAATGAAATGGCGTCGCAACTCTGTTGTGAACGAGTCACTAGCTAGAGAGAAACATTTGCAAATTCCTTTTTATGAAAGATAATGCAAGCATATGATGCCAACACAGATATTGAGACGTACCTCTTAGGAGTCAGTTAAACGCTATCTCGTTGTAGCACGCTTTCGAATTGACCCATGCTTCAATTAGGACTTTGAAAGGGTTATAACGTGGCCTGGTACACAGTTTTAGAAAAAAGGATTTAAGGCTCAAAATTATTTGGTGCCCACCCATTCTCCATGATGTTCCCCATTCCTACGTTCAGTTGACCTGACACAAGCGTTCATCTCTCGAGGGGAGTTTGCGATGATTGAGGAACCACAGTGGTTTCTTGGACACGACAGTCACTTCACCTTTTGCTTTTGGTGTTTGATCACACAACTTTGTTCTTTGATGAGGATTTTCATTGGTAATCCTTTTCTCGCCTTTTAGGCTTTATTCAATCTCCTTCTTGCTTTCCCTATTTTTTTCCTGGACAAATTCTTTTGAATTTCGATTTGCAAGTCCAGCGGGATGCCCCAATTTTTGCCTAAGTGACTTGTTTTCAAGTTTTGACTTAGCGGGGATTTCTGTTTCTTTCTTATTCATATTTTTCATTTTGAACAAGTCGTTGATCTTTGCGTTGTTTTGATTTGTTGGAAGTGATCGTGACTGCCTGAGTCTTTAGTAGATGATGGATAGCCCTTATTGTATCGTCATCTGTCGACCTCCTGATGTGCGAGGGATACTCATTGGGATATAGTCAAATAGATGCACGTTGTTGTTAGACGAGGGTTAACCATTGTGGTTTTGACTTTTCTCAACCTTTTGATGGATAACCATTGTTGTATCCTTGGATGCACACTCTTGATGAGTTCTGAATGCTTGATCAGATTAGCTGAACACTACCCGCCCCAGGGTTGAGATGAGGGTTTTTTCTAAATAGAAAGAAGACTCCTACTTCGAAGGCTCAGAGGGGTTGACGAGGGTCTATCTCCCTTATATCTCCAGTGTTTAGGGACTGAAACAAGGCCTGTACATCGTCAGCATGGTCTTACTCAAAAGCGTACCAACCAGAGATTTTTGCGTTTTCAGATTGTCGTCATCCTCCTTTGAATCTTTACCTAAGCATAAGACTAGGAAATCTGGTATCAATATGCAAGTAAAACATTTAAAGAGTGATAACGAATGGATGAGTACAAATGAAAGGAACACTTCAAGACAAGCATACTTATTGCATTAAGATTTTCATTCAAAAATAGACAAGTTTCTATATACAAGCAATGTTTAAACAAACAAGCAAGAATGCAAATGAAAATGTGGTAAAGAAGCCAATGATTGCCATTGTAGAGGAGACTTGACTCCGTATGGACTTGCTGATTCTGATGTATTTCTGTAGTCTTGATGCTCGAGTGTGTGAGAGAATTCCCTTTTGGATTTGATGTGAACACAATAGTCTCTGGATTGAGCCAGTCTTGGACTTGGTCTCTGGATGACATACCTTCTTCAATCGATTGGCCAGGTACCCAGTATAATATGCATCACCAAGCACATCATGTCTTAAAGAATAGACATCATCATCAGAGTTTCCATGACCTAGCTTATCTGAGTATTTAATCCATTATCTTCCTGCTTGAAGAAGTTTCCGACTACGAGCCAAAGCTTGCATGTACCACTCGGAGTTATTCCATAACTGATCTCTGAGCATGTGCGGTGAGAAATCAAGTTGAATCTTTGAAGATAACCCCAGGTCTGAATAAGAATCCCCAATCTTCGGGTACCTGTTATAAATGCATGAATATGCATGGGGTGCATGAATGAATGATGTGTCATGTTCTGTTATTTCCAAGGAATTTGCGTGCTTTTATTTTGATTTTGCATAAGTAAGGGATGGAAGGATTCAACACAAGGCTTGCAAATATAATTCCTTGGAAATAATAGAACATGTATGTTAAGCATGTGGTTAACCATGTTATGTATGCAAAGGCATGAGATCAAAGAGGATCAAGGTTCCATCATTTATGAATATGATTGCTGCACTGTTCTGAATCATGTGGGTAACATCAGATTAAAGGTCCGACATAGCTTTTGCATATAAGAACCGAGTACCATGTGGATCTCCCATTGTACGGGGTCAAGGCTTCTGGAACATCAGATACTGTTGAGAATTTCTGAACAATGCTGGGAATACCAAGATTGAAGGCTTGAATGAACCTCCAAGTAAACAAGTCAGGAACTCAGAATATAAATCTGAGAACCATACAGTCACCAACAGGATATAGCATCTGCATAAAGTCATTACGGAAGTCCAGAATATAGCCATTAGAACCAATAGTTATTGTCTGAGCATAGTCACCATCTGAACATAGTCACCACCTGTACCTGTAATAAGAATTCCCTCCCCGCTCACCGGTGAAAACTAGGTCAGGGTAAGGCAATGGTAACTCAGAATCGAGGGTACTCCTGAAAAACTATCGCCGTATCACCTAAGTGAAAACGATAGCCCCTCATTTGTACCTCATCTGAGCATGGACGACATGGCGGCGATAGTGAGACCTAAGTCAACTAGCCGTTCATGTTCCACTCTATTCCTAGGGTTCCTATGGTATACAACTCTGGCCTGGGTATTGGGCCTTTTACCTCATAGTAACACCCACCCAACAAGAAGCAGATCCAGTACAACAGTAGTATATGGAAGACAGTAAAATGCAATGCATACATATGCTCAAGTATATACAAAATGAATGAATAAACTGAAAGCATAAAGATAAACACCCAAAGAAAATAAAGCAAGAGCTAGGAGCGACTCCGGGATGGACCAGCATTTGGTCGACCTTTCCCCAGTGAAGTCGCCAGCTAAAACAACCGGCTGAAAATCATCAAAACAATGAAGTCGCCATCGAACGTCTTTTATCCCACATGTAGGGAAAGGTAAACATCGAGAAAACCTGAGAAGGGAAAAGTCACAGTCTTGCGACTGAGAGATCGAGTAAGGGAGTCTGTTACGTGAGGGGAAGGTATTAGCACCCCACACGCCCGTAGTACTCTACGGTATCCACTCTTGTTATCTATCTTATGGGTGTGTTTAATCTATGCTTACTGTCTACTATACTACTGGAGGGAAAATGCATGCAAAAGAAAGGAGAAAAGAATATAGGGAAAATAAAATTGTGCTCGCCTGGGCCCTACCCCAATGCCTACGTATCCTTTTTGAGGAATCAGAGCTACCGTAGTTCGGCTCATATGTTTTTATTTGTTTGTGTTTTTTATGGACAAAGTTAATTCCGCCTTCTGCCGCAGCTCGACCTTTGGAGACTTATGCGTTGGCACAGAAGTAAATTAATCGTGTCCTTACCTGAAAAGGGTTTTAAAGAAAATGTGTTCGAGCGTACAAAATGGTTTGAATTGGTTTTGTGTTTTGTTACCTTGAAAAAGGGTTTAAGTATGCTTAGCATGTTTTTGATTTGCTAAGAAGAGAAGTTTTTGTTTTGAATGCAAGGATGCAAAGAGGGGAAGAAAAGAGTCTAAGGGAGACCATCCTATTTCTAACCTAATGTTATCATACAATGGTGGTCCTAAGGTTTGGATTAACAAAAGGGAAATGTCTACCTAATGTTAGCATGCATGGTTTACAACCTAAGGTCTAACTTGCGTCCGAATGGAGCGAGTGCATCCTAAGGGAACATGGTATGTACAGGGATAAAGCAAGCAAGCTTATAAGATCAAGAGAGCACCTAAAGAGATCCTACCTAGGTTAGCATGCCAAAGAAAAGTCTAAAAAAACTATCCTATAGGGAGCATGCAATGAGAGCGAAGTCGTGATCTCAATTTCTAAATTGAGTGACTCATCGATCAACAAGAAAAGATGGAAAGCGATAAAGTCCTATAGGGAGCATGCACTGAGAGCGAAGTCGTGATCTCAATTGCTAAATTGAGTGACTCATCGATCAACAAGAAAAGATGGAAAGCGATAAAGTCCTATAGGGAGCATGCACTGAGAGCGAAGTCGTGATCTCAATTGCTAAATTGAGTGACTCATCGATCGACAAGAAAGTAAACAAACACAAGCACAACACATATAGCAAATGAAGTGCGGAATGCCTGCTACAGGTCTTTAAACAGCGACTTCGAGCGCACGCTCTTTATTTCCTACTTCACATGATATCTAGAAAGTGGTAAATGTAATATTACAACAAATGGCCTGAAACCATACTAAATGGATAATAAAAATCCGCAAAAACCAAGTCAAAGCATGGCGAAAGCTCGGAGGGCGCCACAAACTAGCATCAACAACAAATAGCGTCAGAAGCGTGAACAACATATGCAAGCAAAGCGTATCCGTCACCAAAGAGAATGGTATCCCAATTACTTCTCAAAGTATGCACATCTCGCAGAATTTGTTAGTAGATAACAACAAAATCAAATGTGATAATGACAATTAACAATATGCACAAAAATGAAGTATGAATATGTACAACACAAAGCAAACAAGTCAAAGGGAGCATAAAATAGCATTCCGGACAGCAACCTCGTACTCATGAAAATAGGTGCAAAAACCGGTTTAGAAACATCCAAACTTGCTATCGATATCGAAGAAATGCTCAAATAAGTATAACAATGCATATTCACAAATAAAAACTCAATGCACATGCGAAATACAAGTTTCGGACAGCATTACACATATTTTGAAATTCATCACGAATCGATTTGGAAATCAAAGTTTTAGTACATTAATCTTGATAATTAGCATGAGAGAGTTATCCGGAACTTGCACATGAACATGTAACCTCAAGATTGATCTAAAAATCAAGAATTAAAGTCTTAAAACCACATGAATTTAATGTATCGGAATTTAATCAACAAATTGCAAATTAACTTCAATTCATGAGTTTATGTATCTATGCCAAAAGTGTGATGAATAGGAATCAACTCACAATTTTCCAAACACAAAAGTTGTGAATCAAAATGTATTCCGATACGCTAAATTCACAAAGTTCTCAAACAATTAGTTAAAACCAAATGATATTACTTGACATCAAAGTAAGAGTTAACACACAAAAAGTATCACAATTCAACAATGAAATACAAGATAATGTGCAAAAAACTTGAATCGAAAAATTAGAAAATTAATTGAAAAGCATCCGAAATCAACCGCAAAAATTAAGGCGACATAGAAACATGCCAACGGTTCCAAAAATTAACTCGGTTCGACCAAATTCCGTTCCGAAATATGATTTTCGAAACTGCTACAGTAGCAGAAAACAGAACGAAATTTGTCCGAATCAAAAAAATACTCGCGTGAGAGATTCCGGATGACTCAAGAAAATCGGTTTTCATTAAAGAAAGTCGGAAAAACTCAATACGAATCAAAAGTTAGAGCAAAAACACCAATTATGTCAAACTTTGCCATTTACCAAGTATTGAGATATTTTCTATCAAACTCAATCAAACTTACTTCAAAAATATGTAGCAATGACATTTGAATCCATTAGAAATTATCTCAATTTATTGAAATGGAAAGCAACAAGTAATCAACCAAAAATTGGTAAAAGATTAGATTATGTCAAGAATTAGTAACTTGAGATCATATGCAAAAAATGCATTTCAAATGCAAAAAAATATCAATGATCATCAACCAAAAATAATTGGAAACATGTAGTAAATATTGAAAATCAAAGATTAGGCCTAAACTAAACTAATTGTTAGTTTATGTTACAACACCTAAATCAAAGTTAGTGTTAGAATCTACCTAACATAAACTATTAACAAATTATACATCAAGAATTAGAAACTAGTGTTAATCTAATCAAAAGTTCAAAATCTCAAACTAATGTTAGTACTAACTAGTTTTCTATAGCCAGTTCAACTTAAACACTAGTGTAACTATACCTAGGACTAAAAATCAACACAACAACACTATGTCAACTTCAAGTTACAACCAAAATCAATTTATCAAGTTTAATTAATCGCTTATTTCAATAAGCAATTTAATAAAATGGTATTAAATTCTCAATTCAAATCAATTCTCAACAATTAAGCCTCAATTACACAATTAAAACATCAATCAACACAAAATCAAGAAAAAACACTTATTCCAAAAAATCACTTATTTCAAAAAGCGCTTAATTCAAGAAAACTCACCGATAGAAGTGAAGAGGAGGCTTAGATATAGAGATCGCAATGAACGGATTGACAATCGGAGGATAATTGCTCTTGATCTTGACTTTTGGATCTTGATGAAGTTGTTGTTGTGTTCTTGATGAAAAAGTGTAGAACCTTGATTTGATCTTTGAGAGAATTGAGAGAAAAGTTTTGATTGTTTGTGGAGATTTTTCAATTATGAGAGAAATTGGAGTAAAAAGAATATATATTATGGGCTTATGTGAGTGAATTTGGTTAATGGGTCTCAAATATTCATAAATATTAATGCAGGATTTTAATTCACTTGAGTGCGATACGTTTCAGGCAAATTTGTAGGAATATCGGTGCGACTTTAGAAGTTGAAATGTGAAACTAAAATGTAGCCATCATCGAGAACAACATCGTGTCCGAAGATGAGCTCGATCGGATAAACGGTGATTTAGTTATAATTTTTTGAAGTTTCGTCTCAGATGAAAATATTTCTCGGTTCAGGATTTTCAACCACGTTGCGCGCGCTTCAGACCAAAAACGAAGGCCTTCGGGATACCGCTCGAATTGGAAAACTGAAAGAAATATTTAACCAACTCAATTTGTGAACCAATGCCACTCGAACCGGATCGATACGATAAGAATCGACCGAGTTATGATTTTCTGAAGATGAAGCCGGTGAATATTTGTCACTATTTTCTCGTGCGAATATATTTGATAAATTCATATATTCGAAGACTCTCTGGGTAGAACTGGCTTCCGGCCGTGAGATACGAAATGTAGATGACATCAAGACAGAATTTTAGCCACTGGAACGGGTTCAAAACGATAAACGGTCTTCGAGTTATGAATTTTTTAGTGTGCGAAAACTGCACTTTCAGCACCTTTTTCTTTGTATTTTTCACCATATAACTTCCAAAAGAACCGCGTATCCGGAGACTTTCCTTTGAGAATTAGCTTTTGGTCCAAACACAAAAATTGAATAGAACATCGAGACGGTTTCAAATCCTCATGACTCAACCCAAAACACCATTCCAAGCTGGAGATGCAAATTTTCAAACTCTGATCAGTAAAAACACTGTTTCCAATTCGCACTGTTTTAAATTCACCGAAAACAACCAAATCTTCCACAACTCAAACATGTGTTGAAAAATTACGATAGCTTTGTTATGTTGATCAAATACCTTGATCCCATGAATATGGAAACAATGAGATGTATGCATGTGTTAGATGACCTAATGAAGGTTATGTACATGAGGAAAGTGCGAGAATGCGTAAACCAGACAAAAGTAAAAGGGTAGGACAAATTTGGGGTAGTACAAAGAGCGAATGGTAACATCTCTTGCCAGTCTTTGTATGTCACCATCATATTCTACATAATATTTTTTATGTTCTTATTATCTGCTTCAACTGCCCCATTCATCTTTGGCCGGTAGGGAGAAGAGTTATGATGTTGTATCTTAAACTGTTTGCAGAGCTCGGTGATCATTGTATTGTTGAGATTTGTACCATTGTCATTAATAATTATCTCTGGCACACCATATCGATAGATCAGATTGGGTCGGATAAACCGCGCCACGATGTTCTTGGTTACTGTAGTAAAGGAAGCTGCCTCAACCCACTTCGTGAAATAATCAATTGCTACCAGAATGAAGCGATGCCCGTTAGACGCAGTAGGTCTGATCTCGCTGATCATGTCAATGCCCCACATTGAGAAAGGCCAAGGAGCTGTCAAAACATTCAGAGGAACTGGAGGTACATGCACCTTATCAGCATAGACTTGGAACTTATGACAGGTTCGAGAATGCTGATAACAATCGACTTCCAAAGTAGACCAGTAATATCCTTCCCGTAGGATTTTCTTCACCATGGTATGTCCACTGGAATGAGTTCCAAAAGTTCCTTCATGTAACTCTGCCATGATCCTTTCTGCCTCGCTTTTGTCCATACATCGCAGTAAGGTTGAATCATGGTTACGCTTATAAAGGATACCATTACTGATGAATAACTTTGCAGCGAATCTTCTCAGAAACTTATTATCATTAACAGATACCCACTCGGGGTATTCTTGAGCCTCAAGATACCTCTTTACCTCATGAAACCAAGGTTTATCTTCTACCTCTTCCATCTCAATGTCACAACAATGTGCGAGTTCATCCAACCTCTCGATGGTGATCTAGGGAGCTTCATTGTCCCACCTGACTTTGAACATAGAAGACATGGTAGCTAGCGCGTCCGCTAACTGATTGTCCTCTCTTGGGAAGTGTTCAAAGGTTATCTCCTCAAAATGTGGGAGCAATGTCAGTACGTATTCTTTGTAAGGAATAAGATTTGGGTGCTTCGTATCCCACTCGCCTTTGATCTGACTTATCACCAGAGCGGAATCTCTGAATACCCTTCAGAATTTAATCCTCATGTCAATAGCAGCTCGAAGACCCATGATGCATGCTTCATACTCCGTCATATTGTTGGTGCAGTTAAAACATAATCGGGTGGTGAACAGAGTATGACAGTCCTCAGGAGATATAATTACAGCGCCGATGCCATTACCCAACGCGTTAGAGGCTCCATCAAAATACATAAACCATCGGGATCCTTCCTCAGGTCCTTCATCCGGTCCAGGTTCTTTACAGTCGGTTACCAACATGATGTTCTCATCCGGGAATTTGAAATTCATGGACTGATAGTCATCCACCGACTGATGCGCCAAATGATCCGCCAATACACTCCCCTTGATTGCTTTTTGGGTGGTGTATTGGATGTCGTACTCGGTTAGGATCATCTGCCATCTCGCTATTCTTCCGGACAAGGCAGGCTTTTCGAAGATATACTTGATTGGATCCATCTTTGATATCAATAAGGTAGTGTGAGTCATCATATACTGTCTCAGCCGGCGAGCAGCCCATGCCAAAGCGCAACAAGTTTTCTCGAGAAATGAGTATCGGGTCTCACAGTCGATAAACTTTTTGCTAAGGTAGTAAATAGTGTGCTCTTTTCGGCCAGACTCGTCATGCTGCCCCAGCAGACACCCCATTGAACTATCCAGTACTGTCAAGTATAAGATCAGAGGTCTTCCTTCAACCGGAGGCACCAAAATTGGTGGCTCTTGGAGGTATTCCTTGATTCTTTTGAAAGAGGTCTAACATTCCTCATTCCACTCTACCACTTGATCTTTCTTCAGCAGCTTGAAGATGGGCTCACAAGTAGCAGTCAGATGTGAGATGAACCGGGCGATGTAGTTCAGACGTCCTAAAAAGCCTCTAACTTCCTTTTCTGTACGGAGAACTGGCATCTCTTGTATAGCTTTTACCTTTGCAGGATCCACCTGAATACCTTTATCACTGACGATGAAACCCAACAGCTTACCAGACCTTACCCCGAAGGTGCACTTTTCGGGTTCAACCTCAGCTTGTACGTCTTCAACCTATCGAACAGGTTCTGGAGATGGTCAAGGTGCTCTTCCTTACTCTAGAACCTTGCTATCATGTCATCAACATAAACCTCGATCTCATGGTGAATCATGTCGTGGAACAAAGCGACCATGGCGCGCTGATAAGTTTCCCCAACGTTCTTCAATCTGAACGGCATGACCTTGTAGCAAAAGGTGCCCCACTGTGTAACGAAGGTTGTCTTCTCCATGTCTTCAGGAGCCATCTTGATCTGGTTGTAGCCAGAAAAACCATCCATGAAGGAGAAGATCTTATGTTGCACGGTGTTGTTGACCAGAACATCAATGTGAGGAAGTGGGAAATCATCCTTGGGGCTTGCCCTATTCAGATCTCTATAGTCTACACACATCCGTACCTTACCATCTTTCTTAGGTACTGAAACAACGTTGGCAACCCACTGCGGATAAGAAGTGACAACTAAAAATCCCGCGTCGAACTGTTTCATGACTTCAGCTTTGATTTTCTCAGACATCTCAGGGCGTATACGGAGGACCTTCTGTTTTACCAGAGGACAATCTTCTTTGGTTGGTAGGCGGTGTACCACAATATCAGTGTCCAAACTAGGCATGTCTTCATAGGACCAGGCGAAGATTTCAACATAGTCGTGTAGCATTTGTATCAACCGTTTCTTGACACTAGGATCTAGATTCGCACCTATCTTAACCTCTTTCTTGTCTTCCTCTGTACCCAGATTCACTGACTCAACTGGCTCTTCATGAGGCTGTATGGCCCTCTCTTCCTGCTGTAATAACCTAGCAAGCTCTCCGGGCACCTCACAATTATCCTCACCTTCGTCCTCGGCTTGGTTGATCGGATTTTTGAAGTCATAACTGGAAGTAGAAGAGTTGTTATCAATGGGATCCAGAGTGGATATAATTATGATACATGAGTGTTTGTAAGAGAGTAGCTGTTTTTGATAAAGCGAGAGACAGAAAAGAAAAACAAGGAGCGCAAAATTTGTAATGCAAGAAAACGTACAATGTCTTATTAATGATATATGAAAAATGAAAAATAATAAGCCCTCATAAGAAAAGCCAAGGTGCCTCGGGAAAGGCACCGAGCCGTAAAGTTTAAATTGTTTATTACAACTCTTAAAACAAAATTCAATTACTGTGGAATAAAAGAAACAGGTATAAAGTCCTTCGCCGTCCAGTTGTTTAATCCACCATTGGTTGTAGGGTAGATCCAGCTGACGATGTCTGAATCTTCTTCACTGTCCTCAATTGCATTAACTCCCTGACTGCTGATGTACAGAGGAGGTCTTCCAATCCGTGCGCGCCTAACAGCCCTTTGAGCCCCTGTAGTAAAGCCCAAACCAAATTTGTCAGTTTTGTGCGTGAAATCAGGGAGCTGACCCCAATTTGTACACTCACCTTCTTCAATTACAGCCCTGGCATCCTTGAGAGAAGCCATCTTCATCGGAGGTTTGTCGGTAGCAACTTTAGTTGACGCCAAGGTCTGAGGGACCTCTTCAAAATTCTAAAAAGGGGTTTAGGTGAATTCCCCATCCTTTTCCATGTAACGGAAGGAGTTGAGATGACTCACCATATACTCCTCTTCACCTCATACTTTGACAATCTTCCCCTTTACCGGATATTTCAACATTTAATGGAGCGTGGAAGTCATTGCCCCAGCCTTATGAATCCAAGGGCGACCCAGCAAACAAGAATATGATGGTCTGATATCCATCACATAGAAGGTAGATGCAAAATTCTGAGAGCCAACTTTAACAGGGATTTCCACCTCCCCGTGCACCATTTTCTTTGACCCGTCAAAAGCCCTGACCATAATATTGATCGGCTTCAGAATCAAACCTTCACAGTCCAGACGATCTAATGCCTTCTTTGGCTGAACATTCAATGAGGACCCGATATCCACCAGTACATAGGCCATAGGGGCGCCCCTGCACTCGATCGAGACGTACAGAGCATCATTATGATTCCTTCCTTTAGCATTCAGATCTGCATCTGAGAAACCCAACCCATTGTTGGCAGTCAGGCTAGCTACGCAGTCTTTGAATTGATCGGCTGAAGTATCCTGCGGCACATGTGCAGTCTTGAGGAATGCAATTAAAGCCTTTGCATGGGCTTCAGAACATAATAACAAGGACAACATGGAGATTTTTTATGGGGTCTGCCCCAGCTGCTCAACTATGTTATAGTCACTCTTCTTGATAATCTTCGAGATTTCCTCGATTTCTTGTTTAGAGGTTTCTACAATGATCTTCTTAGGTGCCTCCGTCCGGGCAGGCTCACCTATGATTTCTTTGCCCCGAGTCCCAGATGGCTCGGCGACAGGGGTGATGACTGGAATAGGAACTGGGATAGTAGTTGGTGTAATAGCAGACAGAATGATGACAGGTTTGTGGACAGTCGAAGGGGAAATCTCAGGAGGAAAGAGTCTTCCGCTTCTGGTGACCTTGCTAGCCCCAACAATATTGTTGACATCAACATCAACTTCCTCACTTTTTAAGTCTTGTTTAACTCCATGGTAATACACATCAGCACCATAGTGCCAAGGAACAGCCTTATCCGAAGTGTATGGGATAGGACCAGGGACAATAATTATTAACGGAGCAATTCTTGGGACGGGTGTAATCCTAACAGGTTTTCTCGAGGAAACCTTGGAAGGATTGGCGAAAATGGTTATGATGGCAACATCTTGAATTGGAACCAACGGAATCATCGTCTTTTCAAACAGGATCTCTTTATTATCCATCAGGCTCTGAACACCTGATTTCAATAAGTGGCAACCTCCAGGCAGAATTGAGCACATGTGGCAACCTTCACCACAACCCAGAAATAAACCAGCCAACAACAAATTCTTTTTAACTGTCATCAAAGGAGTAGAAATTTCTTCCACGGAGGTCACAAATAAATCATCGCCTATAGCATTTACTCCATGACCATGTTTGGGCATGGGAGAAGTTATGACGTTGGGCTTCTCCGGAGCGTCAAACTCAATCTCTTTGGCTTCGATCAAGTCTTGCACCTTATTTTCCAAGGCCTAACAGTTGTTTGTATCATGACCTGGACTTTCGGAGTGATAGGCGCAGCGGGAATTCGGGTTATAGTGGGGAGAAGTGGTGTTGGGGTTCTTCGGGGCCTCCCTCAGTTACCAGATTGGTCTTCAATAATTGTGGCAGAATTTGAGTCAAGGTCATATTGAGCCGAGTGAACTTCCTCTGTGGTCTTTCCATCCTTTGTTGATTATTGCATTGTGGAGCAACTATGGGTCTTGATATCACCACCGCATTTACTGCTTGACGGTGTTCAGGTCTGCTTTGGCCCCTCGAGCCATATACTGCACTAGCTTCCTTCTTACTGGTGAAAGGCTTCTTTACTGCACTTGATGAAGTATCCTTCTGTATTTTACCACTTCGAATGCCAGCTTCTACTCTCTCTCCAGTCAAAATCAACTCAGTAAACCCATATGATGAACTGCCAATTAGATGATTGAAAAATGGACCAGATAGCATCCCCATAAACATGTGAACCAACTCCCTATCAGACAAAGGGGGTTGGACTCTTCCAGCCAAGTCTCTCCACTTTTGAGCATAGTCCTTAAAACCTTCACTTGTACCCATAGACATACCATAGAGCTGAGTACGAGTGGGAGCAATGTCGGTGTTATATTGATATTTCCTATAAAAAGCAGCAACAAGTCTTCCCAGTTTCGGACACTGGCTCCTTTCAACTGATAAAACCATTCAAGCTGAGTCCCTAACAGACTATCTTGACAGAAGTGCACCCACAAATTTCTATTAGCAGTGTGGGGTTGGATTTTCCTGACATACGAGCGGAGATGGAGTTTTAGAAAGGATACTCCATCGTACTTGGCAAAAACCAGAGCTTTGAACTTATGAGGGATCACCACTCCCGATACCAATCCCAGCTCTCTGAAATCCAAACCAGGGATCTTCTGAATCTCCATAGAACTCAGACGGTCTTCTAGCTGCTTGTACCTATCCTCGGCAGGAGGATATTTCTCATCATCATAATCCGTATCATTATCAAAAACTACTGGACTAGGGTCCTTTGTCCTTTCTTGGTTCTCCCCGTCTTTGGATGAGAAGGTCAGATCAGCTGTTTGTCTTATCCTTTCTCCGAATCTTCTACCCATGTTCAGAATACCAACCTTCTTTTTCTTCGTCTTCTTCTTCTTTTCTTTCAGAATCAGGGTCTTCAAATCCTCTTGCCCTTTAGCCAGACTTAGGAACATCTGCTAGAATTGGGCATTTTGTGCCTGAAGATCTTTGATGGCTTGATCAGAAGACATTTCTGCTGAAATAAACAGCGAGGAAGATGAGAAACATATAATGGTACCTGTAATGGTGTGCATGATAATGGGATGCGCATATAATGATTTCAAATACTTTGGGAGATTTAAATTTTCAAACCAAAAAATAAACAAACTTTATTAGATTAACTGGTAAAAGGTTTAACAATGCCTTTGAGGCGTTACAAAGGAGTAAATGGAAAACAAATCTAAACTAGAAAAAGCAAAATCAAAAGTCCCATGGACGCTTCCTCTTTGTGCTGACGTAGTCATTGATCACTCTTTCTTCCTCGAGCTACCTGGTGAGCTTCAAGATCTTCCTTTCTTGCTTATGGTACTTTTCCCGGTAAGTATCCCTCTCCTCTTTCAGCTGAATCCAGGATCTCTGCAACTCCCCAGGATCAGTGGGCATGTAAGGATAAAGAACTGTGTAAGGAACGCCTTCTTCATTAGTGGGCTCCACAATCATAGGCAATACGGCTTCATAGGGCATCCCAAGCTTCTGGGCACGAGCTCGGACCCATTGGAGGTAAGGCTGCATAGGAAGGAAAGTCCTTGGTCCTAGTTCTTGGGGGTCAAATTTGGTCACCATTCCCCAAGTTCGTATAAACCTCCGGCGGTGCTCGTCAACGTCCTCCTTGTAGTTAAATGCAATATTCTCAACAAGTAGCTCATGGGGACCATCTCTCCGAGCATGATCAAATTGTCGTAAAGCTAGACAAGGATTGTAGGTTATACCCCCCCCCCTGATTCCAAGCAATGGGATATTAGGGTATCCCCCACAACGATCAATGACAATAGTGTCTTCCATAGCCCGGGAGCTCCAAAGAATATCTGTATGGGCAAGTGACATTATTCTGTAAGACCATCCCAAACCTTCTTCGTTCTTCAGCACAGACTTAGGGAGGTGTGAAACAAACCACCTTGACAGCAACGACATGCAACACATAAGAGTCCATCTTCTTTGCATGGTACGAGTGTAGAGGGCATGCAAGATATCACCCAGTAGAGTAGGCACGGGATTGCGAGAAAGGAAAATCTTGACAGCGTGTACATCTACAAAGGAATCCAGATTCGGTAAGAGAACCAAACCATAGATAAGGAGATCCAAGATATCTTCGAAAGCTTGAAAATCTAAACTATCCCAGAATAGCTGAGCCTAGTCTATCAGAAATTTGGCTAAGAAACCCTCGACACCGCTTCGTGTTTCCCAATTGGATACTACATCAGCCCGTTTCAGATGCAGAGCTGAGGCAATGTCTTCTGGTCTAGGAACCTCTTCCATACCTGTGAAGGGTACCTGCTCAAGGATGGATATGCCCAATAAGTAAGAGAACTCTTCTAAAGTGGGAACCAGCTGGTAATCTGGAAATGTGAAGCAATGATGCACAGGATCGAAGAACTGGAAAAGTACACTCATCATCTGCTCATCAAGTTTTGAGGTGACCGGGCTAAGAAGCTGACCATGTCTCTTAATGAACATAGAATTCTCAGATACTCTTGAGGCTAACTCTTTAAGTTGAGCAGGTATTTGCACAAAGTTAACTCGTATGGTATTTCTGCGTACAGAAGCCATATTCTACAAAACAGAACATAGATAAATTCCCTTGGTCTTTGAAATGGTTAGTATAATGAAGTATGAATTCCATGTTATGATGCATTATGTCATGGTAAAACAAACAACAGGTATAACAGATAACGGCATGGCAAAGGCAAACAAGTCACACAAATCCCTTGAGTTTAAGGCTTGCATGAGGTCAAAGGTAGTACCCTCTTGAAGTTCAGTTGGTTTCCACCTGTCCTAGCAAAAGTAACCAGGTTCTAGAGGTTCTCAATATCACCGACCATCCTCTATCGATCATGGTTTCAGCTCATGCAATCTTTTCTTGCGGCCAGAACTATCTCGAGAGTATGGTCTCAATGAGTGTAGCATCGAGTATCAACCAGTTCTCAGCTCTACACCGAGGCCGGCTATCTCACTACTTTCTAATGGCCAAGTTGGTCGATTAAAGGTTCTAAGGTCAGTTGATGCTTAACGACACCAGCAGCAGCCCCGTATTCTCCTCGTTTCTCCACAAGGGATACCGGTACCAACCAATGTGCCACATAAACGTATCTACTGCTTCAACCGTATCGGTCTATGCCATACAATTCCCTCACAGTTTATTTCTACTTACCTAAAAGGTGTCCCCAGATCCGGGTTAGGATCTATAGTAACTCCCAAACAAAAACCCTTAAAAGAAAAGCAATCAAAACAAACAAGAGAAGCAATTATAATAAATTAGATCCTAAGGTATACCCCACTTATTAACTCCCCAGCAGAGTCGCCAGTTCTGTGGTACGGTGGCAGAACCGACTGTTTTGAAAATGTTGGTTTGCATTTTGCGTTTTTATTCACAAAGTGTCGCGGTAAGCAAGAGTTGCCACCGAATTTTATTTTATCCAACCGAAAAGGAAAAAAGCACAGAAAAAAATCCTTTTTCGAGATATTCTGAGTACAGGGGGTAGATTATAGAAAGGGAAGGTGTTAGAACCCTTTCTATCCATGGTTTTCCATGGGCTCTTAGGTACTTGCTCATCTTTTAAAATTGCTTGTGTGTGCTTGTTTTGAAAAGTTTTGTTTTACTTCGTTTTAACCCTTGTTTCTGTTCTCAAGAGTGTTACGAAGTGTTTTGAAAAAAAACTTTAGTTTTAAAAGTTTGTTTGGAAGTGTATGGCGTAAAACATTTGTTGTTTTGAGCAAGTACCTAACAGTTATCTATCTACTCGAAAAAAGATCGTTTCTGTTTTCGTTTCATTTAGACAGTGCTATCCTACTATTGAGAGATAGGTAGCACCGTCGTTGGATTTGTAAGGGTCAATTCGAAAGGGACGTATGATCACTAAAGCAATGTTAGGATACCTTAGTAACAACCCTAGAGTCTTAAGATCATATTCGAGGAAACACTTCTGAGGCAACATTCAAATGGGACGTTTGATCTTTTCTAGACAGAAGGGCAACCACTAAGACACCATATGCTTAATGATCATTTACTGAAGGCAACCGAAGTGAGAGTATACCCTAGGAGTGCACATGTGCGAGTGATTTGGTTTCAGTTATTATCTTTGCATATTAGGGTTTTCTAGCCGTTTTAAATTATCATGCAATCTTGTCATACAATCCTATCAACATACATCTAAACAGTTAATATTCGCGAGAATAAAAATGCGAGAAAATAAAACCTACGCTATTACAAGGCTTCGGGGTAGGGATTAATTACATAGCCAAAAAACCCGTAAAAGACGATAAATAAAAGAAAATCCTAGGTTAAACTATTACATACCGTGGACAGTTACATCAATATTGCAAAAAAAAAGATAATAAAAGCGCACGATGAATCGAAAACAAGAGAATTAGGGTTTTGACCCCAACTATGCCTAATTGTAATTTAAAGGAAAAAACATTTTTCGTTGTTTTTGTTATTTTGAGAAAATAAAGTTCAATTGAATGAGAATAAGAAAAGTTAATTACTAATTAATTTTAATTTAAGAAAAATAATTAAATTAACCTATTTTTGTATTTTTTTCATTTTTTGAGAAAGAAATAAAAAATTAAATCACAAGTTTAACCGTAATTTTTTCTAATTGGTTTTAATAAAAAAAAAGATTAGAATTTCCTTAAATTAAATCAAACTAAATTATATTAAATTTGATAAAATAAAAACCTAATTCTAATTTTTTGTGAAACTCTTGATTTTATGATTTTGTGAAAAAAGAAATTAATTTTGGTTAAAAATAATTAAGCAAATTAAATTAAATAAAAAGAAAAAAAAAACATAGAGAAAAGAAAGGAATGAGCCTGAGATCATTAGCAAAAGGGGAGTGTTGTTTTCAATTCCTTGCCCCAACAAGCTTCTGGCCCTTTTGACTTTGTTCAATTCTATGTGCATGCTTGACTCAAGCGCATGGTTGACCTTCAAGGGATAAGCCTTGGATCTGGGGCATTGATAGATGGGACGGCCAGATCTGGATAGTACATGGTGGTTCCTAGAGTGTGAGATGTACCTGATCCTTCATTAAAAATTAATATGAAGCAAATAAGGAACCTGTGGATATAACACAAGCCCTTAAGCATTCTCCCCCAGCACGCTTGCCATCTGAGCTGGCTATTTTAGTTGTATACATAATAACAAACAAATATTATATAATACAAACAAAATGTTAGTCCTTAAAACGCATGAAATTCAAACTGGCAAGTCAGAGAGCGCCATGTAACCATCTTCTTCCTCCCACCGTCGCTGTAAGTTTTATAACTTTTACCTACAGACGTTAAGCATAGGTATAGCCCCTGTGCATTTCCAAAATCTTGTACACGCATGATAAATGAAAACCAATGGTACTAATCAACTCGTTTTAACCTCACGAGCATCATGGTACCATTATTAATGTCCAATTTTCCCTGTACAAGAAACCCCTAAAAACAAAGCACAAACCCTAGCTATGGCATTTTTATGTTCAGTCAGTAAAAATGCAATTGAATACAACCATTAGCTTGCAAACATGTCAAGGATTATAAATATGTCAATTAATCATGCTAAATATGCCAGAATCAATGTATTCGAATTCAAGAAAAGAGACAAATCGTATGACTGCTACTATGTGTTTCAGTGCGTGGGGAAGCTTGCTAACGATTGAAACACGATCCTGGGATGTCCAGCAATTGATTGGTATGATTAGAATGGCTTGAGATGGCTTGAAACTTGGAAATTGGTTTGCACTTTTTCTTTGAAATTTTGCAATTCTTTCTCTGCCTTTGCACGCCTCTAGCCTCCTGCTTTTTGTTTGCTTTTGTTCGTTATGTATACTAGAGTGCATTAGGGTTGCAGTTTGTATCAAATCTCTTCCAATTATGAATATTGATCCATGATTTCATCCTTGCACCAAATATTTCCAAAACAAGCAAATTCAATCTTTTTGTGCCCATATGGAGCCTTGCACGATTTGATCTTGTCTCCAGCTGTATAATGGACCTAATCATGCACAAAATCTAAAGATTTAATTAGTTTTTGATATTTTCATTATTTTATATTGATTTTATTTGGGTTGTGGGTCACATTACAAACACAGTGCAAGCATAAAAAGTTGGGCCCATTTAGCAAAAAAATGCAGTTTTGGACATATTTGACTTTTGGCAATTTAGCAAAAAGGGTTAACTTGGCCAATGCATAACTCCTTCAATTTTGACCCTAGAGAGGTGTTCTTGGACTTTTTAGAAATCTTAAGATGTCATCTAATCAACCCTTTTGGTCTCATCTCAATTGAGTCTTCCATGTTCATGTATGAAGCTTTGACCCAAAAGGTGTTTTTGTTGACTTTTCAAAATGACCTATAATGTCCAAATTCATATCTTCTTGTGAGTGCATATTTTGAACTTTGTAGCTGAATATGAATTGTAGATAATTACATCCTCTTCTAAATGAGATTTGGATGGGTCATTTTTGATAAATTACGAGAAAGTTATGCTTGGTCAAAGTTGAGTTGACTTTTCCTACAAAACCCTAATTTAGCAACTTTGGGGTTTTGAAGAATTGTGAGCAATCCTTGAGGAATCATGATCAACCCTTGATCAAATGATGAATAACACTTCAAAATGACAATGTTGACCAAAAATATTGAAGTTTGACTGTATGTGGGTCACAGTTGACTTTTGCCCCAACACAGTCGATTTTCAGGCCTTTGAATAATTGACTGAGCAAATCTTCTCTGCAAGGCTTGAAACTTGACATGGATGATCTTGATAACATATTAGGACAAAGGTGAGAATTTGGGATCCTTTGAACTCAATCATCTTGATGTAAAATGAAACCCTAATTTGGGGTAGACTGCCTTAAGAGAGGGTTTGTCTGGTCAACTCTTGGGCTTTCTTGAGCAATTTGATGGCCTTACTTGACATGTATTGAGAAATATGGGAGGGAAAATTTTGGGGTACAAAAGGTTTGTATATATATTTTCTTTGAACTCGTCTATATTTGTCGCCCTTGGCATTATATAAAACTTGCTTTACGAATCTTTGTGGATTGTTGTCCTTGATTTTTGCTCTCTGCTAGGGATTTGAGTTGTTATAGACATATACTGCTTAGATTGTTATCTAGGATAATTATTTGTTAGTTTCTGGACTCTAGAGATAGATTTATAGATAACATCTACTTGGTATTAGAGCTAAAAGCCTCTGTGTTATTTGTGTCATTCTGAGAGATCATCGACGCAAGCGAGCACGGTTGACTTGTGTGTTGTCGAGGTGGTTGAGAGATCGCTACCGAGGTGATGCAGTCAGCCTCTCAATTTGGGTTAGAAATGACTTAGGTTGTGAGTGATACGTAGTTAAATTGATGACTATTGTTAGGTTGAGTATAGCAGGTCGATAGGTTTAAGTCACTGAGAAGTAGTCTATATGCATACCTGATAAGTTGTTCCTTAGATAATCTTTTGTTTAAATTCATTTCTTGTTAATAAAATTTTCCAAACAAACCCATTTAAAACCAAACTCACAAACGCGAGAGTTTTTCGAATGATGAATCAATAACCAATCTCTGTGGACACGATACGCTATAACATAAATATCACCCGATAAAAATAATACTTTACTTTTTGCTTGCCGCTTTACAGCAGCAACAAAATGGTATGAAGTGTAGAAGGAAAGAATATAACAGTAACATGGTACAATAGTACACAGTACGAAAAGCCTTATTCCACTACCTCTCCACTATATTGAATTATGGAAAATATAAGGACATAACAGTACTATTTGTAATGACTCTTTTTCAAATAGCCAATGGCTCTATTTTCCTTGGCTATATAATAAAAGAATCAGATGTTTAAATGTTGCGAGTTTCCCATAGCTAGTTGCTAGTTGCTTGTTGCAAGTTACAGATAGCAAGTCACAAGTCACTGGTGTTCAATGTTAAAATGAATGTTGTCACTATTGGAACACAACCAAAAAGCTATCAACCGCTATAACAATAATAAAAACAACTATTATCAAAATGATTCTTCAATCATGTTGATACTGATTACAATGAAATCATTGATTCACAATGTGCTTAATTTCATATGTTGCACAAAGCTTGCTAAGCTGAAGAAGATAATGAAGATGATCATGAAAGATCCAGGTACAAATCCACAACATAAATGTTGTGCTCTAAAGTGACCATAGAAGAAAATGGAACAAGGGTTGTTGTCCAGAATGTTATAAGGTGAATCAAGATGAAGAAGTTATTCTCTTTACTACATCAAGATCAACAAAGCTTCCAGAAGCTTATGAAGAAGAAGACTTTAATGATCCAAGTGCTTTGGGTTGTTGTCCGAGGAAAAGCTACTTGAAGAAAAGAATACCACACATAAAGCGACAATACAATGTAATAACTTTTAGTGTGTATTAGGTTCTTCTGATGTACTTAATTCTGTTTACATTCAACTTGTGTAGAAGCATTATTATTGTAAACAAATGTAAATCAACCAGTTGTTTGATGGTTCCTTGAGAGACTCGGTTGAGTCAGGATTGTCACGAAGACTTTGGTTGCGGTCATCATAGATGAAATCCTGGTAATGGATTTTATTGGGTCAATGGTAGTCATATCTCAAAGGGGACTGAGTGAAAGTCATCTTTGTGAGATCACTGATTGATATCATTGGAAGGAAATCCTGATAGGAGATTCTGGTTAATCATATTCTATTGGCTCAGTGAATGTTATATCTAGTCTGGATCACTAAATGTATCATTGGATGTTATTCACTAGAGGTTGCTTGTGCGATTGTAATCAGATTGGTTATAGTGGATTAAGTCCTTGAGTTCAAGGCGAAATCACTTTGGAAGGGTGGACTGGACTAGCTTGGGGGTTTCTCAAGTGAACTAGGATATATCGTGTGTTCTTTAATTTTTATTTTGCTTTAGAGTTTATGTTTTCTTAACTTAATTAGAAGAATTACTTAGAAGTAAAAGCAGAAGCATTGTTCAACGAATAATGCTTAGAAGCAAAAGTTTTTCAAGAAAGGAAAACCCAATTCAAACCCCCCCTTTCTTGCGTTTTCTTCACACCTCCAGTATTGACTTCTAGGTAATATTCGCCTATGAGCATGTTTTTATTCCTTTTTGAACTCAAACCCATGACGGTTTGTATTTGAATAACTCCCCCCTCTTTGGCCTTGAGCTTTCCGATTGCTTATCCTTATTACCTTTTGGAGGCATTGTTAAAATTTTGAGAATAAATCCAAGTGCTTGTATGATGGATTTTTTTAAGGTTTAAGGTGAAGGAGGTTATTTGGGTAAGGTTTTGTGAAGTGGGTTTGTGATTTGGATGAAGGAAGGTGGTAAAGTTTTGAGCTTTTGGTGTGCGTGGCTATGGAGTTTTAGGTTGAGTGAAAGAGTTTGAAGATGAAGATAGATGAAAATTCCACTTATGAGTGTGGTAAAGACCGAAATTCTAATCTAAGGGGCGTGTGGGGTTGTGTAATAGAGTGGAATTTGTCAAAATAGATGGTAGTGGGGTCCATGGAAAGGAAAAAAGATTTAAAAAAATTTGGGCGCTGACACGGGTCGTGTTTCCCTATACATGAAGGCCATGTCAGCCCCGATTTTTTTATATGGGGATGGCTATGCAGGAGGTAGGGGCGCCTTGGGCCAACATTGTTGATCCCTTTTTTTTATACTGATCACCCTTTTTTTATCTTTCCCCGACTTTGTCATTTCTTGGTTACACTTTGATTATTCTCAAAATTCCTTCTTTTTTTAGAGACATTTCTTCTTATAAGGTGGAAAGTGTTTTTCAATCCTTTCTTTATTATCCCATGTCTCACCTATCTTATTCACTGGTTCTTCTTTCTCAATAAGATCGAGTGTTTCTTGTCCACCATTTTACTTTACTTATTCAATCAAGTAACATGTAACATTTGTGTATGGATTTTCCCTTGTAAAGGTGGTCATCACAAAATATAACACCTTCAGTTCTATCACAAGACTTAGTGTGCATCTTTTTACATCAATGATTGTACATGCAGTACACATAAAAGGTCTTTCGAAAATGATGAGTACATATGGATCCTCTCTAACATCCAGGATGATGAAAGCAGTTGGGATATAGAGGTGTCCTGCCTTAACCAGAATATCCTCTAATATCCATACGGGACATTTCACCGACCTATCAACCATCTTTATTCTTATACTCCTGGGTCTGATTTCCTATATTCCCAACCTATTAGATATATCAAGGGGAATCATGCTAACACTTTCCCTTAAATCACAAAGAGTTGCTCCCATTCTTATATCCCCTAATTGATAAGGGATAGAAAAACTCTCTGGATCCTTTAGCTTTTGCAGTATATTTTGAATAACAATGCTAGTTGTGGATGTCATAGCTATGATCTCGCACTCTTATATCCTCCTATTTTTAGAGAGGATCTCTTTCAAAAACTTCACATAAGTTGGAATTTGTTTTAATACTTTCAATAAATGGCACTGTTGTACCCCAAACTTTTCTGTCCTATTTTCTTCAAGGTATTCTTCTAAGATTCTCAAATACTCAAGGATTCTCAAGTGTTGACCAGACAAGCTCACCTCCTAAACAATGGGTCCACAACTAGGGTTTCATCTTGTACAAGGAAGAATGGGTTGAAAGGTTCTAAAATGACTTTCATCGTTCATCATAGGTCCTCAATAATTCTTATGTCAAGTTTCAAGCCTTGCATCACAAGTTTGCTCAGTCAATTGCTCAGATGACTGAAAATCAACTGTATTGGACAAAAAGTCAACTATGGTCAACATACAGTCAAACTTTAAGATTTTTTTGTCAACATCAACATTTTGAGGGGATATTCATCATTTTATCAAGGTTTGATCATGATTCCTCAATAAAAGCCCTCAAATCCTCAAAGGTCAAAAATTGTCAAATTAGGGTTTTTACTGAGGATGACTGATCATTGACTTTTGGCCTAGTGCATGACCTAATGGCTTGAAGCATGACCTCAAGATCTCAAATACAACATCTTGACCTAATTACATGGCTCAAGACATCTTTAAAGATATAAGTAATTGACAGTTGAAGAATTGAACCAATTGAATGAAAAGTCAACAGTTACTCAAAAGTCAATCTTTTACTTTTTAGTCAACATTGGAATTCAAAAATCAAGAATCATCAAAACATTCAAAAATATCAAACTTGATCATCAAGAATAAAAAAAAGTCAAAAGTCAAAAGTTGGAAAATTTTCCAACACTTAGAAAAATTTTAAGTGTTTTATTCTTAATAAAATCACTACTTCATGGCCATTTTTCACTATGATCCAACTGAATTCAAAAAAAACTTTCAACATGAATGTTATAGGGATTGATGAATTATAAAAATTTGTTAATGTGGAATGATCCTCAAAAAGTGCTTGAATTAAGAGATATGAGGCCATGAAGTTTTGAAAATTTTATCTAACACTTAGAAAAAATTTCAACAAGTTTTGGTCAGTTCTTCATCTCAACTTGTTGGCCAATTTTCACCAAGATCCTAATTGATTTAGCGAAAATGGTCAACATTAAAGTTGAAGATCATGTTTCAAGCTTTCCAATATGCTCAAGAGCATAAAAAGATCATGCTTGATAAAGGATAATCCAAGGCATGAAGTTGTCATTCCATTCTTGAATTATAGGTCATTTTTATGATGAGTTCATAACCAAATCTTCAAGCCATGCTGCATAATCTCACTTTGCAGGCCTCTAAACCTCCAAATCTATCCATAATCAGAAGATTTCACCCACTTTTGAGCCATTATCCAAGTGATTCAAGCTTTGTCTAAGCTTTCTTGCCATTTAAGGGAGAAAGGTCACACTTCCATTCTTATAAAGTGACTTTAATCACAAAGTCCACTCTCCTTGAGCCTTTCAATTGTTTCTTCTGCACACACACAATGTTAAAACCAGAAGCAACATCTTTAAGCCTGTCAACCACCCTACATTGCATTGGAACCATGTTCTTCAAAGTTACTTGAAAACTAAGCAACCAAACCATAACATGCTATCTTTCAAATCTGATCATCCCTTGCCCTCAAACCTTTTCTCTATAAATATAGAGTTCATTTGCAACCCAAAGCACGATTTAAGAAGCCCTCAAACACTTTCAAACTCAAAATCACTTAAAAAAAACTCCATTGTTTCACATTTGAAGCTTCCAACACCCAACTTAAAATCCACTCGTGTGTTTTCCTCTTTTATCATTCAAATACATTTTATCCATCAAATAGAAGTTGTCCAAACACTCTTGGCACGACTGTAACACCTCCACTATCATTGCCCAAACCTCACTTTACACCTCTGCAACTTGAATTGTCCAGAAGAATTGAGGCACTCTCAATCCAAGGTTGATGTTGCAAAAGCTTCCCGGGAGTTCAGTGAAGCTCTCCAGATCATCCTAACACTTCCAGAGGTGCCCTAACTTCAAACTTGATTCTCACTTCAGAGGTAATTTTCTCTAACATTGAAATCCTTATACACGCATCATTTTATTTCAATTTCAAAAGATAAAATGTAGGTATGATTGTCCTGAAACTAACCATGTCCTTAGTTTTCATTTATGTTGACAATGTTATGAGAATTTTGGAATTGAAGATTCTGAAATATTAGGTTTCAGTTTGGTACCAAGCAAAATTCGTTTCATCCTTTAACTTATAGATTTCAAAAGATACATGGTTGGATTTGTGGTAAAAAATCAAGCAAGTTTGATGTTTACATCTTTCAATTTGGTTGAGAAATAAAGGTTTTACAAAATTTGAAAATATTGTTGTTGTTACTGTCAAAGGCGTGCGAGGAAGAAGATGAAGTTCAGTATTTGAAAACAAGTTTATAATATATTTACTGGGGGGTGTTTCATAACCAGATGAAACAACCACCCCAGTGGTAAAACAAACGCGTTTTGACTATAGGGACCTGGGTTTGAGCCCCAACGGTACACTTTTATTTTTCACATATTTGTTTCTTTCAGATCCAGCACACACAAGCCATATATGCGCACCATGCATCCTCATATTACAACCTTCAGATCTCAATAGATCCAGATCTAGCGCTCCATATGTGTCCTCCCCACAATGCACCCTATTGAGTTGCCCATATTGAATCTCAAATAGGCTCGGGGCCTCCATGATTTAGGCCTTTCATTTTTGCTTTCTGACACCACCCCCCTTTTTTACAACGCCAGACCCATTTAAATTTCTTTTTGTTTTAAATTATTTGTTTTCTTTTTAATCATTTTTTATTTAAAATCAGAAAATTATAAAAAAAATATTAAAAATTAGATTTAGGTTTTTAATTAATTTATTTAATTTTTGACAAATAAAAATTAATTTAATTTAATCACTTTGACTTTATTTTATAAATTAATTAGAATTCATTTTTATACTTCATTTATTTTTCTAAATAAAAAAACACAAAAATATTTTCTAAATAATTAGAATTGTTTAGGTTTTAATTAATTAATTTCAGTTTCATAATTAAAATTAATTAATTAAATTACACTTTTTTTTATTCTAAATAATTAAATTGTAAATTAATTAGAATTAGGCCTAATTTTTATTTCACATTTTTCTAAACAAAAACAACAAAATATTTTCTTAGAAATATTTTAGGATTGTTGTACCCCAATTTTTGCCCCTAAGATCCCTTCATCAAACCATGTTGATTCCATCACAACAAGATCACGTTAGGATTCTTGGTTCCCCTCCCTATATTTAGCTTTGCTCTTTGAGGAATCACCAAGTACCTTGACTTGTGTTCTTTTGTGATCATGAATATTTTTGTCTTGATTTCTTCTTTAATTAATAAATTGCAATGTTGGTTTGTCTTGCTTGTTATCCATGTAGGTAAAGGCAATGAGATTTAACAAGTTGCCCCATGGGTTCATGAGTTTATTTCCATGCCATAGTCAATAAAGGCTGAGAAGTTCAAGCCTCAACATTGAAGTGTTTTGGAGGAAATGGCATGGAAAGTTTATTTTGGTTCACCATATTTCAAGATTATCAAATTTGATCCAAAAAGTACAAGGGGTTGATTGAAAAAATAGTCATGTTTGGACAAAACATTGTTCCATTTGGTCACAAGTGCATATTTCTCTCAATTCTCAAGATATGGAAGTGGTTGTGGTTGCTATGATTTATTATTATCATCCTTAACAACTTATATTTACAAAGCATTTTTGTTGGTATAAGAAGTTTGTTCAAAATTGTCAAAGTTCCTCAAAGCATGTTTCTTGATCTAGGAGCTAGGGTTTTGAACTTCAAAGAAGTATATCTTTCCCATATTTTGGTATTTTTGAGTGATTCCAAAGACATCCTTATCTTTAAAGGGTTATCAACAAATAAATTCAAAAGTTCTAAGGATTTTTCATGTGGAAGAAACTTGATTAATAAGAAAGATTACAAGTCCTCCTGATGAATCCCCAATTTTCCATGTGTGACTTCAAATGATCATAATTTGGTAAATGTTTATCACCTTGAGCCCATTATTTTTCCATAATGATCTTGAGGATGTGAAATTTATGCCTTATTTTATGTGCCAAGTGAGAAAATGGATGGAAGTTTCCTTAAAGATACAAAGCTTTATAGGTCATTTCATGATTTTTTGCCAACTTCAACAATTCATAACTCTCTCAATTTTTGGAGATTTTGAATGGTTCAAGTTTCAAAATGTCATTCAAGAGATCTATTTCATGCAATATTTTTTGGTCAAGAGCAAATTCCAAGTGGAAGGCTATGTTTGGATGCAAGACATTATAAGTCATTTTTGAAGAAAAATTTGAAATATTTCTAAGTATGGAAAGTCAACATTTTTTTCCAACTTTGCCTCGTTACAACTTTCAGCTCAAGCATCCATTTGTCTCCATTCTTTTCACAATGCAAAGCTTGTAACCTCATCTTTCTAAAGCATCAAGAATCATGCCCTAAGACCCCTTGAGCTGAGAATGCGATTGGTCAGAAGTTGGCACTTTGAAACTGAATTTTTTATCAAGTCAGAAGTTTGAAATCCTTGATTTGGCTTCTAAACACTTTGTTTCTACGCATTTTTGCTTCTGACTGTGTTTAGTGAACTTCCAGTTTCAGAGCTCTGCAACTCAACTTCAATAGGTAGATTCCTTCATCAATTCTTCAAAACTTTGATATCATTGTGATGCTCTCATTGCCTTGGTTCTAGTCGCAACACTTGTATTCTACCGGAAACACATTTTGACCATGAAATTTCAAATCCCTTTTCAAAACTTTCTTTCCAAATTGCTTGAGCTACAATTTATATAAATTTGGCGCGAGGGTGTTGTTGTCTTCGTCTTGAAGAGACGAAGCGAATGGCATAGGTTTGAGCTTCTGATTTTACAGTTTGAGAGACCTGCAATTCACGTTGACTAGAGGTTGAAGATGACCAACATGTCATCTTCTAACCAATGATGGTGTGTCACTCGTTATTTTTGAATTCTGATTTAATAATTTATTCAGTGCATTATTCACTAATGGCCATGATATGCACAGTGCGCCAGATCCCTTGGATCTAATTACTAACGCATTTTGACTCTCATCCAATGGTCCACATATTTTTGACTTTTATTTTCTTTTCTGATTTTATATTTAATTGTTTTTAACTTCAAAAAATCATAGAAAATTCATTTTATGTCCAAAAAATCTGAAAAAATTATGAAAAATATTTTCGATTGTTCTCTTTCTGATTTTTATTTTTTCACAATTTAATTTTATGTTTTGGTATTTTTTAAAAATTTTCACTTTATTTAAATGGTTTTAAATGTTTAAAAATACTTTTATGCATTTTTAAATTCTGAAAAAATTATGGAATGATCCAATGATATTGTGATAAATATTGGTGACCTCACTTTTTTTAATTTATTTCTGACTTTGGTATTTTTTATCATTTTTAGTTTATTTTACTCATTTCTTTTAATTTTAAAAATAGTTTCTGACTTTAAAAATTACCAAAAAATTTATGAGACCATTTGAGTCCTTTTCTAATTTTTCTATAGACTTACTTTTTATTTTTTGATCAATTTGAACATAGTTGATATTTTTCTCTTTTATATTTATTTTAAAACATTTTTTAAACCTTTTTTTGTATATATTAAATGTAATATTATTTTGTGACTATTTTATGGCTGATCTTGGGTTAAATTTTTGATCATGAACTTTATTAACATCATTGGATCCATGGTGTTGAGCCTAACTCCATAAAAATGGATGAATGATTTTAATAATAGTTTGACTAATTTAAATTCAAAAGTGGTTTATATTTTCTCTCCCACCCCACTTCATCTCATCCCTTTCTTATTGCACTAAGTGTTATTGGAGCATAATCTCTATATCATGTCTCAAAAAAAATGGTGCATAGATTGCTATTGACCAGTCTCAAAATAGGTGCGACTTCTATATAAGTCCACTTACGATTGCTTAACATAGCGCTAAATTTTGTCTTGAGTCGAATAAATGATCATTCGTGGCCCAAACTTATGTTTGCAAGCCCAAGTATGTTAATTTGATCTCTTTGTTCCAATAACCTTGAGATCCATTGTGTGGAGGCTTTGGTTCTACCAATCCTCTAATGGATCTACAACACCTTTGGTCAACGCGGATCACTTAAACATCGTTGATCATTAAATGGTACTTATAAGGATTCCAAATAGATGATATACTTGACAAAAAGCAAATGCAACTTGTTGTGTGGAGACTTTGGTTCTACCAATCCTCTAACAAGTTCCAAATGCAAGTTTCAAGATGATCATTCAACTAACCACTAATCATTAATAATTGACTTTATCTTGTATTTTTATTATATGCCCTTTTATTTTTATGCGCTATTTACTTTTAGCATTTACATTTCATGCCATTTTTATCTTTGCTCATTTGAGCACTTACTTTCTTGTTATTTTTATTTTTCTCACTTAAGATTTTCTTTTCTTTTCTTAAGATACTTAATAATGAATATGGACCATAAAATCCTTAATGAAGCTTGGACTATTTGGTTACTATCCTTGGCATTATGGAGTATTGGAATTTTTTGGACTTAGCATTAGAAACCTTGGCCTATGTTGGGGACCTTGCGACCTTAATTGATATTTTGTTTGGAGCTCTTGAGGTTTACCTCAAGACATTGGGTTGTTTGTTTATTTTATGTGAAGGTTAATGTGATTATACTCTTTGTTTGTATTTTGGGATTTACCTGTATACAGCCGTTACTCTGCCCAATTTTTGTGAAGGCTTAATACACTTGAAGTTTGGTTCTTACAAGAAGTCTAGTATCTTTGCTTGCTTGGTTTCAATACAAAGAATGAGAATTCTATCTTGGCTCATAATTTCAAGTATTGGCTTCTTGTTGGTTGGATGGTTCTTATCCCTATCATTTACCTTATGCTTTAGGATAGTTTCTTCTTCTCCTCCCATCTTCTTTAATTTCAGAAATCTTCTTCCTCCTTTTGAAAACTCTTCTTGTTTTTTTTAACTTGAACCACTTTCATAATAAACTTGGACTTAGGTCCATGCATTTTCAAAACATTTTCATAAATAAACCCTGGTCTAATAATACCTTGACATTTTTGTGAGAAGGCTAAAAGTAAATCAATCTCATTTCAAATCATTTTTTGCCACTTTGGATTGTATCTTAAAACTTTTCTCAAAAGATTAGACTCTTGTCAATCCTTGTAGTGATGCAAATAACTATAATTCTAGAATATATAGTGAAGTGGGATATTTTCCATTTGGGTGTTGAGTGAGGCATTGTTGATTTTAAAATCCAAGACATATCCTCCACTTTGAGATGATGCAAATTCTCCTTTCTCATGATTGTGGGTAGTAAGTATATTTTTCCATACGGACAATGACGATGATGTCTTATCTTATAAAATTCACCAACATACTTGTGTTTTAAATTTTTTAAAGAGAAACTACGTGTACCTTGATCCCCTATTGCATGAAAGGTGGTACATAGGCACTAAAGGCTCGCAACCGCGGTGGGTGAAAAAATCATAAAAAATATATTTCTTTCCTCACATCCACCATATATTTTTATGCAACATTTTTATAGCCAAAATATACAGACTTTTTACAAAGAGGTTCCTGCAGAGTACTGTAGATGTTTAGGGTGCTAATACCTTCTCTTTGCATAACCAACCCCCTTACCTTGAATCTTTCCCCCCTCTTTTGGGTTATTCTCTCTTTTCCCATTCCTTTGGAAACAATAAAGCATGGTGGAAATTTTATTTTGATTTGTACAAGTCTAGTTAATCCAATGGCTTAGTCTTAAATATTTCTACCACTACAGAAAAATGGCGACTTCACTGGAGAAAGATTGACCTCTTGCTGGTCCATCCCTAAGTGGGTTGAGCCTATCTTTGTTTATATCTGTATATGTGCTATTGTTGTTTATGTGTTATATGTTGTATATATGTTTGTCTGAATTTTCCTAGTTTTCAGGATGCTTGGTGATTACTTATAAGTCCTATACCCGGACTTGGGAAAACTTTAAGATAGGACGGGCAGTATAGTCATGTTAACTTTGAGGGATTAATCTCAAAAAAGGAGGCATGAGATCCCTCACTCAGTAGAGACCCCTTTAACTGTAGTGTCGTTTATGGAGTAATCGAGAAGACGTACTGCTTTCGACCTGGGAGCGTGCTGAAGTTGATGACCGTAGAATACCTAACCCATCTTGGCCTTTTAGGTGTAGTGTAGAAGCTATGACGGAGTAATTCGAAAATAGTTGTCACGCGATACTACACTCGAACGAGTTTTTCTTGAGAATATTATTAATTACCGAGTTAATCGAGAAGTTGGTATAATCCGAAAGAAGGATGTAGACTTTGGGAACCTCTAGAACCTTGTTCGGTAGGTGATAACTTTTAGACCAATACCTTATGGGTAGTACCTTCGACCTCATGCTCGTGAAGTTGAACCTATGAACCCTATATGTGTGATCTTGTGTGTGATTGTTGCATCATGTATCCATGCACTCATAAGCATCTTTTGAAGAGATCTTATTTCAAGGGATTTAAAAATTGACTGTTTGTGAATATCTCAGGTAATCATGGATTCTGTGAAAAGAAAGACCGTGAAGTACAGTTTCGAGGATCCCAAGATAGATGAGTTGATCAGTCTAATTCCCGAGATTGAGTGTTTTGCAGATTTTCGGAAGAAGTATGGATCCATCATTCCTCTCATGAAGCTGAAGATGAAGGAGGGTATTCTCTCGACCTTGGTCTAGTTCTATGATCCAATGTATCATTGATTTACTTTTCCCGACTATCATTTGGTGCCTACACTGGAGGAGTATTCTTATCTGTTGGATTTACCTGTTACCGATCGTGTTCCTTTTACTGGTTTGGAGGGTGAGCCAAAACCACACGAGGTTTCTGCTTTGATTCATCTGGGGAAGTCTGAGGTGGAAGCCCATATGACTACTAAAGGAGGGATTAGAGGATTACCAGCTCAGTTCTTATTGGAGAAAGCTTGTTACTTCGCCAAGATGAAGAGTACGACCGCTTTTAAGGCCATCTTGGCTCTACTTGCTTACGGGTTGTTCTTATTTCCTAATGTGGACAAGTTTGTTGATATTAATGTTATCAGGATCTTCATGATTGGAAATCCAGTTTCTACATTGTTGGGTGATGCTTATTACTCTATTCATCTGCGGGATTATTATCATGGGGATATGATTATCTGTTGCACGCCCCTGTTTTACCTATGGTTTATCTGTCATATGCCTCAGGCTGATGCTTTTTGGGATGTTAGGAAGGAACCTTGTTGGGCTCCTAAGATCATGGGACTTACTCACTCAGATATTGATTGGTATGATCGAGCTTACCAGGATATAGAGATTATTGACAGTTGTGGTAGTTTCCCCAATGTACCTCTTCTTAGTACAAAGGGAGGAATTAACTATAACCTTGTTCTTGCACGACGACAACTTGGTTATCCGATGAGGGATAAACCAAATAATATTTATTTGAGTAGTTTCTTTATAAAGAAGGGATAATACCACAGGGAAGCTAGGGAGCATATTTCGAAGGCCTGGCGTCACATTCATAAGAAGAGTAGGAAGGATTTGGGACCTAGGGGTGCTGTTTCTTTGGAGCCATATCTTCAGTGGGTCCGAACAAGAGTTATTCAGTTGAAGATGTCGTATTCCCGGGAAACACCTATGCCTGCTTTGTTTGTGAAGACCACTCCTCCCTTATTGGATGGTCTATAAGATCTACAACTTGCTTTAGTCAGGATGCAACAGGAAAAGGATGCCTGGAAGAACAAGTGCCAAACTTTAGAGATTTATTATAGAGCAAATTTGAAGGAAAAAGACGACTTGATTGAGATTCTTGAGAGTCGGGCTGTAGAGACCGTGGAGAAGCAAGGGGATTTATTTTCTCCTAAGCCTCAATCAGATGGTAGCTGCTCACTTCCTGATTCAGGTGATTGGAAGGAGGTTGCCACCAGGTATGCAGAAGAAAATCAGAGGTTGAAGGCTCAGATTTCCAGGCTCACAAGGAAGCACCGGCAAATAGAGTGATCTCCATCAGTTTTGCTTTTCAGGGTTTTAGATTTTATTTTCATCTTGTACTTGGGATCATTGAAACTTGTAATCCATTTTGGAGTTGTTATAATAAAAATTTTCAGTATTTCAAATGCGTTATTACTTTGATATTTGCAATATGTCCATAAACTTTAAATCCATTGAAATGTTAAATAATAAAATAAAATTATATGCATTGCATATCATGCATCATATTGCACCTATTTCTTGCATTTGGTATGCATATCCAGGTGTCTTACCAAGCTTCTTTACTCTGATTCAGCAAGATAACTCATCACTACAACACTCGGGCTAATTTCAGAAAAAAGATGGATAACTTAGAACAAGAGAATCGCGAGCTGCGCGAGGAAGTTTCTGCTTTGAAGGCCGGCATGGCAAATCTGACTGCTCTGATGGAATCTCTGGTGGCTGCTCAGAATCAACCACCGAGTGTTCAACCTTAACCAATAAGGGCAACTACTAAAGCTCTGATTGTTCCTGTATCTGTTACTCCATCTATTGTTCAGAATCACATGCCTCAAGGTTATCCATGGGAATGCCAGATAATTTTGCGCCTGAAGGTTTCAATCTTGGTCCTCAAGATGCTCCAGTTGTTCAGACTACTGTCACTCCTGCACCTCTTGTGGTGCATGTTGCTCTCGCTGCACCTCCTTCAGTGAATCTGATTCCATTTGTTAATGATGATGTGTGTCGTCCTTTCCCTTCACCAAGTGAAGACTTGGGTCTTTATGACAGAATGGATGATTTCCAAGAGCAGTTTGACAAGATGTAGAGAGAGATGAAGGCCCTAATGGGGAAAGAGTTATTTGGGCAGAATGTGAATGAGTTATGTTTGGTCCCGAATGTTAAGATACCTGATAAGTTTAAAGTTCCGGAGTTTTATAAGTACAAGGGCAAAACTTGCCCTTGTGCTCATCTGGTGATATACATAAGGAGAATGTCTACCCATACTGATGATCAGCAGCTGCTGATTCACTTTTTTAGGATAGTTTGATCGGTGTTGCGTTGAAGTGGTATATGAGTTTGGACAGTGTTAACATCCATACTTTCAATGATTTTGGAGAATCGTTCATCAAACAATACAAGTACAACATGGACATGGCGCTTGACCGTGATCAACTCAAGGCCATGGTTTAGAAAGACAGGGAATCGTTCAAAGAATATGCACAGAGATAGCATGAGGTAGCCTCCCAAGTGATTCCTCCCATGGAAGAGAAGGAGATGACTAATATTTTCTTGAAAACGCTGGGTGCTTTCTACTATGAGAGGATGGTAGAAAGTGCGCCAAGTGACTTTATTGAAATGGTCGGAATGGGTATCTTCTTAGAAGAGGCTGTAAGAGATGGCCGTTTAACAAGAAGTGAAAGCTTTAGAGGTGTGAAGAAGCTATCTTATGGGTTTACCAAGAAGAAGGAAGGGGATGCAAACGCTGTTATGCATAAGAGGAGGGTTAATACTCCTAGAAGGAATTATTAGTGTCATCTGCAAGTCGCCTCAGTTACTCCAGTTGTGGGTGCAGCTCCAACTACTGTTGCTTATCAGAGACCGTCCCAGAAGTAAAATTAAGGGTATAATCAGAGAAGGGAGAGTTATGACCCCATTCCTATGAGCTATATAGAGTTACTACCTGCATTGATTCAGAAGAAGTTGGTTTAGACCCGACCACCTCCCTTTGTACCATCACCATTGCCTTGGTATTACAAGGCAGACCAAACATGTGATTTTCATCAGGGAGCACCAGGGCATAATGTTGAGAATTGTTATCCTTTAAAGACTGAGGTGCAGAAATTGGTGAAGTCTGGTATTCTATCTTTCAAGGATGTGGGCCCTAATGTGAAAGATAATCCTCTACCCAAGCATGGAGGAGTAAATGTTGTGAATATGGTGGCCGGTTGTCCATGTGACTTCCATATTTTTGATATTAATCTGGTTATAGGAGATTTGGTGAAAATTCATGCAGACCTTTGTCAATTTAGATATTATACACATGACCATTCCGGTTGTGATAAGATAACAGATGATTTACAGGAGATGATGGATGAAGGACTTATCCATATAATCAGGCGTAGGGCAGAGTATGAAGAGGAGGTGAATATGGTTTCTGGATGTCTGGGAGAGTTCATAATTTTTTATGTAGAGTATATGAATGAGGACCTTGTGCAATTGCATGCTACTTTCTGCCACTTGGCTGGTCAGGAAGCACACCAGTATGGATCTTTTCGAGTTTGCTGTCGAGATTCCCGGAGATGTTCAATCGTGAAGAAGGGTGTTCAGTTGTTATTAGATAATGGAACTTTCAAGGTTACAGGTCAAAGAGGTGATTACCATGAAATTGATATGATTGAGGTTTGTTTGGCTGAAGAAGAGTCAGATGAAGAGTATGCCTCTACAGATGAGTATTTCTCCTCAAATGAGGATTTTTTTTCCAGAGATGACTCAGTGATGACTGATTATGTTAAAGAAGGGGTAAACATCATTGTACCTTGTTTTGGTGCACCCACCCATTTTGAAATCAAGTATTATAGCAAGCCAGCTTTTACACCATTGGTGATTAGTTTGTCGGGTCCTATTCCCTACAAGACGGATAAGGTTGTACCCTACAAGTATAACGCTCAATCCTAGAGGATGGTGTGGAAGTTCCCGTCCAGCCAATGCCTGATGTTGGAAATATTGCTGAGAATAGAAGAGTAACCCACATCGGTCGTGTATTTACACCAGTTGTTCGAGGAGATTTTAGTACTGGAAAGAAAATTGCTGAGAATGTTGAACCCAAGAAGGCTACGGGTGAGACTAGTGGAGCTACGTTAGAGAAAGAAATGGATGATATTTTGAAGATAATTAAGATGAGCGAGTACAGAATTGTAGATCAGCTACTGCAGACTCCTTCAAAAATATCTATTTTGGCTTTATTGATGAACTCATTTGCTCAGAGAGTCCTTGATGAGGGTATTGGACCAAGCTTTTGTAGAGAGTGATATTCCTGTAGACCAGTTCAAAAGCGTAGTAGGGAACATTACATCATGTAATAACTTGAGTTTCTGTGATGATGAATTGCTAGATGAAGGAAGGAATCACAATCTGGCCCTCCACATCTCTATGAACTGCAAGAATGATTCATTGTCCAATGTGCTGATTGATAATGGATATGCTTTGAACGTTATATCGAGAAGCACTCTTATGAAGTTGAAATATCAAGGAACGTCCATGCACCCGAGTGGCATCATTGTGAAAGCGTTCAATGGATCAAGGAAATCTGTTATTGGTGAGGTGGACTTGCCTATTCATATATGACCACATTTGTTTCAGATTACTTTCTAGGTCATGGATATTGTACCCACTTATAGTTGTTTGCTAGGAAGGTCGCGGATTCATGAGGCAGGGGCTGTCACTTCAACTTTACACCAGAAACCGAAATTTGTACGTGAAGGGAAAGTAGTAATCATAAATGGGGAACATGCATTATTGATATCTCATTTGTCCTTGTTCATCATTGTAGAGGCGGATGAAGTTGTTGTTGGAACCCAGTTCCAAGCGTTATCCATTGACAATATAAGAGGAATGAAAATTCCATGTTTTCACTTAAGGATGCGTAGTAGGTTGTGCGTAAGGGTCATAGTGAGGTATGGGGACAAATTGTGGATCCACCTGTAAACAAGAACAGAGCCGGATTGGGGTTCTCGTTGAAGAATCACAAAGGTAAGAGCATGAAGCTGAAGCCTGTTGCAGGAAAGTATTAAGACATCTTCTGTAGTGGAGGTTATCTTCATCCAACTGTTTTCCGGATTAACGCCATTGTGGAAGATGAAGCAGAACAGGAAATGCCAAATTATGTGACACACAGAGTTAGGGTTCTGAACTGGATCACCATTGATGTTCACTCTTGCATACATGTTTCAAAGTAATTTAATTTGTTAAATCTTCTTGAAAAGCTTTCACTCTGCCCAAGGTGGAAGTATTCATGTTATAGGGCTTATCTGTTTGCTGTGACTTTTAAAATCAATAATAAAAGTTGTCTTTGTTTCCCGAATTGTGTCTTTATTTTCTGCATCTTCTTGGAAAATGCTAATCAGAAAAAACCTTTCAAAATAAATAATAACTGAAATTTAATCTGCATGATCACTTGTTATATGTGTCAGTTTCTAAATGCAATCATAAATCATATATGCAGATTAATTAAAAACCCATTGAATACAATGAACCTGCACCCTCTCCCAACTTTGAATGTCCTGTGTATAGGGCCGAAGAAGAAGACTATGATGAGATTCCAGAAGAGTTCTCACGGTTGCTTGAGCACGAGGAAAATGCCATTCAGCCATATAAAGAGCCATTAGAAGTAATCAATTTGGGTTCAGAAGAAGATCTAAAAGAAGTCAAGATTGGAGCATCGTTACATCCTGATATGAAGAGAAGGTTGATTGAGTTGTTGAAAGAATATGTGGATATTTTTTATTAGTCTTACCAAGACATGCCTGGTCTAGATACAGATATTGTAGAGCACCGTTTGCCGTTGAAGCCAGAGTGTCCACCAATCAAACAGAAGTTGAGAAGAACTCACCCAAATATGGCAGTGAAGATCAAAGAGGAGGTTCTAAAGCAGATTGATGTCGGTTTTCTTATGACGTCAGTGTATCCTCAATGGATTTCCAATATTGTCACAGTACCGAAAAAAGACGAAAAAGTTCACATGTGAGTAGATTACAGAGATCTAAATAAAGCTAGTCCAAAAGATGGTTTTCCATTGCCACACATTGATATTTAGTGGATAGCACAGCAAAATTCAAAGTATTCTCGTTCATGGATGGATTTTCCTGGTAAAATCAAATAAGAATGGCTCTGGAGGACATGGAAAAGACAATGTTTATCACACCCTGGGGAACATTCTGTTACAGAGTGATGCCCTTTGGGTTGAAGAACGCTGGTGCAATGTACCAGAGGGCTATGGCAACCCTATTCCATGATCTGATGCACAAGGAAATTGAGGTATATATTGATGATATGATTTCTAAATCCATATCGAAGAAGGGCATGTAGAAAATTTGTTGAAATTGTTTCAGAGTTTGAGGAAGTATCGTCTCCGCTTGAATCCAAATAAGTGTACCTTCGGTGTCCGATCGGGGAAATTGTTGGGTTTCATTGTTAGCCATAAATGAATTGAAGTTGACCCAGATAAAGTCAAAGCAATTCAAGAGATGCCAGTGCCAAGAACTGAAAAGCAAGTCAGAGGGTTCCTCAGGCGTTTGAATTATATTTCCAGATTCATTTCCCACATGACTGCAACATGTGAACTGATCTTTAAGTTGTTAAAGAAAGATCAAGGTTGTGTATGGATAGATGACTTCCAAAGGGCATTTGAAAGTATTAAAGAATATCTGCTTGAACCTCCTATCTTGCTCCCTCTCATTGAAGGAAGACCGTTGATTATGTATTTGACAGTGTTAGATGATTCCATGGGTTATATTCTGTGACAACAGGATGAAACAGGGAAGAAAGAGTTTTCCATTTATTATCTTAGTAAAATGTTTACTGATTATGAGTCACGATATTCCATGATGGAAAAGACATGTTGTGCTCTGGCCTGGGCAGCAAAATGTTTGCGGCAGTATATGTTGAATCACACCACTTGGTTGATCTCTAGAATGGATCCAATCAAGTATATTTTTGAAAAGCCTGCTCTCACTGGGAGAATTTCCCACTGGCAGATGTTGTTATCTGAATATGACATTGAATACCGCACTCAGAAAGCTATTAAAAGCAGTATATTGGCAGATTATCTTGCTCACCAACCAGTGGAGGATCATCAGTCTGTGGAGTATGATTTCCCTGACGAAGATGTGATGTTCCTAAAAGTGAAAGATTGTGACGAACCATTGCTTGAGGAAGGTCCTGATCCTGAATCTCGTTGGAGTTTAATATTTGATGAAGTTGTGAATGCTTATGGTAAAGGGATTGGTGTTGTGATTGTCACTTCACATGGATCACACATTAATTTTACTGCAAGGTTGACCTTTGATTGTACTAATAATATGGCAGAATATGAGGGTTGCATCACGGGTCTCGAAGAAGCTATTGGTCTCAGAATTAAAAATCTAGATATGTTTGGTGATTCAGCTTTGGTAATAAACCAGATTAAAGGGGAATGGGATACTCGTCACCCCGACTTGATCCCTTACAAAGATTATGCTAGAAGGTTATTACCCTTCTTTAATAAAGTTGAATTCCATCATATTCCAAGAGATGAAAATCAGATGGCGGATGCTCTAGCAACTCTGGCTTCTATGTACCAAGTGAATACTTGGAATGATATACCTCGAATTATTGTTCGGCGACTGGATAAGCCCGCTCATGTGTTTACAACAGAAGAGTTAGCAAATGAAAAACCTTGGTATTATGACATCAAGCATTTTCTTCAGACTCAGGAATACTCGATCGGTGCATCGAAGAAGGATAGAAAGACATTGAGAAGATTGGATGGCAGTTTCTTCCTCAGTGAAAATGCGTTGTATAAAATGAATTATGACATGGTCTTGCTCAGATGCGTGGATAGACACGAAGCAGACATGTTGATGCATGAGGTTCATGAATGTTAATTTGGCACTCATGCCAATGGACATTCAATAGCCAAAAAGATGATAAGGGCAGGTTACTATTGGCTGACAATGGAATCTGACTGTTACAAATTTGCAAAGAAGTGTCATAAATGTCAGATTTATACAAATAAGGTCTATGTGCCTCTGACACTTCTTAATGTGATTTCCTCCCCGTGGCCTTTCTCCATGTGGTGTATTGACATGATTGGGATGATAGAACCCAAAGCTTCGAATGGACACAGTTTTTTCTTGGTAGCAATTGATTACTTCACTAAGTGGGTGGAGGATGCTTCATATGCCAACGTTACAAAGCATGTGGTTGTGCGCTTCATCAAGAATAATCGTATATGTCGGTATGGTGTGCCAAGCAGAATTATTACTGACAATGGCTCGAATTTGAACAACAAGATGATGACAGAGCTGTGTGAAGAGTTTAGGATTGTCCATCACAATTAATCTCCATACATGCCAAAGATGAATGGGGATGTTGAAGCTGCTAATAAGAATATCAATAAAATTATCCAGAAGATGGTCGTTACTTATAAGGATTGGCATGAAATGCTCCATTTTGCTTTGCATGGATATCGAACATTTGTCCACTCTTTAACAGGAGCAACCCCGTTCTACCTGGTGTATGGAATGGAATTTGTACTTCCAGTTGAGGTTGAGATTCCCTCTTTGCGTGTGATAATGGAAACCAAGTTGTTAGAGTTTGAATGGGTCCAGAACAGGTTTGACCAATTGAATTTGATCGAAGAGAAGAGAATGACAGCTTTGTGTCATGGACAGTTATATTAGAAGAGGATGAAGAAAGCTTTTGATAAAAAGGTCAAACCTCGTGAATTTAGAGAAGGCAGTCTCGTGCTCAGAAAGATCATGTATTTTAACGCTGATTCTAAGGGAAAGTGGACTACCAATTTTGAAGGTCCATATGTTGTCAAGAAATCCTTCTCTGGCCGTGCATTAATTCTTGAAACTATGGATGGCGAGGAGTTCCCACGTCCCATGAATGCTGATGCAGTCAAGAAATACTTCGCCTAAAGAAATAAAAGAACAGCTCGCTAAATTGAAAACCCGAAAGGGTGGCTTAGGCAAAAAAGAGTGTCTCGGTAGGCCGAAAACCCGAAAGGGCGATCTAGGCAAAAGTTAGAGACATAAACAGAATAAATTTCCCGCTAAGTTGAAAACCCGTAAGGGCAGCTTAGGAAAATGTTAGGGACTTTCTTGGCAAGTAACTGTATCATGCAAGATCTGATCATGGAAGCAATAATCTTCTCGAATCCTCATCATACTTCGACGGAAGTCGCTGCTCAGGATTTCAAAAATTGTTAGAGGGGATAGTGGTCATTGATCTCAATGTATCTTTTCCATTATATATTACCATTTTCCAAACTTTGTAATCATCTATGGAGTCTCGTCGTTCACAGACTACCATTCTATTAATAAAGTTTGAGTTGTTACCCAATTCTTTGTGTTTCTTATTTTGTTTAGCTTGCAAAGACTCCATTTATTATTGATAATAACTTTCAAAGCAAAAAGATTAAAATAACAAAAGTGATTTTCAAAAAGAATTTACAACTTGTTTTTACTTTAAAATTTGTGACGCAAGAGAAAACAACAAAAATGGTGATCTCAGGGATGGACGAACTCAAGTTGTTTTAAGAGGTTTTTGTTCCCCTCAGGAAGCTTTACTCAGGATGATTCACCGTATTGGGTTCGAGACTCTGATATCCTCGGTCAAGTTTGGATTCATTTCTCCGCCTTGTCTGAGTTTTCATGAGGTGAAGATTCAATCCGCGATTTCTCTAGTGAAGTTTTTGTTCGGTCTAATAGAAGTTCTTTTTCCAGAGAAGTTGGTATCATAATCACTCTTGAAGAACGCAGGTATATGGATTCTCTAGTGAAGAACGTATTGTGGTTTTCCCTTTGAGAATATGGTGTTAACCTCCCCGATGAAGTGGGATTGAATTCCCTAGTGAATGTTTTGATGATGTGGTGTCCATCTGCTTTACTTGAGATTGGTTTTGCAATCCCCAATAGAAGTGTTACTCTTGAAAACATTTATTTCCTCGGTGAAGCCTGGAGAAGGATGTTCTATCCATGTATCTATATTATTCAGTCACTTTGTTTTGTTTACTTCCGGATTGTGTTTCTCCCCAGTAAAGCTGAAGCAGGAAGTAGGTTATGTTTCCTCAGTTGGCGCTTACTTTTTCTTAGAATGATCATATTGGATGTGATTTAGTCGAGTATTGTTTGTGCCCGAGATGGTTTTTTCTGGTTACTCCCAATGTTGTATATCTGTTTTGTCAGCATACGCACAATAACGCTCATACATTCATACATACATCATGCATAGCTAAAATTGGCAAATCATTACTCATTAACATTTGTTAATATTTCTGTTGACATATCACCCTATTTTGCAGAGTTACATTGTCCTCTCTTCAGTAGAGTGTTGGCCTTAAGTAGAAAGCGTATATTCTTTCAATTTCCCCACCGAGTTATCCCTCGTGGAAGATTTTATCTTTAGCCTTCCTGTACAGCTCCTTATTTGGATGGATTTTGTTTTCCCTCTTGAGTTCATTTCTCGAAGGTTGTGTTTTGGCTGACTGTTTTATTCCAGTTTATTTCTGGTTTGAATCTTTGGTTTCCCAGCAATATTATTTACTCTGGATCTCTGAAAGCTTCGAGTTTTGGTTTGTGCATTTATTTTGCACAAGAAGACTTTATCTCCTCAGCAGGAATATCGTGGTATTTCCCCAGGAAGCCATACTGTTCTCCCCATAAAGTCATTTCTTTTTACAATCCTCCATGACAACAAGTGACAAGTCTCTTTATTTGAGCAACTTGTACTTCCCCGTAAAAGGCGACGTTACTTTTTTTTGCTATCTTCTCTATAAGTGGATAATTTGTAGTTCATTGTCAAATTACTCTAGTGGATGGAAAGTCTTTCTATATCACAGAGGCAGTTCGTTGTGAAATCTTTGAAAGTGGAGGTCTCTTTATTTGAGACAACTTATATATTACCCTTTCCAGGCAAAGTTCCTCGGTTAAAGAATAAGTTGAGACCCGTTCAGGAAAAATGCCAGAATTTTGGAGAAACTTGTTATCTTTTTGCTACCCTCAGTGAACGTTGGTAGTTCATCGTCAGTGAACGGTGATGCTATGATATATTTTCTCTCAACCTTCAGTAAAAGTTGGTAGATCATCTTTAGTGAAAGTTGGTGCTTGTTATCTTTTTGCTACCCTCAGTGAACGTTGGTAGTTCATCATCAGTGAACGGTGATGCTATGATATATCTTCTCTATACCTTCAGTGAAAGTTGGTAGGTCACCTTCAGTGAAATTTGGTGCTTGTTATCATTTTGCTACCCTCAGTGAACGTTGGTAGTTCATCGTTAGTGAACGGCGATGCTCTGATATTTCTTTTCCTTCTACCTTCAGTGAAAGTTGGTAGTTCATCGTCAGTGAACATTGATGATTCTTTCTCTCTATCTTCAGTGAATGTTGGTAGCTCAGCGTCAGTGAACATCGGTGTTGTTATTTCTTTCCTCTTTCTACCTTCAGTGATCGTTGGTAGTTTCGCATTCAGTAAGAGTTGGTGTATCCTTTGATGATTTTACCATCCTCTATAAGTCGGGTCTTTTGATCCACCAGTTATTTATTTTCCTGGTTGGGTTGCTTTCTTGTTTCTTTATTATTGATACACCCAATGGTGTTTTGCGTCTCTTTGGTGTTGTCCATATGCATTCTTGCTCATAAGCATTGCATGGCATCTTAGGGCCAAAAATAGGATTTGTTTTATATTTAAGTATCTTCGATCGCGTTGACACGAAGATTTTTAACCTTCGTATCTCCAGATAGAAGAAACTTAAATAAGGGAAGCTGTTGTACCCCAATTTTTGCCCCTAATATCCCTTCATCATACCATGTTGATTCCATCACAACAAGATCACATTAGGATTCTTGGTTCCCCTCCCTATATTTAGCTTTGCTCTTTGAGGAATCACCAAGCACCTTGACTTGTGTTCTTTTGTGATCATGAATATTTTTGTCTTGATTTCTTCTTTTACTTAATAAAATGCAATGTTATTTTGTCTTGCTTGTTATCCATGTAGGTAAAGGCAATGAGATTTAACAAGTTGCCCCATGGGTTCATGAATTTATTTCCATGCCCTAGTCAATAAAGGTTGAGAAGTTCAAGCCTCACCATTGAAGTTGTTTTGGAGGAAATGGCATGGCAAGTTTATTTTGGTTCACCATATTTCAATATTATTAAGTTTGATCCAAAAAGTACAAGGGGTTGATTGAAAATATAGTCATGTTTGGACAAAAATTAGTTCCATTTGGTCACAAGTGTATATTTCTCTCAATTCTCAAGATATGGAAGTGGTTGTGGTTGCTATTAGTTCTCATTATCATCCTCAACAACTTATATTTACAAAGCATTTGTGTTGGTACAAGAAGTTTGTTCAAAATTGTCAAAGTTCCTCAAAGCATGTTTCTTGATCTAGGAGATAGGGTTTTGAACTTCAAAGAAGTATATCTTGCCCATCTTTTGGTATTTTTGAGTTATTCCGAAGACATCCTTATCTTCAATGGGTTATCAACAAATCACTTCAAAAGTTCCAAGGAGTTTTCATGTGGAAGAAACTTGATGAAGAAGAAAGATTACAAGTCCTCCAGATGAATCTCCAATTTTCCATGTGTGACTTCAAATGATCATAACTTGGTCAATTTTTATCACCTTGAGCCCATTATTTTCCACAATGATCTTGAGGATGTGAACTGTATTCTTTCTTTCATGTGCCAAGTTAAAAAATGGGTGGAAGTTTCCTTAAGGATACAAAAGATTATAGGTCATTTCATGATTTTTTGCCAACTTCAACAATTCATAACTCTCTCAATTTTTTGAGAATTTGAATGGTTCAAGTTTCAAAATGTCATTCAAGAGATCTATTTCATGCCATCTTTTTTGGTCAAGAGCAAATTCCAAGTGGAAGTCTATGTTTAGATGAAAGACATTATAAGTCATTTTTGAAGAAAAATTTGAAATATTTCTAAGTATGGAAAGTCAACATTTTTTCCAACTTTGACCCGTTACAACTTTCAGCTCAAGCATCCATTTGTCTCCATTATTTTCACATTTCAAATCTTGTAACCACATATTTCTAAAGCATCAAGAATCATGCCCTAAGACCCCTTGACCTGAGAATGCCATTGGTCAGAAGTTGGCACTTTGAAACTGGATTTTTCACCAAGTCAGAAGTTTGAAATCCTTGATTTGGCTTCTAAACACTTTGTTTATGCGCGTTTTTGCTTCTGAACGTGTTTAGTGAACTTCCAGAAGTGATTAGCATAGCAAAACACGCATTTTGGATGAGTTTTGATCAAATTAGAAGTCACACTTTTCTTGATTGCAACTTCACACGATTTCCCTCCAAACTTCATCATTTCGCACGCTTGGACATTCCATTTGATTCCCTATAAATAGAGGGTCATTCCCCATTCATTTCCTCAAGCTTGGATAGCCAGAATCACCCTTCCAAACTTGTTCCATAATTCAAAATTCAACAACTTCAAAATCCATATACAAGCCTTTTTCAATCCAATTTTTCCATCAATTCACCTTTCCTGATCTTCCCTGAAGCTAACCATATAATTACATTCAAGAATCGTGCCCTTTATTGCTCCATAGAAGTCCAGTTTCAGAGCTCTGCAACTCAACTTCAATAGGTAGATTCCTTCATCTATTCTTCAAAACTTTGATATCATTATGATGCTCTCATTGCTTTGGTTCCATTCGCAACACTTGTATTCTACTGGAAACACATTTTGACCATGAAATTTCAAATGCCTTTTCAAAACTTTGTTTCCAAATTGCTTGAGCTACAGTTTATATAAATTTGGCGCGAGGGTGTGGTTGTCTTCGTCTTGAAGAGACGAAGCAAATGGCATAGGTCTGACCTTCTGATTTTACAGTTTGAGAGACTTGCAATTCACGTTGGCTGGAGATTGAAGATGACCAACGTGTCATCTTCCAACCAATGATGGCGTGCCACTTGTTATTTTTGAATTCTGATTTAATAATTGATTCATTGATTTATTCACTAATGACCATGATATGCACAGCACGTCAGATCCCTTGGATCTGATTACTAATGCGTTTTGACTCTCATCCAATAGTCCACATATTTTTTACTTTTATTTTCTTTTCTGATTTTTATATTTAATTGTATTAAACTTCAAAAAATCATAAAAAATTCATTTTAAGTCCAAAAAATCTGAAAAAATTATGAAAAATATTTTTGATTATTCTCTTTTTGATTTTTATTTTTTCCCAATTTAATTTTGTGTTTTGGTATTTTTTTACAAATTTTCACTTTATTTAAATGGTCTTAAATGTTTAAAAATAATTTTATGCATTTTTAAATTCTGAAAAAATTATGGAATGATCTAATGATATTGTGACAAATATTGGTGACCTCACATTTTTTTATTTATTTCCGACTTTGGTATTTTTTATCATTTTTAGTTTATTTTACTCATTTCTTTTAATTTTAAAAATAGTTTCTGACTTTAAAAAATTACCAAAAAATTTATGAAATCATTTGAGTCCTTTTATGATTTTTCTATGGACTTACTTTTTATTTCTTGATCAATTTGAACATAGTTGATATTTTTCTCTTTTATTTTTATTTTAAAACATTTTTTAAACCTTTTTTTTTGTATATATTAAATGTAATATTATTTTGTGACTACTTTCTGGTTGATCTTGGGTTAAATTTTTAAACATGAACTTTATTAACATCATTGGATTCATGGTGTTGAGTCTAACTCCACAAAAATAGATGAATGATTTTAATAATAGTTTGATTAAATATAATTCAAAAGTTATTTATATTTTCTCCCCCATCCCACTTCATCTCATCCCCTTCTTATTGCACTAAGTGTTATTGGAGTATGATCTCTATATCATGTCTCAAAACAAATGGTGCATAGATTGCTATTGACCGGCCTAAAAATAGGTGCGACTTCTATATAAGTCCACTTACGATTGCTTAACATAGTGCTAAATTTTGTCCCGATTCGAATAAATGATCATTTGTGGCCCAAACTTATGTTTGCAAGCCCAAGTATGTTAATTTGATCTCTTTGATCCAATAACCATGAGATCCATTGTGTGGAGGCTTTGGTTCTACCAATCCTCTAATGGATCTACAACACCTTTGGTCAACGCGGATCACTTAAGCATCATTGATCATTAAATGGTACTCATGAGGATTCCAAATGGATGATATACTTGACAAAAAGAAAATGCAACTTGTTGTGTGGAGGCTTTGGTTCTACCAATCCTCTAACAAGTTCCAAATACAAGTTTCATGATGATCATTCAACTAACAACTAATCATTAATAATTGACTTTATCTTGTATTTTTATTATATTCCCTTTTATTTTTATGCGCTATTTACTTTTAGAATTTACATTCAATGCCATTTTTATCTTTGTTCATTTGAGCACTTACTTTCTTGTCATTTTTATTTTTCTCACTTAAGCTTTTCTTTTCTTTTCTTAAGATACTTAATAATCAATATGAACCATAAAATCCTTAATGAAGCTTGGACTATTTGGTTACTATCCTTGGCATTATGGAATATTGGACCTTTTTGGACTTAGGATTAGAAACCTTGGCCTATGTTGGGGACCTTGTGACCTTAATTGATATTTTGTCTGGAGATCTTGAGGTTTACCTCAAGACATTGGTGTGATACGGTGGGAGAACTGACTATGGTTTTGCGTTTATTTTCGCAAATGTTTCGGTTGAGCAAGAGTCGCCACCGACTTTTTATTTTATCCTAAGGAAAGGTTAAAAAGCACAGCAAAAACCTTTTGAGATGTTTTCTTGGGTTCGGGGAGTAGATTATAGAAAGGGAAGGTATTAGCATCCTTTCTATCCATGGTTATCCATGGGCTCTTAGTTACTTGCTTAGATCACTTGCCTTTTGTTTTCAATTGTTTGAAATGGTGCTCGTGTGCGTGGGTTTGAAAATGTTTTGAAAAGAAGCCAATGTGGTGGCAACCTTTGTAATGATCCATGTGGGGATGTATACAAAGATGTGTGTCTTTTGAAAAGGTTTTTTGAAAGTTGTTTTAAAAGTGTTGTGAGGTGTGTTTTAGAAAATAGGCAAGTGTTTTGTTTTTGCAAGTTTTGATTCAAGTAACTAAGAGTTTATCTACTCCTAAATTTCTCAAAGTTTATTGCTATGTTTTAACCCTTTTAATAAGTTTGTTCCACCATTGTATTTGGTGGACAATCTCATGTTAGAATGTGAAAGGGACGGGCGCGGGTCATCGTTTAGACCATAATTGCAATGGTGCTAAGTATCTTTGGGCTATTTTCTTTAAGGGACTTGATCATTTGTTTAGGCAACATTTTAAAAGCGTCATCGAGGGACTATGATCATTTGGTTTGCTTGTTTTGCCCAAAGAGACCTAACATACAATATGGCCTATTTATTTGAAGGCAACAAAGTGGAATACCCTAGGGGGTGCAAGTGTGATATGTGTTGTCCATTTTTCATGCTTTGATTATCTTGAAATTAGGTCAAGCTATTTTGTTCTTTTTATTTGCATACAAACCCTAATTCTAGCATGGTATATTTAGAAAGCGTTTAAAGTGCGAAATGTAAAATTCCTACACTATTACAACACAATATTGGAAGGGGGGTACAAATGTTCAAATGGGGGGATATTTAGACAAAGAAATTAAACCTAGCTATTACATCATTTTTGGAATATTTACAAATAATTGATTGCATAAATTAAATAGAAAATACAATAAAGATGTAAAAACGCACAAAGGTTTTTATGTATATGAAAAAAAGTATTATTTATGTCAAATAAATAAAAATAAAAAAAGGATTATTTTTTTGGAATATTTTCATATTTAGGGTAAAACCCTAATTTTCATTAAGTAATATATACATTATTTAATTTAATACAAGTATTTGTTTATTATATACAAAAATAAAATAAAACGAAATATATTTACAAAAAGTATTTTTTTTATGTCAAATATTAATAAAGTAAAAATATAGGTATTTTTGTATTTTAACCTAAATATACTAATAAATATATATATATATATATATATATATATATATATATATATATATATATATATATATATATATATATATATATATATATATATATATATATATATATATATATATATATATATATATATATTAATTTCTAGATATGTATTATATATATAAAAAAAATATTTAATATTTATAAAAAAATATATTTTACATAAAATGTTTTCAAAAAGAAAAATGAAATAAAAATCAGAAATAAGTATATTTGCACTATTTTTTTTAGTTTTCTAAATAATAGTATATATATATTATTTATACACAAATGTCTATATAAACAAATAAATACCTAAAAAATGCAAAAATGGTGTGAAAATAATTTTTTATATTTTTAATATCATGAGAAAAAATAAATAAGTCAATCCAAGAAGGAAAAAGTCAAAAAGTCAAAGAAATAAGCAAAATGGGCTCAGGGGGTGCAGAAGTAAGTGTATGGTGCAAAAAGAAAATGTGAAACAGGCTCAGCCCAAAGGACCTTCTTCAACCTCCAGCATGTTTGAAACAAGAACAAAGCGCGCGTTTTCCATTGTCAAGCATAGATCCTGATTCTTTGACTTTCATCAAAAACTTACAACAGCAAACTTGTAAAGCATCATGTCATGATTCTAAGCATGTAAAAAAATCAATCTAACTCTCAGAAATGAGAGAGAATTTCTTCTCCCCCAAATTCTGACCTAGTTTTTATGCCATGTTCAGACTCAAAATTCTTGCAGCACACATAATATAAATGAAATCTAATCATATGGGCATGTTCAGAGCTATGATTGTGACATGTTTTCTTCACAAACCTAAAGCTAACAATGCCTAATAAGAGAGATACGAGTTCATGAATTTACCTGTTCAGTTGAAGTTGTATCTGGCAATGGAGAAGCTTTCAGTGCAAGGTGATGATTGGTATAGCTTCCTTGAGGTCCAGGGATGCTATTCCAAGCTTTACTTTGTCTTGAAACTTCTTGAATCGTGCTAGAGAACTTCAACTGTAATCAAGTTGTGCAAGCTGAGATTGAAATGCATAGTGCTATGAACATGTAACTTGGCCTAATCAAAAGTGAGTTTTTGCCATATTGCAAAATTCGATTCTCCCTAACCATGAGGTTGTTTGAGAAGTTCTTGGACATTTTGGAAATATTGGAATGTGTACTACAATCCATCTTTGAAATGCAAATTGAAACTCCAAGTGGAATTGTATGGAAAATGTCCTTGAAGTTAGGTAGAAAACCATGCCAAAATAGGTAAAATTTTCACTAAGTTAAGAATGGTTTGGCACCCTTGTTCCAAAAATTATAACTTGAGATACAAGCCTCATTTGGGAAAACTTTGTGAATAAAAGTTGTATATTATGCAGCAAGCTACAACTTTCATGTTTTGACTTTTGTTTGAATCCAAATGAATCTTGGTGAGAAAGTGGGGCAAAGTTGGGAAAAAATTAGGGTTTTCCATAACTTAGAAAAATTCTAAGTTATGAAAAATTTCCATTTCAAACCCTAATTTGCATTTTTTGATTTCTTGGTGAACAAGTTTCATGATTTGGCATGTTTTGATGAAAAATGAATCTTGACCCTTGATTTTGACCAAAAAGTCAAAGTTTGACTTTTCAGTATACAGTCAAAATTGATCAATTGACTGGGAAATTCAACTGTCAATCTTGTGTACTTGGGATCTTTTGAACTTGTTGAGCATGTCAAGATAATTCCATGGGGTCCTTGAGTCCATATGTGAGCTTGGTTTTCCATTTGGCTAGATCAAACAGCCAAAAATTGCCTTGGTGCAGTCAAAACCCTAAAAATGACCATTTTGCCCTTTTGATGATCTGATCAAATTTCTTGTGGAATTGTGATCCAAAATTGATCAAATGGTCCATGTGAGTTCATAATGTTGATGTGGGTCAATTTTCATGAGATTTGACTGTCAATTGGCCACATTTGACTTTTTCCCCAATACAGTTGATTTCTAGGTCAACTGTCCAATTGACTGGGCAAAATTTGGAATCAAGACTTGAAACTTTGTATGGATAAACTTGGGAGTCCAACATGAAGCATGAAATTCATCTTAGGCTTTTTAGGTCAAAACATCTTTGTACAAACACAAACCCTAATTTGGGTCAACAGTGCAAGGAGAAGTCTTGAGCAGAGGAAACTCTAACTGGATCTTGAGCTCCAAGGGTTTTGTGATGAGAAAATGTTGAGGAAATGGAGGGCAAATTTTGGGGTACAACAATTGGGTTGTTTGTTTTGTGTGTAGGTTATTGTGATTACACTCTTTGTTTGTAATCTGGGATTCACCCGTATACAGCTGTTACTCTGCCCAATTTTTGTGAAGGCTTTATACACTTGAAGTTTGGTTCTTACAAGAGGTCTAGTATCTTTGCATGCTTGGTTTCAATCCAAAAAATGATAATTCTATGTTGGCTCATAATGTCAAGTATTGGCTTCTTATTGGTTAAATGGTTCTTATCCCTAGCTTTTACCTTATGCTTTAGGATAGTCTCTTCTTCTCCTCTCATCTTCTTTAATTTCAGAAATCTTCTTCCTCCTTTTTAAAACTCTTCTTTTTTTTTTAACTTGAACCACTTTCATAATAAACTTGGACTTTGGTCCATGCATTTTCAAAACATTTTCATAAATAAACCCTAATCAATCTAATAATACCTTGACTTTTTTGTGAGAAGACTAAAAGTCAATCAATCTCATTTCAAATCATTTTTTGCCACTTTGGCTTGTATCTTAAAACTTTTCTCAAAAGATTAGACTTTTGTCAATCCTTGTAGTGATGCAAACAACTATACTTCTACAATATGTAGTGAAGTGAGATATTTTCCACTTGGGTGTTGAGTGAGGCATTATTGATTTTAAAATCCAAGCCATATTATCTACTTTGAGATGATGCAAATTCTCCTTTCTCATGATTGTGGGTAGTAAGTATGTTTTTTCACACGGACAATAACGATGATGTCTTATCTCATAAAATTAACCAACATACTTGTGTTTTCAAATTTTTAAAGAGGAACTACGTGTACCCTGATCCCCTATTTCACGGAAGGTGGTACGTAGGCACTAAAGGTTCGAAACCGCGGCGGGTGCAAAAATCATAAAAAATATATTTCTTTCCTCACCTCCACCATCTATTTTTATGTAACATTTTTATAGCCAAAATATACATATTTTTTACAAAGAGGTTCCTGCGGAGTATCATAGATGTTTAAGGTGCTAATACCTTCCCTTTGCATAACCAACCCACTTACCTTGAATCTTTCCCCCCTCTTTTGGGTTATTCGCTCTTTTCTCATTCCTTTGGAAACAATAAAGCGATGTGGCGATTTTATTTTGATTTGTACAAGTCTAGTCAATCCAATGGCTTAGTCTTAATCATTTCTACCGCTACAAGGGTTTTCTTAAATATTTTCTCCTTTTCACCACCTTCACGCACTTTACTTTCGAATTAATATTTCCCAATTATATAATTTCTCAAGGCTTGTAATAGTTTAAATTAGGGTTTTCTTTACATTTCTCCCCATTCTTATGGTTTGTACTCCCCATTCCCAAGGCCTTGTAATAGCATAGAACATTTGATTTCCGCAATTTACTGATTTCCTTATTACTGTTAGTAATTAGGGTCTGTATGGAAAGATTAAAATCACTCATTAGAAAACCTAATCTCAAAGACAAAATACCTGAATTCAAAACACGTTTCACACACGCATCTATAGGGTAACCTCACTTTTTACCTCGGATTTAAACAGTCATGTCCCTCGAGCGTGGAATGCTTTAGCAAAGACCCTTAGTTAAAATATCGTAGTCCCTCGATGACCCTTCAATGTTGCCTTCGGTAAACGATCTTAGTCCCTTACGACCAATTGCTAAAGCATCCTACAATTTTCCTGCTATGACTGTACGATGACCCTCGCCTGTCCCTCACATCTAATGATATAGCTTCCTACTAACTAATGGTAGGATAGCACTATCTGAAGGAGGAGGAAATGAACAAATACTTTTGAGTAAGTAGATCGCTTGTAATCGCTTGCTCACAAACTAAAACAACTTTCACACCTCACACTTTCAAAACAACTACTTCTAAAGCACTTTATAAACACTATTGAGGACTGATACAAGGGTTATTATAAAGCAAATTACCTTACATTGGCATTTTCAAAACATCTTTTTCAAAACAACACTTCCTTCACAAATATTTTCAAGACAAACATTTTGCATACATTCTCAACGATACGAGAATCATTACAAAATTGCCGCACTTAGGAATTTTCAAAATATTTTCAAACATACACAAACACAAAGCATTTCAAAATTGAGGTAGCAATTAAGAGCCCGTAGATAACTACGGATGAAAAGGGTGCTAACACCTTCCCTTTTCATAACCTACCCCCTGAACTCAAAATAATTCTCAAAAGGTCTTTCCTGTTCTTTTCACCCTTTCCTTTATTGGATAAAAGAAAAGTCGGTGGCGACTCTTGCTATCCGCAACATTTGCGATAAAATGCAAACCCAAAAGTCAGCTCCCACACTGTATTACAAAACTGGCGACTCTACTGGGGAGATCACTAAAAGTGGGATTACCTTAAGAGCTATATCACCTTTATTTCTTTACATGTTTGCCTTGTATGCTTTATATTTTGGGATCTGGTTGGGTTTATTTCTTGTATAGATCCTATACCTGAATCTGGGGGCATTTTAGGTAAGTAGCAATAGATCGTGAAAATTGTACGGCCTAGACCGATATGGTTGAAATGATGGCTACATTAGTGCGACACATTGATTTGTGCGGATGTCCCTTGAGTAAGTCAAGGAGAATGTTGGGCTACCGCGTGGTGTCATAAAGCACTTACCGACCTTAGAACCTTAGTTGACACAACTTAGCCTTTAGAAAGTAGTGAGATAATTGGTGGTGCAGACTAAAGTTGGTTGATACTTGATACTGCCTTTATTGAGATTGGACTCTCGGGATATTTCGGTCGCAATTTAGATGCTTGTGCTGAAACAATGCCTGAGAGAAAGATCAGTGATATTGAGGCTCCTAGAACCCGGTTACTTCTTTTAGGATAGGTTGATCCAACTAAAACTTCAAGAGATTACTTACCTACAAACTCCATGAAAGATTAAACCTAAGGCCTTGTTTATTTTTTTTTGTGTATGATTAATTGTTCGAACATGACATCCTAACATCATACCATATCATTTTCACTAACCATTTTAAGGACCTAGGGATTTACCTTTGTTCTATTTTGTAGGTTATGGCCTCCACTCGCAGAAATACTATCCGGATCAGTTTTGTGAGGACACCTTCTTAACTTAAGGAGTCAATCTCAAGGGTTCCCGAAATTTCTCCATTCATAAAAAGGCATGGTCGACTATTGGATTTGGTTACTTCGGGTTTTGAAGAAGACATGATGAGTGTTCTATTCCAGTTCATTGACCCTGCACATCACTGCTTCACCTTTCCTGATTATCAGTTGGTACTCACAATGGAGGAGTTTTCTCAGTTATTGGGAGTACATGTTATTAATTAAATACCTTTCATCGGTTTAGAGAAAGATCCATAACCTGAAGAAATTGCAGCAGCCTTACATCTGAAGCGGTCCAAAATTGTATTAAATTGGGAAACAAGGAGTGGAGTCAAGGGTTTTCTAGCTAAATTTATGTTAGATAAGGCTCGACTGTTTTTGGATGCTATGAGTTTTCAAGCTTTCAAAGAAATATTGGCTTTGTTGATATATGGTTTGGTGTTATTCCCTAATCCAGACAAACTCATTGATGTGAACGCCATCAAAATATTTCTTTCTCATAACCCTGTGCCTACCTTGCTCGGAGACATTTTGCATTCTCTTCACACTTGTACTATGAGGAAGTGAGGGACTCTTATGTGTTGCATATTGTTGCTATCTAGGTGGTTTATTTCTCACCTTCCCTGATCAGTATTGGAGAATGAACGCGGTTTGAGGTGGTCTCAAAGGATGATGTCGCTCTCTCATTCAGATATCTATTGGTGTTCCCGATCTCTGGAAGATGTTACTATCATTGACCGTTGTGAGGAATTCCCATATATTCCACTCCTGGGCATTAGGGGAGGTATTACTTATAACCCTTCTCTGGCTCTACGACAATTTGGTTATGCTCGAAGAGATGGTCCTCATGACGCACTTATCCAGGGTATTATTTTCAACTACGAAAATGATCCCCAAAGTTATCATTAAAGGTTTCTACGTGCTTGGACATGGTAAATAAGGTTGATAGAAAAACTTTAGGACAAAAGAATTATATCCCTTTGGAGCCTTACCTCAAATGGGAACGTGCTCGCGCTTAAAGCCTCATGATGCCATATCTCGTTGTCTTACTAGTAATTATTGAGCCTGTTACTGAGGGGGATATTCCTTATACCATCCTCCATCTAGACATGCCTATTGACCTTGAAGAATTGCAGAAGTCTTAGATTCAACTCAAGGAAGAACGGGACACCTTTGAAGTTCAATTCTATGAAAGTGAAAAGAAAGTGTTGGAGCTCATCAAGCAACTTCACGAGGAGCAAAGCCTTAATGCGTACATCGACACAAAAAGGAAGCGTTCGTGGGAGACTTGAGTATTAGGTTTTATGAGTTTATATTGTTGTCTCCTTGAGACCCTTTTTCTTTTCGTTGTAAGCCTAAGAGGAAATTGTAATTTTTAAACTTATTAATGCAACCTTTGTTTCCGTTTCCTTTTGGCTAGAAAATTTAAATCTTCTAAGGTCCTTGAAAACTTTGCATCCACATATCATGCATCATTTCATAAGCAGGTTTTCCAATACAGGTTTCCTCATCTATTTATTGTTTATTTCAGTATAAGATGGCCCTCGAACAAACTATCAAGGATCTCCAAACTCAGAACTCACAATTTCAAGAGACTCTTCTGAATCTGGCCAAAGGGAAACAAGATATAGTGGCTCTCCTCACCACGAAAAATAAGACTAAGAAGCAATTTGTTATCCTCAACATATGGAGAAGATTTAAAGGTCCTGCTCAACCAGTTCGAGTGAATGATGTTTCCTCTGAGGAAGATGATAACCAAGAGGAGGATGGCAGAAGTGTCAGGGGTAAAGATAGAAATAATCAGGTTTTTGAGGATGAAGACTACTCCGACAAACTGTATCCTCCTGGAGGTGATAAATATAAGCAGTTGGAAGATCGACTCAAAGCTGTGGAAATCCAGAAAGTGTCTGGATTGGATTTTGGAGAGCTAGGTCTGATCCTGGGGGTGGTCATCCCTCATAAGTTCAATGTCCCCGTATTTGCTAAATAAGATGGGGTCTCTTGTCCCAAACTCCATCTGAGGTCGTATGTTCAAAAAATTAAACCTCATACTGCTGACCGAAAATTGTGGGTTCATTTCTTTTAAGAGAGTTTGGATGGAACTCAACCTGAATGGTTCTATCAACTTGAAGGAACCAACATTCACACATGGGAAGACTTGGTTGCTTCTTTTTACAAGCAGTATCAATATAATGTTAACCTGGCGCCGACTCATGTGCAGTTGCAAAACATGTCCATGGGCTCGAATGAAAGGTTCAAAGAGTATACCCAAAAATGGAGGGACTTAACTGGAAGGGTGAAACCTCCTTTGAATGACCGGGAATTGGTGGATATGTTCATGGGAACTCTTACGGGTCCATTCTTTAATCTACTGATTGGGAGTTCTTCATCTGGCTTTACTAAGCTAATTCTGACTGGCAAACAAGTTGAAAGTGGTATCAAGAGCGGGAAGATTATGATGGCTACATCTTCTAATACTATGAAGAAGCCATTCAGTGGTAAGAAAGAAAACAACATTGTCTATGGCCAAAAAGGTCGTAGTTAAAATGATCACCATCATTTTGTGGGAGCGGTATTAATCTCTAATCTGACGCTTGTTCAACAACAACAACAGGGCAACTAGCATAGGCCAGATGCTCTGAGGAGGAAGTTCACCAGGATTAGTATACCATTGGCTCAAGCATTGCAACATTTGTTAAAGGCTGACCTCATAACACTCCAGGATCCTCCTCCTAATACCAACACATCCTCTCCAAAGTACAATCCAAATGCGAGGTGTGTCTATCATTCGAATAGTCCTGGGCACGACACCAACAATTGTTAGGACCTAAAAAACAAAATTCAAGACATGATTGATAATAAGGAATTGAGTTCGACCCTCCTAAGACTCTGAATATGACTACTGCTCTTATGCTGAAGCATCACAAAGGCATAAGTGCTATTGAAGATATTTTGTATGTTACGTTCATAAGTGATGTGGTTAATCCTCTCTCAACAGTCAAGAAGAATTTGCTACAAGTCGGTTTATTTCTGAGTTATGTTTAAATAATGTTATTGTTGTGCAATTCAAACTAATGACTGCGGGTTACTGAAGGAAGGTATTCAGCGCCTGATGGATGAACATGTAATTTTGATTGAGAAAGTTTCGTATGCTGAGAATTTGTGCCAAGAATCATCTGTCATATCTGATACTCCTTTCAATATCACTTCCAAGAGTCCTGTAAGGATTACTGCCAATCCAAAAGTTGCTCCCTTGATCATTATAACACCTGGGCCCATCCCATATTCCTCGGAGAAGACTATTCCATGGAATTATGGATATGACGTCTATTACCATGGTGTTAAACAAGAGTTATCTGTTGAAGATGATGAAGAGCTTAATTCTAACATTGACAATATTGCGGGGACCAGCAAAATTATTAGAAGTGGAAGTATTTTCTCTCCGAAAATCTCTCCACCTGTTCAAGTTACAGTTACCAAGACAACTGTTGAGGCTCGGGGTAAAGGGACAATGATAGAGCCTTCCCGAACAGAGGCATCAAAAGAAGCTACAGTCATGGATACCTCTGGACAAGAAATGGAAGAGGTTTTGAAGATCATTCGTAGAAGCGATTACAAAATTGTTGAACATCTAGGGCATACCCCATCCAAAATCTCCATGATATCATTACTGTTGTGTTTTGAAGCCCATGCGCAAGCTTTAATGAAATTTTTGAAGACTGCTCATGTACCACAAGAGAGTTTTTCCAATTAATTTAGAAGTTATGTTGCTAGCTTAACGACAGAGAATGGATTAGGTTTATCCGATGATGACCTGACTCCGGAGGGCAGAAATCATCATAGTGCCCTTTATGTCTCCATTGAATGCAGGGGCACTACATTGGCTCATGTGTTAGTTGATATTGGCTCTTCTCTTAATGTTCTACCAAAGGGCGCTCTTGACAGACTGGATTGTAAAGGGGTTGTGATGAAACATAGCGACATCATAGTTTGAGCCTTTAACGGATAAAAAATAATGGTACATGGAGAAGTGGACCTCTCAATCAAAGTGGGTTCATAAATCTTTGAATCCACCTTCTATGTAATGGACATTTGGCCAGCTTATTCTTGTATACTAGGATACCCCTGGATCCATGGGGCAGGCATTGTTACCTCCACCTTGCACCATAAATTAAAGTATCATGTGAAAGGGAAGATTGTTTCTGTCTGCGGAGAAGAGGAGTACATGGTCACCCATATGAATTCATTATGATACATGGAGATGGACGGAGAATTCATCGAGACTCCCTATCAAGATTTTGAAGTGATTTTCCCTACTATTATTGAAGATGTTTCTTCCATTCCAAAGACTACCAGGGTTCCGCACAAGATGGCTTCCTTGAAAGATGCCAAAGCTACTATAGAAGAAGGTGGTTGTACAATTTGGGGTCAGCTTCCTGATATCCCTTACAAATCTGACAAGTTTGGTTTGGGCTTTACTGCAGAGGGTCAAAAGGTTGCTCGTCGCGCTCGAGCTGGAAGACCTCTGGTCCATATCAGTAATAACGAAATCAACGCTTTAGAGGATGCGGACAGTTATTGTGACTTCGGCAGTTGGATCTTTCCTACCAGGGGCAACAAACTCAACAATTGGAAGGCAGAAGACATTATCTCTATCTCCTTTAGCCAAGAGTAATATCTATTTCTGTTTATCACTTTAAGAATTTTGGTTATGTAATTTCTTTTAAAACAATGACTTTAAACCTTGTGTCTTGCCCGGGGCACAATAGCCCATTTGTTAAGTGTTGCATTTCATATGTCATATTTTCATTTAATAAAAACATTGAACATTTTGCATTCAAATTTTGCACTCTCTGTCTTTCTTTTAATTTATTGCACTTTCAAATAGCTATAGTGTTCTTACACACACTCACACACTACATTGCAGATCCTCATCCACTCAGGATCTCGTTGATAACAATTCTGCTATTGCCGCTTATGACTTTGAAAATACGATCTACCAAGGTGAGGAATATTTTGAAATACCTGGAGAACTTTCCAGAATCTTAATACAGGAAAAAAAGGATATCCAACCACATGAAGAGCCGATCGAAGCCATAAACTTGGGTTCTGAGACAGACAGAAAAGAGGTCAAGATTGACGCTAACTTAGAGGGTAGTGTCAAGAACAGATCGGTTCAGATATTGCACGAGTATGTTGAGGTATTTTCTTGGTCATATTAAGACATGCCAGGGCTCAATACTGATATTGTAGTTCACTGTCTGCCAATGAAAGAGGGTTGTTCTCCAATTAAGCAAAAGGTTTGTCGCATGCGTCCCGAGATGTCATAGAAAATCAAGGCCGGGGTTATAAAACAATTCAATGCAAGGTTCTTAGCAGTGACGTCGTATCCTCAATGGGTTTCTAATGTTGTTCTGGTACCAAAGAAAGATGACAAGGTACGTATGTGTGTAGATTACAGGGATCTGAAATTGGCAAGCCCCAAAGATGACTTCCAACTTCCACATATTGATGTTCTGGTCGACAACACTGCTCAGCATAAGGTATTCTCTTTCATGGATGATTTCTCAGGGTATAATCATATCAAGATGGAAGACAAAGACATGGAGAAAACTACCTTTGTCACACAGTGGGGAACTTTCTGTTACAAGTTCATGCCTTTTGGGTTGAAGAACATGGGGAAACTTATCAACGTGCCATGGTAGATTTATTCCACGACATGATTCATCATGAGATAGAAGAATACATCGACGACATGATAGCAAGGTCACAGACTGAAGAAGAACATCTTGTTCATCTACGCAAGTTATTTGAAAGGTTGAAGAATTATAAACTGAGGTTAAACCCGAACAAGTGCACCTTTGGGGTGAGATCCGGTAAACTCCTAGATTTTATCGTCAGTGGTAAAGGTATTGAAGTTGATCCCTCAAAAGTTAAAGTTATTAAAGAAATTCCATCTCCCAGTACTGAGAAGGAGGTAAGAGGTTTCTTAGGTCTACTAAATTAAATTGCCCGATTCATTTCTCATCTGACTGCTACTTGTGAACCAATCTTCAAACTGTTGAAGAAAGATCAAGTAGTAAAGTGGAACGACGATTGTTAACTAACCTTTGATAAAATCAAGGAGTAATTACAAGAACCTTTGATTCTGATGCCACCAGTTGAAGGAAGACCTTTAATCATGTATCTAACAATGCTAGAGAACTCAATAGGGTGTGTACTGGGGCAGCATGACGAGTCTGGTCGAAAAGAGCCTGCAATATACTACCTCAGCAAAAAGTTTACCGACTGTGACACCCGATACTCACTGCTTGAGAAAACTTACTGCGCTTTGGCATAGGCTGCTCACCGACTGAGACAGTATATGTTGACTCATACTACTCTATTAATCTCTAAAATGGATCCCATCAAGTATATATTCAAGAAGCCATCTCTCTCCAGAAGAATATCCCGATGGCAAATTGTATTAACAGAATACGACATTCAGTACACCACTCAAAAGACAATCAAAGGAAATGTACTGGCAGATCATTTGGAACATCAAGCTGTAGATGACTATCAATTTATGAACTTCGAATTCCTGAATGAGAACATCATGCTAATTACAGGTTGTGAAGAACCTGGACCGTATGAAGGACCTGAGCTAGGATCTCAATGGACTATGGTTTTCGATGGAGCTTCTAATGCACTTGACAACAAAATTGGTGTTGTAATTATCTCTCCTCAAGGTTGCAATACACTCTTCACTGCCAGACTTTGCTTTGATTGCACCAATAATATGGCTGAATATGAAGCGTGTATCCTGGGAATTAAAGTGGCTATTAACCTGAGAATCAAATTCCTGAGCGTATATGAGGACTCAGCCTTGGTAATCAGTCAGGTTAAAGGAGAATGGGATATGAAGCATCTGAATCTTATCCCTTACTGAGAACATGTTCTGACCTTGATTTCGTACTTCGAAGAGATTACTTTTGAGCATATCCCAAGAGAAGAGAATCAGTTAGCAGACGCATTAGCTACCATGTCATCCATGTTCAAGATCAGATGGGACAATGAGGCTCCCATAATTACCATTGAAATATTCAATGAACCAACAAATTGCTACAAAATTGATACTGATGGAGTAGAAGAAAAACCTTAGTTTCATGAAGTGAAAAGGTACCTTGAAGATCAAGAATACCCTGAAGGGGCATCAATCAATAACAAGAAATTCCTGCGGAAGTTCTCGGCTAAGTTCTTCTTGAGCAATGGAATTTTGTACAAGCATAATCATGATTCAACTCTGCTTCATTGTGTGGACAAGAAGGAAGCAGAGAAAATTATGGAAGATATACATGAAGGCATCTTAGGTACTCACTCCAGTGGGCATGCTATGGCTAAAAATATTCTTAGAGCGGGTTACTATTGGTCAACTATGGAAACAATTGTCACCACTGTTGTACCCTAATTTTTGCCCCTAAGATTCCTCTATCATATCATATCAACTCGATCATAACAAGATCACATTAGGGTTGGTTCTTCCTCTTTTTCCTATCTTTAAGTTTGCTCTTGAGGAATCTCCAAGCACTTTGGTTGTGTATTTTGTATATGTGTTGTTGACTAACTTCTAATCAAAATACAAAAAATATTTGTCTTTGTCTTTGTATATTTTTGTTTTGTAGGTACCAAGTCGAAGCATCTGACAAATAAGGATTTCTGATATTATTTTCCTAAAATCTCTATTTGCAAAGAAAAAGAATTAAAAATTTTCATTTTTTTCACTGATGCAATCGATTGCTCTTAGAGTGCAATCGATTGCACATAGTGCATTTTGCGCCATTTTTGAAAAAATACACTGTGCAAATCGATTTGCACTATAGTGCAATCGATTGCACAACGTGAAAATTTAAAAAAAAAAATCAGCATTTTAAACTTGTCAAATTTTGGCTCCAATTTTCCTTCACTTTTGAAAGATGTATCATTAATTCAAATTTTAGTGCCAATCTTTCATTTTTAAAAAGAATTATCATTAATTAAAATTTTGGCTCTAATATTTGAAAGAATTATCATTAATTCAAATTTTGGCTCTAATTTTTGAAAGAATTATCATTAATTCAAATTTTGGCTCCAAGAATCAATTACCAAATTACCACTAATCCCAATCCTAAAACTCTATAAATAGAGCTCTCATTTCATTCAAATTTCAAGCTTTTGATAGCCAAATCCACCTTGCTAAAAAATATCTCAATTCTCTCCATCTACCAAATTCACTCAAAGCTCCATTTTCAAAAAGTTAGTAAGCTTTGCATTGAAGCTTACTAATCTTTGAGCTAAACCTTCATTCAAACACTTTTTCTCCATCAATTCTCTATATCCAAGCTTGGTCAATTGATTATTGTGGTTGAATTGAAGCAAATTCTTGAAGTTGTTTTGATAATTCTCTAGATCTACCTTTGGTAAGTTGGATAATTCATCTTTCACAATGTGATCTCTTGGTGATCTTTGGGATTGATTCTTTGAGCATTATTTTGTGATTTCAATGGTGTTATTTTCTCATAATTTGATGGAATTTTCGTGCTCAAGTGAATCCATGATCATAAGGTGTTTGATGGAAAGTTTGAACAAGAAATTGCCCTTTTAAAATGTTGTTTTTTGCTATTGTTACTGTGTGCAATCAATTTGCACTAAGTGTAAATCGATTGCACAGAAGCAATTTCATGCGAATTTTTGAAAACTGTACTGTGTAAATCGATTTACATAGTAGTGTAGATTGATTTACACCAGGACATAATGCATTTTTTTCCTTGTTTTGGGGTAGCTTTGATCCAAAATGCTTTTTCTACTCACTCCTTTTGATTGTTGGTTTGGATTGCAATTTTAAATGTCCAATTTGTCTTTAAACTCAATGGAATTTGTGATGTAGATGAAGTTGGATAAATGTTCATCAATTCAAATCTACCTAAGAGTGGATTATTTAATTCATTTTTGGTGCTTTGGATTAATGATATGTTTAGTGCTTTAATCCATCTAGAGGAGTGGTTGAATTTAAAGATGAAAGAATTTTGAAATGGTGATCCAAATTAGCTTATCATTTCCCTCCCTCTGCATCTTATCCCTTTCTTTTTTAATTGTGCTACATGTTAAGGGATGTTGATCTCTATATCATTTATCCAAACATGAAGTACATAGATTGCTATTGACCGGCCTCAAAATAGGTGTGACTTCTACATAAGTCCACTTACGATTGCTTAACATAGCGCTAAATTTTGTCCAGACTCGAATAAATGATCATTCATGGCCCAAACTTATGATTGCAAGCCCAAGTATGTTAATTTGATCTCTTTGATCCAATAACATTGAGATTCATTGTGTGGAGGCTTTGGTTCTACGAATCCTCTAATGGATCTACAACACCTTTGGTCAACGCGGATCACTTAAACATCGTTGATCATTACATGTTGCCTTGTGAGAATTCCAAAATGGATGATATACTTGACAAAAAGAAAATGCAACTTGTTGTGTGGAGGCTTTGGTTCTACCAATCCTCTAATGAATTCCAAATGCAAGTTTCAAGATGGTCATCCAACTAACCACTAATTACTAACAATTAACTTTACTTTACGCTTTTATTTTCATGCTTTATGTACCATTTACTTTTAGCATTTTACATTTCATGCTATTTTCATCTTTGCTCACTTGAGCATTTACTTTTATGCCATTTTTATTTTGCTCACTTGAGCTTTTATTTCTTTTTAAAGACACCTAATAATCAACATGAACCATAAAAAATCATTAATGATACTTGGACTACATGGTTACTATCCTTTGCATTATGGAGTGATGGACTTCTTGGACTTAGGATTAGAGACCTTGGCCTATCTTGGAGACTTTGTGACTTTATTTGATATTTTGTCTGGAGTTCTTGAGATTTACCTCAAGACATTGGGTTGTTTGTTTTGTGTGCAGGTTATTGAGATTACGATCTTTGTTTGTAATCTGGAATTCACCCGTATACAGCCGTTAGTCTGCCCAATTTTTGCGAAGAGTTGATACACTTAAAGCATGGTTCTCTCAAGAGGTCTAGTATCTTTATTTCCTTGGTTTCAATCCGAAGAATGAGAATTCTATATTGACTCATAATGTCAAGTATTGGCTTCTTGTTGGTTAGATTTTTCTTATCCCTAGCTTTTACCTTATGCTTTAGGATAGCCTCTTCTTCTCCTCCCATCTTCTTTAATTTCAAAAATCTTCTCCCTCCTTTTAAAAAAAAAATCTTCTTGTTTTGAAACTTGAAACATTTTCATAATAAACTTGGACTTAGGTCTATGCATCTTCAAAACATTTTCATAAATAAATTTCAATCAATTTAATAATACCTTGACCCTTTTTTGTGAGAAGACTAAAAGCCAATCAATCTCATTTCAAACCATTTTGCCACTTTGGCTTTTATCTTTAAACTTTTCTCAAAAGATTAGACTCTTGTCAATCCTTGTAGTGATGCAAACAACTATACTTCTACAATATGTAGTGAAGTGAGATATTTTCCACTTGGGTGTTGAGTGAGGCATTGTTGATTTTAAAATCCAAGCCATATCCTCCACTTTGAGATGATGCAAATTCTCCTTTCTCATGATTGTGGGTAGTAAGTATGTTTTTCACACGGAAAATTGCGATGATGTCTCATCTCATAAAATCAACCAACACACTTGTGTTTCAAATTTTTAAAAGAGGAACTACGTGTACCCTGATCCCCTATTGCACGAAAGGTGGTACGTAGGCACTAAAGGTTCGCAACCGCGGCAGGTGCAAAAATCATAAAAAAATATTTCTCTTCTCGCCTCCATCATCCATTTTTTTATATAACACATTTTTATAGCCAAATATATAGATTTTTCAAAGAGGTTCCTCGGAGTACTGTGGATGTTTAGGGTGCTAATACCTTCCCTTTGCATAACCAACCCCCTTACCTTGAATCTTTCCCCCTCTTTTTGGGTTATTCGCTATTTTCCCATTCCTTTGGAAACAATAAAGTGCGGTGGCGATTTTTATTTTGATTTGTATAAAGTCTAGTCAATACAATGGCTTAGTCTTGCACATTTCTACCGCTACAACCACCACTAGAGAACTTGTCATAAGTGTCAGATTTATGATGATAAAGTTCATGTGCCTTCAGTTCCTCTGAATGTTTTAACTGTTCCATGGACATTCGCAATGTGGGGCATTGATATGATTAGAGAAATCAAGCCTAGTGCTTCTAACGGACATCGCTTCATTCTCTTCGCCATTGACTACTTCATAAAATAGGTTAAAGCAGTCTCGTTCCCCTATGTTAATAAGAATGTGGTTGCTTCGTTAATTAAGCATAACCTCATCTATCGGTATGGAATCCCCGAGACAATTATCACAGAAAATGGTACCAACCTCAACAATAATATGATCACTGAACTCTGCATGCAGTTCAAGATCAAGCACCACAACACTTCTCTGTATCGACCAAAGATGAATGGCATTATGGAAGCCGCCAATAAGAATATTAATAAGATCATATAGAAGATGGTTGTGACTTACAAAGACTGGAATGAGATGTTACTATTTGCTCCTCATGGCTATCGCACTTCAGCGCGAACATCAATTGGGGAAACCCCGTTCTCTTTGGTCTATGGTATGTGTGATACGGTGGGAAGAACTGACTGTTTTTGGAATGCTGGTTTGCGTTTTGCGTTTATGTTCGCAAAATGTCGCGGTAAGCAAGAGTCGCCACCGACTTTTATTTTATCCAACAAGGAAAGGAAAAAAGCACAGAAAAATTCCTTTTTCGAGATATTTCTCGGGTTCGGGGGGTAGATTATAGAAAGGGAAGGTGTTAGCACCCTTTCTATCCGTGGTTATCCACGGGCTCTTAGGTACTTGCTCAATTGTTTTCAAAATTGTTTTCTTTGTGCTTGTGGGTTTTGAAAAAGTTTTTGTTTTAAAACTTCGATTTAACTCTTGCTTCTGTCCTCAAGAGTGTAATGAAGTGTTTTTGAAAACTTTGTTTGAAAAGGAGTGTAAGTGTGAAAAAGGTTTTGTTTTTAAATGAGCAAGTATCTAAGAGTTAATCTACGTACTCAAAAAATAAATCGTTCTATGCTAATTTCCTTTAGACAGTGCTATCCCACTATTAATGAGTAGGTAGCACCGTCGCTGGAGTTTGAGGGTCAATTTGAATGAGGGACATACGGTCACTAAAGCAATGTTAGAACGCCTTAGTAGTAACCCTAATGTCTTAGATCATTTGTTTTGAAGCAACAATATCCGAGGAAACCATTTCGAGGCGACTATGATCTTTGGACAAGAGGACGACCTCTAAAGTGACCTATACTTAATGACCGCGTACGAAGGCAACCAAGTGAGGTGTACCCTAAGAGTGCGCATGTGCGGGTGTGTCATTTTCCGTTATTTTATCTTTGTACATGTTAAGGGTGATCTAAATTGATTTTAGGTTAAAACATTCAGTCTTGTCATGCCATCCTATTATCAAACATCTAGCAGTTATATCTTGCGGAAATAAAATGCGGAATTTAAATTACAAGGCATCGGGTATTTACATCGCCAAAGACAACCCCTTTAAAAATAAATAAAGCGATAAAAATAAATAAAAGTCCTATTTACTATTACAATCTGGGAGCAAGTATATTAATATGATAAAAATAAATAAATCGCGTGCGAGAAATTAAATCGAGCGCAAATTAGGGTTTTGACCCTTTAAAGGAGACATGTCTTTTTTGGTTTTTATTTTAAGAAAGGAATTAATCTAAATTAACTACTAAATTAATAAAATAATTAATTAAATGAAAAAAAATATTTTTGGGTTTTTGTTATTTTAAGAAATAAAAATAAAATAATTAAGTAAGCAATTAAAACATAATTAAATCTAATTTAATTTTAATTATTTACAAAAAAATAGGTTAAATTTATTCTAAGTAAAAAAACTAAATTAATTTAATTAGTGTTTATTAATAGAATAAAAATTTGATTGAATAAAATATTTTTTGTTAGTTTATTTTATAAAAGACTGAATTTTAATTGGTTAGTAATTGAAATAAAAATAATTAAATCAATAAATAAATAAACAAAAAGAAATATGAAAGAGGAGTATGAGCCTTCTTTTATGGTGTAGATAGAAATTGGGAGGCCCAATATGTGCTGGCCTTTGTTGACTTTTGGGATTCCATGCGCGCACTTGGACCTTGCCTATGGTGGACCCTCAGCCTTGGGCACTCAGATTTGGCCTTTGGTCATCTGGCCATTGGATGCTTGATGGTGTATGGTATGCCGCGTGCTTGAATATGCACGTGATTATCTGAAAAGCAAAATTATCAAAGAAGGTGGGGGACCTAGGATTCGAACCCATGTCTTGATGGATATTGGACGCTTGCCTTGCCACTATGCTGAACTGATTTGTTTGTTAATAAATTACATAATAATAATAATATAACAAAAAAAGAAATTATTGGTCAGAACAAATAAAACGCGCGCGCGGTTTGAACGCACCAATGGGCAGGGGACACCTCATCGTCCCTGTCCTGAAATCTGTAAAAGATTACTTGCGAATTTGAATCCGCAACTAAAAACGCAGGCCTGTCCTAAAATCTTTCCTAGGTCAAATAAATCAATTCCAAGGACATGGTTGGGTTCGTCTTGGATTCCTGATTTTACCTGAAATAGAAAACCCCAAAAACAAACGAAGAACCCTAGCTATGGTGGTTCTTCGTTCAGGCCAGATAAAAGCAATTGGATAATACCAAACGCTTGCAAATGTTATGTAGATTCAAAATATGGTATTGATTCATGAAAAAAATGCTTAAATTCTGAGTTGCGAAATCAAGAACAGAGGTATATCTCGTGGTACTTACAGCGTGTTATGGGATGTGAAGAAGCTTTCTTTTGGTCCAGGTAGATTGAGTGAACACCCAGGAAGAGATTGGGACTAGTCTTAGCCCTTGAAAACGCCTCTAAGCACGATTTCGATTTCAAGCTTTTTGTCACTTTTTCCCAACTTTGTTTTGCCTCTTTCTGCAGCCTCCAACCCTTATTTCGATTGCTTTGGCTTCCTTATGTACTATAGAGTGTATTAGGGTAAGAATTATGGATTCAATCTTCCCATATCAATGCCTTGGGATTTGATTTGATCTCCTCTTTACAACTTGCCAAATTTGCAAAATCTCAATATTTTTGCACATGAATTGGTGAGATTCGAGTTTGATTATGATAATGATGATAATCAAAACCTGAAACAGCCAAAAAAAGCTTATGTAATCAAAGTTTTGGATTTTATATGATTTTATTTGATTAAAAATGAATAAATTCAATAAAAAATCAAATAAAATAATAACAATGAAATATGAGCTCATGGATGAAGCTAGGACACGTGGACAATGATGCAAGCTCAAATCAAGTGGAAAAGAATGGGCCCATTTGACAAAATTTGAAGTTTTGGGGATAGTTCACTTTTGGCAATTTTGCAAAAATGTCCAACTTCAACAATGCATAACTTCTTCAATTTTGAACTTTTGGAAGTGTTCTTGGACTTTTTAGAAATCTTGAGATCTCCTCTAACCAACCCTTTTGGTATAATCTCATTTTGATGTTCCATGCTCAAGTTATAAGCTTTGGCAAAAAAGGTGTTTTTGTTGACTTTCAAAAATGACCTATAATGTCCAAATTTATAACTTCTTGTGAGTGCATTTTTTTATCTTGGGCTATGAATATGGATTGTAGGAAATTTCCTCCTCTTCAAAATGAGCTTTGTATGGGTCATTTCTCATAATGTATGAGAAAGTTATGCTTGGTCAAAGTTGAGTTGACTTTTCCTACAAAACCCTAATTTAGCAACCTTTGAATCTTGATGAATTGTGAGCAATCCTTGATGAATAATGATCAACCATTGATCAAATGATGAAATATCCTTAAAAATTAGAATGTTGACAAAAAATCTTGAATTTTGACTTTTTATAGGTCACAGTTGACTTTTGCCCTAGCACAGTCGATTTTTGGACCCTTTGAGCATTTGACCGAGCAAACTTCCTTTGCAAGGCTTGAAATTTGACATGGATGATCTTGAGAACATATTAGGACATTGGGGAGCACATGAGTTCATTTGGATTCAAAGATCTTGATGCAACACAAAACCCTAATTTGGGGTTGACTGCCTTAGGAGATAGCTTGTCTGACCAACTCTTGAGCAACCTTGAGCCACTTGGAGATTTTTCTTGCAATGTTTTGAGGGGTATGAGAGGGAAAATTTTGGGGTACAATAGCTTCCCTTGTTCAATCTTCTTAAACCTGAGGATGTAGATTGGCTTTCGTGCCTTTCGTGATTCGAAGGTGGAAGAGAATTGAACACTAGAGTGCCCAGAAATTTGCACTCGCATGAAGTGGTATCAGCCTTGTGATGTAGGGAATGGGCTTACAAATGCCATTTGAAGATTGCTGGCGGGAGGATGGGCTTAAAGATGCCATCTGCATGAGTGTCGATCGCATAAGAGATTCCTTAGCGAGAACTTGCATACCTGTTGTTGTGGAAGATTCCGCTGGGGAAGCCTGATCTTTGTTGAGATTTAGGAACTTGCATGTACTTTAGTTGAGAGAACATCTCTGCTGAGTTTTAAGAACTTGTCCATAATTCAACTGGGGGAAACCTGTCGAGATTAAAAAAAACCTTATTCTGTAATTCAACCGAGACTAATTCAGTTGAGATTTAAGAACCGGCCAGTACTTCGACTAAGGAGAATTGCCGAGATTTAGAACCTTATCTGTAATTCAACCGAGACTAATTCAGTTGAGATTTAAGAACCGGTCAGTACTTTGACTGAGGGAAACATCTTCATCGAGATCTAGGACTGTTTGTACTTCAATGGAGGATAATTCTATTGAGATTTAAGAACTTGTCCACACTTCGACAGAGGAAAATTGTCGAGATTTAGAACCTTATCTGTAATTCAACCGAGACTAATTCAGTTGAGATTAAAGAACCGGTCAGTACTTAGACTGAGGGAAACATCTTCATCGAGATCTAGGAACTGTGTGTACTTCAACGGAGAATAATTCTGTTGAGATTTAAGAACTCGTCCACACTTCGATGGAGAAAAATTGTTAGAACCTTATCTGTAATTCAACCGAGACTAATTCAGTTGAGATTTAAGAACCGGTCAATACTTCGACTGAGGGAAACATCTTCATCGAGATCTAGGAACTGTTTGTACTTCAACGGAGAATAATTTTGTTGAGATTTAAGAACTCGTCCACACTTCAACGGAGGAAAATTGTCGAGATTTAGAACCTTATCTATAATTCAACCGAGACTAATTCAGTTGAGATTTAAGAACCGGTCAGTACTTCGACTGAGGGAAACATCTTGATCGAGATCTAGGAACTGTTTGTACTTCAACGGAGAATTATTCTGTTGAGATTTAAGAACTCGTCCACACTTCGACGGAGGAAAATTGTCGAGATTTAGAACCTTATCTGTAATTCAACCGAGACTAATTTAGTTGAGATTTAAGAACCGGTCAGTACTTCGACTGAGGGAAACATCTCCATCGAGATCTAGGAACTGTCTGTACTTCAACGGAGAATAATTTTGTTGAGATTTAAGAACTCGTCCACACTTCGACGGAGGAAAATTGTCGAGATTTAGAACCTTATTTGTAATTCAACCGAGACTAATTCAGTTGAGATTTAAGAACCGGTTAGTAATTCTACTGAGGAGAAACATCTTCATCGAGATCTAGGAACTATCTGTACTTCAATGGAGAATAATTCTGTTGAGATTTAAGAACTCGTCCACACTACGACGGAGGAAAATTATCGAGATTTAGAACCTTATCTGTAATTCAACCGAGACTAATTCAGTTGAGATTTAAGAACCGGTCAGTACTTCGACTGAGGGAAACATCTTCATTGAGATCTTGGAACTGTCTGTACTTCAACAGAGAATAATTCTGTTGAGATTTAAGAACTCGTCCACACTATGACGGAGGAAAATTATCGAGATTTAGAACCTTATCTGTAATTCAACCGAGACTAATTCAGTTAAGATTTAAGAATCGGTCAGTACTTCGACTGAGGGAAACATCTTCATCAAGATCTAGGAAATGTCTGTAGTTCAACGGAGAATAATTCTGTTGAGATTTAAGAACTCGTCCACACTACGACGGAGGAAATTTTCGAGATTTAGAACCTTATCTGTAATTCAATCGAGACTAATTCAGTTGAGATTTAAGAACCGGTCAGTACTTCGACTGAGGAGAAACATCTTCATCGAGATCTAGGAACTGTCTGTACTTCAATGGAGAATAATTCCGTTGAGATTTAAGAACTCGTCCACACTACGACGGAGGAAAATTGTCGAGATTTAGAACTTTATCTGTAATTCAACCGAGACTAATTCAGTTGAGATTTAAGAACTGGTCAGTACTTCGACTGAGGGAAACATCTTCATCGAGATCTAGGGAATGTTTGTACTTCAACAGAGAATAATTCTGTTGAGATTTAAGAACTCGTCCATACTTCGATGCATGAGAATTGTCGAGATTTAGAACCTTATCTGTAATTCAACCGAGACTAGTTCAGTTGAGATTTAAGAACCGGTCAGTACTTCGACTGAGGGAAACATCTTCATCGAGATCTAGGAATTGTCTGTACTTCAAAGGAGAATAATTATGTTGAGATTTAATAACTCTTCCACACTTCGACGGAGGAACATTGCCAAGATTTAGAACCTTATCTGTAATTCAACCGAGACTAATTTAGTTGAGATTTAAGAACCGGTCAGTACTTCGACTGAGGTAAACATCTTCATCGAGATCTAGGAACTGTCTGTACTTCAACGGAGAATAATTCTGTTGAGATTTAAGAACTCGTCCACACTTTGACAGAGGAACATTGCCGAGATTTAGAACCTTATCTGTAATTCAACCGAGACTAATTCAGTTGTGATTTAAGAACCGGTCAGCAGTTCGACATAGCTGAGAACTTAACTGCATCCTTCCTGAAAGGTAAAGGTCAGTTGTATGCAATGCATGATATATATCAAGCAATGATGTTCTCAAAATAAATGAGATTGTGTTGTATGATGCGTATATGCATGTGTCATGATGTATGGAAATGAAATGTTTTGGCTGGGGAAAATAAATCTCGTATAGCTACTGGAGAATAGAGCTGAATTCTTCGTTTCCACTGGGGATGACGATTGAAGATGATTGCGAGAATAAACCTGCAGGAGAGGATAACTCCGTTGGGGAATAAACTGATGAGGAGACTACTCTGTGGGGAAGAGATGTTCTGCTGAGGATTCCACCGATAAATTCCGCTGGGGATGAATTATCGTTGCTGGTGATACTGAATCCTGTTGGGGATTGAATTCTTGTTTGTGAAAGGGAAGAACTCCGCTGGGGATGACCCTTCAGTTGCGACTTCACTGGGGATAATCTTTTAGACTCTTATGGGGATAATCCTTTGAGCTCTGCTGAGGATAATCTTCCAAAGGCTACTGGGGATGATTCTCCAAGTTCTATTGGGGATGATTCTCTAAGTTCTACTGGGGAAGATTCTCCAAGTTCTACTGGGGAAGCTTTTTCACACTGCGCTGGGAAAAATTTCAAACTCCACTGGGGATATCCTGTACTCTGCCGGGGAATATTCTTATACTCTATTGGGGAATACTAAGACTGTCGGGGATATTAAGTCGTTTCAGTGTTAATGGTAGATAAACATTACTTGGGGAGAATATTACCGATTCATTCACAGTTGCGAGTCTCAGCTGGGGAGAGCTATCATTACTGTATTTTCCTTACCCTGCGGGGAGTGAATGCATCTTGGTCATATTCTTTAGCTGAATCTACCTTGTACCTGGTGGACAGAGCAACTGTACAGTTTGGACAATTCTTATTTTCCCTTGTTTCTGATATTACAAGTAATGATCTTTTGTTTTGTGCGTAAATATTTATGAGCAGCAATCAACGTCAAATGCATATATCAAAAATGAACATTGGACGTTCTTCGCAAAACAAAATAGAAAAAGGAAAAATAGTTTGAAATTTCTCTGAAAATGAATTGTATTAATTTTGAAGTTTGGCCTGAAAATGGGCGTTTTTGTACAAGAGGCTGACGTCCTAGTAAGAGAACGCCGCCGAATAATAGAATTTACATGATTTGTGCAAAACTAAACAAAACAGCTATGTGAATAATCCCACTGGGTTCCAACTCTGCTATTGCCCTTATGTCATAGAGAATCTCATCACTTTGCTACTTGGTTGAAGATGAATCAGATTTATTAGTGTCATCCGAGCTTGATAGTCGATACCGAAGCCTGGATGCAAGGTGATCCAATGAGACATAGTGTTACGCTTTGATCCCTAATTTTTTCCTGGACCGCCCTTTCGGGTTTTCAGTCCACCAGGATACCCTTTTTTTGCCCAAGCCGCCTTTTCAGGTTTTCGACTTGCCGGGTGTACAGATTTTTTGTTTTCATCCCTTATTTTTGCCCGAACCCTTTTGATTTGCCGGGAAGCCCTTATTTTTGCCTAGGCCAGTCAACCTAGCGGGTCATTAATTATGCGTAGTATCTTTTCACTATGTCTGCATTGACGGGGTGAGGAAGGTCGTCACCATCATGGTGGTTAGAATCATAGCTCCTCCTGAGAAAATGTTCTTAACCACAAATGGCCCTTCGTAGGTAGGGGTACATTTGCCCCTGGGATCACCTTGAGGTAAGATAATGCGCTTGATCACCAGATCCCCAACTTGATACTCTTGTCGTCTAACTTTCTTGTTAAATGCCTTGATCATCCGTTTTTGATACGTTTGACCATGACAAATAGCAGTAAGTCTCTTTTCGTCGATTAAATTCAGCTGATCAAGCCAGGTCTGAATCCAGTCATCTTTGCTCAAACCTGCATCCTTCATAATCCGAAGAGAGGGTATCTGAACTTCAATGGGCAATACGGCCTCCATACCATATACCAAGGAATAGGGTGTTGCCCCTGTTGACGTCTGTGCTGAGGTACGGTACCCATGTAGAGCAAACGGTAACATCTCATGTCAATCTTTGTATGTCACCATCATCTTCTGCACGATCTTCTTAATGTTCTTATTAGCCGCTTCGACAGCCCCATTCATCTTCGGCCGGTAAGGAGAAGAATTATGATGTTGTATCTTGAACTGCTTGCAGAGTTCGGTGATCATCTTATTATTGAGATTTGTACCATTGTCCATAATGATCCTCTCTGGTACACCGTATCGACAAATCAGATTGTGCCGAATGAACTGTGCCATGAAGTTCCTGGTTACCATAGCAAAGGAAGCTGCTTCAACCTACTTCGTAAAATAACCATTTGCTACCAGGATGAAACGATACCCGTTGGACGTTGTAGGTCTGATCTCGCCGATCATATCAATGCCCACATTGTAAAAGGCCACGGAGCTGCCAAGACGTTCAGAGGAACTAGAGGTATGTTCACTTTATCAGCATAAACTTGGCACTTGTGACAGGTCCGAGAATGCTGATAACAGTCGGCTTCCATTATGGACCAAAAATATCCTGCCCGAAGGATTTTCTTTGCCATGGTATGTCCACTGGAATGAGTCCCGAAAGTACCTTCATGTAACTCTGCCGTGATTCTTTCCGCTTCATTCTTATCCCTACATCGCAGCAAGGTCGAATCATGGTTACGCTTGTAAAGGATACCATTGCTGATGAAGAACTTCGCCGCGAACCTCCTCAGAAATTTCTTATCATTAACAGATGCACCCTCGGGGTACTCCTGAGCTTCAAGATACCTCTTCACCTCATGAAACCAGGGTTTATCTGCTACCTCTTCAGTCTCAATGTCACAGCAATGTGCAGGTTCGTCCAACCTTTCAATGGTAATCCGGGGAGCCTCGTTGTCCCAATTGACCTTGAACATAGAAGACATCGTAGCTAGCGCGTCCGCTAACTGATTCTCCTCTCTAGGGAAGTGTTCAAAAGTTATCTCCTCGAAATGCGGAAGCAACGTCAACACGTACTCCTTGTAAGGAATGAGATTTGGGTGTTTCGTATCCCACTTGCCTTTGATTTGGCTGATCACGAGAGAGGAATCTCCGAAGACACTCAAGAACTTAATCCTTAGGTCAATAGCAACTCGAAGACCCATGATGTACGCTTCATACTCCGCCATATTGTTGGTGCAGTTGTGTGATCGATGGATCTGGAACTAACTGTTTAACGCTGGTTCGCGAAATGTCGCGGAAGCAAGAGTCGCCACCGTCTTTTATTTTCTCCAACATGGATAGGACAAAAGCACAGCAAAATTCCTTATGAGATAGTTTCTCGGTTCGGGAGGTAGATTTATAGAAAGGGAAGGTGTTAGCACCCTTTCTATCCATGGTTATCCATGGGCTCTTAGATACTTGCTCATTGTGTTTTCAAAAGTGTTTGCTTTTCAATTGTGAGTGGGTTTGAAAAAGTTTCGTCAAAGTTTTCTAAATAACTCTTGTATCAGTCCTCAAGAGTGTTTGAAAAATTGTTTTGAAAGTTTTTTGAAAGTGTCGGTGTGAAAAGAGTTTTGAGTTGTTTTTTAATAGAGCAAGTATCTATGAGTCATCCACCTACCCTAAGGAATTAGGCTGTGTAAATGTCCTTAAGGTAGTGCCATCCCACCATTGAGAGGTAGGTAGCACCACCGTTGGAGGTGTTTGGGTCAATTCGTTTGTAGGGACAGTGTGGTCACCAGAGCAACAGTAGGACACCTTAGAAGCTACCCTTATGACATTGATCCTTTTTTATTCCGAGGCAACCGTTTCGAGGCAACTGGATCATGTCATGGACATAAGGACTTACTAAGACGTCCTATACTCGACGACCACGTTTCAAAGGTAAGGCAACAGTGAGGCGTACCCTAAGAGTGGTGTGTGAACTTGTATGTTATTTTCATGTTATGTTTTATCTTGTACATGTATCATGGTGATCTACGCTTGTTTTTAATTTAGGCCATACATTCTTTCATGCGATTATAATTTAAAAGTGCGGAAATTTAAATGCGGAAAGTAAAATCCTACGCTATTACAAGGCGCGGGTCTATACATCGCCAAATTACAAAGACCTGTTTGATAAAAATGCGGAAAGTAAAATAAATTCCTAATTACTATTACATGGCTTGAACAGTTACATAATATTGAAAAAGAAAAGAAAAAATAAGAATAAATGCGCGAAAGAATTAAAATTGCACGTTCGAGGGCGTTGGACCCTTTTGAAATTAAATTAAATTAAAAGTATAATTATTATTTAATAAAAGGAAAGAAATGTTTTTTAGGTTTTTGGTATTTAATGAAAATAAAGAAAATTGAAAATCAAGAGAAACCCTAATTCTAAGTTGTTTTTAATTGTTAAAGAGAATATTAAAGTTTAACCTAATTTATGCTAATTAATTATTTACATATTTATTTACAAAATATTTAGTAATTAATAATGATAATAATGATGAGGAGATTATTTATTAAAAAAAAAGATGAGAATGTTAGAAACCCTAATTTCTACATATTTTATTTATTTAAGAAAAAGTGTTAAAATTGAAAACCTAAATTAACTAAGTTAATTATTAACCTTTTATTTACAAAATAAATTATAGTGAAATTAATATTAATAAAAATAAACATTTTTTCTAGTTTATGATTTATTATTGTGAAAATTATTTTATGGTAAAAAGAAATAATTAAAACAAAAAAAAGAATTAGAAAAGAAAATCAAATAAAAATTAAAAATGTGCAAACCATGGGGGGTATTCAGACCCATTTAGGAGGTAAATTGCAAGAAATTCAGGCCCACTGGAACAAGCCTTGTTTGACTTCTCTAATTGAGTGCATATGAGTTGACTAGCGTGCATGGTAGACATCCTCTTATAGCCTTCAGATTGACCATCCTGCTTATGTGGCAAGCTAGCATGTGGGCGTGTATGATGGACTTTGGATGAAGTGCTGCATAGAAACACATTAAGGAAAAAATTATGGAATATGAGAGGGGACCTGGGAATCGAACCCAGGTCCCAGTACCTGCAGCACACCTCAACAACCAACCAGGCCAACGCGTTTCTTTGTTAACATAATGCAACGTGATTATTATAAAAGAAAAATAAGCGTTAGTGGTACAAAGCAAAAAGCGCGCTGATTTATTTGAATTGTCCAACCATATGAAGCCACGCATGCGTCTTCTTCCTTTTGTACCTGCAAATATAACCAAATAGCGGGGTTTTTAAACCCCCACTAAACAAGACCTGTAAAAATAGCGAATAGCCCATGCTGTAATATAAAAAGGGCGCGAGGTGTTGGTTGGTCTTGTCTTGAGGTCACGAATCCAATGGCATAGGTTTGGTGGTTCAATTTTGCCATATGTGAAAACCCCTAAATTTGGAGCTCTGAAAACCTAATATCCTAGAATGGCATCTTTGGATACAAGCGTCGTTGGTTCAATTAAATGCTACCAATAGCTTCAGAATATCAATATTAGTGTAAATCAATTAACAAAACACATGAACAATGCTTGAAAATTAAAACACGATAATGGACATGTTCAAGAAGAAAACAATTATGTTCTACCAATTCTTTGGGCGTGGAGACTGGAAAGGGATTGAAACACGTTCAAGGAAGTCCCATCAAGCGTTTGGAATAGGTTTTAGGCTTTGAATCGCGCTGTAACTATGTTTTCAGATTTCAATTTTTTGATGAAAATTGCAATTTGGTTCTTTGTTTTCTGAGCAGCTTTCGTGTCCATTTGAGTAGGGTTAGGTTATGCATATGTAAGTGAACGAAATTAGGTTAAAAACCAAGCCCAAAGTCCATGTATTGATGATTCCAATATTTGATTTTCTCCATATCTTTTTCCAATCTTTTTGCCATGAAAATCATGCCAATTATGGAAGATTTGGCCTTGTTGATTGATGCACGAAATATTTAGCTCATAATGGACATATTTGCTGCACAAAAAAGATTTAAAACCATTATTTAATATTTTTCTCATAATTAAATTTAATTAAATGAATTAATAAGATTAAAAATTCAAATAATTAATCAAAAATAAGAAAATACATCCCTTTGAGGTCAATGGGTCGTGCATAGCCTTTGGGTAATGATTCATGGAAGAATTTGTGGCCCATTAGCATTTTTGAAGCCTTTTGTGCAAAGTTGACTTTTCAAAATTCCCAAAAATTTCCCAACTTCTACAAGGCATATCTTGCTCAATTTTGAAGCTATGATCATGTTCTTGGACATTTTGGAAAGGATTTGAAGTCCTCTAACCAATGCCTTTGGTCCCATGTCATTTTGATTTACAAATCTCAAGTTATGGTCTTTGAATTAAAGTGCCTTTTTGTTGACTTTTGAAAATGACCTATAATGTTGAAATTGATAACTTTTTGTGAGAGAATTTCTTGGACTTGAAGTGTGAAGATGAATTGTAGGAAATGTCATTCTCTTCAAAATGAGCTTTTGATGGAATTTTTATGATAAACCATGAGGAAGTTATGCCTTGGTCAATTTGCAGTTGACTTTTCCAACTGTCCAAAAATAGAAACTTTTGCATCTTGAGACTTTTTGAGCCATGCTTATGAAATCATGATCAAGAATTGATCAAATGATGTTTGTGGCTTCAAGATAATATGTTGACTAAAAATTTTGACTTTTGACTGTCAAATGACCATTTTGCCCCTGTAGTTGACTATGAAGCATTTAGGGTTTTGACTGTGCAACTTGATGCTGTGAGTCTTGAAACTTGGCATATGGATGCTTGACAATGTTTATGGGCATATGGGACTTGATTGGACCCTTGAAAACTTCAATTTCTTTGTAAGAACCAAAACCCTAATTTTGACTGTGTTAGAAGGCAATTGGACTGTGCAACCCTTGAGAGATTTTGAACCATGATCCTGGCAACTCTTGAAGAATATGGGAGGGAAAATTTTGGGGTACAACAGTTGCCCCTGTTCAATCTTCTTAAACCTGAGGATGTAGATTGGCTGGCGTGCCTTTCGTAATCCGAAGGTGGAAGATGATTGAACACTAGAGTGCCTAGAAATTTGCACTCACATAGTAGAATGTCAGCAGTGTGATGGTGGGAATGGGCTTACAGATGCCATTTGGAACCTGTGACAGTACCTTGTCGGGAATGGGCTTATAAATTCCATTTGGAACTGTAATGGGAGGATGGGCTTATAGATGCCATCTGGAGCTGTGACAGTACCTTGTCAGGAATGGGCTTATAGATGCCATTTGGAACTGTAATGGGAGGATGGGCTTATAGATTCCATCTAGGTGTCGATCGCATAAGAGATTCCTTAGCGAGAACTTGTGTACCTGAGAAAGAAAAATAATTACCTGGCCTGTTACAGGAGTTGATCTTCAAACTCTTTATGTAGATGTGCCCTGGCTAGTTACAGGAATCGAATCTTTAAACTCTTCAGACGTGCCCTGGCGAGATACAGGAATCGAGTCCGGAGAATACAATCCTCAACAGATACACCCTGGCAAGATACAGGAATCGGATCCTCAAACTCTTCAAACATGCCCTGGCAGGATACAGGAATCGAGTCTGGTAATGTTAGTCGTCAACAAATACACCCTGGCGAGATACAGGAATCAGATCTTCAAACTCTTCAGACGTGCCCTGGAAAGATACAGGAATCGAGTCTGGTAATGTTAGTCGTCAACAGATACACCCTGGCAAGATACAGGAATCGGATCTTCGAACTCTTCAGACGTGCCCTGGCAAGATACAGGAATCGAGTCTGGAATTAGTCGTCAACAGATACACCCTGGCGAGATACAGGAATCGGATCTTCGAACTCTTCAGACGTGCCCTGGCAAGATACAGGAATCGAGTCTGGTAATGTTAGTCGTCAACAGATACACCCTGGCAAGATACAGGAATTGGATCTTCGAACTCTTCAGACGTGCCCTGGCAGGATACTGGAATCGAGTCTGGTAATGTTAGTCGTCAACAGATACACCCTGGCAAGATACAAGAATCGGATCTTCGAACTCTTCAGACGTGCCCTGGCAAGATACAGGAATCGAGTCTGGAATTAGTCGTCAACGGATACACCCTGGCAAGATATAGGAATCGGATCTTTAGTTGCGACCTTTGATAGTAATCATCTTTGTATTAACCTTTGTCCTGAAAAGACAAAACGTTAGTTGTATGCGATGTCATGATGTATGACATGCGTGATGTTCTCAGAATGAATGAGATTGTATGTTCATGATGCGTATGTGCATGCTATAATGTATGAAGATGTGATGTTTATGAAATGTGTTTTTGTTTAGGAAAGTAAATCCTTGACGGGTGCCGGGAAGTTAAATCCTGGGTTGATGTGGAATAGAGCTTCGTTGTTTCCGCTGGGGATGATGGTTGTAAGAATACCGGTAGGGGAAGATGACTCCGTTGGGGAATAAACTCGACGAATAAATTGCTCTGTGGGGAGTGAACTCTGTGGGGAAAGAGATGTACTTTGCTCGAGATGTTGATAACTCCGCTGGGGATACCATTGATGTGTTATGTTGAGGGAATTGATGAACTCCGCTGGGAATAGGAAGACTTCGCCGGGGACGATTTTTCCGTGGCCTTATAGCTGAGGATAACCCAGTTATATCCTGGTGGGGAAATAACCTTCTGAATAAAGTCGGGGGACGCGTTCGTGCTCTGTAGGTGACAAGCTTCCAGAATCTACTGGGGATAAGCTTCCTGCTGGGGAGATTGATTCAACTCTCCTGGGGAAATCTTCAGACTGGACTCTCCTGGGGAAATTTTTGAACTGTATTGGGGAAGTGGCTCCACTGAATGTCTGTATACCGCCGGGGAACAATCTTAGATCAGGACTGCCGGGGATGCTTGTTAAGAATGTTTGAATACTCCGCTGAGGAATGTTGAGATCTGCTGGGGATACCCAACTTCCTTAAGGCTGACAGTAGGCTAACTCTGCTTGGGGAGAGTGTTGCTGACTTGCTGGCTCACTCTCTGGGGAATTAAGATATCTTGGTTACATTCTTCAGCCGAACTTACCTTGGTACCTTGGTGGATAGAGCAATTAGATCGCTTGGACAACTCATTATTGCCCCTGTTTCTAATGTTACCTGTAATTAATCCTTTGTTTCGTATGCAAATATTTATGAGTTAGCAATTAGTGTCAAATGCATATATCACAAATTGAACCTTGGACGTTCTTCGCAAAACAAAACAGAAAAAGGAAAAACAAATGGCAATTTGTCTGAAAAGTGAATTTGTATTGATTTTTGAATTGCTTGTAAATAGGCATTTTTGTACAAGAGACTGACGTTCTAGTAAGAGAACGCCGCCGAACAACAGAGTTTATACAATTTTGTGAAAAAGGGAAAACAAAACAGCTATGTGAAAAGAATAATCCCACTGGGTTCCAACTCTGCTATCGCCTTTATATCTTCGAGCGTCTCATCACTTTGCTGCTCAGTTGACGATGAAGCTGATTGATCGATGTCGTTTGAACTTGATAGTTGATACTGGATTCTGGATGCAAGGTGATCCAATGAGACATAGTATTACGCTTTAATCCCTAACTTTTGCCTGGACCGCCCATTCGGTTTTTCAGTCCACCGGGATACCCATTTTTGCCCAAGCCGCCTTTTCAGGTTTTCGACTTGCTGGGTGTACAGATTTTTTCCATTTCATCCCTCATTTTGCCTGAACCCTTTTGGTTCGCCGGGAAGCCCTAATTTCTGCCTAGGTATGTCAACCTAGCGGGTCTCTTATCATGCGTAGTATCTTTTTACTATGTCTACATTGGCGGAGTGAGGAAGGTCGTCACCATCCATGGTGGTTAGAATCATGGCTCCTCCTGAGAACACATGTTTAACCACAAATGGCCCTTCGTACGTAGGGGTCCATTTTCCCCTGGGATCACTCTGAGGAAGGATGATGCGCTTGATTACCAGGTCCCCAACTTGATACTCTTGTGGTCTGACTTTCTTGTTAAATGCCCTGATCATCCGTTTTTGGTACGTTTGACCATGACAAATAGCAGTAAGTCTCTTTTCGTCAATTAGGTTTAACTGATCAAGTCGAGTCTGGATCCAGTCATCTTCGCTCAGATCTGCATCCTTCATTACCCGGAGAGAGGGTATCTGCACTTCGATCGGTAAGACTGCCTCCATGCCGTAGGCCAAATAAAAAGGAGTTTCCCCGGTTGACGTCCTTGCTGAGGTACGGTACCCATGAAGAGCAAACGGTAACATCTCGTGCCAATCTATGTAGGTCACTGTCATTTTCTGCACAATCTTTTTGATATTCTTATTCGCTGCTTCTACAGCCCCATTCATCTTCGGCCGGTAAGGAGAAGAGTTGTGGTGTTGTATCTTGAATTGCTCGCAGAGCTCAGTGATCATCTTGTTATTAAGATTGGTACCATTGTCCGTGATGATCCTCTCAGGGACGCCGTATCGACAGATCAGGTTATGACGAATGAACCGTGCCACAACGTTCTTGGTTACAGTAGCATAAGAAGCTGCTTCAACCCACTTTGTAAAGTAATCAATCGCCACCAGGATGAAGCGATGCCCATTGGATGCCGTAGGTTTAATCTCGCCGATCATATCAATGCCCCATATTGCGAAAGGCCAAGGTGCTGTCAAGACATTTAGAGGGACTGGAGGAACGTGCACCTTATCTGCATAAATCTGACACTTATGACATGTCCGAGAATGTTGGTAACAGTCGGCTTCCATTGTGGACCAGAAATATCCTGCCCGAAGGATCTTCTTTGCCATGGTATGTCCACTGGAATGTGTTCCGAAGGTACCTTCATGCAGTTCTGCCATGATCTTTTCTGCTTCAGTCTTATCCACACAACGCAGTAAGGTCGAATCATGGTTTCGCTTGTACAGAATGCCGTTGCTAAGGAAGAACTTTGCAGCGAACCTTCTCAGAAACTTTTTATCATTGACAGATGCCCTCTCGGGGTATTCTTGAGCTTCCAAGTACCTTTTCACCTCATGATACCAGGGTTTCTCAGTTACTACCTCAACCTCAAGATCACAACAGTATGCAGGTTCGTCCAATTTCCAGATGATGATCCGGGGAGCCTTATTGTCCCATTTGACCTTGAACATAGAAGACATCGTAACTAACGCGTCCGCCAACTGATTATCCTCTCTTGGGAAATGTTCAAAAGTTATCTCTGTGAAATGGGGGATCAATGTCAACACACATTCTCTGTAAGGAATAAGATTCAGGTGTTTCGTATCCCACTCGCCTTTGATCTGATTGATCACGAGAGCGGAATCTCCGAAGACACTCAGAAACTTGATCCTTAAGTCAATCGCAGCTTGAAGACCCATAATGCATGCCTCATACTCCGCCATGTTGTTGGTGCAGTTGAAACATAGCCGGGCAGTAAGTGGAGTATGAGTGCCTTGAGGGGATATAATCACAGCGCCGATACCGTTACCCAAAGCGTTGGAGGCTCCATCAAAATGCATAGACCATCGGGATCCTTCCTCAGGTCCTTCATCCGGTCCAGGTACTTCACAATCAGTCACTATCATGATGCTCTCGTCTAGAAATTCGAAGTTCATTGACTGGTAGTCATCTACTGCCTGGTGTGCCAGGTGATCTTCCAATACACTTCCTTTGATATCTTTCTGAGTCGTGTACTGGATGTCGTATTCCGTCAAGATCATTTACCATCTTGCTATTCTTCCAGACAGAGCAGGCTTTTCGAATATGTACTTTATTGGATCCATTTTTGAAATCAACAGAGTAGTGTGAGTCAGCATATCCTGTCTCAGCCGGCGAGCAGCCCATACCAAAGCGCAGCAAGTTTTCTCGAGCAGTGAGTATCAGGTCTCACAGTCGGTAAACTTTTTGCTAAGGTAATAAATGGCATGCTCTTTTCGGCCAGACTCGTCATGCTTCCCCAACACACACCCCATTGAGTTGTCAAGTACTGTCAAGTATAGTATTAGAGGTCTCCCTTCAACCGGTGGCATAAGAATGGGTGGTTCTTGGAGATACTCTTTGATTCTGTCAAAAGCGGCCTGACATTCATCATTCCAACGTACTACCTGATCTTTCTTCAGCAGCTTGAAGATTGGTTCACAAGTAGCAGTTAGATGGGAGATGAATCGAGCAATATAATTCAGACGTCCTAGAAAGCCTCTGACTTCCTTCTCTGTCTTGGGAACTGGCATCTCTTGTATGGCCTTAACCTTGGCAGGGTCCACTTGAATACCCTTGTCACTTACGACGAAGCCTAGCAACTTTCCAGATCTTACCCCAAATGTGCACTTATTCGGGTTCAATCTCAGCTTGTATAACTTCAGACGGTCAAACAATTTCTGCAGATGATCAAGATGTTCCCCCTCAGTTTGAGACCTTGCAATCATATCGTCGACATACACTTCGATCTCATGATGGATCATGTCATGAAATAAAGCAACCATGGCACGTTGGTAGGTTGCCCCAGCGTTTTTCAACCCGAATGGCATGACCTTGTAGCAGAAGGTGCCCCACTGAGTAACAAAGGTAGTCTTTTCCATATCTTCAGGAGCCATCTTGATCTGATTGTAGCCTGAAAAACCATCCATGAAGGAGAACACCTTGTGCTGAGCAGTATTGTCAACCAGAACGTCGATGTGAGGTAGGGGAAGTCATCCTTGGGGCTCACCCTGTTCAGATCCCTGTAATCAACACACATTCTGACCTTACCATCTTTCTTTGGCACTGGAACCACATTGGCAACCCACTGAGGGTAAGAAGTCACTGCTAGAAACCCGGCATCAAACTGTTTCATGACCTCAGCTTTGATCTTCTCGGACATCTCTGGACGCATACGGCGGACCTTTTGTTTAACCGGAGGGCAGTCTTCCTTGGTAGGTAGGTGATGGACCACAATGTCAGTATCCAACCCAGGCATGTCTTCGTAGGACCAGGCAAAGATTTCCACATAATCATGCAACATCTGAACCAGCCGTTGTTTCACACTGAGCTCTAGATTGGCACCAATCTTAACTTCCTTTCTATCTGTCTCAGTACCCAGATTTATCGTTTCCACTGGCTCTTCATGTGGCTGAATGGCCCTCTCTTCCTGGAGTAACAGTCTTGCAAGCTCACCAGGCACTTCGCAATCATCTTCACCTTCGTCTTCGGCTAAGTTGATCGGATTTTCGAAGTCATAACTGGCAGTAGCAGAGTCGTTACCAGTGAGATCCAGAGTGGATTGAAACCTGTATAGGTGAGTGTGTGTAAATATAGCTGGTTTGCAATATATAAAGAAAGAAAGAAAGAAAGGGAGCACAAGATTTGAAATGCGAAAAACGTCCAATGTTTTTATTCATGATATATGGAAATGACAAGTAATAAGCCCTCACAAATAACGCCACGGTGCCCCGGGTAAGACACCGGGCCATAAAGTCTCAATTTATTGTTTATTACAAATTAAAGAAACAAAGGAATTCATTACTGCGTAACAAAAGTAACAGGTATGTAGTCTTTTGCAGTCCAATTGTTCAGTCCACCGTCGGTCGTCGGGCAGATCCAGTTGTTGAACTCAGATTCTTCCACTTCGTCACCATCCCTGATAGCATTCACTCCATGGTCAGGTAGGGGAGCTGTCACCACATTGGGTTTCTCAGGTGCCTCAAACTGTACCTCCTTAGCATCAATAAGGTCTTGAACCTTATTTCTCAGGGCTCAGCAGTCATCAGTAGAATGCCCCGGGCTATCGGAGTGATAAGCACAGCGGGCATTTGGATTATACTTCGGAGAGGTTGTGTTCACCACCTTCGGAGCCTCTCTGACGGTTACCAAGTTGGTCGATAGCAATTGCGGCAAGATCTGTGACAAGGTCATACTCAGCCGAGTGTATTCTCTTCTGGGTCTCTCATCCCTTGGTTGGTTGGGTTGCCGGGGAGCGGAAGCAGGCTTTGCAATAACCACCGCGTTGACAGCTTGGCGGTGTTCCGGTTTATTTTGCCTTCTAGGCCCATACACGGCATTGGCCTCCTTTTTAAAAGGTTTCTTCTCAGAACTTGAGGACGCACCTTTCTGAATCTTCCCTGATTTCATACCAGCCTCTATCCTTTCCCCAGTCAGAATGAGATCTGTAAACCCTGCAGATGAATTGCCAATGAGATGATTGAAGAACGGTCCGGATAGGGTCCCCAAAAACATATCCACTAATTCACGGTCGGTTAATGGTGGCTGCACCCTGCCAGCCAGGTCCCTCCACTTCTGCGCATACTCTTTAAAACCTTCTCCCGATCCTAGCGACATACCCTGGAGTTGGGTACGTGTAGGAGCGAGGTCGGCATTATATTGATACTGCTTGTAAAAAGCAGTAGCCAACTCCTCCCAGTTACGAACCTTGGTTCCATCCAGCTGATAGAACCATTCGAGATGAGTCCCTGAAAGACTCTCCTGGAAGAAGTGGATCCACAAGTTCTTGTCCACAGTGTATGGTTGGATCTTCCGCACATAAGATCTGAGATGTAGCTTAGGGAAGGACGCCCCGTCATACTTTGCGAAAGATGGTGCTTTGAACTTATGTGGGATGACCACACCAGAAGATAGACCCAAGTCTCTGAAATCCAAACCAGGAACTTGTTGAATTTCCATGGCATTCAGACGGTCTTCCAACTACTTGTACCTGTATTCAGCTGGAGGATACTGCTCCTCATTGAAATCAGTCTCGTTGTCAGAGACCACCAGACTGGGAACCCTTCCCCCCTGGGGACTGCCTTTCCCCACAGAAGAACCAGCTTGATCAACCTCATTCTGCAGTGTGTTACCAAACCTCCGGCCCGTGTTGAATAGAACAGTTCTCTTCTTCTTCTTCTTGACCAACAGAGCCTTCAGTTCCTCCTGACCTTGGGCCAAACTCATAATCAGCTCTTGGAATTGGGTGTTCTGGGCCTGAAGGGCCTTGATGGACTGCTCGGTAGATGATTCAGGGTTCATGATGCTGAAATAAACAGCGAAGAACATTAAGCAACCTGAAAAGAAGAGTACCTATGATGCACATGATGAATGGAATGTGTTGTACCCCAAAATTTGCCATCGCATTTTTCCACAAGAAATAACAACTTCAGGCATTTCCTAATTTTTCAAACTGGCTCAAGAATCGGTCAAACAGACTTTTCTCGTCAGTCAGGACGCAATTAGGGTTTTATTGATTTTTAGGACTCTGGATTGCTTCAAACAATTGGCTTAGGGTTTTGGTTGATTTTGGCTCAATTTTGATCAGCCGAACGCTCTTTGGCATTTAATCAGGAATTAGGGTTTTGTGGGCATATTCTCAAAAAGATTAAAATTCCACAGCACCTTGCAAGTTATTCCGAGATTCGGGTTGAATTCGCATTATTTGATTTAATCAGTAAAAGACTGCAGTTGGTTTGAATTCACGTTTGTCTGATTGAACCAGTCAAAAGAAATACGCAGTTTGGATTTACAGTGTTTGTTGAAAATCAGGGAAAAAGGGAATGCGCCTGATCAATGTTTTGATTAACTATTGATTCGCTTTGGAGATGCCAGGTTTAACTGATCAATGTGCTAAAGTATTGTTTATTTAAATTATTTATTATTCTAAATTAAGTGATTGAAATTTATTTTTCAATTATTTTAATTCAAAGAGTTTTAAATAATAGATAAACAATAAAGAAAGAGAAAATAGAATTGATTGGATAATAAAGACTTTTATTGATTCTTGAATTATTTGTACAATTATTGTTTATAATTTAATTACAAACAATGGTTTTACATTAATTTAAATATTAAATAAAAAGAAAACTATCCTATTTTTTCTAATTCTTCAGTCTTCATTTAGTACCCCTTCATCCATTTTTATTCATCTGCAAAAGAAAAGGAGAAAAGTCAGTGACTGATAAATAAATAAAGACAGATAAAATTGCAGTCATCATTAAGGGCCACTGATTGGGATCAGTTAACCCTCTCTGCAAATCACGGGATTTCTCCCGGTTCACAAAGAGGGAAGAATTTTATTTAATCATGAATGCAAAGTTGAGAAAAATGCAAAGTGCCAAACTGCATAAATTCAAAAATCTCAAGCAAACTGCACAGTTCAAACCCAACTAAAAATCCAAATTACAACTTTCTGTCATAATCCAAAAAGTGCAATTTACTGTCAAAATGCCAAAGGTACCCAAACTGTCAAAAGAAGATTTGGAAAAGATATGGAAAGTTCAAAAAGTACAAAGTCTACTCAAAGCTGTCAAGAAAAGATAAAGAATGCAGAGGAAATCCATTATGCAAGCAAACCTATTCATATCATCATTTCCCATAAGGGTGGCCCTTTCAGAAAGTACAGCAGAAAACATATTTTAACATATTCAACTGTACTGAGAGAGAAGAGTGGAGAGATAAAAGAATGCAGGTTTTTAGGCTTTAGGTAGGCATAGATAGAAAGAAAACATATAAAACAAAAGATGAGCACAATGGATAAAGGGAGCCTGCTGAACCTGTCAAGCAGGACAGAACAAAATATGCCTTAAAGAATGACCTGATATCCTGTCAACAGAAGGGCCATACTATGATGCAAAAGACAGCAGAACTTTCACCAAAGTAAAAAGAAAGACATACAAACCAGGCCTGAGCATCAAACCATCGACCATAAAACAAAAAAGACCAGTTCACTACAAGTTCACTGCAAGCATAACCTGCTGAAGCCTTACCTGCATCATTCAAAAAAAACCTATTCAAACTAATTCCAAAAGCCTTAACCTGTCAAAGATCTTACCAGCTGAAGCAAAAACCTGTTGAATCTCTAAAACCATTCAAAGCCTCACCCTGCCTGTCAAAAACCTCACAACATACCAACCTGCTGAAACCTCAAAAGGCCTCAACATACAAACCAGCTGAAGCAAGCCTCAACATCATCCTGCCTGAAGCTTCAAAAACCTGGCCTAACCATCAAAACCTGTCAAGCCCTTAAACTCTAAAGAGCCAAAAGCCCTTAAACCTACCACTGCATTTCTAAAACCAAATCCTGACCTGAAGCAAAAAACCAGTCCAGAACCTCAAGCCTGAAACCAGTTCAAACCTCACAAAGTCTGTCCAACCTTGCAAAGAATTAAAAGTGGTGCAAACATAGGTTCAAGCATAAAGCCCTCAGAAAAGTATCATCATAGGGCCACCGAAAAGCAAGCAATACTAGCATACGAGCAAAGTAGGCGTTCATCATAATCAACAGTACCAAAGAAGCATTCAAGGCAATTCAAAGGCCTCAGAAGAAGGCTTCACCATAGGCAACAAGCTCAACAGTTTCAAAGGCAAGCTCAAGGCAACGAAAGAAAGAAGAAGAAAAGATAAAAGTTACCAAAGAGCAAGCTAGCGTCTTCACCGTCCCTCCATCGTCGGACCTCAACGCCTCCAAAATCCCTCTTCCGCCATCTCCAAAGGTAGTATTCTTATACCTCCTTACATGCATGTCAATAACGAAAGAAAGTATAAGTCGAAACCAAAATTGAAATTAAAATCAAAAGAGGAACAAAACCCTAATGCATTTGAGATTGAAATCGTACCCTATAACGTGGTCTCGTTGGTCTACGGAGGGTGAAAGGGGGATGATGGCGTTTATTGGCCTTGTGTGAAGGAGTTGCATTCCAGTATCCATGGCAAGAGATGAACGATTAGAGAAAGACGAACAAACAAGCGAACGAACGGCGCGCTGTTCACGAAACCCTAAAGCCTTGTCCCCAAATGAAAACACAAGCGAAACCCTAAAAATGTCTTGAGTCCAAACGTGGGCCTTGCCCGTTTCTGCATACCTAAAGCCCATTAAAATGCTTACCCCTTTTATTTCATAAAACAAGTTATTTTGATTAATTAACTAGGCATAATCCCTTTTTTATAAACAAGTCTTTTATTAATGAATCAACATTGACTTTTCATTTTTTTTAACATCCTTAAACAATATATTTTTCTAACTTAATATATTTTCACCATAATACTGTAATAATGAAAATACATTTTTTAAATATGTAAAATACTTTTCATTTAATTTGTACATAATAAATAAACAAATACTTTTTATACATAATATGATTAAATTGAAAACATTTTCTTTTCACTTACTTTTTGTACATAATAAGTAAACATACATTTTTGCATAATTTAATTTCTTAACATTTAAATATTTTTGTACATAAGTAATAAAGATACATTTTTTTATTACACCATAATTAAAATTGAAAACACTTTTTCTTGATTCAAATATTCTTATTAACAATATAAAGATACTTTTTTTATATATATCAAATGTAAAATGATAACTTTTAAATTTAGAATACTTTCTTTTCTTAAACTTTCTTTTTACACAAGATTATTAATTAAAATAAATAAACATTTAATTTAGGTCAAAACAAATACCTAACAATAATTTCTTAAATTCACATTCCGCACCTGTAAATAATCACGTACGCATATACTTGTACACAATACAAATACATTCACACTGCCCCTATACACATTTGTTTATCTTATATTTGTATATTCGTCATTTATATTTGATCGCAAATTCGATTTGGTTGTAACTTATTGGATACTATAAGTCTCATCCCCATTCATATACATGTACCCCCACTCCCGGATACTTATTTTGTAATAGCGTAGATTTTACATTTCGCAATTTCCCGCTTTCAATTGTACCATGGTTAGACCTAGGGTTTGCATGTACATAAAATCAAATGCTAGATAACCTAATACAATACAAATACATGAAATCAATACACAATCACACTTGCACCCTCTAGGGTAATCCCACATGTTGCCTTCCAAAATGGGCCATGCTTGCACGTCGAGTATCTTTGGCAAAACAAATTCAAATGATCATAAGTCCCTCGATGACGCTTTCGAATATTGCCTAAATGGAATGATCATAGTCCCTTCAAAGCAAATTGCCAAAGACACTTGGCACCATTGCATTCGTGGTCCATACGATGATCCGCGCTCGTCCCGAATAAACTTCCTAAACGCAAGATTGTCCACCAATTTCAATGGTGGAACAAAATTGTTAAAAAGGGTTGAAAACATAGAGAAAACCTTTGAGTACAATAGGGTAGACAAAACTCTTAGTTACTTGAGATCAACTTGCAAAAACACTTGCCTTCTTTTCAAAAACCACAATCCACAACACTTTCAAACAAACTCTCAAAACATTTTGAAACATCTTTTCGAAAAGATACACGCCTTTGTAAAATATTCGAGTAAAGAATTGTTACAAGGTTAGCCTAAGACAAGGCATCTTCTTCCAAAACATTTTCAAAAACACTCACACATACACCATTTTCAAGCAATCAAGAATCAAGGCAAGTGATCTAAAAACCAAGTAACTAAGAGCCCATGGATAACCATGGATGAAAAGGGTGTTAATACCTTCCCTTTTCATAATCTACCCCCCGGACCCACGAAATATCTCAAAAGGTTTTTGCTGTGCTTTTTTAACCTTTCCTTTAGGATAAAATAAAAAGTCGGTGGCGACTCTTGCTCAACCGCACAAGTGCGAATACGAACGCAAAACCACAGTCAGTTCTCCCATCGTATCACAGAACTGGTGACTCTGCTGGGGATAATGATTTTTAAGTGGGGTTACCTTAGGGTTTAGATCACCTTTACTTTCTTGTTTCGATTGACTTGATTGCTTTATCTTTTGGGTTCTTGTTTGGGTTTGTTGTAAATCCTCCACCCGGATTTGGGGCACCTTCTTAGGTAAATAGAAAAAACTGCGAGGGAACTGTGCGGGGTATACCGACATGGTTGAAGCAGTAAGCTATGTTAGTGTGACATATTTGCGAGTACCGGTAACCCTTGAGTAGTCAAGGAGAGTACGGTGCCGCTGTGTGATGTCGTGAAGCACTAACGAACTCTTAGAACCTTAATTGACATCTTAGCCTTTTTAGGGGTAGTGAGATGACCGACTTTGGTGCAGTCCGAAGTTGGTAGATCCTCGATACTACACTCTTTTGAGGATTGTTTTCTCGGAATATTTTGGTCGCCAGTAAGTGGCTAAACCGAAACAATGAACACAGAAAACAATCCAATGATATTGAGCTCCTTAGAACCCGGTTACTTTTGATAGGACAGGTTTTAACCAACAAACTGAAAGAGGGTAGTACCTGAACCTCATGCAAGCCTAAACCTAAGGACTTGTCTGCTTTGTGTGAATATGTTCGTCTATATATACACTCACTTGCTTTTTGCATACATGTACATAACATCATAACATCATACCATAGCATTTTCAATAACCATTTCAAGGATCTCGAGGGTTCTTTTGATGCAGGGTTACGTTGAACCAGATGTCTACCAAGGGGTAAGAGGTTTCTCCTCTAAATAAAGTTCTCCAGTCAAAGATCAAGTAAAACAACTTGAATCAGTGGCTATGACCCACTCGACATGGTGAGCTTGATTCTAGTGGAAAGACATCCACCGATACAAAGCTCTCCAATCAAAGATCAAGTGCAACAACTTGAATCAGTGGCTATGACCCACTTGACATGGTGAGCTTGATTCTCGTGGAAAGACGTCCATCGGTGCAGAGATCTCCAATCCAAGATCAGAGTTCAACCTCTAACGTTTTCTTGTGTTTACCCCAAGAGATCCTTGAAAGCATGCATCCACACATCATGCATTGGATTTTGACAACCTTTCCTTTTTCAGGTTTCCTTACTCTCCTGCTGTTTATTTCAGTAAGAGATGGCCCTAGAAAGGTCTGTCAAAGACATTCAAGACCAGACGGCTCAGCTGCAGGAGATGTTCCTGAACTTATCTCTGGGGCAAGAAGAGGCGAAAGCTTTCCTCACAAAGGGCTTGGAGAATTCCAACAATTCCCGGAGAGACCAGCTTGCGGAGTTGCAGTTCGATTTGACAACCTTGAGGACCCAAATGATGGGACAGTTGGTGGGCCAGATGGCTCTCATCTAAGACCTATCTCAAAGACAAGAGGAACTCAGAGTTCTTGTCCGCCAACTGCTTCCAAACAACCAACTGGGGCAAACATCTGAGGTTGAGGAGCAAGTCACCGCTCAACCTCCATCCACTCAAGAAGACAAGGGGAAAGCTCCTTTGCTTGCTTCAGGGTCACAAGCCTATCAACAACCTCGCCAGCGTCAACGGGGCAATCGGCGTAAGCAAGAAACGTCGGGAAGACAGTTCACGGAGACTGAAATACCATCATTTTTCATACTGAAGCGCCTGTTGGAGGTCAACTTGCTTACCGTAAAGGACCCTCCTCAGAAGCCCAATATCTCCTCTCCCCACTATCATCCCGACGCATTTTGTGTTTACCACTCCTACAGCCCGGGACACGACACCAACGACTGTTGGGCCTTGAAGAACAAGATTCAAGATCTAATCGACATTGGGGTGCTGGAATTCATGTCAGACGGCGAGATGAAAATCTCCCGTTAAAAGGGTTCTCCGCTCGAAGTGGCAAAGCTCAAGCTGAAAGACTTTTGCTTCTTTTTGAATTTTCAAAGTTGTAATTTCTTTTGCTGTCAAACAATTATCTGTTGATGTTAAACTCTGTTTTCATTAATGCATTGAATATGTTTGTCTTGAATTCATCCATTCGTTTCACTACTCTTATGCTTTTCTTTATGATATTTGACTCTTGATAAAAAGTTGTGAGCCTTTAGAGGGAGGATGACGAAACAATACCATGATCTTATACAGTATGCTTTTGAACAGACCTTGCTGATGATGTACAGGCATTTCTTTCAATTCCCAAACACTGGAGTTATAAGGAAGTTAATCCCTAGTCAACCCCTTCGAGCCAAAGAAGTAGGAGTTTTCTGTTCTAAACAATCAAAACCTTTGATATAAACCCGGGGCAGGGTAGTATCTCAGTTAATTCAAAGAAAATGCGCATTAAAGTCGCAAACTCTCAGTTCGTAATACAACGAACAATGTCAAAAAAAAAGAGAAAGCATTCCTTTGGAATCAAAAGACAAGGGTGGTTCCCTATCACATAGACAGTCAATCTCTCAAAAAGAGAAAAAGCCCACTAAGCCAAAACCTATAAAGGAGGCTTAAGAAAGCTGGGGCATCCCGCTGACAGTAATCCCGGAAAACGGTAACAGTCAGGAAAAAGTTAGGGATAACAAATCAAAATCAAAATAGTGAGGTCATTACAAATCCTCAACAACATGAAAAATGTTGAAAAATAAAAAGGAGATGATGACTGTCTCCTCAAATTTAACTGGTGAACCATCGCCCAAAAGTCGTTCAAAACTCAAAACAGAGTGTGACGCACAATTAACTGAGCTTAGGTTGAAGGACATCACGAAGAGCGGGTGGGTACAAATATACTTTGAGCCTTTATCCTTTGATTCTTAAACCGTGAACCAGGCCACGTTACAACCCTTCAAAAGTCCTAATGGAAGCATGGGTTAGTTCGAAAGCATATTGTTACAAAAGGTATCCTGACTCCTGTAAGGCTTTGCTCTGAATCTTGTGTTGATCTGTCTTATAAAAAAGTTTTCCGCTAAAAAATGCGTTTTTCAAAACTTCGAGACAAACATAAACTTTGCATTGCTTGAATATCACTGTCTGCATTTGGCTTTTTGTTTGACAGCGAAGAAATTCATACAGCGAATGTTCGGAGGAACGAAAACTCTCTCAGTAAGCAAAATCACTTCAAGAGGATAACACTTCCATTGCAAATCTACTGTCAGCAAGGGGCATGATATATCACAATCCAATTAACCTGGGGCAGTCCAGTCGAGGTCCAGCAGATCTTCCAAAATCCAGTTAACCTGGGGCAGTCCAATCAAGATTTCAAGAAATCTCTCAATATGTAGAGTAATCTGATTCAAGACTCCTTCATCACCACTTGGGGCATTCAAATGTCAAAAGTGCTCAAAAGCCCGAGGCAGTTTTGCACGAGCTCATCTTCAGGAAACCCTACACCGGTTCCTCTTCAAGATTTCTGAAAATAGTTCACGGGTTCTCCAAGTAACAGATGTTAACCTATCACTTGTTCAGATTCTTCTCAAGACTTCTGAAAACAGTTTATGGATTCTTCCCAACAACGGATGTTAATCTATCACTTGTTCAGATGCAACCTTTGAAAACATTTTACGGACGCTTCCCAACAACGGATGCTGCTCTATTGCTTATTCAATCTCAAGATTTCTGAAAATAGTTCACGGGTTCTCCAAGTAACGGATGTTAACCTATCACTTGTTCAGATTCTTCTCAAGACTTCTGAAAACAGTTTATGGATTCTTCCCAACAACGGATGTTAATCTATCACTTGTTCAGATGCAACCTTTGAAAACAGTTTACGGACGCTTCCCAACAACGGATGCTGCTCTATTGCTTATTCAATCTCAAGATTTCTGAAAATAGTTCACGGGTTCTCCAAGTAACGGATGTTAAGCTATCACTTGTTCAGATTCTTCTCAAGACTTCTGAAAACAGTTTATGGATTCTTCCCAACAACGGATGTTAATCTATCACTTGTTCAGATGCAACCTTTGAAAACAGTTTACGGACGCTTCCCAACAACGGATGCTGCTCTATTGCTTATTCAATCTCAAGATTTCTGAAAATAGTTCACGGGTTCTCCAAGTAACGGATGTTAACCTATCACTTGTTCAGATTCTTCTCAAGACTTCTGAAAACAGTTTATGGATTCTTCCCAACAACGGATGTTAATCTATCACTTGTTCAGATGCAACCTTTGAAAACAGTTTACGGACGCTTCCCAACAACGGATGCTGCTCTATTGCTTATTCAATCTCAAGATTTCTGAAAATAGTTCACGGGTTCTCCAAGTAACGGATGTTAACCTATCACTTGTTCAGATTCTTCTCAAGACTTCTGAAAACAGTTTATGGATTCTTCCCAACAACGGATGTTAATCTATCACTTGTTCAGATGCAACCTTTGAAAATAGTTTACGGACGCTTCCCAACAACGGATGCTTCTCTATTGCTTATTCAATCTCAAGATTTCTGAAAATAGTTCACGGGTTCTCCAAGTAACGGATGTTAACCTATAACTTGTTCAGATTCTTCTCAAGACTTCTGAAAACAGTTTATGGATTCTTCCCAACAACGGATGTTAATCTATCACTTGTTCAGATGCAACCTTTGAAAACAGCTTACGGATGCTTCCCAACAACGGATGCTGTTCTATTGCTTATTCAATCTCAAGATTTCTGAAAACAGTTCACGGGTTCTCCAAGTAACGGATGTTAACCTATCGCTTGTTCAGATTCTTCTCAAGCTAACTCCACTCAGAGTCAAGCTTCATTATCCCCAGCAAAGCTAAAACTTCAAATTATCAATCCCCAGCGGAGCCAGATCATTGAACCTTCTCCCCAGAGAGTTTTGGGAGGGCAAATCTTGAGGTCCCCAGTAAGGTCGCCAGAGATGCTTCCCTCCCAAACTGAAGATTCTCAATCTTACCTCCCCAGCATGAGTCTACTAGTTTGGAACTCTCCAGTAGAGGTTATCAGGAATTTTCTTCCCCAGCAACAGTCGAGGAATTATTTTCCCGGCAGCAGTCAAGATTCTTTTATCTTCAGCCGTCCAAGATTCATTTATCCTCAGCAAGATAGCTCATCAGCTTACAAGCGCATTCATCACATTCATGTCATAAACATTGATGTCACATACATTGCATCATGCATCATAACATTGCATACAACTAACCCTTTACCTTTTCAGGTAAGATCAGTCGGCAGACAAAGATCACCTTCCAAGTTCACTCAGATGTGACCCGGACACGGCGACATTCTGATACTTATTCCAGATTCATCTAAATGCAGCTTTACACGAGCTCATCATCAGGAAACCCTACACCGGTTCCTCTTCAAGACATCTGAAAACAGTTTACGGATTCTTCCCAACAACGGATGTCAATCTACCAACTTGTTCAGGTGCAATTTTTGAAAACAGTTTACGGACGCTTCCTAACAACGGATGGTGCTCTATTGCTTATTCAACTCCAAGACTTCTGAAAACAGTTCACGGGTTCTCCAAGTAACGGATGTTAACCTATCACTTGTTCAGATTCTTCTCAAGACTTCTGAAAACAGTTTACGGATTCTTCCCAACAACGGATGTTAATCTACCAACTTGTTCAGACTCTTCTCAACTTCCGAAAACAGTTTACGGACGCTTCCCAACAACGGATGCTGCTCTATTGCTTATTCAATCTCAACTCCTAAAAATAGTTTATAGATTCTCCGGACATGGATGTCAATCTATTACTCATTCGGACCCCCGAGTCAGAGATGTTCCAAAACATGGATGCCTTTCTGACACTCATCCTCCTACCAGCAGTCACCAGATGGCATCTTTAAGCCCATCACCAAATGGCATCTTTAAGCCCATTCTCAGATGGCATCTCTAAGCCCATTCCCCGACAAGACTCTATCGTACCAGGTGGCATCTTTAAGCCCATCACCAAATGGCATCTGTAAGCCCATTCACCTCTACCATCACATCAACGAGTGCAAATTTTCTGGGTACTTTAGTGTCCAATCTTCTTTTACCTTCAAGTCGCGAAAGGCAAACTTGCCAATCTAACTCTTCAGGTTCAAGAAGATTGAACAGGGGAAACTGTTGTACCCAAAAATTTGCCATCGCATTTTTCCACAAGAAATAACAGCTTCAGGCATTTCCTGATTTTTCAAACTGGCTCAAGAATCGGTCAAACAGACTTTTCTCGTCAGTCAGGACGCAATTAGGGTTTTATTGATTTTTAGGACTCTGGATTGCTTCAAACAGTTGGCTTAGGGTTTTGGTTGATTTTGGCTCAATTTTGATCAGGCGAACGCTCTTTGGAATTTAATCAGGAATTAGGGTTTTGTGGGCATATTCTCAGAAAGATTAAAATTCCACAGCACCTTGCAAGTTATTCCGAGATTCGGGTTGAATTCGCATTATTTGATTTAATCAGTAAAAGACTGCAGTTGGTTTGAATTCACGTTTGTCTGATTGAACCAGTCAAAAGAAATACGTAGTTTGAATTTACAGTGTTTGTTGAAAATCAGGGAAAAAGGGAATGCGCCTGATCAATGTTTTGATTAACTATTGATTCTCTTTGGAGATGCCAGGTTTAACTGATCAATGTGCTAAAGTATTGTTTATTTAAATTATTTATTATTCTAAATTAAGTGATTGAAATTTATGTTTCAATTATTTTAATTCAAAGAGTTTTAAATAATAGATAAACAATAAAGAAAGAGAAAATAGAATTGATTGGATAATAAAGACTTTTATTGATTCTTGAATTATTTGTACAATTATTGTTTATAATTTAATTACAAACAATGGTTTTACATTAATTTAAATATTAAATAAAAAGAAAACTATCCTATTTTTTCTAATTCTTCAGTCTTCATTTAGTACCCCTTCATCCATTTTTATTCATCTGCAAAAGAAAAGGAGAAAAGTCAGTGACTGATAAATAAATAAAGACAGATAAAATTGCAGTCATCATTAAGAGCCACTGATTGGGATCAGTTAACCCTCTCTGCAAATCACGGGATTTCTCCCGGTTCACAAAGAGGGAAGAATTTTATTTAATCATGAATGCAAAGTTGAGAAAAATGCAAAGTGCCAAACTGCATAAATTCAAAAATCTCAAGCAAACTGCACAGTTCAAACCCAACTAAAAATCCAAATTACAACTTTTTGTCATAATCCAAAAAGTGCAATTTACTGTCAAAATGCCAAAGGTACCCAAACTGTCAAAAGAAGATTTGGCAAAGATATGGAAAGTTCAAAAAGTACAAAGTCTACTCAAAGCTGTCAAGAAAAGATAAAGAATGCAGAGGAAATCCATTATGCAAGCAAACCTATTCATATCATCATTTCCCATAAGGGTGGCCCTTTCAGAAAGTACAGCAGAAAACATATTTTAACATATTCAACTGTACTGAGAGAGAAGAGTGGAGAGATAAAAGAATGCAGGTTTTTAGGCTTTAGGCAGGCATAGATAGAAAGAAAACATATAAAACAAAAGATGAGCACAATGGATAAAGGGAGCCTGCTGAACCTGTCAAGCAGGATAGAACAAAATATGCCTTAAAGCATGACCTGATATCCTGTCAACAGAAGGGCCATACCATGATGCAAAAGACAGCAGAACTTTCACCAAAGTAAAAAGAAAGACATACAAACCAGGCCTGAGCATCAAACCATCGACCATAAAACAAAAAAGACCAGTTCACTACAAGTTCACTGCAAACATAACCTGCTGAAGCCTTACCTGCATCATTAAAAAAAAAACCTATTCAAACTAATTCCAAAAGTCTTAACCTGTCAAAGATCTTACCAGCTGAAGCAAAAACCTGTTGAAGCTCTAAAACCATTCAAAGCCTCACCCTGCCTGTCAAAAACCTCACAACATACCAACCTGCTGAAACCTCAAAAGGCCTCAACATACAAACCAGCTGAAGCAAGCCTCAGCATCATCCTGCCTAAAGCTTCAAAAACCTGGCCTAACCATCAAAACCTGTCAAGCCCTTAAACTCTAAAGAGCCAAAAGCCCTTAAACCTACCACTGCATTTCTAAAACCAAGTCCTGACCTGAAGCAAAAAACCAGTCCAGAACCTCAAGCCTGAAACCAGTTCAAACCTCACAAAGTCTGTCCAACCTTGCAAAGAATTAAAAGTGGTGCAAACATAGGTTCAAGCATAAAGCCCTCAGAAAAGTATCATCATAGGGCCACCGAAAAGCAAGCAATACTAGCATACGAGCAAAGTAGGCGTTCATCATAATCAACAGTACCAAAGAAGCATTCAAGGCAATTCAAAGGCCTCAGAAGAAGGCTTCACCATAGGCAACAAGCTCAACAGTTTCAAAGGCAAGCTCAAGGCAACGAAAGAAAGAAGAAGAAAAGATAAAAGTTACCAAAGAGCAAGCTAGCGTCTTCACCGTCCCTCCATCGTCGGACCTCAACGCCTCCAAAATCCCTCTTCCGCCATCTCCAAAGGTAGTATTCTTATACCTCCTTACATGCATGTCAATAACGAAAGAAAGTATAAGTCGAAACCAAAATTGAAATTAAAATCAAAAGAGGAACAAAACCCTAATGCATTTGAGATTGAAATCGTACCCTATAATGTGGTCTGGTTGGTCTACGGAGGGTGAAAGGGGGATGATGGCGTTTATTGGCCTTGTGTGAAGGAGTTGCATTCCAGTATCCATGGAAAGAGATGAACGATTGGAGAAAGACGAACAAACAAGCGAACAAACGGCGCGCTGTTCACGAAACCCTAAAGCCTTGTCCCCAAATGAAAACACAAGCGAAACCCTAAAAATGTCTTGAGTCCAAACGTGGGCCTTGCCCGTTTCTGCATACCTAAAGCCCATTAAAATGCTTACCCCTTTTATTTCATAAAACAAGTTATTTTGATTAATTAACTAGGCATAATCCCTTTTTTATAAACAAGTCTTTTATTAATGAATCAACATTGACTTTTCATTTTTTTTTAACATCCTTAAACAATATATTTTTCTAACTTAATATATTTTCACCATAATACTGTAATAATGAAAATACATTTTTTAAATATGTAAAATACTTTTCATTTAATTTGTACATAATAAATAAACAAATACTTTTTATACATAATATGATTAAATTGAAAACATTTTCTTTTCACTTACTTTTTGTACATAATAAGTAAACATACATTTTTGCATAATTTAATTTCTTAACATTTAAATATTTTTGTATATAAGTAATAAAGATACATTTTTTTATTACACCATAATTAAAATTGAAAACACTTTTTCTTGATTCAAATATTCTTATTAACAATATAAAGATACTTTTTTTATATATATCAAATGTAAAATGATAACTTTTAAATTTAGAATACTTTCTTTTCTTAAACTTTCTTTTTACACAAGATTATTAATTAAACTAAATAAACATTTAATTTAGGTCAAAACAAATACCTAACAATACTTTCTTAAATTCACATTCCGCACCTGTAAATAGTCACGTACGCATATACTTGTACACAATACAAATACATTCACACTGCCCCTATACACATTTGTTTATCTTATATTTGTATATTCGTCATTTACATTTAATCGCAAATTCGATTTGGTTGTAACTTATTGGATATTATAAGTCTCATCCCCATTCATATACATGTACCCCCACTCCCGGATACTTATTTTGTAATAGCGTAGATTTTACATTTCGCAATTTCCCGCTTTCAATTGTACCATGGTTAGACCTAGGGTTTGCATGTACATAAAATCAAACGCTAGATAACCTAATACAAGACAAATACATGAAATCAATACACAATCACACTTGCACCCTCTAGGGTAATCCCACATGTTGCCTTCCAAAATGGGCCATGCTTGCACGTCGAGTATCTTTGGCAAAACAAATTCAAATGATCATAAGTCCCTCGATGACGCTTTCGAATATTGCCTAAATGGAATGATCATAGTCCCTTCAAAGCCAATTGCCAAAGACACTTGGCACCATTGCATTCGTGGTCCATACGATGACCCGCGCCCGTCCCGAATAAACTTCCTAAACGCAAGATTGTCCACCAATTTCAATGGTGGAACAAAATTGTTAAAAAGGGTTGAAAACATAGAGAAAACCTTTGAGTACAATACGGTAGACAAAACTCTTAGTTACTTGAGATCAACTTGCAAAAACACTTGCCTTCTTTTCAAAAACCACAATCCACAACACTTTCAAACAAACTCTCAAAACATTTTGAAACATCTTTTCGAAAAGATACACGCCTTTGTAAAATATTCGAGTAAAGAATTGTTACAAGGTTAGCCTAAGACAAGGCATCTTCTTCCAAAACATTTTCAAAAACACTCACACATACACCATTTTCAAGCAATCAAGAATCAAGGCAAGTGATCTAAAAACCAAGTAACTAAGAGCCCATGGATAACCATGGATGAAAAGGGTGCTAATACCTTCCCTTTTCATAATCTACCCCCCGGACCCACGAAATATCTCAAAAGGTTTTTGCTGTGCTTTTTTAACCTTTCCTTTAGGATAAAATAAAAAGTCGGTGGCGACTCTTGCTCAACCGCACAAGTGCGAATACGAACGCAAAACCACAGTCAGTTCTCCCATCGTATCACAGAATGCGTATGATTTATGTTTTCAAAGACAATCGGGAATCAACTTTGTAAACAACAAAGAACACACTTCATTAGATTCAACTTTGAAATTTAAATTGTTCAACAGATTGCCCTTAGGCGTTACATAAAAAGTGAAAATACTGAAAAGGGAAGTAAAACTGTAAAAGAACATCCAAAGTTCATCATTGATCCCAGGGTCTCTTCTTCTCAGTACGGATGTAGTCATTCAGAGCTCGCTCATTATCCAACTGCTTGGTCAGCCTCTGGATCTTTAATTCCTGCTCGTTGAACTTTTCCCGATAAGAATCCCGTTCTTCTCGCAGTTGCGCCCAAGACCTCTTTAGTGTATCAATATCAGTAGGTATCTGAGGAGGGAGGACAGTTGGAGGAGTCCCATCTCTATCAGGGTATTCAAGAATGACGGGTCTGACAGCTTCATATGGCATACCTAACTTCTGAGCATGGATGCGGACCCATTTGTAGTAGGCTTCCATAGGTAGAGAAGTCTTTGGTCCCAACTCTTGTGGGTCAGCTTTGTGAATTCTATCCCAAGCTTTGATGAACCTACGATGCAGCTCGTCACTATCTACTTGAAACTCCAAACTGATGTGAGGCATCAACATCTCATGAGGCCATGCTCTTCTGGCTCTTCCAAACTGACGGAGGGCTAGACATGGATTATAAGAGATTCCTCCTTGGGTACCAATCAAAGGAACATTAGGATATTCTCCGCAACGATCAATAACAGCTACTTCATCCAAACCCCTGAAAGTCCAAATGATGTCATTATCAGTGAGAGACATTAACCTATGAGCCCAACCTCTTCCTTCCTTGTTCTTCAGCACGAACTTAGGGAGGTGCGAAATAAACCACCTCACTAACAAAGGAATACAACACCACAGAGTTCCTCGTCTTCGGGCAGTACGAGCATAAAGTTGTTGCAGGATATCACCCAAGAGAGTGGGCACAGGGTTCCGAGACATGAAGATCCTTATGGCAGTGACGTTAATGAAGTTATCAGGATTAGGAAACAAGACTAGGCCATAGATTAAGAGAGCCAGAATGTCTTCATACGCCCTAAAGTCCAGGTCATTCCAGAAACTGTTAGCTTTACCAATCAGAAACTTGGCCAAGAAACCCTTAACTTTGCTTCTAGTCACCCAGTTGTCCATTACCTCCTTATGGGTCAAAGGAAGAGCTGCAGCAACCTCCTCAAGCCTAAGAGTCTTTTCCCAACCAGTGAAGGGAGTCTGATCCAAGATAGGGATGCCAAGTAAATCAGAGAACTCTTCCAGGGTAGTGTTTGCTTTTCAATTGTGAGTGGGTTTGAAAAAGTTTCGTCAAAGTTTTCTGAATAACTCTTGTATCAGTCCTCAAGAGTGTTTGAAAAATTGTTTTGAAAGCTTTTTGAAAGTGTCGGTGTGAAAAGAGTTTTGAGTTGTTTTTGAATAGAGCAAGTATCTATGAGTCATCCACCTACCCTAAGGAATTAGGCTGTGTAAATGTCCTTAAGGTAGTGCCATCCCACCATTGAGAGGTAGGTAGCACCACCGTTGGAGGTGTTTGGGTCAATTCGTTTGTAGGGACAGTGTGGTCACCAGAGTAACAGTAGGACACCTTAGAAGCTACCCTTATGCCATTGATCCTTTTTTATTCCGAGGCAACCGTTTCGAGGCAACTGGATCATGTCATGGACATAAGGACTTACTAAGACGTCCTATACTCGACAACCATGTTTCGAAGGTAAGGCAACAGTGAGGCGTACCCTAAGAGTGGTGTGTGAACTTGTGTGTTATTTTCATGTTATGTTTTATCTTGTACATGTATCATGGTGATCTACGCTTGTTTTTAATTTAGGCCATACATTCTTTCATGCGATTATAATTTAAAAGTGCGGAAATTTAAATGCGGAAAGTAAAATCCTACGCTATTACAAGGCGCGGGTCTATACATCGCCAAATTACAAAGACCCGTTTGATAAAAATGCGGAAAGTAAAATAAATTCCTAATTACTATTACATGGCTTGAACAGTTACATAATATTGAAAAAGAAAAGAAAAAATAAGAATAAATGCGCGAAAGAATTAAAATTGCACGTTCGAGGGCGTTGGACCCTTTTGAAATTAAATTGAATTAAAAGTCTAATTATTATTTAATAAAAGGAAAGAAATGTTTTTTAGGTTTTTGGTATTTAATGAAAATAAAGTAAATTGAAAATCAAGAGAAACCCTAATTCTAAGTTGTTTTTAATTGTTAAAGAGAATATTAAAGTTTAACCTAATTTATGCTAATTAATTATTTACATATTTATTTACAAAATATTTAGTAATTAATAATGATAATAATTATGAGGAGATTATTTATTAAAAAAAAGATGAGAATGTTAGAAACCTTAATTTCTACATATTTTATTTATTTAAGAAAAAGTGTTAAAATTGAAAACCTAAATTAACTAAGTTAATTATTAACCTTTTATTTACAAAATAAATTATAGTGAAATTAATATTAATAAAAATAAACATTTTTTCTAGTTTATGATTTATTATTGTGAAAATTATTTTATGGTAAAAAGAAATAATTAAAACAAAAAAAAAGAATTAGAAAAGAAAATCAAATGAAAATTAAAAATGTGCAAACCATGGGGGGTATTCAGACCCATTTAGGAGGTAAATTGCAAGAAATTCAGGCCCACTGGAACAAGCCTTGTTTGACTTCTCTAATTGAGTGCATATGAGTTGACTAGCGTGCATGGTAGACATCCTCTTATAGCCTTCAGATTGACCATCCTGCTTATGTGGCAAGCTAGCATGTGGGCGTGTATGATGGACTTTGGATGAAGTGCTGCATAGAAACACATTAAGGAAAAAATTATGGAATATGAGAGGGGACCTGGGAATCGAACCCAGGTCCCAGTACCTGCAGGACACCTCAACAACCAACCAGGCCAACGCGTTTCTTTGTTAACATAATGCAACGTGATTATTATAAAATAAAAATAAGCGTTAGTGGTACAAAGCAAAAAGCGCGCTGATTTATTTGAATTGTCCAACCGTATGAAGCCACGCATGCGTCTTCTTCCTTTTGTACCTGCAAATATAACCAAATAGCGGGGGTTTTAAACCCCCACTAAACAAGACCTGTAAAAATAGCGAATAGCCCATGTTGTAATATAAAAAGGGCGCGAGGTGTTGGTTGGTCTTGTCTTGAGGTCACGAATCCAATGGCATAGGTTTGGTGGTTCAATTTTGCCATATGTGAAAACCCCTAAATTTGGAGCTCTGAAAACCTAATATCCTAGAATGGCATCTTTGGATACAAGCGTCGTTGGTTCAATTAAATGCTACCAATAGCTTCAGAATATCAATATTAGTGTAAATCAATTAACAAAACACATGAACAATGCTTGAAAATTAAAACACGATAATGGACATGTTCAAGAAGAAAACAATTTTGTTCTACCAATTCTTTGGGCGTGGAGACTGGAAAGGGATTGAAACACGTTCAAGGAAGTCCCAACAAGCGTTTGGAATAGGTTTTAGGCTTTGAATCGCGCTGTAACTATGTTTTCAGATTTCAATTTTTTGATGAAAATTGCAATTTGGTTCTTTGTTTTCTGAGCAGCTTTCGTGTCCATTTGAGTAGGGTTAGGTTATGCATATGTAAGTGAACGAAATTTGGTTAAAAACCAAGCCCAAAGTCCATGTATTGATGATTCCAATATTTGATTTTCTCCATATCTTTTTCCAATCTTTTTGCCATGAAAATCATGCCAATTATGGAAGATTTGGCCTTGTTGATTGATGCACGAAATATTTAGCTCATAATGGACATATTTGCTGCACAAAAAAGATTTAAAACCATTGTTTAATATTTTTCTCATAATTAAATTTAATTAAATGAATTAATAAGATTAAAAATTCAAATAATTAATCAAAAATAAGAAAATACATCCCTTTGAGGTCAATGGGTCGTGCATAGCCTTTGGGTAATGATTCATGGAAGAATTTGTGGCCCATTAGCATTTTTGAAGCCTTTTGTGCAAAGTTGACTTTTCAAAATTCCCAAATATTTCCCAACTTCTACAAGGCATATCTTGCTCAATTTTGAAGATATGATCATTTTCTTGGACATTTTGGAAAGGTCTTGAAGTCCTCTAACCAATGCCTTTGGTCCCATGTCATTTTGATTTACCAATCTCAAGTTATGGTCTTTGACTTAAAGTGCCTTTTTGTTGACTTTTGAAAATGACCTATAATGTTGAAATTGATAACTTTTTGTGAGAGCATTTCTTGGACTTGAAGTGTGAAGATGAATTGTAGGAAATGTCATTCTATTCAAAATGAGCTTTGGATGGAATTTTTCTGATAAACCATGAGGAAGTTATGCCTTGGTCAATTTGCAGTTGACTTTTCCAACTGTCCAAAAATAGAAACTTTTGCATCTTGAGACTTTTTGAGCCATGCTTGTCAAATCATGATCAAGAATTGATCAAATGATGTTTGTGGCTTCAAGATAAGATGTTGACCAAAATTTTTGACTTTTGACTGTCAAATGACCATTTTGCCCCTGTAGTTGACTGTGAAGCATTTAGGGTTTTGACTGTGCAACTTGATGCTGTGAGTCTTGAAACTTGGCATATGGATGCTTGACAATGTTTATGGGCATATGGGACTTGATTGGACCCTTGAAAACTTCAATTTCTTTGCAAGAACCAAAACCCTAATTTTGACTGTGTTAGGAGGCAATTGGACTGTGCAACCCTTGAGAGATTTTGAACCATGATCCTGGCAACTCTTGAAGAATATGGGAGGGAAAATTTTGGGGTACAACAAGTTGAAATATAGTCGGGCGGTAAACGGAGTATGAGAGCCTTTAGGAGATATGATCACGGCGCCAATTCCATTACCCAAAGCGTTTGAAGCTCCATCAAAGTACATAGACCATCGGGATTCTTCCTTAAGTCCTTCATCCAGTCCAGGTTCTTCGCAGTCGGTCACTAACATGATGTTCTCATCCGTTAATTCAAAGTTCATAGACTGGTAATCATCTACTGCCTGATGTGCCAAATGGTCTGCAAACACACTTCCCTTGATTGCGTTTTGGGTTATATATTGGATTTCATACTCAGTCAAGATCATCTGTCATCTAGCTATTCTTCTGGACAAGGCAGGCTTCTCGAAGATATACTTGATTGGATCTATCTTCGATATCAATAGAGTAGTGTGAGTCAGCATATACTGTCTCAGCCGGCGAGCAGCCCATGCCAAAGCGCAGCAAGTTTTCTCAAGCAACGAGTATCGGGTCTCGCAGTCGGTAAACTTTTTGCTAAGGTAATAAATAGAATGCTCTTTTCGGCCAGACTCGTCATGCTGACCCAGCACACACCCCATTGAGTTGTCGAGTACTGTCAAGTATAAGATCAGAGGTCTCCCTTCAACTGGAAGCATCAGAATAAGTGGCTCTTGGAGATACTCTTTGATCCTTTCGAAAGCGGCCTGACATTCATCATTCCATCTTACCACTTGATCTTTCTTCAGTAGCTTGAAGATTGGCTTACAAGTAGTAGTCAGGTGTGAGATGAATCGGGCAATATAGTTCAGACGTCCCAGAAAGCCTCTGACTTCTTTTTCTGTTCGGGGAGCTGGAATCTCCTGTATAGCCTTCACCTTTGCAGGATCCACCTGAATACCTTTATCGCTTACGACGAAACCCAGCAGCTTACCAAATCTCACCCCGAAGGTGCACTTGTTTGGGTTTAACCTCATCTTGTACAACTTCAACCTATCAAATAGCTTCAGAAGATGGTCCAGGTGTTCTTCCTCAGTCTGGGATCTTGCAATCATATCATCGACGTATACCTCAATCTCATGATGGATCATGTCATGGAACAAAGTGACCATGGTGCGCTGATACGTTTCCCTAGCATTCTTCAATCCAAAAGGCATAACCTTGTAGCAAAAGGTACCCCATTGAGTAACAAAAGTTGTCTTCTCCATGTCTTCGGGAGCCATTTTAATCTGATTATAACCGGAGAAACCATCCATAAAGGAGAAGACCTTATGTTGTGCGGTGTTGTCAACCAGAACGTCGATATGAGGCAGAGGGAAATCATCCTTGGGGCTTGCCCTATTCAGATCCCTATAGTCAATACACATTCGAACTTTATCATCTTTCTTCGGCACAGGAACCACGTTGGCAACCCACTGCAGGTAAGAAGTGACTGCTAGAAAACTGACGTTAAATTGTTTCATCACTTCAGCCTTGATATTCTCAGACATCTCTGGGCGCATTCGGCGAACCTTCTGTTTCACTGAAGGACAGTCTTCCCTTGTGGGCAATCGGTGAACCACAATATTGGTATCCAAACCAGGCATATCTTCATAAGACAAGGCAAAGATCTCAACGTAGTCACACAGCATCTGAATCAACCGTTGTTTAACAATAGCTTCTAGGTTTGCACCAATCTTGACCTCTTTCTTGTCTACTTCTGTACCCAGATTCACTGATTGCACGGGCTCTTCATGCGGCTGTATGGCCCTCTCTTCCTGAAATAACAGTCTTGCAAGTTCACTAGGCACTTCGCAATCATCTTCACCTTTGTCTTCGGCTAAGTTGATCGGACTTTCAAAGTCATAACCGGCAGTAGCAGAGTCGTTACCAGTAGGATCCAGAGTGGATTCAGACCTACATATGTGAGTGTGTGTAAAATAGCTGTTTTGCAATATGTAATAAAAGAAAGACAAGGAGTGCAAAATTTGAAATGCAAGAAACGTCCAATGCTTTTATTAATGATATATGTAGATGACACACATAAAGCCCTCACAAATGAAGCCACGGTGCCCCGGGTAAGACATCGGGCCATAAAGTTTAAAACATTGTTTGTTATAGATACAAAACAAAAAGTCTCATTACTGGGTGATAACAGAAACAGGCATATAATCCTTCGTTGTCCAGTTGCTCAATCCGTTGTCGACAGTCGGGTAAATCCAGTTGTCAATGTCAAACTCTTCATCATCATCATCCCCAATAGCATTCACTCCCATATCATGTTTAGGTTTTTCTGGTGCTCCGAACTCGATCTCCTTAACATCAATCAAGTCCTGTACCTTATTTTTCAAAACCCAACAGTTATCCGTATCGTGCCCCGGGCTATCAGAGTGAAAAGCACAGCGGGCATTCGGTTCGTGCATTGGTGATGTTTTGTTTGGACTCTTTGAGGCCTCCCTCGGAGTCACCAGGTTGGTCTTCAATAACTGCGACATAATTTGGGATAAAGTCATGTTGAGCGGAGTGAATTGTCTTCATGGTCTCTCGGCCCTTGGCTGATTGTTGTGCTGAGGAGCACAAGCAGGTCTTGATATAACAACCACATTAATAGCTTGGCGGCGTTCAGGTCTATTCTGGCTTTTTGAACTATAAACAACATTGGACTCCTTCTTAAAAGGCTTCTTCTCGGTGCCTGATGAAGCACCCTTCTGTATCTTGTCGAATTTGATACCAGCCTCAATCCTTTCCCCGGTCATAATCAGCTCTGTAAACCCGAATGATGAACTTCCAATCAGATGGTTGAAATATGGACCAGACAGGGTCCCCAGAAACATATGCACTAGTTCCCTATCAGCCAAGTGAGGTTGAACTCTTCCAGCAAGGTCCCTCCACTTCTGAGCATAATCTTTGAAACCTTCGCCCGCACCCATAGACATACCCTGGAGTTGGGTACGTGTGGGAGCGAGGTCGGTATTATATTGGTACTGCCTGTAGAAAGTAGCAGCCAAATCTTCCCAACTATAGATACTAGCTCCTTCTAGCTGATAAAACCATTCAAGCTGAGCCCCTGAGAGACTGTCTTGTAAGAAGTGGATCCAGAGATTCTTTCCAGCGGTGTATGGCAGAATCTTTCTAACATACGACCGGAGGTGCAGCTTCGGACAGGAAACTCCGTTGTATTTAGCAAAGGCTGGTGCTTTGAACTTGTGGGGAATTACCACCCCAGATGACAGACCCAGATCACCAAAGTCCAGACCAGGCACTTTCTGAACTTCTATCGCACTCAAACAATCTTCCAGTTGTTTATACCTATCCTCAGCCGGAGGATACTAGTCTTCGTCGAAGTCAGTCTCGTTGTCTGAAACCACAGGGCTAGGAGCCCTCCTTTCTTCTTGATTATCTCCCCCTCCAGATGAGTGGGTCAAATCAACCTCTTCTCGCAATTCGTTTCCGAATCTGCGACCCATATTAAATAGGACCGTCTTCTTCTTCTTCTTCTTCTTCTCTCTCAAGATAAGGGTCTACAGATCTTGCTGACCCTTAGCCAAACTCATGAACAATTCCTGGAACTGGTCGTTTTGGGCTTGCAGAGCCTTGATTGCTTGTTCAGTAGATGGTTCAAAAGACATGATGCTGAAATAAACAACGAAGAAGATGAGAAAACCTGTAAGGGTACCTGTTATGAGGTGCATGGGAATGATATGCGTATGATATGATTTCAAAGACAGCGAGAGATTCAAATTCGTAAACAAGAAATGAAACACACTTTTATTAGATAAACTTGAAATCAATTGTTCAACAGATGCCTTTAAGGCGTTACAAGAAAGAAAAACTGAAAAGTAAATCAAAACTAGAAATGATCAAAAGACATCAGCGCTCCCATGGTTGTTTTCCTTTGGTGCTGACATAGTCGTTGAGGATCTGCTCATTTTCCAACTGCCTTGTTAACTTCTGGATCTTTCGCTCTTGCTCGTGATACTTTTCTCTATAAGTATCCCGCTCTTCCCTTAGTTGCATCCAGGACCTCTTCAATGCCCCAATGTCAGTAGGCATGTATGGATGGATAATGGTAGGAGGAACCCCTTCTTCATCAGCAACCTCAATAATTATAGGCAAGACGACTTCGTAGGGTATTCCCAGCTTTTGAGCATGGATACGAACCCATCGGATATATGGCTCCATCGGAAGAGAAGTCTTCGCACCCAGCTCGTGTGGATCAAACCTGTGTACTCTATCCCAAGCTCTTATGAATTTGCGGCGTTGCTCGTCACTATCCCCTTGGAAGTTAAAGACAATACTAGGCATTCGCAGCTCATGGGGTCCTTCCCTTCTAGCTCGCCCAAACTGACGTAAGGCCAAGCATGGATTATAAGTGATTCCTCAATTGGTTCCTATCAGTGGAATATTCGGGTATTCCCCACAGCGATCAATAATGGCCACGTCTTCCATACCCTTGATAGTCCAAATGATGTCATTATGAGAGAGAGACATAATCATGTAGGCCCAGCCCATGCCTTCTTTGTTCTTCAAAACTGATTTGGGGAGGTGAGAAATAAACCACCTCGCCAAAAATGGTGCACATCTCATAAGGGTTCCCCGCTTCCGAGCGATACGGGCAAAAAGAGAATGAAGAATGTCACCCAAGAGAGTGGGTACAGGATTACCGGATATGAAGATCTTCACCGCATTCACGTCGACAAAGGAATCTGAGTTAGGAAACAGCACCAAACCATATATAAGAAGAGCCAGAATATCCTCGAACGCCTGAAAGTCTAGACTGTCCCAGAACTGATTAGCCTTACCAACCAAGAACTTAGTCAAAAATCCCTTTGCTCCACTACGAGTCTCCCAATTAGACATTACTTCAGCCTTTGTCAGATGGAGGGCTGAAGCAATCTCTTTTGGCCTAAGGATCTTCTCCCAACCTGTGAACGGGGTCTGCTCCAGAATAGAGATACCAAGCTGATCAGAGAACTCTTCCAAGGTAGGGACCAACTGGTAGTCCGGAAAAGTAAAGCAATGGTACAGTGGATCAAAAAAACTGGACTAAGACACTCATCATCTGTTCATCCATCTTAGAGGTGACCGAACCAAGAAGGTGCCCATGTCTTCTGATAAAGGAGGTGGTATCTGAAATTTTTGCAACCAATTCCTTGAGCTAAGTGGGAATCTGGACAAAGTTGATCCGAATGGTGTTTCTACGCATGGGTGCCATGACCTACAAAATAGAACAAAGATGAATCCCTCCTGTCTTTGAAATAGGTTAGTCCAATGCAAGATGCATGCAATGTCATGATATCATGATGTCATGGTAGAAAATGCACCACAAGTATCCACAAATAGAAAACATGGTAAAGGCACACAAGTCACACAGAGAGCCCTTAGATTTCAGGCTGGCAAGGAGTCTAGGTACTACCCTCTTTCAGTTTAGTTGGTTCAAACCTGTCCTAAAAATAGTAAACGGGTTCTAGAGGATCTCAATATCACTGACTACCCTCGATCAGTCATAATTCCAGTTTAGCAACCTTTTCTTGCGGTCGGAATCATCGTGAGAGTTTAGTCTCAATGAGTGTAGCATACTGCTACTGTTCTATGGCCAAGTTGGTCAATTTAAAGGTTCTAAGGTCAGTTGGTGCTTAATGACCCCTTAGCATACCCATATTCTCCTCGTTGCGCCACAAGGGATATCGATACATACTAAAGTGCCACACAAACGTAGCTACTGCTTCAACCGTATCGGTCTACACCGTACAGTTCCCTCACAGTTTATTGCTACTTACCTAAAAGGTATCCCCCAGATCCGGGTTAGGATCTATAGTAACTCCGATTCAAACCCACAAAGATAAAGCATACAAATCAAGCAATTGAAAACATTATGTTGAACTATTCCTAAGGTACACCCCACTTATAAAATATTCCCCAGCAGAGTCGTCAGTTCTGCGATACGGTGGGAAGAACTGACTGTTTTTGGAATGCTGGTTTGCATTTTGCGTTTATGTTCGCAAAATGTCGCGGTAAGCAAGAGTCGCCACCGACTTTTATTTTATCCAACAAGGAAAGGAAAAAAGCACAGAAAATTCCTTTTTCGAGATATTTCTCGGGTTCGGGGGGTAGATTATAGAAAGGGAAGGTGTTAGCACCCTTTCTATCCGTGGTTATCCACGGGCTCTTAGGTACTTGCTCAATTGTTTTCAAAATTGTTTTCTTTGTGCTTGTGGGTTTTGAAAAAGTTTTTGTTTTAAAACTTCGATTTAACTCTTGCTTCTGTCCTCAAGAGTGTAATGAAGTGTTTTTGAAAACTTTGTTTGAAAAGGAGTGTAAGTGTGAAAAAGGTTTTGTTTTTGAATGATCGAGTATCTAAGAGTTAATCTACCTACTCGAAAAAGAAATCTTTCTATGTTAATTTCCTTTAGACAGTGCTATCCCACTATTAATGAGTAGGTAGCACCGTCGTTGGAGTTTGAGGGTCAATTCGAATGAGGGACATACGGTCACCAAAGCAATGTTAGGACGCCTTAGCGGTAACCCTAATGTCTTAGATCATTTGTTTTGAGGCAACAATATCCGAGGTAACCATTTCTAGGCGACTATGATCTTTGGACAAGAGGACGACCTCTAAAGTGACCTATACTCAATGACCGCGTACGAAGGCAACCAAGTGAGGTGTACCCTAAGAGTGCGCATGTGCGGGTGTGTCATTTTCAGTTATTTTATCTTTGTACATGTTAAGGGTGATCTAAATTGATTTTAGGTTAAAACATTCAGTCTTGTCATGCCATCCTATTATCAAACATCTAGCAGTTATATCTTGCGGAAATAAAATACGGAATTTAAATTACAAGGCGTCAGGTATTTACATCGCCAAAGACAACCCCTTTAAAAATAAATAAAGCGATAAAAATAAATAAAAGTCCTATTTACTATTACAATCCGGGAGCAAGTACATTAATATGATAAAAACAAATAAATCGCGTGCGGGAAATTAAATCGAGCGCAAATTAGGGTTTTGACCCTTTAAAGGAGACATGTCTTTTTTGGTTTTTATTTTAAGAAAGGAATTAATCTAAATTAACTACTAAATTAATAAATTAATTAATTAAATGAAAAAAATTATTTTTGGGTTTTTGTTATTTTAAGAAATAAAAATAAAATAATTAAGTAAGCAATTAAAACCTAATTAAATCTAATTTAATTTTAATTATTTACAAAAAAATAGGTTAAAGTTATTCTAAGTAAAAAAACTAAATTAATTTAATTAGTGTTTATTAATAAAATAAAAATTTGATTGAATAAAATATTTTTTGCGAGTTTATTTTATAAAAGACTGAACTTTAATTGGTTAGTAATTGAAATAAAAATAATTAAATCAATAAATAAATAAACAAAAAGAAATATGAAAGAGGAGTATGGGCCTGCTTTTATGGTGTAGATAGTAATTGGGAGGCCCAATATGTGCTGGCCTTTGTTGACTTTTGGGATTCCATGCGCACACTTGGACCTTTCCTATGGTGGACCCTCAGCCTTGGACAATCAGATTTGGCCTTTGGCCATATGGCCATTGGATGCTTGATGGTGTATGGTATGCTGCGTGCTTGAATATGCACGTGATTATCTGAAAAGCAAAATTATCAAAGAAGGTGGGGGACCTGGGATTCGAACCCAGGTCCTGATGGATATTGGACGCTTGCCTTGCCACTACGCTGAACTGATTTATTTGTTAATATATTACTTAATAATAATATAATAAAAAAAGCAATTATTGGTCAGAACAAATAAAACGCTGCGCGCGGTTTAAACGCACCAATGGGCAGGGGACACCTCATCGTCCCTGTCCTGAAACCTGTAAAAGATTACCTGCGGATTTGAATCTGCAGCTAAAAACGCAGGTCTGTCCTAAAATCTTCCCTAGGTCAAATAAATCAATTCCAAGGACATGGTTGGGTTCGTCTTGGCTTCCTGATCAACACCATGCCCTTCTTGAGTCCTGATTTTACCTGAAATAAAAAACCCCAAAAACAAACGAAGAACCCTAGCTATGGTGGTTCTTCGTTCAGGCCAGATAAAAGCAATTGGATAATACCAAACGCTTGCAAATGTTATGTAGATTCAAAATATGGTATTGATTCATGAAAAGAATGCTTAAATTCTGAGTTGTGAAATCAAGAACAGAGGTATATCTCGTGGTACTTACATCGCGTTATGGGATGTGAAGAAGCTTGCTTTTGGTCCAGGTAGATTGAGTGAACACCCAGGAAGAGATTGGGACTAGTCTTAGCCCTTGAAAACGCCTCTAAGCACGATTTTGATTTCAAGCTTTTTGTCACTTTTTCCCAACTTTGTTTTGCCTCTTTCTGCAGCCTCCAACCCTTATTTCGATTGCTTTGGCTTCCTTATGTACTATAGAGTGTATTAGGGTAAGAATTATGGATTCAATCTTCCCATATTAATGCCTTGGGATTTGATTTGATCTCCTCTTTACAACTTGCCAAATTTGCCAAATCTCAATCTTTTTGCACATGAATTGGTGAGATTCGAGTTTGATAATGATAATGATGATAATCAAAACCTGAAACAGCCAAAAAAATCTTATGTAATCAAAGTTTTGGATTTTATATGATTTTATTTGATTAAAAATGAATAAATTAAATAAAAAATAAAATAAAATAATAAAAATGAAATATGATCTCATGGCTGAAGCTAGGATACGTGGACAACGATGCAAGATCAAATCAAGTGGAAAAGAATGGGCCCATTTGACAAAATTTGAAGTTTTGGGGATAGTTGACTTTTGGCAATTTTGCAAAAATGTCCAACTTCAACAATGCATAACTTCTTCAATTTTGAACTTTTGGAAGTTTTCTTGGACTTTTTAGATAGCTTGAGATGTCCTATAACCAACCCATTTGGTCTCATATCATTTTTATGTTCCATTCTCAAGTTATAAGCTTTGGCAAAAAAAGGTGTTTTTGTTGACTTTAAAAAATGACCTATAATGTCCAAATTTATAACTTCTTGTGAGTGCATTTTGTGATCTTGGTGTATGAAGATGGATTGTAGAAAATTTCCTACTCTTAAAAATGAGCTTTGGATGGGTCATTTCGCATAAAGTATGAGAAAGTTATGCTTGGTCAAAGTTGAGTTGACTTTTCCTACAAAAACCTAATTTAACAACCTTTGAATCTTGATGAATTGTGAGCAATCCTTAATGAATCATGATCAACCCTTGATCAAATGATGAAATATCCTTCAAAATGATAATGTTGACAAAAAATCTTGAAGTTTGACTATTTATAGGTCACAATTGACTTTTGCCCTAACATAGTCGATTTTTGGACCCTTTGAGCATTTGACCGAGCAAACGTCCTTTGCAAGGCTTGAAATTTGACATGGATGATGTTGAGAACATATTAGGACATTGGGGAGAACTTGAGGTCATTTGGATTCAAATATCTTGATGCAACACAAGACCCTAATTTGGGGTTGACTGCCTTAAGAGATAGCTTGTCTGACCAACTCTTGAGTAACCTTGAGCCACTTGGAGATTTTTCTTGCAATGTTTTGAGGGGTATGAGAGGGAAAATTTTGGGGTACAAAAATATGGAAGTCGTTCTACCTGTCGAAGTTCAGATCCCTTCTCTGAGAATCATGAAAGATGCAGATTTAGATGAAGACGAGTGGATTCAAACTAGGTAAGATGAATTGAATCTGATTGACGAAAAGAGGCTTGTGTTTGTCTATCACGGTCAGATGTATCAGAAATGTATGATCAAGGCATTCAACAAGAAAATCAAGCATCGGGTATATCAGGCTGGTGACTTGGTAATAAAGTGCATAATTCTACCGCAATTTGGTCCCAGGGGAAAATGGACTCCCACCTATGAAGGGCCATTTGTTGTCAAGAAAGTATTTTCGGGTGGTGTTATGATACTAACCACCATGGACAGTGAAAAGTTCTCGCACCCTGTGAACATGGACATAGTTAAAAGATACTACGCATGAAAATGACCTGCTAGGTTGACTGGCCTAGGACAAAATAAGGGCATCTCGGCGAACCAAAAGGGTTCAGGCAAAAAATTAGAGATATATATAAAATATTGTACACCCGGCAAGTCAAAAACCTGAAAAGGCGGCTTGGGCAAAAAAGAGTATCCTGGTGGACTGAAAACCTGAAAAGGCGGTCTAGGAAAAAGTTAGGAATTAAAAGCGTATTACTATGTCCCACTGGATCACTTACCCAAGCTTTATTACCAAAGTCAAAAGTTCAAATGGTACAAATCAGTTCAAACAACTTCTTCTGACAACAAGAGATGAGATGTTCGAAGACATAGGGGCAATAGTAGAGTTGGAACCCAACGAGATCATTTCCACATAGCTATATGTTTTTTTCATGTTGTACTCTTCTAATTCCATGACAATTTCCTCTTACTAGGATTTATGTCTCTTTATACAAAATTTTCTGCTTATAGGCAAACTATAAATACAAATACACCCTAAAATTCAAACCTTTTATTTTTTAATTTTTTTATGTTTTGTTTGCAAAAACTTCCACTGACTAAAAATGAATGAACATATACATATGGACACGATTAATTGTTAATAAATATGTGCATAAGGACGGGAATAAGCATTTACTCAAGACTCTAGGAGTCGGGATGATGTTCAAGCTGTCCATAAATCCCCACAGAGCCACTTCCATGAGATTATCCCTGCAATAAGGATACATTCCCCGCAAAATGCCTGGGTTGAGTCGGAAAGTAGTAGAACATCATTTTCCTATCCAGTAAGGGAAAAAATTAGTAAAGCAACATCCTCAGAGATTATCCCCAGAAATCATATTGAAGATCAAATAAGAGATCGAGAAACTGTTAAATAGCAAGTTCATCAGAATTGCAAGGTATGTCGAATGGTTAGAGACTATTGTTCCTATTATTAAGAAAAATGGAACCCTTAGATTTTTTATAGATTTTAGTGATCCAAATGAAGCAACTCCAAAGGAATAATATTCGACGCCTGTGGCAGAAATGAGTCGATTCGGCTGCAGGCTCGAATATTTGAGCATGCTGGATGGTTATTTTGGGCATAACAAAAAATTTATAGCTGATGAGGACGTGTATAAAATGGAGTTTTGATGTCCTGGAGCCTAGGTACTTATGAATGGGTTGTAATGTCATTTGGTTTAAAAAATGTCGGAGCAACTTATCAGAGGTCCATGAATGCCATATTTCATGATTTCTTAGAGCACTCTATGCAGATTTATATTGATGATATTGTGATTAAATCTTTATCTGTGAATGTTCACATTGACCATCTTCGACGATCATTCAAAAGGATGAGAAAATATGGATTAAAAATGAATCCACTAAAGTGTGCTTTCAGTGTACATACAAGAGACTTCTTAGGCTTCGTGGTACACAAAAAGGCATCGAGATCAACCAAAACAAAACTAAAGAAATTTTGAATCTCAAGCCTCCTTCAACGAAGAAACAATTACAATATTTTTTTGGGGAGATCAATTTCTTGAGAAGACTCATATCGAATCTAAGTGGCAAATCAAAGGTGTTCTCGCCACTACTCAAGATTAAAAAAAGGCAAATTCCTATAGGACAAAAAGCAGCAAGAGGCTTTCGACACAATCAAGGAATATCTGACAAAGCCTCTAGTCTTATTGCCACCTAGTCGAATAAAAAACATGAGATTGTTTATAGTTACATCTGACTTGACAGTAGGAAGCATGCTAGCTCAGGAGGATGATAATGGTGTCGAAAGACCCATTTATTACCTTAGTCGAGTATTAATAGATGCAGAAACTAGGTATAGTTCAATTGAAAATGTGTGCCTATGTTTGTACTTCTCATGTATGAAATTAAAGCAATATATTAAACCAGTTGATGTTTATGTTTCATCTCATTCTGATGTTATTAAACATATGTTGTCAAAACCCATATTACATAGTCAAATTGGGAAATGGGCATTACCATTAACTGAGTTTTCTTTGTCTTATTTGTCTTTAAAAGCCATGAAAGGCCAAATTGTTACATACTTTATTATAGATCATGCAATAGTCTAGCCATCCATAAACATGTTCGATACAGACCCTTGGAAATTATATTTCGATGGGTCCAGCCATAAAAATGGAACCGATGTCGAATACCTAATAATCTCCCCAGAAGGAATGCACACAAGATTCAAGTGTCGAGTCGATGGCAAATTTTCCAATAATGAGGCAGAATATGAAGCCTTAATTACTGGACTCAAGGTCTTGCGAGATTTGGGGGGGGGGGCCCAAAATTGAAGTAAAAGGTGATCCGGAGTTGGTGATCAAACAAATTACAAGAATATAAGTGTATCAAGGAGCATCTAATGATGTACTTTGCACTTGTGAACCGGTTGTTGAAATATTTTGAAGTGGTAAGCATTACAGACGTGCCCATGATAGAGAATCAAGAAGCCAATGATTTAGCCTAAATTGCATCTGGGTACAAAGTGTCAAAGAACAAGCTGGGGGATTTTGTTGAAGTAAGCGAGAAAGTTATCTCGACATCGCCTGAAAAATTGTCAACACCAAAATCTTGGGGGGTAGATCATATGGACGAAATTTTTTCCATTGAAAATTTACTAGATGCATACTGGTGAAAGCGAATTATAAGGTATTAAGGGAATCCAGTCGGAAATACTAACAGGAAGATAAAATACTGGACATTAAGATATGTTCACGTGGGCAATAAATTGTTCAAGAAAACGCTTGAAGGTGTGTTGCTTAAATGCCTTGGAGAAACTGAAGCATATGTGGCAGTGTTAGAAGTTCACATTGGAACTTGTGGCACTCACCAAGCTGGTTATAAAATGAAATGGCTTTTATTTCGATAAGGTGTATATTGGCCAAGCATGTTGAAAGACTGTAGGTGTTCAACATGTGCCAGCAAGCGAATTACATGCCATCATTAAACCATGACCCTTTAGAGGATGGGCTTTGTACATTATAGGAGAAATTTGGCATGCGTTGTCGAAACAACAGAGGTTAATTCTGGTGGGAATAGATTATTTCACCAAATGGAAAGAATTCATACCTTTAGTTAGTATGCATCAAGACACTGTTGTCATACGGTGGCAGAACTGATTGTTTAATATTGGTTTTGATTTTTTGTTTGCAAACATGCGGTAAGCAAGAGTCTCCACCGTCTTTTCTTTTATCCAACAAAGGAAAGGGTGAAAAGAACAGAAAAATAACTTTTCGAGATGTTTCTGAGTAAGGGGGTAGATTGTGAAAAGGGAAGGTGTTAGAACCCTTTCCATCCGTGGTTTTCCACGGGCTCTTAGAGGTTTGCTCATTTTTCAAGATTCTTTTATGCTTTGTGTTTGAAAATGTTTTGAAAACGCCATAGTACGACGAACTTTGTAATGTTTCTCGGGATAGTAGAGAAAGTATACAAAGTGTTTTTGAAATTATTTTTGAAAAGTAGTTTTTTGTGTAAGTGCAAAATGTTTGAGCAAACCTCTAACAACTATCTACTTTACTACTCGAGAAGGGTCGTTCTTTTCCTCTTTTCCTTTAGACAATGCTATCCTACTATTAGTGAGTAGGTAGCCTTATCGTTGGATGTTAAGGGACAGTCGAAGGGACGTTTTACAGTCACAAAGGCAATTTTATGGATATGCTTTAGCAATTCTATTTTAGGGACTAGATCATTTACCGAGAAGGTAACTTTAGGGTCATCGAGGGACTAGATCTTTTGATTTTATGGGTCTTTGCTAAAGCATTCCTGTCTCATGACTGTTTTTTAAAGGCAACCAAAGTGGGCGTACCTTAGAGGTGCTTGCGTACAATTGTGTTGTGTTTCAATTATTTTTGTCTTTTTATTAAGTTAGCTAACGTTTTAATTTACAGTCTTTCCATACATGCCTATTTACTAACAGTAATATAGCAAAATAAAACAGTAGAGGTGCGGAAAATAAAATGCAGAAAAAGAAAATCCTAAACTATTACACGGCTTTGGGAGAGATATAATATAAGTGCATGAAATAAAATGCGGAATTTTAAATCTAAGACTATTACATCCATGGGCAGTTACAATGCTTACATAAAATGTTAGGATAGAAATAAACGCGCGCGAAATTGGAAATAACGTCTAAAAATATCCTAAGAAATGAAAATATTTTTGTTTTGTTTTTATCACGAAAAGAAAATGAAATCTAAATTAAGTCCTAGATTCTAATTGGTTTTAAGTTAAGAAAATGGTTAAAATTTAATTAATCAATTAATTATTTAATTAAAATATCTAAGCCTAATTTTTGTGATTTTTTGATTTAATGTTAATTAAAAGATAAAAAGTCCACTAAAAAAATAATGAAAAGAAACAAAAGCAAAGTAAGAGTACAAAGAGGCATCCTTAGATTGAGGTGAAGAAGGGGGGGTTTCGATCCAAAGGGGAAGAGATATGGCCTTTTCGATTCAAAGGAGAAACAAACTTTCAATCCGGAGATAGAGGAAATTTTCAATCCAAGAGAGATGGGTATCCTTCGACCCAGGGAGAGAATGATTGTCTTTTGATCTAGGGGTGGATGCTATGAGGACAACGAATCTGTAAATGTATGCTGGCAAAAACAAAAGGCGTGTCCTGGGTGCTAAACCCAAGTCTTCCAATCCTGCGAATTGTGGCCTTATTTATGTTGGATTTGCAGCAATTATTAGAAACGATAAGAAACAAATATAGGCATTTTTCTTACCAACAGTGGTGTATGAATTTATGGTGATGGGTGTGGATACCCTTGTTAAGGATTTCTTCGATTTGGCTTCTGGGCGTGAGCTTTCTTAGGGACTGGTGATGACTGGCACAGTTTTAGGAGAACTCCAAGAATGTATTTTCAATTTCGTGTGACCCTCTCTCTGGTTTTTCATCCTTTTCTCGTCTTTCATGCAACACTTGTGATCTCTTTATATAGAGGGGGTAGAGGGGACAAGAAGACAAAGGTTTAAACAACCTTGATTATGTGTTTGAAAGCCATGAATGAGAATTTGTAATGTTGGCCAAACATATGGGATCTTGTCCCTTTTTTTTGAATTTTGAATGATATGTAACTGGACTTCGAATGCTCCCTTTCGAAGGGGCTGATGGCTTCTTCGATGGACCTTTACATGTTCTTCGAATGGACCCTTTGAAAGCTTCTTCAAATGGAACCTTTGAAAGCTTCTTCGAATGGATCTTTGCATGTTCTTCGAAAGGACCTTTTGAAATATTCTTCGAATGGACCCTTTGAAAGCTTCTTCGAATGGACCCTTTGAAAGCTTCTTCGAATGAAACTTTGCATGTTCTTCGAATGGACCCTTTGAAAGCTTCTTCGAATGGACCCTTTGAAAGCTTCTTCGAATGGACCTTTGCATATTCTTCGAATGTACCTTTTAAAAGCTTCTTCTAATGGACCCTTTGAAAGCTTCTTCGAATGAAACTTTGTATGTTCTTCGAATGGACCCTTTGAAAGCTTCTTCGAATGAACCTTTTAGAATTCCAGTCGAAGGGCTTTTGTCCATACCAATCGAAGGCCTTGTTGAAACACCAATCAAAGGACACTGTTACCATGCCAATTGAAAGGTACTTGTTAAAAATGTCAATCGGAAAACATTGCTAACAAGCCAGTCGAAGGACCTTTGTCCATGCCAATCGAAGGGCGCTATGTAGATGCCAATCGAAAGGCATTTTGGAGATGCCAATCGAAAGGCATTTTGGAGATGCCAATCGAAAGGCATTTTGGAGATGCCAATCGAAAGGTATTTTGGAGATTCCAATCGAAGGAAACTTAAAAACATCACTCACAAATTTTCCTTTTCTTTAGGCAAGGGTTTATGACCAACCATGTAGGGGAAGACCTTGGAAAACATGAGAGGGAAAATTTTGGGGTACAACAACTTTGATTAAATTCATCCAGAAGCACATAATCTATAGGTTTGGGATTCCTGATACTATAATTACAAACCAAGGGTAAGTGTTTACCGATAGAAAGATGCAAGAATTTATGTCTGAAACAAGATTTAAATTGTTAACCTCAACAACTTATTATGCCCAGGCCAATGGTCAAGTCGAGGTTGCTAACAAATTTATTATTGGGTTGATTAACAAACATGTTTCTAAGAAACCTAAGAATATGTTAGATCAAATACTACGGGCTTGTCGAACATCCCCTAAGGAGGAGACAAATTCAATGCCTTTTTGTCTAGTTTTTGGGCACAATATTGTTTTGCCAGTCGAATTATATCTGCAGTCCATAAGAATACAACGTCAGAATGGACTTTCATTGGAACAAATAATGGAGTATGATGTTCGACAAAATAGTCGATTTGGACGAAGAAAGGATAGTTGCGTTGGATGTGCTCATTCGATAAAAAGAGTAAGACTCCAGAGCATATAATAAAAAGGTGAAAACTAAAACGTTCTTAATAGGTGAATATGTTTGGAAACTAATTCTACCTATGGATCGACAAGATCGAACATTAGGGAAATGTTCTCCAAATTGGAAGGGACCATTCCAAATTACAAAAATATTCACAAATAATGCTTATGAAATCGAGGAAATAGGTTTCGACCAACGAATCCTTAAAGTAAATGAGAAACATTTGAAAAAATATAAACTTATGCTTCAAGAGATTCAAATCGCTGTAGAATAAAAGCATATTATATAAATATGGGTTACCAAAATGGAAGAAAACCAATATGGTGACCATGTGTCTCCTAAAAAGATTACTTGATTTCGACATAAGCTAAACATGGAATCAGGATTTTAGGTCCTCAAAACGGGTCTTATCAAAAGAAATCGTATCATCAAGACACACTTTCTTCGTCGTCAGCTGACTGATGCTTTCTTTAAGACTAAGAAACTTCTCACCATGAGCGATGTCGTCGAGAGTGTTTTGTTGGATTTCGTCTTGCGTCGGGAGGCCGCTAGTCAAATCAAATGAGGATTTTTGATGTTCGAGTTCAATAATCTTCTATTTAAGCTTGTCAATTTGGACTTGATAGGTGTTGATTTATTGGTTAAGAAAGAAGTGTTGATCAAGGTGTTCTTGTCTCTGAGCCTCAAACTCGGTCATTTTATTTTCACAAGATTCGTTTAACTCCCATTTGACTCTCATCTGGTTTGCTTTGGTCTTGAGTTGGAGATCAATATGCCTGAAGAATGCAAGATCTTTCACAAGTTGGTTGAAGAAAGTCTCAAAATAAACTAGGTACTGGGCCAGGGGATCAGGAATGGTATGTTGGAAATGACATCGAGCAATGTGAAGATCTCTATCGCCATTAACACTTCATCTTCCAAAACGACCAGGAACTCACCCTCAAACAAGTATGATTTGAGTTGTTGAAGTTTGAGGGTTACCTAAGTGCTCTATGCAGGGATAGGAGGAGATGATGTTTGGGAAGTGGTTGACGCATGTCAATATTTTTGAAGTTTCTTAAGTGTTTCCATTGGACAAATTGGCCCGGTGATGGTCGCCGCGTCGAACAACGTAGGTGTTAACATCCCGAAGGGAAACTGGAAGGTGTTAGTCGAACCCTCCCATAAAAAGAGCGAAGGAAAAATAAAATTAAGATTGATTCTATGGGGTCTCCTCGACAGTTGAATGACATCAAAAATGCAGTGTCTTTACATTGAGATTGTCTTTGTTCTTGGATTTTATCAAGCCAAACTACGTAATCTTTGTGATCAGATGAAGACATGAAACGAAAAACCTTGGTTGTTTGATCCATAAACCTAACGTTAATGGGTTTTGTTTTGTTGAAAACTGAAGGGATAGTGGAATGAAAACAAGGAAAGTGTATGTGAAACTTCTTAGGATGCTTCTCCTAAATTGGATATGGCCCGTGGAATGCGAAAAGCTTTCATGCAACAGCAAATGGAATCAGCATTTGTCGTTGCCACTTCTTTACCTTTGATTTTGCATCAGGAGATGGCTGAGGGATGAATTTAAAACTCACTTCTTAGGAAAGGGAAAACGCTATGGGATTATTGCATATGTTAAAAGGAGTACGCAGGGAAGTGACCATTTTTTAAGAAGAGAAGATTGTTCTTTCCCAGGTTTTGTAAATCATAGAAGAAAAAGGCTAAGAACAATAGGCGTAAAGGAAAATTCATAGGCTTGTGGAGGTCGTTAACAATGGACAAGTGGAACCCGTTAGTTAGTTGCGATTATCACTAAACCCAGAAGTGGAAGAGTTAGTAGGATTTGTTGAAACCCCATATCCTGGAAACTAGGAGTCATCATGAGAAGTGATGGATTGACATGGGGAATAATGGCACAAAAAGAGGCCATCATAATGTGTAACGTTATTTGAAAAGACACGCGATCGAAAATTCAGAAGTTAAAACGCCAAAGTTCTCAATCGAAAGCATCTCCGTCGAAACTTGGCCTTTTGAAGGCAATTTGTTGACAAGCAATTTTTGATTTTGGGATTAGACCACAAGTTAGATGATATACTTCGTCAAAGAGGAGTGTCAATGGGGAGTTGTGGGCGTGTCGACAGGATTTTAGGAATTACACTCAAAGGTGGTCGACAAGACAGTATCAGGAGCAAAGCAAGGTCGGTGAAGACCAGGTAGGTCGAAAGCAAGAGCATGTGGCGACAAAAGCAGTTATCAGCTACGAGCATTAGGAAGAACGTGGGAGTCGAAAGTGGTGCCACACGAGCTCTCAATATGAGTGGTTCAAGTAACCGTCTACAATTACATTTATAGCATATATTTAAGCAAATTGTTGCATTAGTCTTTGAGGTCGCATTTTGTAACATTGTAAGAGAGCACTCAAAGTACCAGCGCATAGAGAAATGAGTCAGTTCTGAGAAATGTACGATTGCGTCCACCTTTAAATTCAAAACATTTTTATCCTTAGAAGTCTTGCTTATCATTCCAGTCTTGCAATTATTTCTACCATTTACCTTTCTTTGTCTCTTATTTACGTTTTTCGCACCTTAATCATTTCAAATACCCAAACACCGTCAAACTTAACACTAAAGTCTAGGACTCCTGTAGTCGGTCCTGCAAGTAACCTTTAATTAAGAGGTTAGATATTGTTTGCAAGAAACTCCCGCGAACAGTTACTAAAATTGTATTTCTGTAAATAAAAATATTGTATAAAAGTACACTTTTAAAATAGGTGCGATATTTAAAAAAGAGGATTTCTTTTTCTACCCTATGTTATTTTAGCGTATCACGCAAAATTTCAAAATTATCCCTAAAAACCGAAAATATAATTTTGATGCGCACCTACACACACATAATTGATTCATTTTTGAGATTCACCCTATTTTACGATAAAAATTATTCCATAAATACACTTCCGGAAATTCTAAGAAATACACTTCCGATTGTGAAATCTGTAAGCATATTATGGACTATATCATGACAATCTCAAGTAAAATAAGTTCAATAATGATATAAAAGAATAGGAAATTTATTCATGTAATGTATAACATTGCTTGTATTATTTTTTTACATCGGAAACGTTGACTACTTTATAAAGAGTTTTAAGAAATATTTTTGAACGAACTAAACAAAGAGTCATCTACAATGATCACTATATCAAATGTATTTCAAACTTCACCAACTTAATGTCATATAGAAAACATTGGACGAATCTCAAAATCGAAAGTACATTTCCAAAAAAAATCGAAAGTGTATTTCTAAAATAAATTTTATCGTAAAATAGAGCAAATCTCAAAAACAAACAAATTATATATGTGGGTGTACACCAAAAATATATTTTTAATTTCTGAAGAATATTTTAAAAAATACATAAAATATTTCTTTACACTATAGAATAGAAAAAAAGTTTCTTTTAAAAAAAATGTGAGGATGAAAAATAGTGTCCAATAAAAAACTATTTAGGACCACACTAAAGAAGAACTATTTAGGACCGCAATAAAGGCCCAATGACACTTAATGAGGTTTGAAAAATCATTTATCCAAGCTCTTAAATTTTGGTAAAATCACATGCATGCAGCAAATGAGTCACCATAAATTTTACATGTGAGTTAAATATATTGTTTTTTTAGTGTTTCTCATATATTTTAAAAGTTACAACAATACAAATATAAAAAGTAGTTTTTGAAGCAGGTCTCTTTTATTTGTATTTCACTTCTACCATGTTTTGATTAAGATATTCACAATTACTAAATTCTAAAAATTTGATAGTAATTTTATCAAGAATATTCAATCGGGTCGAGTATTGAACTCAAAGATAGTGTTACATTGTTGATTTTTAATTAAAATACAAAAGGTTGTCACATTGTTTTTTTTCAACAAATAATGAAAGCAAATATCAAAATTTAATTTATGGAAAAAGTGAGGAATCTATAAAAAAATCTTCATTTTGAATATTATGCTTGTTATCTCAAAAGAGATACATAATCCAGATATCTAACATTTCTATTCAAATAGTATAAGTATTAAAGACATTCGTTTGATATTTGACATCGTAATACAAATACCACAGAAGGTGAAGATATGTCAAATCAATAACAATGATCTACAATCTAACTTACATAAATTTATATTAGATTTTTTTAAAATAAAAAAGCTCAGACTTTTTTATATTAATTTATTTAATTAAAAAAATTAAGTTACAAATCAAAAACATTTTAAATTTATCACGTCGGTCTTTTTAAATAAATATGAATCATTTTATTATTATTATTATTATTATATAATGTTTGTATTTTAAATTAAAATACAAAATTATAGTTTAGTTGTTTAGAAAGACTTATGAAAATAAGTTGAAAATGTTATAATTTATTTTCACAAGTTCTCTCAAATAAATAGCATCACAAAATAAATGTTAATAGATAAATTTGAATAACTCAATACATATAAGTATTTAGTATAATTAATCTTTTAATTTATTAGTTTATTTTAACACTAGTTTAATTGTTTATTTGAAAATATTTAAATAAAATAAATTTTTATATAAACTAATAGATCAATTAGACATTTAAAAAGATCAGACTCAAATCTAAAACAAGTCTGTCATAAATTACAGGTTAGACTTAAACTTTAAAATTTTTAACAAATCAGATTCAAATTTGTCAAAACCTACATCTACTCATCATATTTCCACCCCTAATTACAATTATTATTATTTTTAATTTATGTGTTTAAATATTCACGCACTTCTATATCATTGTACTGATTATAACAAGCAAAATCTAATTTGGAGTGAACGATCAAGTACATCTACTTATATTGTGAATCACATCACGTATTCAAAGGCCTCTTAAGTAACTCTTTCACACAAAGACAACATAACAACATGTGGATCAAACAATACTAACTAGTTTAGTAAAGTTTGATATCTAACATTGGCACTCTTATGTGACAATACACTAACTAGACTCATAAAATCTCACCAGAAGAGGTTTTTGATTCGCCTATTTTTAACTAATAGAAATAAATCTCACCAGAAGAGGTCTTTGATTCGCCTGTCTTTAACTGGAAGAAATAAATCTAACTAGAAGAGATCTGTGTTCGCCTGTCTTTAACTAGAAGAACTAAATCTAACCAGAAGAGGTCTTTGATTCGCCTGTCTTTAACTGGAAGAAATAAATCTAACCAGAAGAGGTCTTTGATTCTTCTGTCTTTAACTGGAAGAAATAAATCTAAGCAGAAGAGGTCCTTGTTCGCCTGTCTTCAACTGGAAGAACTAAATCTAACCAGAAAATAATGCTATAACTTGTTTTTACAAGTTCTCTCAAATAAATAGCATCACAAAACAAATATTAACAGATAAACTTGAATAATTCAATGCATATAAGTATTTAGTATAATTAATCTTTTAATTTATTAGTCTATTTTAACACTAGTTGAATTGTTTATTTGAAAATATTTAAATAAAATAAATTTTTATATAGACTAATAGATCAATCAGACATTCATAAAAATCAGACTCAAATCTAAAAACAAGTCTTTGATAAGTAACATGTTAGACTTAGACTTTAAAATTTTTAACAAATCAGAATCAAATTTGTCAAAACCTACATCTACTCATCATATTTCCACCCCCTAATTACAATTTTTTTTTAAATTTATGTGTTTGAATATTTATGAACTTCTATATCATTGTACCGATTATAACAAGTAAAATCTAATTTGGAGTGAACAATCAAGTACATCTACTTATATTGTGAATCACATCAGATATTCAAAGGCCTCTTAAGTAACTCTTGCTCACAAAGACAACATAACAACATGTGGATCAAACAATACTAACTAGTTCAGTAAAGTTTGATATCTAACATTGGCACTCTTATGTGACAATATAATAACTAGGCTCATAAACATCTATATTATTAGAAAAATCTCAAGTCATATAATGGTAGAGATAGAGGGTAGAAATATTTTATATACAGCGACACTCATCATTCTTACAAATTGATTTTATAAGGATGAGTTAACGCAACCTACATAATTCTAATACGGTATTAGATTCTATCAATCAAACCATGGGTCACCAATATTAATACACCAAGTCTAATAGTGTTTAGACACGAGAGAATATATTGAGAAGATCTTAAGTCCTACTTTAGTTAGAGATATAGTTTAAAAAGATTTTATATAAAGTGACATCCCCCATCTTATAAGCTATTTTTTTAGAGAAGATCTTAATCCTTATTTTTTTTCTTTATCTCTCTCAATCCTAAATCGAGTCACTCCACTTAAATTAGTGAAAAAAATGGAATAAAATATTTGGACATTTCTCCACATAGGAAGGAAGTCCAAACCCAAAAAAATCTCTCCCTCACAACTATTTAGAGGAAATCGACAACGGGCGATATCCCAACATGCTTCACACTTCCCTCTTGGTAACACTTTAGTTATTATATAAGAACCATTATCATATCACATCTAACCACTTTTAATTTCCATCAATTTCCACGACCTCTTGAAAACATTCAGGTTCACCATCATCAGTCAAAGCCACATACTCATAAGAATTATACCTTATAAAAATGTTATCTCTGCCTATTAGACCTCCTAAGTTTAACTTGAGATGATTCTGGAGTTTCACCAAGATTCTCATCATGCGACGTATCATTCTACCCTTCATCATCATTAGTTGAAATATTCACCCCATCTTTAAGTTGTTGATCATCAATATACTCATATGGCTCACCATTTTGATTATCACCACCAATATTATCTAGATTAGGGAAATCGTGATTCAAAAATGCAGCGGAAATTAAAATTTCCCTTTAGTTGATCCTTACGAATGATCATGATTAGTGATAGAAACATTACCTCTTGTGGGGATCAACAATTTTTGATGCATATCCGGATAAATGATCACGAGCGTTGATGAAGAACAACACATCTACTTAGTCCACACGAACATATTACCTTCAATCTCAGTGCTAGCTGCAACGAATGAAAACTTTGAGTGAGAGAGAAAGAGATAAATTATTGTCAGGGTTTCACAAACCTAATTTCATCAATCAACAAAGCTCATGCACAAGAGTTATATTTATAGAACCACTTGTGTAGACTGCAAGCTAAAAAGTCCAACTTAAGTGTATCACATAACAATAATAATAATAACAATAATAATATTTTTATTATTATAATAACTATTATCACAATAACTATTATTATAATAACCATATTTTATTATTATATTTTATACCTATTACAATAATAATAATAATAATAATAATAATAATAATAATAATAATAATAATAATAATAATAATAATAATAACTATTATTATCTTATATGATGTTCCATATTTCACTTAAGTGCACCGTACTTTACGGTGTTCTATAATTCTCTCAATAAACAGTGAGCGGTATCTAGCAATACATCACTGCTATCCATGTCACGAAAATGTCATGTGATCTGACAAAACCTTTTCCGTGATAATATTTGTGTGTACATTTACTCTTTTACCCTCATATTTATATTGAACACAAGGCATAGACCGTGTCACCCTTGTCCAGTTCAATATTGTGTCCTTAGGCATTTATCCTGTTACGCATGATCGACAAATTATGTCTAGGTCACTCATGTCCCTCTACATGCTTTGTGGAGTACCCATCAAATGTCTTTATAGTTACCCAGTTACGGGCAACATTTGATCATCAATAAAGTACTTGACTCCACATCTAAGATCCATAGTGGTTTCAGGTCGAAGGGTGGTATACACCACTATTACTATGAGAATAACTTATGACATTTTTCATAACTTTCTATGTAGTATTCTCATGGCGGGTCAATCCAATATAAATATTACTCTTAATATTCATACATATGTGATAACTTAATAACTCTTTATCCATGATCCATGAGATGTGATCATCAGTCTATCCACATAATAGTCCCAATGCTTTAATGTTATCCCACTTCATAATAAACCTCGACTACATATACTTTAAGAATAGTTTCCTTATGTTTAATAATATCTCATGATTAAGTCACACTTAAAATTTCATTAAACAAATTAGCTATTCTAGGGACTTTATTATTTTGGAAAGACAAACATAATAAAGAATACATTTTAATTAATAATTATTTGATACAAGTACTGATATTACTGGCCTCTAGGGATTACACCAACAATCTTCCACTAGTACTAGAGTCAATCAGGTATACATCTTATACCCTTAGATCTAGTATGGCCATCATGCTTCTACTGCACAAGAGACTTTGTTAGTGGGTCAGCGATATTGTCAAGTGTTGGTACTCTACATATATTCACATATACTATTTTTATTATCTCTCGAATGAGGTGATATCACAATAAATGTGTGTTTGGATCATTGGTGAGATCTAGGCTCCTTAGCTTGTGCGATAGCACCATTGTCATCATAATAGAGATAAACGAGATTCACAATGTTATGGACTATGCCAAGTTCATAATGAACTTCTTGATCCAAACAAATTTCTTTGTTGCATTTAAGGCAAAAGTACACTCGACTTCGGATTTAGAATCAACAATTGTATCTTGCTTTGAACTTTTCAAGCTCACAACGCCACCATTTAAGTAAAACATGTAACACCCTCTAAAACCCCGCATAAAATTTTCGCAATTATTAAAATCATAATTTCAGAGTACATGTATAATCGAGGATGCTACAATTCTCTTTTAACAAAACAAATTCCTGTCATGCATAATGTAGTAGTAACTCATACATGTTTACACAGCGGAATAATTTAATTAATAAAATCAATGTTATAATATTTTCAAAATCATCAGGGATTAACACCTGGAAAATGTCAACATCATATTATAACAAAACATAAGGAATTAAACGAGTCTGACTAAAACCGCTCGACAAACAAACGTTCCCGGAGTTACAACTATCAGAGCATGACCCGGACAATACTAAAACGAAAATAAACTAGAACGACAAGCCTTCGCCAAGCACCTGAACGAAGCTCCTCAATCTGAAATATTCAACAGTAAGGGTGAGCATCTCAATTATACATTTGATTATACGTTCATAACAATCAATTCAGGAAATCATAAGCATCACCCAATAATTAGCATATTTCATAGTTTACAAAAACCTTTACAATTCATATACCCATGATATATTACTTTTCATATTTGCAAATAATCATCAAACATCGTCAACCATTTAGCAATCATACGTGCATACAAACAATCAAATACAACATTGGAAAAATCATCCATTCATGTTATATTCAAGGTAATGCAACACACCCATGCATGTGGTACCACTTCACCGCCCCATCAAATCTCGGGTCACGGATAACTCACCGTTCCATTATATCGCGGACACGGCTACCACCTCAACGTTCCATTAAATCGCGGACACGTATATTGGCCACCATGTTAATTCCACACAATGGGAATTAACAAATGCAACATGATATGTACAGTATGTAACACTCAGCATACTATTAACATCAATAAACCATATCATGTAACATTAACAATATCAAATACAACATGATATGAATAGCATGTAATCACTCAGCATACTATTAAACATCAATCATATCAAGTCATGTCATAATTCATGCTCGATAACATTATCCAAAAGCATGGCAATAAAATCCACAATCAAGCACAGAAAACAAAATTCAGAAAATCAACACAGTAGCATCAACACGGGTGCCCGTGTTGTGCAACACGGCCCGTGTTGCTGAGCGCGTACAGAAAACACATTTTTTTCTCATTACAGGGGACCAACACGGGTGCCCGTGTTGTGCAACACGGCCCGTGTTGTAATGTGTCCAGAAAACACATTATCTCACCAACACAGAAGAGCAACACGGGTGCCCGTGTTGTGCAACACGGCCCGTGTTGCTGAGCGCGTACAGAATTTTCCTGTACCTGCAGCAGCTCAGAAACAGCAGCCAACGCGGAAAATGCCAGCCAAAACGCGCATTTCGGTACCTAACGACATCGATTTTGTATAACTCGAAACAACACATCAATTCCCTAATTACCAACAAGTATCATAGCGACCTTAAAGGTGATTATTCGTCCTTTTTGGGGAAATCTGATAACATTGAGGTTATCCCTAAACCTCTAAGGTAAATTCATGATCATGCAGATATACTCCCAATCCACCATTTGGAACCTAAAATTCCTAATCGATTCATAAAAATTGGGAACCTAACCCTTTTCTAACAAGGTTCAATCCTAAGGGTATCGATTCCTAGTAACATCTAACAATTGGGGTTTTTCCCTACGATTACCCAAATTAACCGTACCTAAACCCATAAGCAAAAGTAAATCGAGTAATAGCCCCCCTTACCTTATCAATTAGCAGCTTTGAACTTTTTGAGCGATGTTCTTCGTTCTTCTCGCCTTCAGAGCTCTATTTCCCAAATAATCCCAAATCTGTGTTATCGTGAATAATGAGAAAAAAAAACTTAAGTCCCAAATGTATCCTTATTTCTTTTATTTTCCTCCATATTTCAAAATAAATAATTCCTCTTTATTTTATTAATTCTAATAAAATAATTTCCCAAATTTAAATAAATCAAATAATTGAAACTGGGGTGTTACAACTCTCCCCCACTAGAAGAGTTTTCGTCCTCGAAAACATACCTTAGACGAACAGTTCCGGATAAGCCTCTTTCATCTGGCTCTCCAGCTCCCAAGTGATATTTCCATCTGCTGGACCTCCCCAAGCAACCTTCACTAATGCTATCTCTTTACCTCTTAACTGTTTCACTTCCCGATCTTCTATCCTCATAGGCAATGTTTCTACTGTCAGGTTATCTCTCACCTGTACATCATCTATTTGGATTACATGAGATGGGTCTGGAATGTATCTCCTCAGCTGAGAAACATGAAAAACATCGTGCAAATTCGCAAGTCTCGGAGGTAAAGCAATACGATAAGCAACTTCCCCAACTCTTTCTGTAATCTGAAACGGACCAATAAAACGCGGAGTCAACTTCTTAGATTTCAACGCTCGACCAATACCTGTCATCGGAGTAACTCTCATAAACACATGATCTCCAGCACTGAATTCTAAATTCTTTCTCCTCTTATCATGATAACTTTTCTGACGACTCTGAGAAGCTCTCATCTTCTCTTGAATCAATTTGATCTTTTCAGTAGTCTGCTGAACAATCTCTGGCCCAATCACCGAACTCTCTCCAGATTCATACCAACACAAAGGCGTTCTACACCGTCTACCATACAATGCCTCAAACGGAGCCATACCAATACTCGAATGGTAACTATTGTTATAAGTAAATTCAATCAATGGCAAATAGCTATCCCAAGCTCCACCCTTCTCTAAAACACAAGCACGCAATAAATCTTCTAACGATTGAATCGTCCTCTCCGTCTGTCCATCAGTCTGAGGATGGTAAGCTGAACTCAACCTCAATTTAGTACCCAAAGCCTTCTGCAATCCTTCCCAAAATTTTGAAGTGAATCTCGGATCTCTATCTGACACAATACTAGAAGGAACTCCATGCAAACTCACTATTTTCTCAATATATAACTGTGCCAATCTCTCCATCGAGTAATCCATTCGCACCGGTATAAAATGAGCAGACTTAGTCAACCTATCCACAACGACCCATATCGCTTCACAATTCATAGGAGTCCTCGGCAACCCAGATACGAAATCCATAGAAATATTATCCCACTTCCATTCTGGAATAAACATTGGTTGCATAAATCCATACGGCTTCTGATGCTCAATCTTTGATTTCTGACAGATTAAACATGCATACACAAATTCAGCTATTTCCTTTTTCATTCCCGGCCACCAAAACAATTTCTTCAAATCATGATACATTTTCGTGGCACCCGGATGAATACTCATCCCACTGCGATGTCCTTCCTCTAATATACTCTTCTTGATTTCTGCGACATCAGGAACACAAACTCTATCGCCAAATCTCATAACATCATTTTCATCAATTCTAAACTCACCACCTTGACCTTGGTTGATTAATGTCAATTTATCAACTAAATTAACATCAGATTTCTGCCCGATCCTGATCTCTTCTAGAATACCACTAGTAAGTTTCAACATACCCAAACGAACACACTTCGGAGTACTTTCACAAATTAAACTCAAATCTCGGAACTGTTCAATTAAATCCAATTCACGAACCATCATCATAGACATATGCAAGGATTTCCTGCTCAAAGCATCTGCAACCACATTTGCCTTACCAGGATGGTAATTCAAACCAAAATCATAATCTTTGAGAAATTCCAACCACCTTCTTTGCCTCATATTGAGCTCTTTCTGATCGAAAAGATACTTCAAACTCTTATGATCACTATACACTTCAAATCTCGAACCATACAGATAATGTCTCCACAATTTCAAGACAAACACAACTGCTGCCAACTCTAAGTCATGAGTAGGATAGTTCCTTTCATGAACCTTCAACTGTCTCGAAGCATACGCAACTACCTGTTGATTCTGCATTAAAACACCACCTAATCCCATCAGAGATGCATCACAATAAACCATAAAAGATTCCACCGGATTCGGCAAAATCAGAATAGGAGCACTAGTCAATCTCCGCTTCAATTCTTGGAAACCTTTCTCACAATCAGAATCCCAAATAAACGCTTGTCCTTTACGAGTCAATTTCGTCAACGGCAATGCTAACTTTGAGAATCCTTCGATAAACTTTCTGTAATAACCTGCAAGACCAAGAAAACTTCTGATTTCAGAAACAGTCTTCGGCGCTTCCCAATGAGATACTGCTTCTACTTTTGTAGGATCCACTGCAATACCATTCTTAGAAATCACATGTCCAAGAAAACTAACTTCATTCAGCCAGAACTCACATTTGGACAACTTAGCATACAACTTCTTATCTTTCAACAACTCTAACACAATTCTGAGATGTTCCGCATGCTCTTCGTCATTCTTGGAATAAATCAGAATGTCATCAATAAAAACCACAACAAACTTATCCAGATACGGATGAAAAATCCTGTTCATATATTCCATGAAAACACCAGGTGCATTAGTAACCCCGAACGGCATAACAGAATATTCATAATGCCCATACCTCGTTCGAAAAGCAGTCTTTTGTATATCTTCCGCTTTCACACGAATCTGATGATATCCAGATCTCAAGTCAATCTTACTGAATACACTGGCTCCAATTAGCTGATCTATTAAATCATCAATCCTCGGTAATGGATACCGATTCTTAATGGTTACCTTGTTCAATTGCCTGTAATCAACACACAGTCTCATAGAACCTTCTTTCTTCTTAACCAACAATACCGGAGCACCCCAAGGTGAAACACTTGGACGAATAAACTTCTTCTCCAGTAAATCTTCCAACTGACTCTTCAATTTAGCCAACTCAGACGCAGACATACGATATGGCGCCATCGACACTGGTCTCGTACCAGGAATCAAATCTATAGAGAATTCCACCTCTCTCTCAGGAGGTAACTCACCAACATCATCCGGAAAGACTTCTGGAAATTCACACACCACTGGCAATTCCCCACTCCTGACCTTTCCTGTTGCATCTAACGAAGCAAGTAACATAAACACATTAGCACCGTCTTCCATTGCTTCTTGTACCTGCCTAGCAGTCATAGTCAAATTCTCGACACCAACTGCTTCTGGAAAAATCACCGTCTTAGCAAAGCAGTTCAGATGAACCCGGTTGAATTCCAACCAATTCATCCCAAGGATAATATCAATTTGTTCAAGCGGTAGGCACACTAAATCCATACCGAAACCTCTACCAAAAATCTCAATAGGACAATTCCTACATACAAGTGAAGTTGTCACTGAACCCGATGCAGGAGTATCAACAACCATGCTACCTCGCATACCAGATATGTCCAGTTTCAACCTCTCAGCACAATCCAACGAAATGAAAGAATGAGTTGCACCAGTATCAATAATTGCAACTAAAGGTGTGCCATGAATAAAATACGTACCTTTAATCAATCGATCCTCTGGAGTAGTCTCAGATCCAGACAAAGCGAACACTTTTCCACCTAACTGATCCTTCTTAGGCTTAGGACACTGCGGACGAATGTGACCTTCTTCGCCACAATTGTAACAAGTAACAGACTTCCCTTTGCAATCAATAGACAAATGACCAGCCTTTCCACATTTATAGCACTTCTTCTCATCACTCTTGCAATCTCGAATGTGATGACCAGACTCACCACACCTGTAGCATCTGATAGGAGCCTTAGAATCTCCCCCACTAGGCCTTTTCCAACCGCCTGATCTCTGGTTATCTCTACCATATGGCTTGCCACGGTCCATATGTTGCTTTCCCTTTTTATCAACAGCCCCACGAGAGTGAGACGACCTATTCTTGGTAATATCTTCTTCCAAGATTCTGCTACAATCCACCAGATCAGAAAATCTACGAATACGCTGGTACCTGATTCCCTGCTTAATCTCATCTCGGAGACCATTCTCAAATTTGATACATTTAGAGAATTCCCCAGCCTCATCATTTTTGTAGTGTGCATAATACTTTGTCAGCTCAGTGAACTTAGTAGCATACTCACTAACCGTCAGATTGCCCTGCTTAAGCTCCAAAAACTCAATTTCCTTTCTTCCCCGAACATCTTCAGGAAAGTACCTCCTCAGAAAAGCCCTTCAGAAGTTAGCCCAAGTCAGTGCCTCTCCATCCTGAACCATTTCAGTCCTTGTTGCAACCCACCAGTCGTCGGCTTCTTCTGCCAACATATGCGTACCATATCTGACTTTCAGATCTTCAGCACAATCAATTACACGGAAAATCCTTTCGATTTCCTTCAGCCACTTCTGAGCACCTTCAGGGTCATGTGTACCTTTGAACAACGGGGGATTGTTCCTTTGGAAATTTCCCAATTGCCTATCAGCACCAATCACGCCTCCAGTTGGGTTTCCAGCAAGTACACCAGCTAACATCCCCAAAGCCTCAGCGAGTGCAGCATCATTTCGTCCGTTACCTCTTCCAGCCATATTCCTGAGAATTAAAACATATTCCACATTAGAATACAGTATCGACAGTGTTACCTTACACTAATCGCATACAAAAGGGATGACTGACTCAAGACTTTGGTCGCAACGACCGACTATGCTCTGATACCACTATTGTAACACCCTCTAAAACCCCGCATAAAATTTTCGCAATTATTAAAATCATAATTTCAGAGTACATGTATAATCGAGGATGCTACAATTCTCTTTTAACAAAACAAATTCCTATCATGCATAATGTAGTAGTAACTCATACATGTTTACACAACGGAATAATTTAATTAATAAAATCAATGTTATAATATTTTCAAAATCATCAGGGATTAACACCTGGAAAATGTCAACATCATATTATAACAAAACATAAGGAATTAAACGAGTCTGACTAAAACCGCTCGACAAACAAACGTTCCCGGAGTTACAACTATCAGAGCATGACCCGGACAATACTAAAACGAAAATAAACTAGAACGACAAGCCTTCGCCAAGCACCTGAACGAAGCTCCTCAATCTGAAATATTCAACAGTAAGGGTGAGCATCTCAATTATACATTTGATTATACGTTCATAACAATCAATTCAGGAAATCATAAGCATCACCCAATAATTAGCATATTTCATAGTTTATAATTCATATACCCATGATATATTACTTTTCATATTTGCAAATAATCATCAAACATCGTCAACCATTTAGCAATCATACGTGCATACAAACAATCAAATACAACATTGGAAAAATCATCCATTCATGTTATATTCAAGGTAATGCAACACACCCATGCATGTGGTACCACTTCACCGCCCCATCAAATCTCGGGTCACGGATAACTCACCGTTCCATTATATCGCGGACACGGCTACCACCTCAACGTTCCATTAAATCGCGGACACGTATATTGGCCACCATGTTAATTCCACACAATGGGAATTAACAAATGCAACATGATATGTACAGTATGTAACACTCAGCATACTATTAACATCAATAAACCATATCATGTAACATTAACAATATCAAATACAACATGATATGAATAGCATGTAATCACTCAGCATACTATTAAACATCAATCATATCAAGTCATATCATAATTCATGCTCGATAACATTATCCAAAAGCATGGCAATAAAATCCACAATCAAGCACAGAAAACAAAATTCAGAAAATCAACACAGTAGCATCAACACGGGTGCCCGTGTTGTGCAACACGGCCCGTGTTGCTGAGCGCGTACAGAAAACACATTTTTTTCTCATTACAGGGGACCAACACGGGTGCCCGTGTTGTGCAACACGGCCCGTGTTGTAATGTGTCCAGAAAACACATTATCTCACCAACACAGAAGAGCAACACGGGTGCCCGTGTTGTGCAACACGGCCCGTGTTGCTGAGCGCGTACATAATTTTCCTGTACCTGCAGCAGCTCAGAAACAGCAGCCAACGCGGAAAATGCCAGCCAAAACGCGCATTTCGGTACCTAACGACATCGATTTTGTATAACTCGAAACAACACATCAATTCCCTAATTACCAACAAGTATCATAGCGACCTTAAAGGTGATTATTCGTCCTTTTTGGGGAAATCTGATAACATTGAGGTTATCCCTAAACCTCTAAGGTAAATTCATGATCATGCAGATATACTCCCAATCCACCATTTGGAACCTAAAATTCCTAATCGATTCATAAAAATTGGGAACCTAACCCTTTTCTAACAAGGTTCAATCCTAAGTGTATCGATTCCTAGTAACATCTAACAATTGGGGTTTTTCCCTACGATTACCCAAATTAACCGTACCTAAACCTATAAGCAAAAGTAAATCGAGTAATAGCCCCCCTTACCTTATCAATTAGCAGCTTTGAACTTTTTGAGCGATGTTCTTCGTTCTTCTCGCCTTCAGAGCTCTATTTCCCAAATAATCCCAAATCTGTGTTATCGTGAATAATGAGAAAAAAAAACTTAAGTCCCAAATGTATCCTTATTTCTTTTATTTTCCTCCATATTTCAAAATAAATAATTCCTCTTTATTTTATTAATTCTAATAAAATAATTTCCCAAATTTAAATAAATCAAATAATTGAAACTGGGGTGTTACAAAACACATAACCAGATTGAGTAATATGTCATCTACATATAATATCGGGATGAATATCATGCTCTCACTAACCTTCTTGTAGACAGAAGGATCATTTTTATCCATGAGAAATACATCACCTTGATCAATTACGAGATAACCATATCTCTCAGGTTAGTGATATATCATCTTTGATCTATCCTACTCTTGTTCTACTTGAGCAGGTTTCTCTTCCACAACTACTTGTGTTTTCTGCTCTAGTTCCTCTATATGTGTATCACTGCTTTTGTGATTATTGAATTTCTTCAAGCTCTACTTTCCTCCCATTGATTCCTTTAGAAATAAATTCCTTTTCTAAGAAAACTCCAGTTCAAGCGACAAACACTTTGCCATCAGAAGGATTGTATGAGTAATATCCTCTTATTTCTTTAGGATACCCCACAAATAAGCATTTGTCTGATTTGGGCTAAATCTTTTGTTGAAATTTATCATTTCACATAAACTTCATAACCCCAAATCTTCTTGAAAGACATAAGTGGTCTTTTACCACTCCATATCTCTTATGGTGTCTTCTCAACCGTTCTGGATGGAACATGGTTAAGTGTGTAAATTATTGTCAATAAAGCATGTCCCCAAAAGGAGTTTGAAAGAACGATGTGACTCATCATGGATCGAACCATGTCTAACAAGGTTCGGTTTCTTCTCTAAGATATATCATTCCAGTGTGGTGTTCTAGGAAAAATAAGTTGAGATATAACCCCCACACTCTTTTATATGGTCTTCAAACTCTAGGCTTAAATATTCACCGTCTTGATCTGATCAAAGAGTTTTAATATTCTTACCTAGTTGATTTTGTACTTCATTCTTGAATTCCTTGAACTTTTCAAATCATTCATATTCGTGTTTCATTAAATGCACATAACCACATCTATTGAAATCACCAGTAAATGTGATGAAGTATTAAAAACCTCATTTGACAGGTGTGATCAATGGTTCACATATATTTGTATGTATAAGGTCCAAAAGATCATTATCCCTTTCATCTTTTTTCCTATGAATGGGGACTTTGTCACATTTTATGGTTTTTGGAAATGTGTTTCTTATTTATGTGGCCTAATTGACAACACCAAAGGTAAGTTGAATTTAACTCATTAGGTTTCATCCTTTTAGTATTAATGTTATAAATAGGTATTTCAAGATGAAGTAAATATATACCATTGTTCATTTGTGCAATAGGATATAATATATCATTCAAATAAATGGAGCAACAATTATTCTTTATTATGAATAAAAACCAAACTTGTCTAAACAAGAAACAAAAATAATATTCCTGCTAATTGTCGATACATAATAACAGTTCTCTAACTGAATTATTATACCAATAGGTAAAATCACTACATAAGTTCATATGGCTAAAGCAACAACCTTTGCTCCATTGCCAACTTGTAGATCAACTTCACCTTTTGCCTATTCTCTATTCCTTTTCAGCATCTACACATTATTATAAAAGTGAGAACCACTTCAAGTATCTAATACACATGATGCAAAAGTAGATAAATTAAATTTTATAACAAATCTCTAAAGTTTAAGTCTCTACTCCATTCTTCTTATCTTTCAGGTACTTTGGGTGTCCGATCTTGCCACAATGGAAGCAAGTGTCCTCCTTTGCTATGCCCCCACTAGGCTTTAAAGCAGGAGCAATAGGTTTAGGTTTGGTAACTTCCTTGCCTTTCCCTTTACCAATCTGCTTGGTGGGCTTTTTTGATCAACTTTTTTCCATTACTGACCATCATAATGGACTTCCCTTTTGACTTCAGATTCTTCTCGGCAGTTCTTAACATGCTTAGCAATTGTGGAAGACTTTTGTCCATGTCATTCATGTTAAAATTCAGGACAAATTGACTAAATCTCTCTGGCAACAATTACAAGATCAAATTAGTCACAAGTTCATTTGTAATGGGAAACCCTAACCTTTCAAGGTTCTCCACATACCCAATCATCTTGAGTACGTGGGGACATACAGGGGGTTCCCTCAGCTAACTTTCTATGAAAAGGGTCTTGTGGAACCTCAAAACTCGCATGCCTTGCCTGCCCTTGATAGATCATACTCGGATGTTTGATCATATCGAACGTTGCCATGTTCTCATGTTGCTTTTGCAATTCCCAGTTCTAGTAGCCAGCACGATGCAAGCGGTTTCATTGGCATCATTGCTGAAGCGGTAAAGCGGGAAAAAAAGCAAGTTATTATTTTACTGGGTGATATAGATTATATAGTATCGTCTTCATAGAGATTCGTACTACTGAATTTTCATTCAATAATTTCTCGCGTTTATGAGTTTGGGAATAGAATAGTTTTGTTTGTAAGGTGCGGGAATTAAAAAGTTATAAACATAAAAAGAATTTCACTCTTTGATTAGTAAAGAACTCTCAAGTTTGTATTTCGTCTACCCTATCAAATACTTAAACCTACTACGCAGTTGCACTTAATCTTAACTACTCGTCAATATCATCATGTATCGCTCACACAAAGGTCATCACTAACACAGAGCGAGATATCAACTGTATCGCTCTATGTCGATGATCTCTCAGTATAATAAAAACAACATGGTCGCATTAAGAGTCGATACCTAAGTGATTACTACGCCTAAATCTATCTCTAGAATCTAAGCTCAATAGATATTCATCCTAAGTCCGAATTCAACCCGTCCATCTCTGCAACAACTCATATTCAAACACTTAGCAAGCTAAAAACGATAAACAACAATAAAGATTTGTAAATAAAGTTTCATACAACACCATGAGCAATAAATATACATATAATCAAGGTAAAGTTACATATAAAATCCAACAAATAATAGTTACAAATAGAGTAATAGGAGAAGAAACCGAATTTCACGGGGTGTCAAACACGATCCATCAAGCTCCCGACCCCAGATCATCCAATTGCAAGCCACAAATGTTGTTTTCTAAGCTCTAAATATCAAAGAATGAAGGTGATAGAATTTGGGAACAAATATCCCAAAAATCATAACCTAGAAAATGAACTAAAATTTGTTTTATAAAACTACTCTCAGCAGACCGCGCTTAGCGGGCTCATCGTGCTAAGCGTGTTGCGTGATATTTACACACTAAACCACGCTAAGTGGACTAAAAAAAATTTCTTAGCGCGCCTGCCTGGATATAACTTTCTCAAAAATGGTCTTCTATTCTGAAAATGTACACCTGGAGCTGTGCCTTTGACACCTTATTCCTCGATGCTCAAAATATGCGACAGATACATACAAAATAGACCAAAACTATCAAACAGTACACTATTTACATAAAAACACAATTATTTACAAACAAAGTGGAGAATTATTCAAAGAATATTAATAAAAGTATCGATAAGTGCAACAAAACTTATATACAAAAATATCTACAATTTGCACTTATCAAACTCTCCCCAACTTGAACTTGTTTGTCCTCAAACAAGGCCAAACAACTCAAAGAACAAATAAACAATAATCAAAGAATCATGAATCAATAGGTTTTTAAACGGAAAACAAATGTATAATTCAAAATAAAAACGTATACACAAGGCAAAAACTTACCACTAAACTACAAAGGTAACATGAAAATGAAACAACTCCTAAATACAAAGCACATGTCAAAAATTCTAAAATAATACAATGTTCAAAAGTAAATCACACCTAGCAGACACTTCATCGGTATATGAAAAAGACAAACATGGGGTGCTCAACTCTCACCCAACAATCTTGCTAACACAACTAAATTATGCATTCATCAAAGCAAATTCATATTGAAAAACACAAAAGCAAAATCACAAGGGCTTCAAGGATTGTAGTGTGGCTTTGGTAAAAAGGAAGGGTTAATATCAAGAGGTAATCGAAACAAAAAATAATTTATAATCCAATAGGAGTGATCAATTCATAAAGTCTCAAGCACCGCTCAATCAACTTTTGCAACTTTCTCAAATGTTACCCCAACACAAAACTTTTTATTTGATACTTTTTTTTTCTTTTTCAAAACTTTTTTCTTTTTTTTCTTCTTTTTATTTTCTTTTTCACACACTTTTTTTTTCTTTTTATTTTTCCACCATATTATTTTTTCAACCTCAAACAACCATCTTATAAACAAGCAACATTGATCTCCCCAACTTAAACACGACCATACATAATGACATATTGTTCCCACTTTCTAAGGCAAGGAAAAATCCAACCACAATACATGGTTGAGGGTTAAGTACCAACAAACAACATTAGAATCCATGATGAATTATAACTAAAAGGCTTAAAAGGGTTTGCAAATGATCGCTCACTCAGAAGGTGAATTACTTATGGTTAGGTGATTTTTCTCAAAATCAAACAAAATGCCTTGATAATTTCATGCATTCATACGAATCAACATAAATGCAAGATTAAACATAATAAAATTGATTTAAGACAAAATTGTTGGTCTCCCATGCATATAGTAAACAATAGAAAGCAACCTCACAAGGATTTTAGTCCTAAAGTGATTCAAAAGTGAACACAAATTGCAAAAGAATGAATGACATGAAAATTGTACAAAAGAAAAGTCTCCTAAACATGCTATGTTCTAGAAAGCGATAAATGAGTACCTGGCGTGTACCAACTTCAAAACACTATCATTACCATACATCTGCAAGTTGAAACGTCCAGACTTGGAAAATCGCTTCAAAATTCCTCAAGATATCAGACCAAAATTGGAGTCCAAACAACAAACAAAAGAATTAGCAATATTACTATTAATTAATATACTATAAAGCCTTGGGTGAAGTGGGAAAAAGGAGAGCCAAGCGAAATATTAAAAATAATTCATTGGCTCTACACAGCAGGGTGCGCTAAGCGCGCTACACCAGTTGTAGAAAAACAGAGCAACTGCTGCAGGTGCTATGCAAGCTCCACTTACACCTACACAACCTGAAACATATAATATTTACAATCGAAAATAGACCTCAAGCTAAACACGACAAACTTGCAGAAAAACACAAATTGACATAACAAAACAAACGTGTGAAAGTGAATTAAACAAGTTGAAAAGTGAAAATTTGAGAATTTAAAACAGGTCAAATGTCAACTTGTTTAAACAAAATTCACCACACAACATAAACGAACATAAACATACTTATTTTACATTGTAAGCTCGACGCCTTTATTGTGCGAGCTAGTAACCTCCTCTCGTCATGACATGGTATTGTCACACTATGCAAACCTAAAGAAAGTGTCTTAACAAGCACGCAATAAACGTTACGAAAACGAGACAATTCATAACAATATGTGAAAACAAAGAAAAACACATATTGTTGTACCCCAAAATTTGCCCTCTCATATTCTTCAAAATTTGCTAAGAGCATGCTTTAAAATCTCCCCAAAGGTTGCACAGTCCAATGGCCTCCTAATAGACAAAAATTAGGGTTTTGGTTCTTGCAAAGAAATTGAGGTTTTCAAGGGTCCAATCAAGTCCCATATGCCCATAAACATTGGCAAGCATCCATATGCCAAGTTTTAAGACTCACAGCACAAAATTGCACAGTCAAAAACCCTAATTGCTCAACAGTCAACTGCAGGGGAAAAATGGTCATTTGATAGTCAAAAGTCAAAAATTTTGGTCAACATCTTATTTTGAAGCCACAAACATCATTTGATCAATTCTTGATCATGATTCTCAAAGCATGGCTCAAAGAGTCTCAAGATGCAAAAGTTTCTATTTTTGGACAGTTGAAAAAGTCAACTGCAAATTGACCAGAGCATAACTTCCACATGGTTTATCAGAAAAATTCCATCCAAAGCTCATTTTGAAGAGAATGACATTTCCTACAACTCATATTCACACTTCAAGTCCAAGAAATGCTCTCACAAAAAGTTATCAATCTCAACATTATAGGTCATTTTCAAAAGTCAACAAAAAGGCACTTTAAGTCAAAGACCATAACTTGAGATTGGTAAATCAAAATGACATGGGACCAAAGGCATTGATTATAGGACTTCAAGACCTTTCCAAAATGTCCAAGAACATCATCAAAGTTTAAAAATTGAGCAAGATATGCCTTGTGGAAGTTGGGACATTTTTGGGAATTTTGAAAAGTCAACTTTGCTTCAAATGCCTCAAAATTGCTAATGGGCCTCAATTTCTTTCATGAATCATCACCCAAAAGCTATGCACGACCCATTGACATCCAAGGGAGTTATTTCATCATTTTTTATTAATTATTTGAATTTTTATTATTATTAATTCACTTAATTAAAATTAAATATGACAAAAATAGCAAATCATGTTTTCCAAATCTTTTTGTGCAGCATATTCTCTCATTAAGGCCTAGAGATTTCGTGTACCACATCAAGAGGCAAGATCTTCCAAAATAGGCATGTTTTTCATGACAAAAAGATTGAAAAAGATGCTTGAAAATCAAATATTGAAAGCATTGATTCAATGGATTATGGGCTTTGTTTTTGACCTAGAATGATTCCTCATACATATGCAAAGAGAACCCTAATGAAAAGGAAGAGAAAGCTGCGCTGAAACCTCAAGAGCAAACTTGCATTTTTGACAAAAAAATCTCAAAACTGTTTTCATAGTTGCAGTGTGATTCAAGGTCTCAAAACTATTCCAAAGGCTTGCTGACACCACCAGGAAGAGATTTCAATGAAGAACATAGACCCTGACCTCAAGAATTGGTATAACCGAGTCACCCTGTTCATAACATTTTTCATATTCGTGTTTGTATTTTCAGGCCATAACAATGCATTTTAATGTTTGACTTATACTAATATGATCATTCCAAAGCTAATGGTACCATTCAATTGAAGAATGGCTGCCTGTACAAGAATACGCCATTGATGCTTGCTAGGGTTTCAGAAACCTCAAAAGAGGGGTTTACGTATCTGAAAAAATTAGGCCATGAAACCTAGACCAATGCACTCGTGACATTCCAACGAATCCAAATCACTCATCGCGCCCTTTTTATATTTGCATATGGCCTAATCGCTATTTTTCAGGTTTAGGGTTAGTGGGGGTTTAAAACCCCCGCTATCCATTTGTATTTTCAGGAAAAAACAAAGACACATTGGGGACGAAGCTGATGTGTCCAAACGCGAATGGAAGGTTTGGATAATTGGCGCGTTTTTTTATTTGTCCAGCATAATACTTGTTTCTCTCTCATATTAATCATGTTCCATTAAGCTAACAAACAAACACGCTAGTCCAACTGGCTTGTGAGTTGTCATGCAAGCAATGGGACCTGGGTTCGATTCCCAGGTCCCCCATATTTCCCTATATTTTTTGTGTTAACATGATCAGGTGGTTATCTCATTCAAAGGAGTACCATACACCCAACGCTTGCGTTTGGCAAATGTCCCAGGAGATCAATCCAAAGGCCAACATAGGAATTCCATCATGCACCTTAGTCAAAGTATCTGCACGTGATCACTAGAAAGTCAAAAAGGCCAGATTTCAGTGGGCCAAAATGCTTCCCATAAACCTCCTCAATTGGGTCAACCACCCCCCATGTTTGCATTTTCTTTCTCTCTTTTTATTCTTTTCTTTTATTTACTTTAATTATTTTAATTAATTCTCATAATACAAAAAATGCAAAAAAAATCAGAAAAGTCAAAATAAAAATATGTTTTATTTAATAGTTTTTGTAAATAAATTTAATAATCCATTTAGGTTAATTTAGGCTTTTTAACTTTAACATTTTTTTTCTTAAATAAACTAAAAAACATAAAAATTAGGTTTTAGCATTTTTATTATTTTTTTAATAAATAATTTATTTCCTTATCATCATTATCATTAATTCTTAAATATTTTGTAAATAAACTTGTAATTAATTAATTAGGGTAAATTAGGTTAAAACTTAAACGATTTTTTTTTAATAATTAAAAACAAATTTAGAATTAGGGTCTTATTTAACTTTTAATTTTAATTAATTTTCTTTATTCTCATTAATTTTCATAAATACAAAAATACCAAAAAATAATTTCTTTTCTTTATTTAATCATTAATTAATTTGTAATTTCAATTTAATTTCTTTAAAGGGTCCAACGCCCTCGCACCTTCGAATATAATTTCTCTTCGCGCGTTTATTTTATTTTCTTTGTGAAATTTATGTAATTTCCCCCCAAAGCCTTGTAATAGTAATTAGGACATTTACTTTCCGCACTCTTTATTCAAAATCGGGTCTTTGTTAATTTGGCGATGTAGACCCGCGCCTTGTAATAGCGTAGGACCTTTATTTTTCCGCATTTTAATTTCCGCACCCTTTAAACTGTTAATCACATGAAATAATGTATGCCCAAATAAAAATCAAAGCGTAGATCACTAAATGCATGACAAGACAAATATTAACTGAAAATGACACACAATTCACACACCACTCTTAGGGTACGCCTCACTGTTGCCTTGCCCCTCGAAACGTGGTCGTCGAGTAGAGGACGTTTTAGTAAGTCCTCATGTCCATGAACATGGCATGGGGGTAGCTTCTAAGGTGTCCTACTGTTGCTCGGTGGCCACACTGTCCCTAAACTCGAATTGACCCGAACACCTCCAACGGTGGTGCTACCTACCTCTCAATGGTGGGATGGCACAACCTTAAGGACATTTACACAGACTAATTCCTTAGGGTAGGTAGATGACTCGTAGATACTTGCTCTAATTCAAAAACAAATCAAAAACTTCTTTTCACACCTACACTTTTCAAAAAGCTTTCAAAAACAATTTTTCAAACACTCTTGAGGACTGATACAAGAGTCGATCTGAAACTTTAAACGAAACTTCTTCAAACTCACTCACAATTGAAAAGCAAACACTTTTGAAAACACAATGAGCAAGTATCTAAGAGCCCATGGATAACCATGGATAGAAAGGGTGCTAACACCTTCCCTTTCTATAAATCTACCTCCCGAACCGAGAACTAATCTCAATAAGGAATTTTTCTGTGCTTTTGTCCTTTCCATATTGGAGAAAATAAAAGACGGTGGCGACTCTTGCTTCCGCGACATTTCGCGAACCAGCGTTAAACAGTCAGTTCCAGATCCACCGATCACAGAACTGGCGACTCTGCTGGGGACTCTTAAAGTGAGGTGTACCTTAGGATAGTTCATAACTGTGTTTTCAATTGTTTTGACTTGTTTGCTTTAAATTGTGGGTTGCATCGGAGTTACATAGATCCTAACCCGGATCTGGGGATACCCTGTTTAGGTAGCATAAGCTGTGAGGGACCTGTCCGGCGTAGACCGACATGGGTGAAGCAGTGGCTACATTGGTGTGGCACCTTGGTCTGTACCGATATCCCTTGTGTTGCAACGAGGATAATATGGGTCTTCTGAGGAGTCATTAAGCACCAACCGACCTTAGAACCTTAAATGACCCAACTTGGCCAATAGAACAGTAGCAGTATGCTACGCCCATTGAGGATAAACTCTCATGATGGTTCTGGCCGCAAGAAAAGATTGCGATGCTGGAGTTATGACCGATTGAGGGTAGTCAATGATATAGGGATCCTCTAAGAACCCGGTTACTTTTGATAGGACAGGTTTGAGCCCACCAACTTCAAGAGGGTAATACCCAGACCCCATGCTGGCCTGAACTCTAAGGGCTTCTCTTGTGTGACTTGTGTGCCTTCCAACTTGACTACTTGCATGCTTGTTATCTGACACTTGAGTTTCTTGCAGGTTTTGTTTATAGTCCTTAATTGGGACTCATAACAGGGTTTACTGAGTTTCTTGCAGGTCTTGTTTATAGTCCTTAATCTGGACTCATAACAGGGTTTACCTACATTATTCCACACATAGCATAACATCATGACATCATACCATTGCATACATCCTACATAAGGACTAATCCATTTCAAGGATCTCAAGGGTCTATGATGCAGGTCATGATGAACAAAATGCCTAGCAAGGGGCAAAGGGGATTTATTTTCCTCTAGCCAAGGTGGTCAGGGGCTATGACCCACTGGATATGGTGAGCCTTGACCCTTGAAGAAGGACTCTCAACAATACGCAGTGCCTTTCATCAAGCTACAAATGCAGATTCTAACAAAGTTCTTGTTTATCCCGCGAGATCCTTGAAAACATTGCATATGCATATCATACATATCATTGCATTACAGGTACCCTTGTTACAGGTCGCTTACCTTCTCCGCTGTTTATTTCAGCAATGGCTTGCCAACAAGATAACCAGAATCTTCATGCTCAAGAGACTCAGTTCGGGGAAATCCTCCTGAATCTATCCAAGGGGCAGGAAGAGCTGAGAACACTCCTCATGGGGACTTTGGTCAGGAACAGTGCTGAGGATGAACGGCTGAAACACCTGCAAGCTGAGGTGGATACAATGAAAGCCCAGATGCTGGGGCAGGTGACTATCATTCAAGGCTTAGTTCAAAGACAAGAAGAGCTCGGGGTTCTCGTCAACCAACTGCTTCGGGGTAACCAACTGGGGCAAACATCTAAGGGTGGAGGGCCAGTCATCATTCAACCACCTTTGAGACAAGAAGATAAGGGGAAAGCTCCTCAAATGGCTCCAGGGTCACAGATTCGGCATCAACCTCACCAACTTCAGGCAGACAAGCCCAAGAGGCAATTCACCAAGCTCAGCGTGTCGTTGCCTCAAGCTCTACAACAACTGTTGAGGTTGAAGTTGGTAACTCTCAGGGATCCTCCTAAGAATCCCAACAGGACACCTTCAAGGTATAACCCCAACGCCCGCTGCGCTTATCACTCCGACAGCCCGGGGCATGCTACAGAGGATTGTTGGACCTTGAAGAACAAGATCCAGGACCTAATTGATGAAGGAGCTGTGGAATTCACCCAAGATGGCCAGGCTGAGTTCTTCTACTATCCCTGCAAGATTAACCACTTGAAGTGACCAATTCAAACTAGAAAACTTTTGTTCATTCGAATGTTCAAGTTGTATTTTTCTTTGACTGTTTAAACATTTATTCATGTCAAACGTTGTTATTTCATTAATGCATCGCATATGTCTGTTTTGAAGCAATATATTCGTATTCACTATATGCAAACTGTTTTCATATTTTTGTGATGATCAACTCTTGATTGAAACTTCTAAGCCTCTTGAGGGAGGATGACGAAAACGATACCGCGATCATTACAGTATGCTTTTGAACAGACCCCGCTGATGAGGTACAGGCATTGTTTCAATCCCTAAACACTGGAGTTATAAGGAAGATAATCCCTCGTCAACCCCTCTGAGCCAAAGAAGTAGGAGTTTTTCTTTTCGAAAATTAAAACCCTTTATCATAACCTGGGACAGGGTAGTTCTCTCAGTTGATCCAAGTGCATAACAAATGACACCAAAGAGGTCCTTACAAAAAAAAAGAAGACAGTGATGATTCCGAATATTCATAAGGATAGGCAGTCGTTATATCTCAAAAATAAAAACCCAGTAAGTCAAAACCTATGAAGGAGACTTACAAAACTGGGGCATCCCGCTGACTGTAATCACAAAAGAACAGTTCAGGCAAAAAAAAATATAGGGATAATAAAAGTCAAAAGAAAGAGGTCCTACAAACCTTCGACAAAAATGACTGCCTATTCAAAATAAATTGTCAACATCCGAACCATCACTAGAATATCAAAGCAAAGACTCAAACAAGGTCTAACGCACGATCGGCTGAGTTTAGGTTTGAAGAACATCACGAAGAACGGGTGGGTACAAATAATTTGAGCCTTTATCCTTTGTTTCTTAAACCGTGAACTAGACCACGTTATAACCCTCAAAAGTCCTAGCTGAAGCGTGGGTTAGTTCGAAAGCATACTGTTACGAAAGGTATCCTGACTCCTTAAGGCTTGCGGTAAAACAACAAGTTGACATCGCAGTTTACAAAATTCACGTGATTTTACTAAAAAATGCATTTTCAAAAACTTCAAGACAGACATAAGCTTTGCATTTCTGATATAACATTGCTTGCATATGACTATTTGTTCGAACAGCAGAGAAATTCGCACGACGAATATCTAAGTGAACAAAAGTACTTCCAACCAAGGGGCAGACATGATCATTGTCCATCATCTGGGGCAGTCCAGTCAAGATTCAAGGAATCTCTCAAGATGCCAAACAGCCAGGCGCAAACCTCCTTCTAGATCACTTGGGGCATTGGACAATCAAATGAAGATCTTCTGGTATGGCGGCACAACGCTACAACAGGGGCACCTCCCTACATCCTGAGAGCATGGACATAGTCGAAAAAAATACTATGCGTAATCAAAGACCCGCTAGGTTGACACACCTAGGCAAAAATAAGGGCTTCCCGGCGAACCAAAAGGGTTCGGGAAAAATAAGGGATGAAAATGAAAAATCTGTACACCCGGCAAGTCGAAAACCTAAAAAGGCGGCTTGGGCAAAAATGGGTATCCCGGTGGACTGAAAACCTGAAAGGGCGGTCCAGGCAAAAATTAGGGATCAGAGCGTACGACTATGTCCTGTCATCTCGTCACTTGCCTACCAGAAGAAGATTTGTCAAATCGGCAGTCATCAAGCACCTCCACAGGTATCTTCCTCTCCCACATCAGAAACAGGGGCAATAATGAGTTGTCTAAGCGATCTAATTGCTCTGTCCACCAAGGTACAAAGGTAGGTTCGGTTGAAAAACATGACCAAGATATCTTAATTCCCTAGAGAGTGAGCCAGCAAGTCAGCGATACTCTCCCCAAGCAGAGTTAGTCCACTATCAACCTCAAGGAAGTTGGAGTATCCCACGCGGATCTTAACATTCCCCAGCAGAGTATACAAACATTCTTAAGAAGCATCCCCGGCTGTCTTGATCTAAGATTGTTCCCCGGCGGAATACCAGACATTCGGTGGAGCCACTTCCCCAATACATATCAAAAAATTTCCCCAGGAGAGTCCAGTCCAAAAGTTTCCCCAGGAAAGTGGAATCCATATCCCCAGCAGGTCTTAAAGCTTATCCCCAGTAGATTCTGGAAGCTTGTCATCCGCATAGTACGAACGCTCCTCCGGCTTTATTCAAAGTTTATTTCCCCACCAGGATATAACTGGGTTATCCTCAGCCAATTGCCACGGAGAGATCGTCCCCGACGAAGTCTTCTTATTCCCCAGTGGAGTTCATCAAAACTTCCAACAGAGCACAACAACGGTATCCCCAGCGGAGTTATCCTCATCAACCTCAGCAAAGTACCTCTCTTTCCCCGCAGAGTAATCTATTCGCCAAGTTTATTCCCCAACAGAGTTATCTTCTCCGACCGGTATTCTTGCAATCATCATCCCCAACGGAAACGAAGAATCTCACTCTTCAACATTAGCCCAGGATTTGACTTCCAGGCATCCGTCAAGGATCTATTTTCCTAGACGCAGATACATTCATAAACGTCACATTGTTATACATGCATGAACGCATCGCACAATCTCATTTATGTTGAGAACATCATTGCTTGATCCATATCATGCATTGCATATGACTGACCTTTACCTTTCAGGAAAGATCCAGTTAAGTTCTTAGCTATATTCCAAGACTTTCGTCTGGTTCAGTTAAATTAATTCTAAGATTTTTCTGATGCGGATCCAGTCAAAGGCCTTCTCTGGTCCAGTTAAATCGATTCCTAAAGATTTTCCTGATGAAGACTCAGTTGAAGATTCCAAGACCTTGCCTGGTTCAGTTAAATCGACTCCTAAAGATTTTTCTGATGCCGATCCAGTCAAAGGCCTTCTCTGGTCCAGTTAAATCGATTCCTAAAGATTTTCCTGATGAAGACTCAGTTGAAGATTCCAAGACCTTGCCTGGTTCAGTTAAATCGACTCCTAAAGATTTTTCTGATGTCGATCCAGTCAAAGGCCTTCTCTGGTACAGTTAAATCGATTCCTAAAGATTTTCCTGATGAAGACTCAGTTGAAGATTCCAAGACCTTGCCTGGTTCAGTTAAATCGACTCCTAAAGATTTTTCTGATGCCGATCCAGTCAAAGGCCTTCTCTGGTCCAGTTAAATCGATTCCTAAAGATTTTCCTGATGAAGACTCAATTGAAGATTCCAAGACCTTGCCTGGTTCAGTTAAATCGACTCCTAAAGATTTTTCTGATTCCGATCCAGTCAAAGGCCTTCTTTGGTCCAGTTAAATCGATTCCTAAAGATTTTCCTGATGAAGACTCAGTTGAAGATTCCAAGACCTTGCCTGGTTCAGTTAAATCGACTCCTAAAGATTTTTCTGATGCCGATCCAGTCAAAGGCCTTCTCTGGTCCAGTTAAATTGATTCCTAAAGATTTTCCTGATGAAGACTCAATTGAAGATTCCAAGACCTTGCCTGGTTCAGTTAAATCGACTCCTAAAGATTTTTCTGATGCCGATCCAGTCAAAGGCCTTCTCTGGTCCAGTTAAATTGATTCCTAAAGATTTTCCTGATGAAGACTCAGTTGAAGATTCCAAGACCTTGCCCGGTTCAGTTAAATCGACTCCTAAAGATTTTTCTGATGCCGATCCAGTCAAAGGCCTTCTCGGGTCCAGTTAAATCGATTCCTAAAGATTTTCCTAATGAAGACTCAGTAGAAGACATCCAAGATTCTCTCATTGTTACTGTTGAGGTACTAATCGCCCCAGATTCTCTCATCGTTACTGTTGAGGTAGTAATCGCCCCAGATTCTCTCATCATTACTGTTGAGGTAGTAATCACCCCAAATTCTCTCATCGTTACTGTTGAGGTAGTAATCGCCCAAGATTCTCTCATTGTTACTGTTGAGGTAGTAATCGCCCCAGGTTCTCTCATCGTTACTGTTGAGGTAGTAATCACCCCAGGTTCTCTCATCGTTACTGTTGAGGTAGTAATCGCCCCAGATTCTCTCATCGTTACTGTTGAGGTAGTAATCGCCCAAGATTCTCTCATCGTTACTGTTGAGGTGGTAATCGCCCCAAGTTCTCTCATCGTTACTGTTGAGGTAGTAATCACCCCAGGTTCTCTCATCGTTACTGTTGAGGTAGTAATCGCCCCAGGTTCTCTCATCGTTACTGTTGAGGTAGTAATCGCCCCAGATTCTCTCATCGTTACTGTTGAGGTAGTAATCGCCCAAGATTCTCTCATCGTTACTGTTGAGGTGGTAATCGCCCCAGGTTCTCTCATCGTTACTGTTGAGGTAGTAATCACCCCAGGTTCTCTCATCGTTACTGTTGAGGTAGTAATCGCCCCAGGTTCTCACATCGTTACTGTTGAGGTAGTAATCGCCCCAGGTTCTCTCATCGTTACTGTTGAGGTGGTAATCGCCCCAGGTTCTCTCATCGTTACTGTTGAGGTAGTAATCGCCCAAGGTTCTCTCATCGTTACTGTTGAGGTAGTAATCGCCCAAGGTTCTCTCATCTTTACTGCGGAGGTACGCAGGTTCTCGCTAAGGAATCTCTTACGCAATCAACACCTAGATGGCATCTATAAGCCCATCCACATACTGACAGTCTCCAAATGGCATCTACAAGCCCATTCCCGACAAGACCCCGTCACCACACCAGATGGCACCTATAAGCCCATCCCCCTATCCAGCATCTCTCCAAATGGCATCTGTAAGCCCATTCCCTGCATCATATTGCTGATACTCTACTATGTGAGTGCAAATTTCTGGGCACTCTAGTGTTCCATCATCTTCCACCTTCGGATTACGAAAGGCATGTCAGCCAATCTACATCCTCAAGTATAAGAAGATTGAACAGGGGCAACTGTTGTACCACAAAATTTGCCCTCCCATATTCTTCAAAATTTGCTAAGAGCATGCTTTAAAATCTCCCCAAAGGTTGCACAGTCCAATGGCCTCCTAACAGTCAAAAATTAGGGTCTTGGTTCTTGCAAAGAAATTGAGGTTTTCAAGGGTCCAATCAAGTCCCATATGCCCATAAACATTGGCAAGCATCCATATGCCAAGTTTTAAGACTCACAGCACAAACTTGCACAGTCAAAAACCCTAATTGCTCAACAGTCAACTATAGGGGCAAAATGGTCATTTGACAGTCAAAAGTCAAAAATTTTGGTCAACATCTTATTTTGAAGCCACAAACATCATTTGATCAATTCTTGATCATGATTCTCAAAGCATGGCTCAAAGAGTCTCAAGATGCAAAAGTTTCTATTTTTGGACAGCTGAAAAAGTCAACTGCAAATTGACCAGGGCATAACTTCCACATGGTTTATCAGAAAAATTCCATCCAAAGCTCATTTTGAAGAGAATGGCATTTCCTACAACTCATCTTCACACTTCAAGTCCAAGTAATGCTCTCACAAAAAGTTATCAATCTCAACATTATAGGTCATTTTCAAAAGTCAACAAAAAGGCACTTTAAGTCAAAGATCATAACTTGAGATTGTAAATCAAAATGACATGGGACCAAAGGAATTGATTAGAGGACTTCAAGACCTTTCCAAAATGTCCAAGAACATCATCAAAGTTTAAAAATTGAGAAGATATGCCTTGTGGAAGTTGGGAAATTTTTGGGAATTTTGAAAAGTCAACTTTGCTTCAAATGCCTCAAAATTGCTAATGGGCCTCAATTTCTTCCATGAATCATCACCCAAAAGCTATGCACGACCCATTGACATCCAAGGGAGTTATTTCATCATTTTTTTATTAATTATTTGAATTTTTATTATTATTAATTCACTTAATTAAAATTAAATATGACAAAAATAGCAAATCATGTTTTCCAAATCTTTTTGTGCAGCATATTCTCTCATTAAGGCCTAGAGATTTCGTGTACCACATCAAGAGGCAAGATCTTCCAAAATAGGCATGTTTTTCATGACAAAAAGATTAAAAAAGATGCTTGAAAATCAAATATTGAAAGCATTGATTCAATGGATTATGGGCTTTGTTTTTGACCTAGAATGATTCCTCATACATATGCAAAGAGAACCCTAATGAAAAGGAAGAGAAAGCTGCGCTGAAACCTCAAGAGAAAACTTGCATTTTTGACAAAAAAATCTCAAAACTGTTTTCATAGTTGCAGTGTGATTCAAGGTCTCAAAACTATTCCAAAGGCTTGCTGACACCACCAGGAAGAGATTGCAATCAAGAACATAGACCCTGACCTCAAGAATTGGTATAACCGAGTCACCCTGTTCATAACATTTTGCATATTCGTGTTTGTATTTTCAGGCCATATCAATGCATTTTAATGTTTGACTTATACTAATATGATCATTCCAAAGCTAATGGTACCATTCAATTGAAGAATGGCTTCCTGTACAAGAATACGCCATTGATGCTTGCTAGGGTTTCAGAAACCTCAAAAGAGGGGTTTACGTATCTGAAAAAATTAGGCCATGAAACCTAGACCAATGCACTCGTGACATTCCAACGAATCCAAATCACTCATCGCGCCCTTTTTATATTTGCATATGGCCTAATCGCTATTTTTCAGGTTTAGGGTTAGTGGGGGTTTAAAACCCCCGCTATCCATTTGTATTTTCAGGCAAAAACGAAGACACAATGGGGACGAAGCTGATGTGTCCAAACGCGAATGGAAGGTTTGGATAATTGGCGCGTTTTTTTTATTTGTCCAGCATAATACTTGTTTCTCTCTCATATTAATCATGTTCCATTAAGCTAACAAACAAACGCGCTAGTCCAACTGGCTTGTGAGTTGTCATGCAAGCAATGGGACCTGGGTTCGATTCCCAGGTCCCCCATATTTCCCTATATTTTTTGTGTTAACATGATCAGGTGGTTATCTCATTCAAAGGAGTACCATACACCCAACGCTTGCGCTTGCCAAATGTCCCTAGAGATCAATCCAAAGGCCAACATAGGAATTCCATCATGCACCTTAGTCAAAGGATCTGCACGTGATCACTAGAAAGTCAAAAAGGCCAGATTTCAGTAGGCCAAAATGCTTCCCATAAACCTCCTCAATTGGGTCAACCACCCCCCATGTTTGCATTTTCTTTCTCTCTTTTTATTCTTTTCTTTTATTTACTTTAATTATTTTAATTAATTCTCATAATACAACAAATGCAAAAAAAATCAGAAAAGTCAAAATAAAAATATGTTTTATTTAATAGTTTTTGTAAATAAATTTAATAATCCATTTAGGTTAATTTAGGCTTTTTAACTTTAACATTTTTTTTCTTAAATAAACTAAAAAACATAAAAATTAGGTTTTAGCATTTTTATTATTTTTTTAATAAATAATTTATTTCCTTATCATCATTATTATTAATTCTTAAATATTTTGTAAATAAACTTGTAATTAATTAATTAGGGTAAATTAGGTTAAAACTTAAATGATTTTTTTTAATAATTAAAAACAAATTTAGAATTAGGGTCTTATTTAACTTTTAATTTTAATTAATTTTCTTTATTCTCATTAATTTTCATAAATACAAAAATACCAAAAAATAATTTCTTTTCTTTATTTAATCATTAATTAATTTGTAATTTCAATTTAATTTCTTTAAAGGGTCCAACGCCCTCGCACCTTCGAATATAATTTCTCTTCGCGCGTTTATTTTATTTTCTTTGTGAAATTTATGTAATTTCCCCCCAAAGCCTTGTAATAGTAATTAGGACATTTACTTTCCGCACTCTTTATTCAAAATCGGGTCTTTGTTAATTTGGCGATGTAGACCCGCGCCTTGTAATAGCGTAGGACCTTTATTTTTCCGCATTTTAATTTCCGCACCCTTTAAACTGTTAATCACATGAAAGAATGTATGCCCAAATAAAAATCAAAGCGTAAATCACTAAATGCATGACAAGACAAATATTAACTGAAAATGACACACAATTCACACACCACTCTTAGGGTACGCCTCACTGTTGCCTTGCCCCTCAAAACGTGGTCGTCGAGTAGAGGACGTTTTAGTAAGTCCTCATGTCCATGAACATGGCATGGGGGTAGCTTCTAAGGTGTCCTACTGTTGCTCGGTGGCCACACTGTCCCTAAACTCGAATTGACCCGAACACCTCCAACGGTGGTGCTACCTACCTCTCAATGGTGGGATGGCACAACCTTAAGGACATTTACACAGATTAATTCCTTAGGGTAGGTAGATGACTCGTAGATACTTGCTCTAATTCAAAAACAAATCAAAAACTTCTTTTCACACCTACACTTTTCAAAAAGCTTTCAAAAACAATTTTTCAAACACTCTTGAGGACTGATACAAGAGTCGATCTGAAACTTTAAACGAAACTTCTTCAAACTCACTCACAATTGAAAAGCAAACACTTTTGAAAACACAATGAGCAAGTATCTAAGAGCCCATGGATAACCATGGATAGAAAGGGTGCTAACACCTTCCCTTTCTATAAATCTACCTCCCGAACCGAGAACTAATCTCAATAAGGAAATTTTCTGTGCTTTTGTCCTTTCCATATTGGAGAAAATAAAAGACGGTGGCGACTCTTGCTTCCGCGACATTTCGCGAACCAGCGTTAAACAGTCAGTTCCAGATCCACCGATCACACATATATGCACAAGTATGGAAAGTAAACACAAAACATGTATAAGTAAAAATAGATAAGTTTATGTAAGCATTCTATACAACATATACATTAATTACAAAACTCAAAAATAAAGAAACTATCGCAATGCAAAACAATAAACACCAATCCCCGTCAAGGACGCCATTTTGCTGAAGTGGTAAAGCGGAAAGCAAAAAGTAAGTTACTATTTTACCGGGTGATATAGGTTATATTGTATCGTGTCCAGAGAGATTAGTGCTACTGAATTGTCGTTCAATAATTTCTCGTGTTTATGAGTTTGGGAATATAATGAGTTTGTTTGTAAGGTGTAGTAATTAAAAGTTATAAACATAAAAAAAATCCATTCTTCGATTAGTAAATAACTCTCAAGTTTGTATTTCATCTACCCTATTAAATACTTAAACTTACTACCCAATTGCACTTAACCTTAATAACTCGTCAATATCACCACGTATCGCTCACACAGAGGTCATCTCTAACACAGAGCGAGATATCAAATGTATCGCTCTATGTCAATGATCTCTCAACATAACACAAAACAACACAGAGGAATTAATAGTCGATACCTAAGTGATTACTAAGACTAACTCTATCTCTAGAATCTAAGCCCAATAGATATTCATCCTAAGTCCGAATTCAACTTGTCCATCTCTGCAACAACTCAAATCCAAACACTTAGCAAGCTAAAAAGGATAAACATCAATAAACATTTGTAAAGAAAGTTTCATACAATACCATGAACAATAAATATACTATAATCAAGGTAAAGTTACATACAAAATCCAAAAAATAATAGTTACAAAGAGAATAAGAGGAGAAGAAACCAAATTTCACGCGATGTCAAACACGATCCATCAAGCTCCCGACCATAGATCATCCAATTGCAAGCCACAAATGTTGTTTTCTAAGCTCTAAATATCAAATAATGAAGTTCATGGAGTTTGGAAGAAAATACCCCAAAAATATTAACCTAGAAAATGAACTAAAATTTGTTTTATAAAACTATTCTCAGTAGACCCCGCTTAGCAGGCTCATCGCGCTAAGCGGGTTGCGCGCTATTTATACACTAAACCGCCTAAATCACACTAAGCGCGCTAAGCGGGCTCAAAAATTATGCTTCTGCCAAACATCACAAAATCACTCGTAGTGTGCTACAACTTCCGCTTAGCGCGTATGCCTAGACAAAACTTTCTCAAAAATGGTCTTTTATTCCCAAAACGTGCATCCAGAGTTGTGCCTTCGACACCTTATTCCTCGATGCTCCAAATATGCGACAAATACCTACAAAATAGACCAAAACTATCAAGCGGTACACTATTTACATAAAAACACAATTATTCACAAAGTAAACATATTTACAAACAAAGCAGGGAATTAATCAAAGAATATTAACAAAAGTATTGATAAGTGTAACAAAACTTATATATAAAAATAGCTACAATTTGCACTTATCAATCATCGACATGCTTCTTATAAGCATCTTATTCAACCTTAGGAGAAAAACTGGGAGGTTCCTCTTCAGGAACAGGTGTCTCTAAGACATATAGCTTTATGTCATGTTTGAGAACAATCCTCAGGTTTCGGTGCCAATTAATAAAATTTGTCCTAGACAATTTTTCCTTATCAAGGATTGACCATAAAATGTTGTTAGAGGTGTTTGTTGTCATGGTAATCTACATAAAGATTGTGAAGATATTAGTATCATTAAAACATATTCAACTAGGCCTTTAATTAAATATGCTCCCACTATTTTACTCAAACTAAATGACCCTCACCATTTGATTCAGAAAATCCCATTGGAAGATTTTTCTAGTGGGTTGAGATCCATATTTTTCTCCGTTTTAAGTCAGTGTTAGGCTAATTATACAAAACTCGGTTATTTAGGTCGAAACTCCTTCCAATTGTATCTAATACAATTCTCAAATAGTTTCAATTGGGAGAATAACTACTTATTCCAATCCATCATATGGATCATTCCCAACTCTTGCTTCTAAACGTATATAGTCTTATTATAATTTGTTTAGTTAAGTTTGATCTAATGTTTTAGCAATTGAATATTACATTTATCCCATCGCACCTTACTAATATAGAACATGCACCTCGCGTTAGGCGAAACCTACATTATTCGATACTAGTCTTGATGAGTGCTAAAATTTGGAAAGCTTAAACTTAATATTTAATTTGAGGGAATTTTAATTAGTTTGATCTCACCGGCTTAACATGCAAATCGTCTCTCACATGCATAAATATACAAACATATGCATCAATATACATATAAAATGATACAATTATGGCCTCTAGCGCAATTGTTCTCTCAATCCAATGAGAGAACCTAAGCTTAACCTAATAACGATCTATTCTTCTCCAAGCTAGACCTCCATGGTTTTCCTCCTTCAATCTTGTCTTCTTCCTTTTCTTAATTACATTACATAAAAGAATACTTATTTTATATACGGGGGAATGAGATGAGAAAAAAAGTTACATCAAGAGATTAAGAGAAAGGCACGACACACATGTCATATTTTAAAATCCCAAAACAAAATTAAAGGAAACTAAGGCCATAATTGATCACCACAAGCCAACAGTAATAAAACACTTATTATTATTAATTTAAATTCTGTTAATTAAATAAATAAATTGAATTAAACTTTGGTGATTGATCATGAGTTAATTGAGGTTTCTATTGTCTGGTTATTAACTTATACCAAATTATTTTAAAATAAATAATAACAACAAGTTATTATTATTTATTTAAATAGTAACATGATACTTTATCATATTCTTTTGAAAACTTTTTTTCATTCGACATAGACACGATAATCATGAATTAACCGTGAATAATCATTTTAGTACAGGAAACCAGAACTTTGCGTAAACCGTAATACATACTACATATTACATACAATATTATTATAATAACTTTTGTCATACTTACTATATGATATAAGCAGTATCTCGTTATTGTTACCGCAACATGTGTATATATTTTATAATAATAAAAATAACACTTGTTATTATATTATAAAACAAAGTAAAATACTTATAATAATAATAATAATAACAATAATAATAACAATTATTATTATATTAAATTTTTTTGCAAACCTTAAAATAACTCTTGACAACACAACTCTTGTGCCGTCATAGAATCTAATGCAACTCGTTTATACCGTCAAAATTGTAACGATCAATTATTCAATTTGATTGATAAAAAATTTCATTGTTTCACCATACTAAAGTCGAATTTCGAAGCAAATGAACATTGATCGCTCATAAGAATAACAATCATAATGTGATCGAACGAATGCAATGTAAATAATATATATCCAATATAACATTATTGCACTAGAATTACTTAATATAAGATTGATCAATCATATTTGTGTAACTTATAGATGATCGATGTATCACTGCTTCACCATACAGAAGTAGAATTCTGAAGCATAGTCAACATCGATTCAACCAAATCGTACACAACACGATGTCAATATTTAATTACTTATTATTATTATTATTATTATTATTATTATCATTATTATTATTATTATTATTATTATTATTATTATTATTATTTAATTCACTATGTGATTTAATCAAATTAATACACAAAATGCATAAAATTAACAATTATCGGATACATGGATTCGTAAGTGGCTCTGATACCACTGAAGAGAAATCGCGATTCAGAAATACAGCGGAAATTAAAATTTCCCTTTAGTTGATCCTTACGAATGATCATGATCAGTGATAGAATAATTACCTCTTGTGGGAATCAATAACTTTTGATGCTGATCTGGATGAATGATCACGAGCATTGATGAAGAACAACACCTCTATTCACTCCACACAAACAGATTGCCTTCAATCTCAATGCTAGCTGCTACGAATGAAGACTTTGAGTGAGAGAGAAAGAGATAAATTACGGCTAGGATTTCACAACTCTAATTTCATCAATCAACAAAGCTTATGCACAAGGGTTGTATTTATAGAACCACTTGTGTGGGCTGCAAGCTAAAAAGCTCATGCACCACATAATAATAATAATATTTTTATTATTATAATAACTATTATTACAATAACTATTATTATAATAACTATTATTATAATAAATATATTTTATTATTATATTTTATAACTATTACAAAAATAATAATAACAATAATAACTATTATTATATCATATGATGTTCCATATTTCACTTAAGTGCATCGTACCTTACAGTGTCCCATAATTCTCTCAAGTACACCGTACCATATGATGTTCCTTATTTATTCTATCTCTCATCAATCAGCCATTATGTGTGTGACCATGTAGGTTCTCGTAACATTGAAAATTATATTAAATCATATATTTAATATAATAAACAGTGAACCATATCTAGCAACACATCACTGCTACCCAAGTCACGAAAATATCACATGATCTGACAAAATCTTTTGTGTGATAATGTGTGTGTATATTTACCATTTTTCCTTCATGTCTATATTGAACACAAGGCATAGACCATGTCACCCTTGTCCATTTCAATATTTGGCCCTTAAACATTTATCCTGGTATGCAGGATGGGAAAATTCTATCTAGGCCACTCATGTCCCTCAACATATTTTGTGTAGTACCCATCAACTGTCTTTATGATTATCCAGTTACGGGCAACATTTGATCAACAATAAAGTACTTGACTCCATATCTAGGGTCCATATTAGTTTTAGGTCGAAGGATGGTATACACCACTATCACTATGATAATAACTTATAACACTTTGCATAACTTTCTATGTAGTATTCTCATAGCGGGTCAATCCAATATAAATATTACTCCTAATATTCATACATATGTGATGACTTGATAACTCTTTATCCATGATCCATGAGATGTGATCATCAGTCTATCCACATAATAGTCTTAATGCTTTAATGTTATTCCACTTCACAATAAAGCTTGACTACAAATACTTTAAGAATAGTTTCCTTATGTTTAATGAGATCTTATAATTAAGTCACACTTAACATTTCATTAAACAAATTAGCTATTCTAGGGACTTTATTATTTTGGAAAGACAAACATAATAAAGAATGCCTTTTAATTAATAATTATTTGATACAAGTATCGAAACCATTAGCCTCTAGGGCTTATGCCAACATTATGAACAAGTAATCAAACTGGATCAGTATTAGACAAATTGACATCTTTCGTTAGTGTAGTCTTATCCACCTTATCAATGCCTTCAATAGTTTGGTCTTCCATGAATACCACATCGTGGCTTCTAATAAGCTTGTTCCTTATAAAATAATATAACCTATAACCAAACTCGTCTTTCTCATAGCCGGTGAAGATAAATATCGATTTTGAAGCAGTTGAATTGGCTTCCAAATCGATATTTCCTCTGCCTCTTATCTTTTATTTATATTTTAGGAACTCAAAGGATATTGGAAAGTTTCCAGTAGAATGGGAAGAAAGCTTAGTCAAAGACTTTCAAGAGCTTGTTGGAGGCAATTTTTAAAAGGAAAGGGAAGAGCCCGACAAAGTTCGAAAAAAGAGATTCTTTTGGAATATGCACAAAATCCTTGTAACCAAATACTCTCAAATGATCATACTTGGCATTCTTTCCAAACCAAATTTTGTATAGAACTTCATTGTTCAAAGCAACAACATGGGAGAGATTAAGAACATGCATTGTCGTGTAAAATCTCTCACCCAAATAATGATTGGGCAACTCAACTTCCGAGAGCATACACTTTACTCTCTCAATTATTGTTTGATTCATCCTCTCTATTAAACAATTCAATTAAGGAATTTTAGGAGAAGTCTTTTCATGTGAAATACCATACTTATTGAAATATGAATCAAATGGTCCATAATACTCACCATTATTGTCAAAACAAACACATTTCAGCTTCTCGTCTGTCTGCCTCTCAATCAAAGCATGAAATTCTTTGAACTTTTCCAACACTTGGTCTTTTCTCTTCAAAGTATAAATCCATAGTTTCCTAAAACAATCATCAATAAAGTAACAAAATAAAGTGCACCTCTAAAGTATTTCACCTTTAATGGACCACAAACATCAGAATATACTAATTGAGGCAAATATGACTTTCTTGAGAGAAGATGTCTCTTGAAAGGTACTCTAGTCTATTTACCATTCATGCAATGAGAACACTTCTCCAAAGTTTTTTCGGCCAAAACATTCAGCCCCTTTTCACTAATATGACTAAATCTTCGCTTCTACAAAGATGCTTCCATGTTGATAGCATTCACACTGTCCCTAACAACTAAAGCTTTTTCTCTAAAATAGTTTAGAGAGCTTCTCCCCTTTAGCCACAACCAAGTTACATTTGTTCAGTTTCCACTTTCCCTAACCAAATTGATTTTCATAACCATATCAAACATATGCACAGAGATCAAATTAAAGCGGACATCTGAAGCATGTTTGACACCTCTAAGCAACAATTTCATTCCCATGTTGGTTTGCAAGAAAACATCACCAATATCAATTATCATAGATACACTATCATTATTGATCTTCAACACTCCAAAGTCACCAAAGGTATAAGATATAAAGAAATCATTCCTCGGTGTAACATGCAATCTAGCACCACTGTCAACTATCCACATGCTCTTGTCTGATACAATATTAATAAACTCATGATCATGTAGAATAATAAGATCATTACTAATAGCAGTAGTAACGTGATAATCACCAAGATATATGTGATCTCTTTGTTTAAACTTACCCTTCTTTCCTTTGTTATCTCTTTTAAAAACTTTATCTTTCGTCATTAAACTTCTCTAACAAATCTAAGAATTTTTTTTATACTATTCAATATTAAATTCAGTACTATTTCCAGTCTTCTTGTCCGATACGTAGTGATATTCATCAAGATATTACTTGCAACAATCGGTTACATTTACCATATGTCATACGCATAAGCCCTGATGTTCAACATTTACACATTGATGTCTTACTGTCAATGGGTCAATTAAATATTGATGTCAACATTGGAACCATAATGTCTTATAATCAATGGTGCACATGAAGGTTGACATGACATCGTTGGGTTAATTTGTAACAACTAAGGACATACATTTGTAAGAGATATATTAGAGGTGACGAGAGTGATGCACCGCCTCGCCACAAGGACCAATTGAACGCTCTTTAACGAGATCGACCGTCTATTTATTAGATGTCTCTTATTTCTAGAATAACCCCACCTGACGTGGGAGAAATGGGGAATGACGTGTCTATAATCTGTTGCGATCAGGAATGATTCATGGGGAAGTTAATCACACTCCTCTAAACATTCTCTCATCTTCTAAAAAGTTGTTACTACTTTCAAGGGGCCTGGAGATTTTAAATACATCAATGCTAGAATTGAGGAAAAAAATCTCATTTTCACATAGAAAATCACATACGCAGAGCTTCTTACCCTTTACATGAGCTAACTCTCAACTTCACAACATACTTTAACACCTTTGACATCCCTTAATTATTAGAGGTTGTCAGATATTGTACTTTTTAACTAGAAAAGACGACACAATCTATTAAATACCTGTAGACCTTATCCTAAAAAACCACTGCACTGATATACAAGAATTATAAAACCACAAGATTCAATGTATCTTATTTTATAGAACACATTCAAATTAGATAAATATCATCATTTATCTCTCAAAATTAACTAGAACGGAGTGACTCTCGCACATCCTCTAAGTGGATATGAGAGAGGTTTTAGGACTCTTAACCATTTTAAAATATCTTAGATTCGATGAGGTGAAGGTTTAATTAGACTCCAAAGGTGTAATGAATGCCTTTTATATAAAATATATAGATAATGTTTAAGATTTTTATGACATTATTTTGGAATGTAGACATTTGTATTCCAAAAAATTTAGAAACTCTCAAGATGAATTTGTTTCTAGACAATCCAATAAAATTGTCCACGCTAAAAGTGGTCTCATCATAGACTGGTTTCCATCTCTTCATTAATATCTCAATAAAATATTCTAAACTCTTCACCATTAAAAGAAATACTAGCTCAAATAATCCATTTTTTGAGATTATGAAATTATTAATAAATTTAAATAGGAAAATCTAATAATATTAAAATATTAATAAGCATTAACATAATGTGATCATGATAATGGTCAAAGAAGACTAGAACATAAATCCATTTTCTTTTTCACTTCTTTTGTAACTTCCTAAAACTATAGCTCCAAGTTTTAGATTATGGTTTACTTAAACTTAAGTCAAAAGTAGGTGATAAATTTGATTATGTTTAACTTAGAAAACACATCACTAACAAAATCCATACATGCATGATGATAAAAACTTCTCACCAACCAGTAGCTAAGAACCTTAAAAAAAGGAGAAAAAGAGAAACAAAGAAACTGAATGAATCTAAATGGCAATGAAGGTACACCAAATAGTAGTTCTAGGGAAAAACTTAGGAATCAGATTCACTTTTCATTCTCTTGTAGCAATTTTGACAGCTATTTTAGTTGTCACTGCCATTTATTTTACACAAGAAGGAAGAGAATGGTCTTATGAAAAGACTATGTCCGATGAATCTTTGTCGAAATGTAACATGTTTTCTGGTAAATGGGTTTTTGATAATGAATCTTATCCTCTCTATAAAGAACAAGAGTGCAAGTTCATGTCAGATCAATTGGCCTGTGAGAAGTTTGGAAGGAAGGATCTTAGCTACCAGAATTGGAGGTGGAAGCCGCATCAATGTGACCTACCTAGGTGATTTTATTTTGTTCCGTCACGATGTTGAATTGATAAGTTATATCAATGTTGATCAGATCACTCGTTTTTTGAAATATATTTTAAAGTTTATTTAAGTTAAAATATAAATCATTAGGATAAATCGTTCGGTTCAACCAAATGAATTAGAAATTGATTAGTTCGCCTATTGATTTGATCTTGAATGTATCGTATTTTGGTTGAATTTGACCTGACTAAGAGGATTTAATCGATTTTATTTATTTATCTATTTTCCTTTTTATGTTAAAAAGGTTTAATGCGACAACATTGCTTGAAAAACTAAGGAACAAGAGGCTTGTGTTTGTTGGAGATTCACTCAATAGAGGCCAATGGGTTTCAATGGTTTGTCTAGTTGAATCTTCAATTCCTTCAACTCTCAAATCCATGCACACCATTGCCAATGGTTCTCTCACCATTTTCAAGGCCAAAGTAAGTAAGAAACTTCATCAACTAAAAGTTTCATTTTTTTTTCCTACAAAATGTTACATGACTAAAAGTTTTTTGAATTGACAAATTTAATGAAAGGAATACAATGCAACAATCGAGTTCTATTGGGCGCCATTACTCGTAGAATCAAATTCAGATGATCCGGTGAATCATAGGGTTTCAGATAGGATTGTGAGAGTTCAAGCCATTGAGAAACATGCTAAGTATTGGACTGATGCTGATATTTTAGTCTTCAACACTTACCTTTGGTGGAGAAGACAAGCAATGAATGTTTTGTAAGTAAAACAAATAAACAACCCATCACTTTCTTTCATTAATTTGCATATATCAATTGAAAATTGCTCAAAAGACCAATAACGATTTATTTTAAGTACTACTTCGCAATGGACCACTTCAATGGAATATTTTCACCAAATATTGAATGATTGATACATTCCTACTAAACACTCTCTAGCAACTTGATTTTAATAGTGACATTTTAACTACAATTGTAGGTGGGGATCATTTGGGGACCCAAATGGAGTATACAAAAAGGTAAGAATGGTTAGAGTATACGAAATGGCCTTAAGAACTTGGTCCGATTGGTTGGAAGTTCATATTAATCGAAACAAGACCCAATTGTTTTTCGTTTCTATGTCACCTACTCACCAAAGGTACGTATAACTAATTCAATACATAACAATATAGTCGTGATCCCAAAGTTACGTTGGTTTTATCTTCAATTCAATTTTTAAAACATTGATTCAAATACTCCAGAGCTATCGTGTTATCGTGCATTAAGAGTATACTGATACCTCTAATTGTAGTGCTAATGAATGGGGAGGAACTAAGGGTGAAAATTGTTACAAAGAAAGAGATCAAATTATAGAAGAAGGATATAGTGGAAATGGTTCGGTTCCTAAAATGATGCAAGTGGTGGAAAATGTGATACATGATTTGAAAACAAGAGGTTTGAAAGTTGAAATGCTTAACATCACACAACTTTCGGAGTATAGAAAAGAAGGCCATCCATCTATCCATAGGAAACAATGGGAGCCTCTAACTGAAGAGGAAGTATCAAATCCAAAATCTTATGCAGATTGCATACATTGGTGCCTACCTGGTGTGCCTGACACGTGGAATGAGCTTCTCTATGCTTATGTTTTTAGTAGATGACACAAAATTTGATATTGCAAAATTTTGCATAAAGATATAGACTGTCTGATCTCGATTCAACGAGTGTTAATATACTAACTGCGTGAATGTTTAAGACCGTTGTTGTCGGTAGAACAATTAAAATTTCAATTTGTGTTTGTTTAGTTATCTTGTTTTCGCTTAATGTTGACTGCACGAATTTTGTAATCCTTTATCCTAAAAGAAGTCATAAATGTGCTAGTGTTTTTGTAGTTTTAAGATCCTTATCGGGAGGAGTTTGAGAGGAAATATTTTCAATACCTAATCGATCAAGTTAGAAGAAAAATGGCTGGATGCATGGAAAGAGAATTGTTGGGATTCAAGTGAGTGATAAATTTTACATTAGTTAGAAATGGAGGAATTGTTGAATTTATAATAGAAATGATCGACACCTTTAATGTTAAAAGTTTTGAATGGATAAATGCTATCAAATTTTTTGTAATCATGAATATTTGACTCATTCACATTTTAGTAAACATTGTTGATATTCATCATAGTGCAAGGGTGATAGGTTAGGTTGATGAATATGGCCTGGAACTAGCTGTGGTAATTTTTTGTTGCAACTGATTTTATTCTATTGAGTAATTTTGACACTAAAGTAGTGCTAAATAAATAGAGTAGAAATAGAATCTAGAAAATTGACGTTTCAGAAAAGATTTAATGTATTCTCTAGTTATTACAACATGATAGTCTTTTCACCAATAACAGGTTAAATCATATGCATTTGAGAGGCTAAGATATTGAGAGATATTGAAATCAATCATGTGACAATAATATATATATATATATATATATATATATATATATATATATATATATATATATATATATATATATATATATATATATATATATATATATATATATATATATATAGTTCATTACGTGTTATAATCGATGTGAGATTTATATACAAATATAAATATATATTCTATCACACTCCTGCAGTCGAAGCGGGAGGTTGACGGATATTTAGGCTGGTCCGAAAATCATCAAAGAGAATTTTAGGGAGTCATTTGTTGAAGATATCGGTAATCTGGTGCCGATGAAACAACCGGCTGAAAATCATCAAACAATGAAGTCGTCATCGAACGTCTTTTATCCCACATGTAGGGAAAGGTAACCATCGAGAAAACCTGAGAAGGGAGAAGTCACGGTCTTGCGACCGAGAGATCGGGTAAGGGAGTCTGTTACGCGAGGGGAAGGTATTAGCACCTCACACGCCCGTAGTACTCTACGGTATTCACTCTTGTTGTCTATCTTATGGGTGTGTTCAATCTACGCTTATTGTTTACTATACTACTGAAGGGAGAATGCATGCAAAAGGAAAGAGAAAAGAATGTAGGGAAAATAAAATTGTGCTTTCTTGGGCCCTACCCCAATGCCTACGTATCCGTTTTGAGGAATCGGAGCTACCGTAGTTCGGCTCATATGTTTTTGTTTGTTTGTGTTTTTTATGGACGAAGTTAATTCTGCCTTCTGCCGCAGCTCGACCTTTGGAGACTTATGCGTTGGCACGGAAGTAAATTAATCATGTCTTTACCTGAAAAAGGGTTTTAGAAAAAAGGTGCTCGAGCGCACAAAATGATTTGAATTGGTTTTGTGTTTTATTACCTTGAAAAAAGGGTTTAAGTGTTGTTAGCATGTTTTTGATTTGCTAAGAAAAGAAGTTTTTGTTTTGAATGCAAGGATGCAAAAAGGGGAAGAGAAGAGTCTAAGGGAGACTAGCTTATTTCTAACCTAGTGTTATCATACAATGGTAGTCCTAAGTCATGGATGAATGAAAGGGAAACGTCTACCTAATGTTAGCATGCATGGTTTACATCCTAAGGTCTAACTTGCGTTCTAAGGGAGCAAGCATATCTTAAGGGAACATGGTATGTACAAGGATAAAGAAAGCAAGCCGGTAAACTCAAGAGAGTACACCTAAAGAGATCCTATCTATGTAAGCATGCCAAAGAAAGTCTAAAAAAAACCATCCTATAGGGAGCATGCAATGAGAGCGAAGTCGTGATCTCAATTCCTAAATTGAGTGACTCATCGATCGGCAAAAAATAAAGGAAAGCGATAAAATCCTATAGGGAGCATGCCCTGAGAGCGAAGTCGTGATTTTAATTCCTAAATTGAGTGACTCATCGATCAACAAGAAAGTAAACAAAAACAAGTACAACACATATAGCAAATGAAGTGCGGAATGCCTGCTACAGGTCTTTAAACAGCGACTTCGAGCGCTCTTTATTCCCTACTTCACATGGTATCTAGAAAAGCGGTAAATAAGCATAATAAAGCTCGAAGAAATACGAAGGTAGTAGCGGCGACTACCAAAGCGAGGAAGTCGTCAAGAGCAGACGAAAGCACTGAAAAAGCAGGGAGCACACGTCGAACAAGCTTTACCAAGAAACAAATAAAGTCAGAAATAATATCCAACTAAGATAATGGAAAACGTGTATTGCGAATGCAATGCATAATCAGAAGTTCCTTGCACAATGAACAAACGCGTCAAAAAATAACATGGCAAAGCGGCATGAAAATACGGATGACAACTAAAAAAAGAGAAAGTGTTTTTTTATATTAGTTTTTATGTGAAGAAAATTCCATCAAAAAACTAAAGAATTAATTCCTAAAATCAATTAAAGAGATCTAACAAATTTTATTGATTTTATAATTTTGTCAAGGAAAAATTAACAAAGAAAAAAATTCCTAAATCTAATAAAGAACTAAAAAAGGGTCCTAAATCTTAACAAGAAAATATGAGGGTCAGGAGGGGTGTGAGCTGGATTCAGGAGGGTGTAACATAAGAACTCAGGCGCTAGGCCCATTAAAAGTCCATGAAGCTGGTTTTTGTTCACTGCCATCCAGGCTCCAAAAAATATATCACGAGCCTAGAGGGGGTGTATGTTTCAGTCCATCACCAATCCATCACCATTATCATCCAATATCATTTTTTATTGTAAAGGACAACAAGCAGTGAACAAAAATGGGGCGGTGTGTATAGAGAAAAGAATTAGGGTTAAATTGTGACCCTTGGAATCTTTCCAAAAACAAAATTCAACTCTCTCCCTCATTCTCTTTTTGGCGGCCACTCTTCTTCCTCAACGAACAATGTCGCGCCGCCTCCCTTCTCACTTTCTCCTTCGTCCAGTTCTTAAATCCAAGGTGGTCGCGGCTTGCTTCCGTCTTTGACAAACTCAGATGCAATACCGTCATGCCAAGCTTTGTCGGCCGTAAATCCGTCATCTTCGTTCGCTTCGATCTTGTGTACTCGCCCTAACATTAAGGAAATATGCTCAAAGTGAAGAAAGATGGAAGGAATCAACTTACCGACCGGAAGTAAACTCCGAAGGTCCTCTAATTAGCAGCGTCACCGTCAATGGCGAAAAGGCCCGAAGACATTTCTTCAAGAACTCAGGTTTATCCTCGTACTCATCATCTCCGTCTTTGACTACTTCTTCTTCTGATCTTGCTTTTTCTTCTATTCTTGAATTGTTGTTGTTCTTACTGGAGCACTGTGATGGAGTTGCAGAATCGAAATGGACGCGTAATTGCTGAAGATGTTATGATGTTGATTCAGAAGCATAAAAAACATGGTTGTTGTAGTGATGTTGAGAGTTTCTAGTTGAACCAGAAGATTCTAGAAGATGAAGATTGAAATATGTCGATGCGGTAACGGCTATACAAATTGATGAGTGAAGATGGAGTTCAGAGAATTTGTAGTGAGATAGAGTGTTTGAAGGTGAAGAATGGTTCAGAGAGAATCAGAGAGAAGATGGAGATGGAGGTTGATATTGGTTGCAGAGAGGGAAGGTTGATGAAGGTGATTGCAGAGAGAGGCTAGATGCAGTTTCAGTATGATGATGATGATGCGATTCAAAGAGAGAGAATTTTCCTGTGAATTTTTTATGATTCTCCTACAGATTGAAGAATGATCCAATTCCAAGGTAATTTTCTGTTAGTGTTTGTTACAGTAGAAGTTAGAGCTGGATTCAATCAGAGCCCTTGATCCTTGATTTTCTGTTATAGATTTGAAGGGTTTGGATCTTGTCTGTTAGAAACTGTTTGAAAAGTTTTTGTTAGGATATTAGTTTGAAATTGGTTATATGAGATTGTGTTAGTTATGTGCTTGAGAATTCTGTTACATGAGCTGTCAAATGCTGTCCAAAAAGGGCCTTTTACACTTTCCTCTTATAACTTGCTTCCTTTCTCTTTTGTGTTTCTGGTTTTCTGTTTCTATTTCTTGTTTGCATAATGAGCTAGCACGATTTTGATTATGAAGATAAGGTTAAAAGCTAGCTGAAACTGTGATGGGTTGAAGGTTTGAGGTTATTTTGAAATGAGTTATGCTATATTTGTTATATTCAGTTAGTTTGGTATTTGTTAGATACAATTAGAAAATTTGTTGGGGTTCTGTTATGAAATCAATTTTGCTTGAAATTCTGTTAGCGGTTTTTTCTTTGATGGTTACTTTGTTGGTTGTGATTCAATTATGCATGGTAGCTCAACAATACTAGTAGATATGCCACTGGTTAGCGTTGAAGCATTACCGAAAAGCTTGTATAGGATAGACTCAGAACTCTCAGGATTGAAAGCTGCTCCTATGGCCTCCTTTCCTTTCGCTTCAGCCTTAAGTGGAATAAATGTATTGTCATCTGATGCTTCCAAGGCTTCTGAAAGAGCAGATCTCTTTCATATTGTTGATTGAAACATTTATATCTTCCCTTTGAAGATTCTGTTGATTGTTATCCCCTTGCATGGTTGATAAGTTTCCTTCTTTGCTTTCAGGATTTATACTGAATACATGGCTACCTCATGTATCTCCGGGCTCAGGTATCCCAGCCTCTGCTACATGAGTGTTGGAGGGATATTTTGGTACCCATATTCCTTTCTAACATTGTGTTTGCAAAACCAGGGGGTACAAGTGATCTTTCTGAAGCATGTGAATGGGAAGAAGATTTCTCATCATTGCTTAAAGCTGCTAAAGTCAAAGGAGGCTCCATTGACTCATTGCTTCCAACAACTAGCCTCTTTGAATTATCGTCGATAAGTGAAGAAAGGTCAAAATTCACTTTATTCTTGTCTAGATTCATTTTAAGATTTTCAGTTTGCTCTTTTCTCATCAATTCAAAAGAGGCTCTTCTTTTTTTTCCTGTTTTTCTATGGTTATTGATGAATGCAGATCTGGAATTCGGTCATAGATTTGTGATGCTTAATTGCTTTTGTTTATGACTATTTTTGCAAGTTTTCTTTTGGCATGAAACATGGACCAAGGCTTGGACATAACCAAGTGGGCGTAAAGCAGTTCTTGGAAGATAATGGCTTGCAAATGAATAAGCTTAGAAATGAATGATGGAGACCTGGAATTTGGGACTCTTTAGGTTTAGGCCACTTGAAGATTTAGTGTAAATTTTTGTTTTGATTTAGTAATCTTGGATGTAAATGGCCTTTGTTATTTTCTCTTGTAATGCTCCAATAATATAGATTGTAACTTGCATGGTTATGACCTTGAATGAACGAGAATGAAGTTGGATAACCCTTTGGAAAATCATGCATGATGTTTAGAACTTGTAAAGATCATATCATTGAATGAACGTGAAATCTTGGATCTTGATGAGTTTTGATAAACAAAACTAAATGAATAACCTTGAATGATGTTATGACTTGTAATTCTTTGCAAATTCTTAACTTGTACACCAAGAGAACCACATGAACGAATCTTCTAACTTTATCTTGAATCAACCATTGCCAAATCATAAAATTGAGACCTTGAGCTAATATTAATCTTGAGCACAATTAGTAGTTTCAATGAATCCAAATCGACTTTAATTCTTAACAAACAAAAACCTTAATCAACTTGCCTTCTTGTCAAAACTCCTAACCTCGATCTCAAATCCTCATTATATTGCTCTACAAGCAATAAGCAATTGAGAGGACAATAATTCCTTGTTTGTAGTGAACTTAACTCTTCATCTTTGTATCATAACTCAATGCTTTTGCACCTCAATCTTCAAAGATATCTTGACTTGCGGAGCATACAATATAAATTCCTTAAATAACTATTGGAGATGGATGATGAGGCTTGAAATGGTGAAGAGGAACTAAACTCTAGCTTAAAGCAATCTCCACTGAAAACCAATATTGAAACACTAATTCTTGAAGGTTCTCGACCCCTTGCCAAATTATGTTGTTAGTGAATGTATGCAATGTTAAATGACCTAATGGAGTTATGTACATGAGAAAAGCGCAACAATGCATAAGCCAGATAAAAGCAAAAGGGTATGAAAAATTTGGGGTATTACATTTGTCCCTATTTAATCGTCTTAAACCTGAAAGTATGATTGGTGCATGCCTTTCGGAAGTTCAAGGTTGAAGATGATTAAATACCGATGCCAAAAATTTGTCATGAGAGAGAGCGCGAGTGTTTATTTATTTTTGTGGTATCAGCTAGAATTTTTTTTTTTTTATAGTAAAAAACGGAGGTTGGACTTGTAACGTGGCGTGACGCTAATACAAGAAAGGTATAACACGGACGAGTGTTTGAATCAATACGGACGTGTATTGAAAGAAGATATGGACGAGTATCAAAAGGTTAAACACGGACGAGTGTTTAAATCAATACGAACGAGTATTGAAAGAAGATACATACGAGTATCAAAAGGTTAAACACGGACGAGTGTTTGAATCAATACGGACGAGTATTGAAAGAAGATACGGACGAGTATCAAAGGTTAAACATGAACGAGTGTTTGAATCAATACGGACGGGTATTAAAAGAAGATATGGACGAGTATCAAAGGTTAAACACGGACGAGTGTTTGAATCAATACGGACGAGTATTGAAAGAAGATACAGGCGAGTATCCAAAGTTAAACACGGACGAGTGTTTGAATCAATATGGACGAGTATTGAAAGAAGATACGAACGCGTATTAAAGGTTAAACACGGACAGGTGTTTGAATCAATACGGACGAGTATTGAAAGAAGATACAGACAAGTATCAAAATTTAAACACGGACGAGTGTTTGAATCAATACGGACGAGTATTGAAAGAAGATACAGATGAGTATCAAAGGTTAAACACGGACGAGTGTTTGAATCAATACGGACGAGTATTGAAAGAAGATACGAACGAGTATCAAAGGTTAAACACGGACGAGTTTTTGAATCAATACGGACGAGTATTGAAAGAAGATACAAGCGAGTATCCAAAGTTAAACACGAACGAGTGTTTGAATCAATATGGACGAGTGTTTAGAGAACTGACACAGACAAATGTTTAGGGAACTGACACAGACAAGTGTTGGAAGTCTGAATTATTTGTCAGACATGAGTGGCCACCAGACGAAAACTGGGTTTAGAATGACAAAGTGTATTGATTTTATTGGAAATTCAGGGTACAAGGTACTGGTACTGTTAGCTGAGCATTGTGAAAGTGAGGGTCATCGACAGGGGATTTTGGGGATGATATCCTCTTGTAGGGATGTATTATTGTCTTTGAATGATTCAGGTCTTTCGTGTAAGGTACCTGATCTGGCTTATGCTTCGTATGCATGTTTGAATTTATTTTTCTGCAAAGATCCATTATGATGGATCGGCTATGCGCTTTTGAGGATGCAATGTTATGCAGTGATTACTATATGCAATGTAAAGAAATAGGCTTTATGGGTATAAGCGAGGGCTCACTGGGAACAATTTATCATCACTGGGGATGTCAATACATATCGGTGCTGGAAGCCTGCAGTACCAAAGGTCATTGGGGATACTGATAAGAATTTGCACTGGGGATCCCCTGATACCGAAGATTATTGATGACTTCGCTGGAGATTGAATCGCGGACGTAGCGAGTCTTCGGGTACACTGCTGGATTCTAAATCGTACCATTGGGGAAGAGATAATCTGGCCAACTTCCATACATCCTGAACCGTCGAGAGGATGATAGAACTGAATATGCCGAAGAAGGGATACTGAACACCAAGTGAATCTCTCTGAATGCATGCCCCAAGTTTACGCGCACTGGGGAATTATCTCTTGAATCACTTGGGGATAAGATATGGGCATGTACACCTATGAATGCCCCGATTTAGCTCTGTGAATGCCCCGATTTAGCTCTACGGAGGCCCCGGTTTGGCTATGTGAATGCCCCGGTTTGGCTCTACGAATGCCCCGGTTTGGCTCTGCAAATTCCTCAGTTTAACTTCACTGGGGATGCACTTGCGCGTGCCGAGTCAAACGACGACTCTGAATTTCCTGGATTCACTTGGGGAATCAGATTTGAAGTTGTCTGCAGTGGATGAAGGTGGCTTCGTGTACTGGCTAGGTCAGGGTGATCGTTACAAATTGCTACCTGCAAGGAACAACACAACTTGGAATGCATACGACATTCTCACATGGTTATACATCGTCGTAAAGTCAAGTTTTATCTCGACTTGAGAATTTTTATTCCCCATGTTTCTAATGCAATGTTAAATAACAAATAAAACACATTCTGCATACGAAAACATTTCATGATAATAAGAGACAACTTTGATGAAAGCAGATTTTATTGATTGGCCTATGAATAGGCATCTGTACAAGGAAGCAACTCCTATATGAGGTAACTGCGAAATAGAAACTGAAAATACAACAGGTATAAATGGCAATGAGAGATGCTCGAATTTCCATTAAAACCGGTATCACTACAGTTCCCATATCCTAAGTTATCTCAATGCCTTGCCTCTGAAGAGTAGTAGTTGGACTGGTCAATTCGCTGCCAAGGTGCTATAGATGTGCATGTGTCATTCGTGAAGAGCATTCAGACTACAACCTCTCGCTTAAGATCCCTAATTTTTGCTTGGATCGCCTTTTCGGGTTTTCGACCTAACGGGATACCCATTTTTGCCTAAGTCGCCCTTCCGGGTTTTCAACTTAGCGGGTTGTTATCTTTTTCATTTTATCCCTAACTTTTGCCTGGACTTTCGTGTCCACCGGGATGCCCATTTTTTGCCTAAGTCTCCCTTTCGGGTCTTCGACCTAGCGGGTCTCTTTATGTGTAGAATTTTTTGACTGAGTCTGAATTAACTGGGAGTGGAACGTCTTCCTATAGCGGTGAAAATCGGAGATCAAGCTATTAATTAACTTGACTTGCAAATAGCAAGAGTCGCCACCGCACTTTATTATTTCCAAGGGAAAAGGGAAAAGAGCGAAATAAAACCCTAAAATATGCAATGTAAAATAATACATAAAAGTAATGAAAATACAATGCATTTTTGAAAGAGATCTAGAGTTCGGGGGTTGATTATGCAATGGGAAGGTATTAACACCCAATACATCTGCGGTACTCCACATGAACCTTTTGAAATATCTGTTTTTTTTTTAAATTATTTGTTTGATTAAAATGGTTTGTTTGGCTAAAAATGGGTGTGGACAAGATTTTAAAGATACGACGACCTAGTGCCGAAGTTTTGACTTAAAAGGTGTGAGTTTGAAAATTGAGTTTTTTGTCTTAATGAATTAAAAAAAAAGGAATAAATTAAAAGGAAAATCTTTTTTATGTCTTTTTATGTTAATATTAAAAATGATGAAAAGGAAAATAAATGAAAGATAGAAACAGCGTGCTGTTGCAAGAAAAACAACAAGAATCAGAAGTTCTGAAGTCAGGCGCATGATGACTCAGAAGGAAGCGTTAGTGGAATCAGAAGTTCTGAGTTGGTAAATTCTGAGGTCCTGCAAAACACGTTAGAGGGAAAACACAGAAGTTCTGGGTGGTATTCAGACAATGGGCCACAAGTCAGAAGTTCTGTATTACACTAAAACAATGAGTAAACGTCAGCAGTTCAGTGCGTCATCAGCATGTGAAAATTAGAAACTCTGAGTGTTTGAAAACAGTGAATGGAAACATCAAAGTTCAGTGTATTTGACATGTAAGGAGAACTCAGAAGTTTTGTGCTATGTTAGAACAGTGAGTGAATCATCAGAAGTTCTGTATGTGCTTAAAGTTGTGAGTGAACATCAGAAGTTCAGTGTGCATTAGCAGTGAGTGAATATCAGAAGTTCAGTGTGCATTAGCAGTGAGTGAATATCAGAAGTTCAATGTGTTTAAATAGTAAGGAGAACTCATAAGTTCTGTGCGTGTTAACACTGAGAAAAATCATAGAAGTTCTGCATGTTAAAACAGTGAGGAGAACTCAAAAGTTCTGTGTTGTGCTAAAACTGTAAGTGAACATCAGAATTTCTATGCCATATTTCAACTCTTAATCAGCACATCAGCAATTTATTCAGTTTTCAACAAACAGCAAATCAGAAGGATAAAAAGCACAACAGTTTACAGAAGTTCTAATCCTGATCCTGAGCCTAGCCCTAATTAAGAAGTTCTGATCCACAGTTTTTCTACTTATGCAATGATATGGACAACATTAATACTATGATATTTACATGTTAATGATGTTCAAAATGAAAAAGATACAAAGTCATAAAGACTTAACTTGAACCTGGAACATGGGCTTGGAGCTTTGAGTTACTTCCTTTGGATGTTCTGGAATCAGCAAGAGTAACGGAAGAGGAAGTGCCAAGCTCTTTGATTCAAAAGGAAGAACAAAGGTTTGGTTTTCTGTTTGGGATTTCTGGATTGTTTATGAAGGTTTCAACTTCCTTTTCTCTCCCTTTTTTACCAATCTCTCTTCCAAAAAACAACCCCAATCTCTCTTCCAAAAAACCAGCCCCAATCTCTCTTCCAAAAAAACCATCCCTTTGAACGTGTGATGGAGCAAAGTATTTATAGATGGGTTTGTTATGGTTTTTGGGGGGAAAATAAATGGGATTCAAACCTTTTTGTTATAATGTTCCAATGCTTTTTTAATCACAGTTTTCATATGCTAGTTTGATGAAAATATGGGGTTTGAGAAAGTGCAGGCGTGGACTGGATCAACAGCACCTTGGAGTGTTGTGGCAGCTGGTGGAAGGATTGTACTTGTAACAGGGCAGCAGGTTACTTAAACTAGGTTTTGGGATTTGGTGATGTTCTGATCATAGAAGATCAGAAGCGTAACCTCTATGTGCTGAAGAGTCACGTTCTGATGAAGGTTGTGTTCTGAACCATGTTTGCAACTTCTGACTGCACTTGCATGGAGGCTGAAGAGCCATGTTCTGATTGAAGGCTATGTTCTGAACCAAATTTTCAACTTCTTACTGCACTTGCTGAAGATCCATGTTCTGATTGAAGGCTATGTTCTGAACCAAATTTTCAACTTTTGACTGCACTTGTTGAAGAGCCATGTTCTGATTGAAGGCTATGTTCTGAACCAAATTTGCAACTTCTAACTGCACTTGCATGGAGGCTGGCTCAGAAGTTCTGAAGTATTACATACTCTTAACACTTAGAAAATTTTCTAAATGTTTAGAAAATTTGATTTTTCCAAAGTAACTTCTGACTCCTGATTTTTTGATGAACCAATCTCATGTCTTGATGAAATAAAATTGTTGAAACTTGATTTGATCTGAAAGTCAAAGTTTGACTTTTCAGTGTGCTTTTGACCATTTTTCCCTTGCGGATGACTTTCTTGAAAAATTGCAGTTCAAGGCTTGGAATTGGATGGAAGCAAACTTGATCTTTCTTTGCATCCAAAGCATCTTGATGCACAAGTGAACCGGTGATGATGAAATCTTGACTGTGCTTTGGGGAATTTTGGAAGAAGCTTGAGACCACTTGTCGAACAAGGTGTGGAAATAAACACATGATTCCCCTGATGAATCAGTCTTCAAGAATCAACGATCAACTGTACTTCTAGCTTGAGAGATTTTGAACCCTAATTGAGGCGTGACACCTAATGCTCTTGATTCAGATCCGTTTCCTGCAAATGAAATCAAAGAAACGAAAAACACACACTTCGTGCTTGATTAGAAGTTAGTGATACATAGGCTAAGAATGTTCAAAATACTTGACAATTTCTGCATAGTCAATGCTCGAAGGTGAGAAGTTATAACCAACCGTACTTCGTGACCTTGACTTTTGTATAAAAATGCAAACAATAAAAATGGGATCTTAGGTAAAAAATTAGGGTATGACAGCTGCCCCTATTTAAGTTTCTTCTATCCTGAGATATGAAGATTGGAATCTTCATTTCGACAAGATCGAAGGGACTTAAATATAGAATACACAATTTTTGGCCTTAAGATACCGCAATTATGTTTATGATCTGATGTGAATGTAATATTTTGAATTTTAATGAGGAATGATGCCGCATGAGACAAACTACTGCTGGAGAAACCAAGCATATTATGCAGTAATCCCACAGGGGCAGAGATTATAACTCCACTGGGGAAACAAAGTCATAGACTTCAAATGAGAGACTCTTATTTAGAGAATAACTTTGAGGGAAGAAATGAATGATTTACATCAGTATTGAGACTGGAAAAGAAATGATTTACATCAGTACAGAGACTGGAGATGGGAAATGATTTACATTAGTACTGAAACTGGTAAACTCAGTACTGAGATTGGTAACAAACGATTGACATCAGCACTATGACTGGAAAAGGAAATGATTGACATCAGTACTGAGACTGGAAAAGAAATGATTTACATCAGTACTGAAATTGCCGCTTGCTGTTTTTCAAAGGTGACAATAATACACAAGTTGCTCATGAAGAGACCGCCGCTTGCTGTTTTTTTTTCCAAAAGTATCCATAACATATGAGTTGCTCATGAAGAGACCGCCGCTTGTTATTTTCAAAGGTAACAATAACACACAAGTTTCTCATGAAGAGACGGTCGCTTGTTATTTTTCAAAAGTATCCATAACATACATGTTGCTCATGAAGAGACCGCCGCTTGTTTTTTTCAAAGGTGACAATAACACACAAGTTGCTCATGAAGAGACCGCTGCTTGCTGTTTTTTCAAAGGTATCAATAACCCACAAGTTTCTCGTGAAGAGACCGCCACTTGCTTTTTTTTCCAAAAGTATCCATAACATAAAAGTTGCTCATGAAGAGACCACCGCTTGTTGTTTTCACAGGTAACAATAACACACAAGTTTCTCATGAAGAGACCGCCGCTTGTGGTTTTTCAAAGATATTAATAACATACAAGTTGCTCATGAAGAGACCGCCGCTTGCTATTTTTTTCCAAAGGTAACAATAACACGCAAATTGCTCATGAAGAGACCGTCGCTTGTTGTTTTTCCAAAGTTATCAATAACACACAAGTTTCTCATGAAGAGACGCCGCTTGCTGTTTTTTCAAAGGTATCAATAACACACAAGTTACTCATGAAGAGACCTCCGCTTGCTGTTTTTCAAAGCTATAAATAACATACAAGTTGCTCATGAAGAGACCGTCGCTTGCTTTTTTTCAAGGATATTAATAACATACAAGTTGCTCATGAAGAGATAGCCGCTTGCTGTTTTTCAAAGGTATCAATAACACACAAGTTGCTCATGAAGAGACCACATCTTGCTGTTTTTTTCAAAGGTATCAATAACACACAAGTTGCTCATGAAGAGACCGCCGCTTGATGTTTTTTCAAAGGTATCAATAACACATAAGTTGCTCATGAAGAGACCACCTGTGATACGGTGGGAGAACTGACTTGAGCTATTTTTGTGTTTTATCGCAAATGTTGCGGTTAGCAAGAGTCGCCACCGACTTTTCTTTTATCCAATAAGGAAAGGTGAAAAAGCACAGGAAAGACCTTTAGAGATGTTTTTGAGTTCGGGGGGTAAATTATGAGAAGGGAAAGTATTAGCACCCTTTCCATCCATGGTTTTCCATGGGCTCTTAGTTACTTTCTAGATCACTTGATTTTTGTTTGAAAATTGTGCTTTTGTGTGGTCTTGAAAGTATTTTGAAAATGTGCCATCGTTTAGGCAAACTTTGTAATAGTTCTCGTTCGTAAGAACGTATACAAAGTGTTAAGCTTTTGAAAATGTTTCAAATTTGGAAAGATGTTTGGAAAGTGTATGTGGTTATTTTTGAAAATAGCAAGGATATTTGTTTTGAAATTGAGCAAGCAACTAAAAGTAATCTACCTACTCAAAAGTTTTTAGATGTGCTTTTCCTCCTCCTTTAGATGTTGCTATCTTACCATTGATTTGGTAAGAAACCCCATCTTTGGATGTGAAGGGACAGGCATGGGTCATTGTATGATCATGATAGCAATGTTGTAGGATGACTTAGCATTTTTCTTTAGGGACTAAGATCATTTTGAAAGGCAACTTTGATAGCGTCATCGAGGGACTATGATCTTGTATTTCGATTGTTTTTGCTAAGACACCCCACATGCATAACATGACCATTTTTAGGAAACAAGTGGAGTTAACCTTAAGGGTGCATGTGTGAATAGTGTGTTTGATTGCATGCATTTTAAACTTGATTAAGGTTGGCTATTTTGTTGTTTTCATCTCTTGCCATACACACCTAATTACTATACAGTATAAGGAAAACAGTAAATTGCAGAAAATGAAATTCTACGCTATTACAATATTTAGGGGATGGGGGTACATATGTACAAATGGGGATTTGCAATTAAAAATAAACCCTAAGTTATTATTACAACCATATTTAAATGTATAATATAAGAAAGAAATAGACTTGTTTAAAAAATGTTTTTGTCTTAAGGGAATAAATTAAAAGGAAAATATTTTTATGTTTTTTATATTAATATAAAAAAGGAGTTAATATTAAAAATGATGAAAAAAGAAATAAATGAAAGATAGAAACAGTGCTGCTGCAAGAAGAACAAATAGGATCAAAAGTTCTGAAGTCAGCCACGTAGTGACTCAGAAGGAAGCATCAGAATCAGAATTTCTGGATTGGTACACTGTGAGGTCCTGCAAGAAATGTTAAAGGACAGACACAGAAGTTCTGGATTGCATTCAGACTGTGGGCCACAAGTCAGAAGTTCTGTACTATACTAAAACAATGGGCAAACATCAGCAATTTAGTGCGTTATCAACATGTAAAAAATCAGAAATTCTAAGTGTGTAAAACAGCTGATGGAAACATCAGAAGTTCAGTGTATTTTGACATTCAAGGAGAACTCAAAAGTTCTGTGTTGTGTTAGAACTATGAGTGAACATCAGAAGTTCAGTGTTGTGAAAATGGTGAGTGAAAAACAGAAGTTCTTTGTTACGTCTCAACTCTTAATCAGCACATCATCAATTTATTCAATTTAGCAAACCAGAATAATCACAACACAACAAATCATAGAAGTTCCAATCCTAAGTCTGAGCCTAGAATTATTCTAGAAGTTCTGATCCATAGTTTTTCTATTCATACAATGATATGTACAACATTAATACTATGATATTTACATGTTAATGATGTTCATAATGAAAAGAAAGTGAATTCAGAAAGACTTACCTGGAGCGTGCTTGGAGCTTTGAGTGGCTGCCTTTGGATGTTCTGAGTCAACAAAGGTGACAGAACAGTGGTTGTGTTCTTTTATTCAAAGGGAGGAACAAATGTTTATTTTTGTGTATGAAAAATCTGGATTCTTATGAAGGTTTCACAATCACTTTTCTCTCTTGTTCGTTCTCTCTTTCCAAAAGCTAGCCCCTTGGACGTATGATGGAGCCAAGTATTTATAGATGAAATTGCTTTGATTGGGGGGGAAAACAAATGGGATTTGAACCTGTTTTGGCATCCTGTTCTTTTGCTTTTTCATCACAGTTTTCGTATGCTAGTTTGGTGTAATCATGGGATGCAGGCGTAGGCTGAGCCAACTGTTAGTCATAGATCTGCAGCAAGTTGTATAAGCAAGGTTTTTGGATTTAGTCAAGTTCTGACCAAAGCTTTGAAAATAGCCTTCATGTGCTGAACTGTTGCCTTGCCTTTGAAGCAAGCATGGTGGCTGTCAGCAGGATTTAAGGAAAAGCAAAAAGCAAAGCATGGGCTTAGTAGCAAAATTGTTGTCCCAAGACAATAGAGGTACACGTGGTGAAGATCCTTTGGATAAAGACTCAGAAGGTGTTTGTGAGAATTAAATGAGCATTAAATAATGATGAGACTTATCACAACCAGAAATCCTGCAACATGAAACTCTACACCAAGGCTTTGTTCTGGATCAGAAGTTCTGCTTCAACGTAGCATCTCATCCTTTGATCTTTATATCTTTTGGCTCCAGCATGTTCTGAAGGAGAACATTGATTCCACATGTTCTGATTAAAGAGTCATGTTCTGAACCATGTTTGCAACTTCTGACTGAAGCTTTTTGTGGAAACCTGTCCAGAAGTTCTGACCAAACTCTGCCTTGAGAGTGTCCAGAATTTGCTGAGCGTTATGGTCATAACCTGGTCAGAAGTTCTGAAAATGTCATATTTTCTTAAACACTTAGAATAAATTCTAAGTATTTAGAATTTTGACTTTTTGGATTTTGATGAAACAAAACTTCATATTTCACCGTGTCTTAATGAAATATGATTCTTGAAGCTTGATTTTGATCCAAAAGTCAAAGATTGACTTTTTCAGCGTGTAAATGACCATTTTGCTCTTGTGAGTGATTTCCTTAGAAAATTTGTAGTTCAAAGCTTGGAAGAAAACTTGAGGATCCAGGGTGATCCCTTGTGAAATGAGAGGGCAAATTTTGGGGTACAACAACTGCCCCTGTTCAATCTTCTTTAACCTGAGGAGTTAGATTGGCGAGATTTTGCCGTTCGCGACTCGAAGGAGGAAGATGATTGGACACTAAAGTGCCAAGAAATTTGCACTCGGTGACGATAGGAGGAATGGGCTTAAAGATGCAATTTGGAGAGGTAATAAAATCTTGTTGGGGATGGGCTTGTAGATGTCGTCCAAGAATGCTTGTTGAGATGTAGTTTGTGAGTCGAACCTCAGAATGGCGTCCGTGTCTGGAGCGTATCTGAAGGCGTCTTTGAGTGAGTATTAGAATGGATTCCGTGTCTGGAGCGTATCTGATATGTATCAGGAGTGTTGAAATCTGAATGAGTATCAGAATGGCTTCCGTGTCTGGAGCGTATCTGAACTGTATCAGAAGGTTGGGTTGTTTGATGATGAGTCAGTGTAAAACTGCATCTTGGGAAGAGAGGGAACCGATGTAGGGTCGCTTGATGATGAGTCCGTGTAAAACTTCATCTGGAAAGGAGGAACCTGTGTAGGGTTTCCTGATGATGAGTCCGTGTAAAACTTTATCTTGGGAAGAGAGGGAACCGATGTAGGGTTGCCTGATGATGAGTCCGTGTAAAACTGCATCTGGAAAGGAGGAACTTGTGTAGGGTTGCTTCATGATGAGTCCATGTAAAACTACATCTGGAATTGGAGGAACCTGTGTAGGGTTGCCTGATGATGAGTTCGTGTGAAACTTCATCTAGAATTGAGAAGGAACTTGTGTAGGGTTACTTCATGATGAGTCCGTGTAAAACTGCATCTGAAATTTCCTGAGAAGGAACCTGTGTAGGGTTACTTCATGATGAGTCCGTGTAAAACTTCATCTTGGAAAGAGAGGGAACCGGTGTAGGGTTGCTTCAATGATGAGTCAGTGTAAAACTGCATCTGAAATTTCCTGAGAAGGAACCTGTGTAGGGTTGCTTCATGATGAGTCCGTGTAAAACTGCATCTCGAAGGGAGGAACCTGTGTAGGGTTGTCTGATAATGGTCAAGTAGATAGTTGTCCGGTCTGGTTTCAGGTATTAATCTACTATCAGTCGTCCACAAATAGTTTTCTTGGCTTGTTACAGGTATTAATCTGGAACTTGAAAAGGTTGATGGTAGCCATCAGTTGTTTGACCTTTTCTTGAAAAAGGTGAAATGTTAGTTGTATGCAATGTCATGATGTATGAAATGCATGATGTCATGATGTTCTAAAAAACAAATGAGATTGTGTTGTATGCACTCATCATGTATGTAAATAGGATGTATGAAATGTGAAATGTTTATGAATGTATTTTCGTCTGGGAAAATAAATCTTTGACAAATGCTGGGGAGTCGTTAAATCCTGGACTGCTGTTGAAGAGTATATGTGTCTTCAAACTTTGCTTAGAATGTTTCCACCGAGGATTCTTGTTTTTTTGAGGAGAACTCTGTTGGGGAATATTGAAAAATCTCTGGGGAGAATGTTTATTCCTGCTTGGGAAAAGAGTTCAGGAGTCTCGGCTGTCCGTTTCTCTACTGGGGAATCGAAGTTGAACTGATATCTGGTCGGGTCCAGGTTTCGCAGTAACTTGCTGGGGATTGTAGAGTAGTCTACTAGGGAAAGGTTTTCAGAGATTAAACTCTTGCTGGGGAATCATCCTATGAGAAGAATTTTGGGGAGATTTGTCACTGCATCTAGTAGCAAGTATTTATGGCACTACCTGGAGATGTTTGACTGTATGTAACCCTTTATCGGGATTGACGTTCAAAGTCCCAAGTGACGGAGATGGAGATTTGCCCCTGGTTACGCTGCAATTCTTGAGAGATTTCTTGAAATCTTGACTGGACTGCCCCAGGTGTGCTGGATAGTGACATGTCATGTTCCCCTGTTGATAGGAGATTTATCAATGGAAGTGTCATCCTTCTTAAATTGATTTTGTTCACTGAGAGAGCTTTCGTTCACTGGATATTCGTTGTGTGAATTTCTCCACTGTCAAACAAATAGCCATATGCAAACAGTGATATTCAAGTAATGCAAAGTTTATGTTTGTCTTGAAATTTTTGAAAATGCATTTTAGCGAGTTAAAGAAACTTTGTAAGAAAAATTCAACTCAGGATTTAGAGTAAAGCCTCAAAGGAGTCAGGATACCTTTTATAACAGTACGCTTTCGAACTAACCCATGCTTTAATTAGGACTTTTAAAGGGTTGTAACGTGGCTTGGTTCACGGTTTAAGAAACAAAGGATAAAGGCTCAAATGTATTTGTACCCACCCGTTCTTCGTGATGTTCTTCAGTCCTAAGCTCAGTTGATTGTGCGTTTGAACTCCAATTGAGTCTGGAAAGACATTTTAGTGATGGTTCAGACAAGTTAGGTTTGTCGGAAGGCAATCATTTTTGCAATATTTTTCATGTTGTCGAGGATTTGTAGTGACCTCTTTCTTTTGATTTGTTATCCCTAATATTTGCCTGACTGTTCTTGTTTTGAGATTACAGTCAGCGGGATGTCCCAGTTTTCTTAAGTCTCCTTTGTAGGTTTTGACTTAGTGGGCTTTTCTTTTTGAGAGATAATGACTGCCTATGTGATAGGGAACCATCACTGTCTTTTGATTCCAGAGGAATGTTTCTTGACGTCATTCGTTGTATTACGAAATGAGAATTTGCGATTTGAATGCGCTTTTTTAACTGAGAGACTACCCTGCCCCAGGTTTTGATTAAAGGTTTCAATTTTCTGAAAAAGAAAACTTCTACTTCTTTGGCTCGAAAGGGTTGACTAGGGATTATCTTCCTTATAACTCCAGTGTTTAGGATTTGAAATAATGCCTGTAAATCGTCAGCAAGGTCTGTCCAAAAGCATATTGTATGAGATTATGGCATTGTTTTCGTCATCCTCCCTCTAAAGGCTTGTAACTTTTAGCAAGAGTTGAATGTCATAAAGAGAGTAAAAAGCATAGTTTAAATGTAATGAAAATGAAATAACTCAAAACAAACATATGCAATGCATTAATGAAACAAAGTTTGACATTAATAGATAATTGTTTGAATAACAAAAGAGAAATTAAAAAATTGAAAATTCAAAATGAACAGAAGCCTCTTTCAATGTTTTGGCATAGGAGTAGTGATCACGTTCGGAGTCTCCGGAGGGTCAAACTCGATCTCTTTGGCGTTAATCAAATTCTGAATCTTGTACTTCAATGCCCACAATCGTTAGTGTCATGCCCGGGACTTTCAGAGTGATAAGCACATCTTGCATTAGGATTGTAGTTAGGAGAAGAAGTTTTGGGGTTTGGATGAGGTCCTATCAATGAAATCAGATTCATCCTCAACAAGTGTTGTAGCGCTTGAGACAACGGCATGTTGATGTTGGTAAACTGTCTTTTGGGCTCGTCTGGCCTTCGTTGATTTCCCCTTTGCTGTTGTCGATGTGACGCCGAACCAGAGATCAGGACTGCCTCTACATGTTGATCACGGTGACCCTTTTGACTGTACACAATATTAGACTCTTTCTTCTCATTGTATGACCTTTTTTGAGCATCAGAGGGTGTAGCTCCTTGGATCTTTCCACTTTTGATGCCAGCTTCGACCCTTTCGCCGGTCAGTATTAGCTCAGTGAACCCGGCTGAGGAGCTTCCGATCAAGTGTTTGAAGAAAGGCCCTGTCAAAGTTCCCATGAAGATGTCAATCAACTCCCTGTCAGTTAAAGGGGGATGCACCCTACCGGCCAGATCTCTCCACTTTTGGGCATACCCTTTGAAGCTTTCGTTGGAACCCATGGTCATGTTCTGCAATTGCACACGAGTTGGTGCAAGATCAGCATTGTACTGATACTGCTTATAGAAAGCAGCAGCTAAATCCTCCTAGGTGTGGATGTGAGAACTCTCCAATTGATAGAACCACTCGAGTTGAGTCCCTACCAGGATTTCTTGGAAGAAATGGATCCAAAGCTTTGGATCAGTTGTATATGGTTGAATCTTGCGGACATAAGACTTTAAGTGCATCTTAGGGCAATAGACTCCATCGTATAGGGCAAAGGTATGGACTTTGAACTTTGGCAGGATGACCACTCCGGAAACCAAACCCATGTCTCCTAAATCCAAGCCAGGTGTTTGTTGAATTTCCATATCATTGAGGCGATCCTCCAACTATTTGTACTTGTCATCAGTGGGAGGATATTGTTCTTCGAAGTAATCAGCTTCAACTTCATCAATCCCCAAATTGTTGTCTTCTTCATGACTATCCCCCATGTTGGATGGAGTTGAAAGATCTAGAGCTTTTTTGACAGGTCCTATAGGTCTTCTTCTCAAGTTCAGGACGCCTACTGACTTCTTGGACTTCTTCCTTTTGTCATTGAGAAGGAGCTCTTTCAGGTTTTCTTGCCCCTTAGCCATAGCCAGGAACATTTGTTGGAACTGAGCGGTTTGAGCTTGAAGATCTTTCACAGTTTGTTCAAGAGTCATTGCTGGAATAAACAACGGAGGAGATGAGAAACATGTTATGGATCCTGTCATGCAATGATATGTATGATATATATGCAATGTTTTTAAGGATCTCGTGGGGTAAACAAGAAACTGTTAGAATTTGATTGCAGCTTGATTGAAGAAACTTCGTGTCATTGAGAGTCCTTCTTCAAGAGTCAAGCTCACCATATCGAGTGGGTCATAGCCCTTGACTCTGGTTCGTTGTAACATATTTTGGCGGAGTTTGTTTAGAGGGAAATAAATCCTCTCGTCTCTTGATAGACGTCTTGGTTTAACGTGACCCTGCATCCAAGACCCTCGAGATCCTTGAAATGGTTATCGAAAATGCTATGGTATGATGTTTATGATGTTATGTACAAGTATGTGAGGTAAGAAAGTGTATATACAAATAATCATATTCACACAAAGCAGACAAGTCCTTAGTTTTAGGCTTGCATGGGGTTTCAGGTAAGTAACCTTTTGAAGTTTAGTTGGCTCAACCTGTCCTAGTTAATAGTAACCGGGTTCTAAGGGATCTCAATATCACTGATCTTTCCCCCAAGCTTCGTTTAATAGGAGATTGACTCGCAACCAAACAAAACTCAAGAGTCAAACCTCAATGAGTGTAGCATCGAGTATCAACCAACTTCAGACTGTACCGAAGCCGATCATCTCACTACGTCCTAATGGCCAAGTTGGTCAAGTAAGGTTCTAAGGTCAGTTGATGCTTCACGACACCACGCGGAGGCCCTGTACTCTCCTTGACTACTCAAGGTTTACCGGTACCAGCCAAAGTTCCACATCAACGTAGCTAATGCTTCAACCGTGTCGGTATACCCCGCACAGTTCCCTCACAGTTTATTGCTACTTACCTAAAAGGTGCCCCAAAATCCGGGTGTAGGATTTAAAATAAACCCAAACAAGGAACCAAAATGTAAAGCATATAAGTCAAACAATGTAAGCAAATAAATGTGATCTTAGCCCTAAGATAACCTCACTTTTATAATCGTCCCCATCAGAGTTGGCAGTTCTGTGATACGGTGGGAGAACTGACTTGAGGTGTTTTTGCGTTTTATCGTAAATGTTGCGGTTAGCAAGAGTTGTCACCGACTTTTGTTTTATCCAATAAGGAAAGGTGAAAAAGCACAGGAAAGACCTTTAGATATGTTTTTGAGTTTGGGGGGTAGATTATGAAAAGGGAAGGTATTAGCACCCTTTCCATCCATGGTTTTCCATGGGCTCTTAGTTACTTTCTAGATCACTTGCTTTTTGTTTGAAAATTGTGATTTTGTGTGGTCTTGAAAGTATTTTGAAAAGGTTTCATCGTTTAGGCAAACTTTGTAATAGTTCTCATTCGTAAGAACGTATACAAAATGTTGAACTTTTGAAAATGTTTCAAATTTGGAAAGATGTTTGGAAAGTGTATGTGATTGTTTTTGAAAATAGCAAGGATATTTGTTTTGAAATTGAGCAAGAAACTAAAAGTAATCTACCTACTAAAAAGGTTTTAGATGTGCTTTTCCTCCTCCTTAGATGTTGCTATCTTACCATTGATTTGGTAAGAAACCCCATCGTTGGATGTGAAGGCACATGCATGGGTCATCGTATGATCATGATAGCAATGTTGTAGGATGACTTAGCATTTTTCTTTAGGGACTAAGATCATTTTGAAAGGCAACTTTGATAGCGTCATCGGGGGACTATGATCTTGTATTTCGATTATTTTTGCTAAGACACCCCAGATGCATAACATGACCATTTTTAGGCAACAAGTGGAGTTAACCTTAAGGGTGCATGTGTGAATAGTGTGTTTGATTGCATGCATTTTAAACTTGATTAAGGTTGTCTATTTTGTTGTTTTCATATCTTGCCATACACACCTAATTACTATACAGTATAAGGAAAACAGTAAATTGTGGAAAATGAAATTCTACGCTATTACAATATTTAGGGGATGAGGGTACATATGTACGAATGGGAATTTGCAAGTAAAAATAAACCCTAAGTTATTATTACAACCATATTGAAATGTATAATATAAGAAAGAAATAGACTTGTTTAAAAAATGTTTTTGTCTTAAGGGAATAAATTAAAAGGAAAATATTTTTATGTTTTTTATATTAATATAAAAAAGGAGTTAATATTAAAAATGATGAAAAAATAAATAAATGAAAGATAGAAACAATGTTGCTGCAAGAAGAGCAAATATGATCAAAAGTTCTGAAGTCAACCACGTAGTGACTTAGAAGGAAGCGTCAGAATCAGAAGTTCTGGATTGGTACACTGTGAGGTCCTGTAAGAAATGTTAGAGGACAAACACAAAAGTTCTGGATTGCATTCAGACTATGGGCCACAAGTCAGAAGTTCTGTATTATACTAAAACAGTGGGCAAACATCAGCATTTCAGTGCGTTATCAGCATGTAAAAAATTAGAAATTCTAAGTGTGTAAAACAGCTGATGGAAACATCAGAAGTTCAGTGTATTTTGACATGCAAGGAGAACTCAAAAGTTCTGTGCTGTGTTAGAACTATGAGTGAACATCAGAAGTTCAGTGTTGTAAAAATGGTGAGTGAAAAACAGAAGTTCTTTGTTACGTCTCAACTCTTAATCAGCACATCAGCAATTTATTCAGTTCAGCAAACCAGAATAATCACAGCACAACAAATCATAGAAGTTCCAATCCTAAGTCTGAGCCTAGCATTATTATAGAAGTTCTGATCCATAGTTTTTCTATTCATACAATGATATGTATAACATTAGTACTATGATATTTATATGTTAATGATGTTCAGAATGAAAAGCAAGTGAAGTCAGAAAGACTTACCTGGAGCGTGCTTGGAGCTTTGAGTGGCTGCCTTTGGATGTTCTGAGTCAGCAAAGGTGACAGAACAATGGTTGTGTTCTTTTATTCAAAGGGAGGCACAAAGGTTTGTTTTTGTGTATGTAAAATCTGGATTTTTATGAAGGTTTCACAATCACTTTTCTCTCTTGTTCGTTCTCTCTTTCCAAAAGCCAGCCCCTTGAACGTATGATGGAGCCAAGTATTTATAGATGAAATAGCTGTGATTGGGGGGAAAAAACAAATGGGATTTGAACCTATTTTAGCATCCTGCTCTTTTGCTTTTTCATCATAGTTTTCGTATGCTAGTTTGGTGTAATCATGGGATACAGGCGTAGGCTGAGCCAGCTGTTGGTCATAGGTCTGCAACAAGTTGTATAAGCAAGGTTTTGGGATTTGGTCAAGTTCTGACCAAAGCTTTGAAAATAGCCTTCATGTGCTGAAGCGTTGCCTTGTCTTTGAAGCAAGCATGGTGGATGTCAGCAGGATTTAAGGAAAAGCAAAAAGCAAAGCATGTGCTTAGTAGCAAAATTGTTGTCCCAAGACAATAGAGGTACACGTGGTGAAGATCCTTTGGATAAAGACTCAGAAGGTGGTTGTGAGCATTAAATGAGCATTAAATGATGATGAGACTTATCACAACCATAAATCCTGCAACATGAAACTCTACACCAAGGCTTTGTTCTGGATCAGAAGTTCTGCTTCAGCGTAGCATCTCATCCTCTGATCTTTGTATCTTATGGCTCCAGCATGTTCTGAAGGAGAACATTGCGTCCACATGTTCTGATTAAAGCGTCATGTTCTGAACCATGCTTGCAACTTCTTACTGAAGCTTTTTATGAAAACTTGTTCAGAAGTTCTGACCAAACTCTGCCTTGAGAGTGTCCAGAATTTGCTGAGCGTTATGGTGATAACCTGGTCAGAAATTCTGAAAATGTCATATTTTCTTAAACACTTAGAAAAAATTCTAAGTATTTAGAATTTTGACTTTTTGGATTTTGATGAAACAAAACTTCATATTTCACTGTGTCTTAATGAAATATGATTCTTGAAGCTTGATTTTGATCCAAAAGTCAAAGATTGACTTTTTCAACGTGTAAATGACAATTTTGCCCTTGTGAGTGATTTCCTTGGAAAATTTGTAGTTCAAAGCAAACTTGAGGATCCAGGGTGATTCCTTGTGAAATGACAGGGGAAATTTTGGGGTACAACACCGTCGCTTGCTGTTTTTTCAAAGGTATCAATAACACACAAGTTGCTCATGAAGAGACCGCCGCTTGCTGTTATATCGATATTCCAAAAGGATGTTGTGGTAACACTACTAGGTAATAAAGTTCTTCTTCAAAGGGAACCATGAATATGTCCTTCCTGAGGATACCAAGTATATTAACGCGCAAAATAAATGCGCTCTTCATCCAGGTTTCACAGCCTAGATAACACCACGGGGCAGCCTATGCAAGAGACAAAGCTCAATCCAGGAATAAAACAGAGAGAAAACAATCAAACAAGACTCCACCCAATGAGGAAATAACTCAATTGGGGATTCATCCTATCCAGAGATGGACAAGGAAGGCTAAGAAAAATTCTTCCATGAGGATTAGCTCAGTAGGGAATTAGAAAGGAGGCGCACTTTCTGCTTAAGTTGACACTCTATTTGGAAAGAGCAAATACACTATTTGAATAGACATAACCAAGGTATACGAACCCAATAACATCAGCAAATACAAATGTGCATGCATGATGCAAGTGTAGATGAATAAATGAATTTCATGTATATGATTGACAAAACAGATTGAAAAGATAAACTGGAGATGATAAGACATCACAGTACAACTCACACTCGGCTAATCTCAACAAGATGGGAACATTACTGGAGATAGAACAAAAGCCATCATTGGAGTAAAGTCTTTTTACAAGGCTTAAATCTCTCTGGAGAGGAAGGTATTTTTCGGTAGAAAACCCAAAGTCCAGTCTTCTATCATCAACAATCCATTAAAAGGATAACAACACGAACAATACTTCAGCTGGAAAGAGTCCTACTTAGCTGGAGATACTGGGAACACCGCCTTTTGATAATATGTACAAAACATTTCACATATCTTGACAAATCTGGATTGCCCTTGGAACTAATTTTGTATGCCCCAAGTTTACTGCTGATAAGCTGCGTGATGCACGACAATTCTTGCGAATAACTTCACTTATAAAATGTCCCAAGAAATCATATCAAGAGGATTTTACAAAATACCTGGCATCCTCAATGCTCTAGTGTCTTGAAACTCTTAAAGAGATTCGTCGAATCTTGACGTGATTGCCCCGGATTGACTGTACTTGGCACAACAAAGTCTTCAAATTTTTCCTCAAAAGGGTAAACAAGTTGGGAAAGCATTAACTGAGAGAAGCAACATGTCTGTGCTTAAGGTATTTATGTGACATGCCCCTGGATATGATTTTCTTGAAATGATTCACCAATTACTCAATAGAGTTTCGGGCCTTAAAATAATAAACTCATCGCTAGTGCTTATATGTGAGCTTCCTTGATGTCAAACAATTTTTTTGCAATTAGAAAAAGTTTATTATGAGAATGAAAATTCTAATGCAACAGTTATGTAAGTCTTGAAGATTTTGAAAAGATATCGCACAAATTTCCCGAGTTAGAGCACCATTTATTTTTGTATAGAAAAAGCATATGATACCAACATAACTATTTAGAAAACATTCATGGAAGTCAGGAACACTATCTCATTGAAGTATGCTTTCAAAATAACCTTGCTTAAATTAGGACTTTTGAAGGTTGTAACGTGGGCTGGTTCATGGTTTTTAGAAAAAAGATTTTTTAAGACTCAAAATTTATAGGTGCCCACCCATTCTTCGTGATGTTCTCCAACCCTATGTTCAGTTAATTCAATATGAGTGTTCATCTCTCAAAAGGATTTTGTGACAGTTAAGGAAACGACGAGGCTTTCGGAGTAGCAACCACCCTTATGTCTTCGTGTTTGTAGTCACCAATTTGTTCTTTGCTGAGGACTTTTCTTTGTATTCCTTTCTTTGCAATTTTTGTTTTCCCTAACTTTTGCCTGAACTAATTCTTTTGAATTGATAGTCCAGCGGGATGCCCTAATTTTGCCTAAGTCGCACGTTTTCATGTTTTTGACTTAGCAGGCTTTTTCTTTTTTTCTTGATTTTTGATTTTTGAACAAAACATGTGACATTAGCTTGTCTTTACTTGTTGAGAGGATTGTGACTGCCTCGTTTCTTGATGAATGAGGGATAACATTATGGTTCCACATCTTCTGGATTCATTATACATGAAGGATATCCCTCGTAGTTTCTCTTTATAAATATCTTCCTTATGAATTTTGAACACTCAATCAGAGTAACTGAAAACTACCCTGCCCCAGGTTAAAATACGAGGGTTTTTTGTATAGAAAAGAAACTCCTACTTCAAGGCTCAAAAGGGGTTAGCAAGGGATTATCTTCCTTATATCTCCTGTGTTTAGGGATTTGAAACAATGCCTGTACATCGTCAACAAGATCTTATTCAAGAAGCATACAACCAAATATTTTGTGTTTTTTAGATCATCATCCTCCCTTCAATCTCTGCCTAGGCAAGAGAATGGGCAACAAGTTGATATCATAACACAAAAAGAAATTTAAAATTTGAAAACAAATATGAGTGAAACGAATGAATTTCTTCAAGACAAACATACTCATTGTATTAAGATAATCATTCAAATGCAAACAAGTTCTTACATGCAAACAATGCAATGATAAACAAGAAGAATTACTAATGAACAAGCAAGAAAAAATGCTAATTAAACTATGAAGATTCTATTCTTTAAACTCCGAGGTATCCTTCAATCATGTTTATTCTTTGGCAAAGATTTGATTTGAACCTCAATACTAATATCCTTAAATGACAAGATACCATTTCTGACCAACTTCTGAACCTCAATATTCAAAGCAAAGCAACCCTCTAAGTCATGCCCATGAGCACCTTGATGAAAGGCGCAAGTCAAATCAGCTTTGTAGTACCAATGCATCTTCTTAGGAACCTTCGGTGGAGGTCGGGTCTAAACCAAATTCCTCTGCCTCAGGACAGGAAATAACTTCGTATAGGTTGTTGGAATTGGATCGATGTGAATTTTCCTATGATTAGGAACTCGCTAATTCTGTTGATGAATAGGAGAAACATGATAATTCTGATGATGATTATTTCTTCCTCTGCTTCTCTTCTTAGGCAAGTTATTATCAAACTTATTTACACCACTAGCTGAGCTACCATCTTCATATAAACATCCCTTTCGGACATCTTCTTCTAGATGTACTCCCACATTCACCTTGTCAGAAAAGTCATTAGGTGCATTAACCATCGCCTTCTCATGAAATACTTTAGAGTTTCACTGAAGACTTTTACCATCGCTTCTTTCTTCCTAGAAGGATTGACTTGGGCACCAACCAAAATTTCAACCCAGCCAGTTAAGTGCTCCATACTAGCTTTCAAATTAGTCATCTCCCTACGGAGTTCAGAAACCTCTTGCTTGATATTCTCCATTGTTCTCTTAGCGCGAGTGTTGTACTGGTGAGACCAAAGGAAAAATTAAGACTTGGAAATGACTTTTGAAAGTGAAACAAAAAAATGTATAATGATGTATGATATGAAAAAGATAGTTTTTATTTGACTTTCAAGGAACTCAAGATATTAAGTTGTAAACATCAAAGTATGAAGATAGAAGATGAATTTTAAATTGGATCAAAGCGTTGATCAAGTTATCATTAAGATCAATTATCCATTTTGGTGGATTAGGGTTTTCACCCCATCAACACCCAAGACCCATTGAGCTTGACGAAACTTGTGATGTTTACAAAGAAAGACTTCCAAATTCCTTGAAAATCGAGTGAAAAGGGTTTTATGGATGCATGAAGGAATGGATATGCAACAACCACAAGCAAGGTCATAAACAAAGTCGAAAGGTTCAACGTCACGAGCATGGAGTCAAAGGTAAAGACCATCCCCAAGGTATGTACTAAAGGTTTAATCACACCTGTAAAACAAGGTTCTAAAAGTTCCCAGAGTATACATTCCTCCTTCGGATATTACTAACGTCCCGATTACTCGGTAATTAGAAATATTCTCAAGAGAAACTCGTCCGAGTGCAGCATCGCATGACAACTACTTCCGGATTACTCCATTATAGTCTCCACACTACACCTAAGAGGCCAAGATGGGTTAGGGCTCTACGGTTCTCGGCTTCTCTGGCTCCTAGGTCGAAAGCAATAATGTCTTCGCAATTACTCGGTAAACAAATACTACGTTCAAAGGGGCTTCCACTGAGTGGGGGATTTCATGTCTCCTTCTTCGGGATTACTCCATCAAAGTTAACATGACTATACCGCCCGTCCTATTCCTAAGTGTAACTTAGTCCGGGTATAGGACTTGTCCTTTGTAAATATTATCAACACCCAAATAATCACAATATATCACATATAATCAAACAAACAAGTAATAATAACAAAAACAAATATTACAAATTAGGCTTAACCCACTTAGGGATGGACCAACAAGAGGTCAATCTTTCCCCAACAGAGTCGCCAATTCTGTAGCGGTGAAAATCGGAGATCAAGCTATTAATTAACTTGACTCGCAAATAGAAAGAGTCGCCACCGCACTTTATTATTTCCAAGGAAAAAGGGAAAAGAGCGAAATAAAACCCTAAAATATGCAGTGTAAAATAATATTTAAAAGTAATGAAAATACAATGCATTTTTGAAAGAGATCTAGAGTTCGGGGGTTGATTATGCAATGGGAAGGTATTAGAACCCAATGCATGTGCGGTAGTCCACAGGAACCTTTTGAAATATCTGTTTTTTTTTAAAATTATTTGTTTAATTAAAATGGTTTGTTTGGCTAAAAATGGGTGTGGACGAATTTTAAAGATACGACGACCTAGTGCCGAAGTTTTGACTTAAAAGGTGTGAGTTTGAAAATTGAGTTTTTTGTCTTAATGAATTAAAAAAAAGGAATAAATTAAAAGGAAAATATTTTTTATGTCTTTTTATGTTAATATTAAAAATGATGAAAAGGAAAATAAATGAAAGATAGAAACAGCGTGCTGCTGCAAGAAAAACAACAAGGATCAGAAATTCTGAAGCCAGGCGCGTGACGACTCAGAAGGAAGCGTCAGTGGAATCAGAAGTTTTGAGTTGGTAAACTCTGAGGTCCTGTAAAAAACATTAGAGGGAAAACACAGAAGTACTGGGTGGTATTTAGACAATGGGCCACAAGTCAGAAGTTATGTATTACACTAAAACAGTGAGTAAACGTCAGTAGTTCAGTGCGTCATCAGCATGTGAAAATCAGAAACCTTGAGTGTTTGAAAACAGCGGATGGAAACATCAGAAGTTTAATGTATTTGACATGTAAGGAGAACTCAGAAGTTCTGTGCTGTGTTAGAACAGTGAGTGAATCATCAGAAGTTCTGTATGTGCTTAAAGTTGTGAGTGAACATCAGAAGTTCATTGTGCATTAGCAGTGAGTGAATACCAGAAGTTCAATGTGTTTAAATAGTGAGGAGAACTCAGAAGTTCTGTGCGTGTTAACAGTGAGAAAAATCATAGAAGTTCAGCATGTTAAAACAGTGAGGAGAACTCAGAAGTTCTGTGTTGTGCTAAAACTGTAAGTGAACATCAGAAGTTCTATGCCATATTTCAACTCTTAATCAGCACATTAGCAATTTATTCAGTTTTCAACAAACAGCAAATCAGAAGGATAAAAAGAACAACAGTTTACAGAAGTTCTAATCCTGATCCTGAGCCTAGCCCTAATCAAGAAGTTCTGATCCGCAGTTTTTCTAGTTATGCAATGATATGGACAACATTAATACTATGATATTTACATGTTAATGATGTTCATAATGAAAAAGATACAAAGTCAGAAAGACTTACCTTGAACCTGGAACGTGGGCTTGGAGCTTTGTGTTGCTTCCTCTGGATGTTCTGGAATCAGCAAGAGGAACGAAAGAGGAAGTGCCAAGCTCTTTGATTCAAAAGGAAGAACAAAGGTTTGGTTTTCTAATTGGGATTTCTGGATTTTTTATGAAGGTTTCAACTTCCTTTTCTCTCCCTTTTTTACCAATCTCTCTTCCAAAAAACAGCCCCAATCTCTCTTCCAAAAAACCAGCCCCAATCTCTCTTCCAAAAAAACCATCCTTTTGAACGTGTGATGGAGAAAAGTATTTATAGATGGGTGTGATACGGTGGGAGAATTGACTATGAGTTTTGCGTTTGTATTCGCACTTGTTCGGTTGAGCAAGAGTCGCCACCGACTTTTTATTTTATCCTAAGGAAAGGTTTAAAAAGCACAGCAAAAACCTTTGAGATGTTTTCTTGGGTTCGGGGAGTAGATTATAGAAAGGGAAGGTATTAACACCCTTTCTATCCATGGTTATCCATGGGCTCTTAGTTACTTGCTTAGATCAACTTGCCTTATTTTTCAATTGTTTGAAATGTGGTGTGTGTGTGTGTTTTGAAAATGTTTTTGAAAGAGATGCCTTGTTTTAGGCAACCAATGTATTCGACTCGTGTTTGAGTGTTTTACAAAAGTGTGTATCTTTTCGAAAAGATGTTTCAAATGTTTTTGAGGGTTTGTTTTGAAAGTGTTTGTGGAGTGTGGTTTTTGAAAATAGGCAAGTGTTTTGTTTTGCAAGTTTGATTCAAGTAACTAAGAGGTATCTACTCCTAAATTTCTCAAAGATTATTGCTATGTTTTAACCCTTTTAACAATTTTGTTCCACCATTGCATTTGGTGGACAATCTTGTGTTAGGATTTGAAAGTGACGGGCGCGGGTCATCGTTTAGACCATGATTGCAATGGTGCCAAGTATCTTTGGGCAATTTTCTTTAAGGGACTTGATCATTTTTAGGCAACTTTCGAAAGCGTCATCGAGGGACTATGATCATTTGAATTGTGTTTGTTTTGCCCAAAGAGACCTAACATGTAATATGGCCCATTTATTGAAGGCAACAAGTGGAATACCCTAGGGGTGCAAGTGTGATTAGTGTTGTCCATTTTCATGCTTGTTTATCTTGAAATTAGGTCAAACTATTTTTGTTGTTTTTGATTCGCATACAAACCCTAATTCTAACATGGTATAATTAGAAAGCAATAAAGTGCGAAAAATAAAGTTACTAAGCTATTACAACACAATATATGGGAAGGGGGGTACAAATGTTCAAATGGGGGGTATTTTGACAAGGAATTTAAACCTAAACTATTACATCAATATTGAATTATTTACAAGATAATTGATTGCACAAATTAAATGGAAATAAAACAAATATGCAAGATGCAAAAAGGTTTTTTATATGTATAAAAAAAGTATTTTTGTATGTCAAATAAACAAAATAAAAAGGATTATTTTTTTGGAGTTTTTTATATTTAGGACAAAACCCTAATTTTATTAAGTAAAATGTATTAATTATTTAATATGTACAATATTTATTTATTATATACAAAAATAAAACAAAAACGAAGTATATTTGTCAAAAAGGTATTTTTTATATTAAATATTAATAAAAATAAAAATGTATGTATTTTGCATTTTAACCTAAATATACTAATATATATATATATATATATATATATATATATATATATATATATATATATATATATATATATATATATATATATATATATATATATATATATATATATATATATATATATATATATATATATATATATATATATATATATATATATATATATATATATATATATATATATATATATATAAATATTTGTAGTATTTACTAAATATATATTATATATACAAAAATAATAATATTTAATATTTATAAAAAAATTATATTTTATATAAAATATTTTCAGAAGATAAAATAAAATAACAATGGAAAATAAAATGGGTTTGCACTATTTTTTAGTATTTTCAAATAAAAGCAAGTTTATATATTTATTTATGTACAAATACTTATCTAAACAAATAAATGCCTAATAAATTCAAAAATGGTTCAAAAAATTATTTTTATATTTTTAATATCATGAGGAAAAATAAATAAGTCAGAATAAAAAAGAAAAGTAAAAAAATCATGAAAATAAGCAAAATGGGCCTAGGGGGTGTGAAAGTAATAACATGGTGTGAAAAGAAAAGTCAAACAGGCCCAGCCCAGAACCCTGTCATCTTCAACCTCAGAACATGTTTGTTCAAGAAAACACGCGTTTTCTAACTTCCAATTCCTTGATCTTTTGCCAAATCTTCCAACATGAAACCTGTAGAGCTTGAAGCCACGATTCCAGACATATAAAGAAATCAACCTAACTCTCAGAAATGAGAGAGAATTTCTTCTCCCCCAATTCCTGACCTAGATTTTTATCAATGTTCAGACCTAAAATTCTCATAGCACAGGCAAAATAAATGGAAAGTAAAGGCATGTACAGTTTCAGGGGCATGAGTAGAACACTTTTTATTCACAAACCTAGAGCTAACAATGCCTACATTGAGAGTTAGAAGTTCATGAATATACCTGTTCAGTTGGAATCGTGCCTTGCAATGGATGAGCTTTCAGGGCAAGATGATGATTTGTACAGCTTGCCTGAAGTATAGTGATGCTATTCCAATGCTTGGTGTGTTTTGAATCGTGCCAAATCAAGCTGCAGAAGTCCACCTGCAAGATAGAAAAATGGAAATGGCAAATGGTGCTGTGGCTGTTACAGTCTCAGTTCAAGGTTTGGAATAGTTTATATGGATATTATGGAATGTGTTTGAAGTGTTTTTAGCAAGAATGCATGGAAGGTTTGAGCTATGGAACTCAAACTGCAGGGATGCCCTGTTTTGGGCAGTTCAATGGTGATTTTGTGAATGAGAGTGTTTGGGACTTGGTTTACTCGTGTTCTAGCTCAGTTAGGATGTTTTGAATATGCTTGACAAGTTTGCTTAAGGGTTTTTCAGCTGAGATGAAAGTTGTTGGATGATATGCTATGTTTCTTACCCTTTAAGCAACAAAAGGCAACTTGGTGTTCTAGACAGGTAGAGGCTCCCCTAATGTGCTGCATAACTCAGTCTTGATCAGTGCAATTAGTCCATAAACTTGTGCCAAAGAGATCTCCTTTGTACCTTCTTGATTTACCAATTGACATAAAGTGCAACTTTTCAAGAATGGCTAATTTGCTTTTTCCATAAATGGCTTAGTTCAACATGTAATGCTTAAACTCATAGAACAAGGCCTTGGCACAATGAGTTAGCATTAAATTATTGAGTGTTGGATGGTTTAGAGGCCTGTAATCAAGGAAAGCATGCTGAATTCAAAATGGCACAAATGTATGAACATGTAACTTGGCCAAATCAAAAGTGAGTTTTTCCCATATTGCAAAATTCGATTCTCTCTAACCATGAGGTTGTTTGATGAGTTCTTGGACATTTTGGAAAGCTTGGAATGTTTAATACAATCCATCTTTGAAATGAAAATTGAAATTCCAAGTGGAAGCATGTGAAAAATGGTCTTGAAGTTAGGTAAAAACCTTGCCTAAAATAGGTCAAATTTTCTAAGTTAAGAATGGTTTGGTACCCTTGTTCCAAAAATTGTAACTTGAGCTACAAGCTTCTTTTGGGAAAACTTTGTGAATCAAAGTTGTAGATTATGCAATAGGCTACAACTTTCATGTTTTGACTTTTGCTTGAATCCAAATGAATCTTGGTGAGAAAGTGGGACAAAGTTAGGAAACAATTAGGGTTTTTCATAACTTAGAAAAATTCTAAGTTATGAAAAATCTTCATTTCAAACCCTAATTTGCATTTCTTGATTTCTTGATGAAAAATTTTCATGATTTGGCATGTTTTGATGAAAAATGAATCTTGACACTTGATTTTGACCAAAAAGTCAAAGTTTGACTTTTCAGTATACAGTCAAAATTGATCAATTGACTGGGAAATTCAACTGTCAATCTTGTGCATCTGGGATCTTTTGAACTTGTTGAGCATGTCAAGATAATTCCATGGGGTCCTTGAGTCCATATGTGAGCTTGGTTTGCCATTGGCTAGGTCAAACAGTCAAAAATTGCCTTTGTGCAGTCAAAACCCTAAAAATGACCATTTTGCCCTTTTGATGATCTGATCAAATTTCTTGTGGAATTGTGATCCAAACTTGATCAAATGGTCCATATGAGTTCATAATGTTGACGTGGGTCAATTTTCATGAGATTTGACTGTCAATTGGCCACAGTTGACTTTTTCCCCAATATAGTTGATTTCTAGGTCAACTGTCCAATTGACTGGGCAAAATTTGGAATCAAGACTTGAAACTTGGTATGGATAAACTTGGGAGTCCAACATGAAGCATGAAAGTCATCTTAGGCATTTTAGGTCAAAATATCTTTGTTCAAACACAAACCCTAATTTGGGTCAACAGTGCAAGGAGAAGTCTTGAGCAGAGGAAACCCTAATTGGATCTTGAGCTCCAAGGATTTTGTGATGAGAAAATGTTGAGGAAATGGGAGGGCAAATTTTGGGGTACAACAGTTGCCCCTGTTCAATCTTCTTGAACCTGAAGAGTTAGATTGGCAAGTTTGCCTTTCGTGACTCGAGGGTAAAAGGAGATTGGACACTAGAGTGCCCGTAAATTTGCACTCGCATGTTGGAGTATCAGCAATGTGATGTCGGGAATGGGCTTATAGATGCCATTTGGAGAGATGGTGGATAGGGAGATGGGCTTATAGATGCCATCTGGAGATGTGACAGAACCTTGTCGGGAATGGGCTTATAGATGCCATTTGGAAGTGTTGATCGCCTAAGAGATTCCTTAGCGAGAACTTGTGTATTTGAGAAAGACAAATGTTTTACTGGCTTGTTACAGGTGTTTGATCTTCAATCTCCTCATGCAGATATGCCCTGGCTAGATACAGGTGTCGAATCTACAATCGGTTGCTCACAGATGTGCCCTGGCTGGATACAAGAATCGAATCCGGAAATAGTCGTCAACAGATATGCCTTGGCTGGATACAGGAATCGAATCTTTGAACTCTTCAGACGTGCCCTGGCTAGATACAGGAATCGAGTCTGGAAATGTGGTCAACAGATATGCCCTGGCTGGATACAGGAATCGAATCCGGAAATAGTCGTCAACAGATATGCCCTGGCTGGATACAGGAATCGAATCTTCGAACTCTTCAGACGTGCCCTGGCTAGATACAGGAATCGAGTCTGGAAATGTGGTCAACAGATATGCCCTGGCTGGATACAGGAATCGAATCTGGAAATAGTCGTCAATAGATATGCCCTGGCTGGATACAGGAATCGAATCTTCGAACTCTTCAGACGTGCCCTGGCTAGATACAGGAATCGAGTCTGGAATTGTGATAGCTGCTAGATATGCCCTGGCTGGATACAGGAATCGAATCTTCAAACTCTTAAGACGTGCCCTGGCTAGATACAGGAATCGAGTCTGGAAACTGATCACTCACAAATGTGCCCTGGCTAGATACAGGTATCGAATCTGGAATTGTGACAGTTGAAGGTAGTTGTCTTTTGGATTGTCTTTTTCCCTGAAAAGGCAAAAACATCAGTTGTATGCAATGTCATGATGCATGATGTCATGATGTTCAACATGAGATAGTGTTGTATGCACTTTATCATGTATGTAAGCAAGATGTATGAAATGTGAAATGTTTATGAATGTATTTTCGTCTTAGGAAAATAAATCCTTGACGACCGGCCGGGGAATTAAATCCTGGGCTGATATTGAAGAGTAGAGCTCTTCGCTTCCGCTGGGGAGGATGGTTGCAAGAATACACTGGTAGGAGAAGATGACTCCGTTGATGAATACACTTGCTGGAGAGATTATTCTGAGAGGAATTGCTCTGTGGAAGAGATACTTTGCTGAAGTTTGACGAGAGCTTCACTGAGGATTTCAATGATGGATTCCGCTGGGGATAATGATGATAAACTCCGCTGGGGATACCAAAGATAAACTCCGCTGGGGATTGTGTTGATAAGTTATGTTGGGGAACTTTGATGAACTCCGCTGGGGATTGAAAGAACTTTGCCGAGGGCGATCTTCCGTGGCAATTAGCTGAGGATAACCCAGTTATAAGCCCTTGTGAGGAATAACTTTGAATAAAGCTCGGGAGAGACGTCCGTACTCTGCAGGGGATAAGCTTCCAGAATCTACTGGGGATAAGCTTCAAGACCTGCTGGGGATATGGATTCCACCTTCCTAGGGAAACTTTTGGAATTGCACCGGGGCATTGATATTCCGCCGGGGAACCATCTTAGGTCAAGACTGCCGGGGATGCTTGCTAATGAATGCCTATACTCCACTGGGGAATGTTGCTATCTTGTCTTATTCTTTGGGGAGTTGAGATAACTTGGTCGCATCCTTCAGTTAGATCTACCTTGGTACCTTGGCGGACAAAGCAACCAGACTGCATTAGACAACTTTACATTGCCCCTGTTTCTGATGTCACCTGTAATTAGTCTTTTGTTTCATATGCAAATATTTATGAATCAGCAATTTTAATGTCAAATGCATATATCAAAAATGAACATTGGACGTTCTTCGCAAGACAAAACAGAAAAAGGAAAAACAATGGGCAATTTGTTTGGAAAAGTGAACTTGTATTGATTTTGAAATTTGCCTATGAATAGGCGTTTTTGTACAAGAGGCTGACATCCTAGTAAGAGAATGCCGCCGAATAACATAGAATTTACAATTTTGAAAAGGAAACAAAACAGCTATGTGCACAATATTCCCACTGGGTTCCAACTCTGCTATCGCCTTTATGTCTTCAAGCGTCTCATCACTTTGCTGCTTAGTTGAAGATGAAGCTGATTGGTCGATGCCGAAGTCTGAGCCAGATAGTTGATGCCGAATTCTGGATGCAAGGTGATCCAATGAGACATAGTGTTACGCTTTATCCCTAACTTTTGCCTGGACCGCCCTTTCGGGTTTTCAGTCCACCGGGATACCCATTTTTGCCCAAGCCGCCTTTTCAGGTTTTCGACTTGCCGGGTGTACAGATTTTTTTCATTTCATCCCTTATTTTTGCCCGAACCCTTTTGGTTCGTCGGGAAGCCCTTATTTTTTCCTAGGTATGTCAACCTAGCGGGTCTTTTATTCATGCGTAGTATCTTTTTACTATGTCTGCATTGGCGGGGTGAGGAAGGTCGTCACCATCCATGGTGGTCGAATCATGGCTCCTCTTGAGAACACATGTTTAACCACAAATGGCCCTTCGTACGTAGGGGTCCATTTGCCCCGGGGATCACTTTGAGGAAGGATGATGCGTTTGATTACCAGGTCCCCAACTTGATACTCTTGTGGTCTGACTTTCTTGTTAAATGCCCTGATCATCCGTTTTTGGTACGTCTGACCATGACAGATAGCGGTGAGCCTCTTTTCGTCATTCAGGTTTAATTGATCAAGTCGAGTCTGGATCCAGTCATCTTCACTCAAGTCTGCATCCTTCATTATCTGGAGAGAGGGTATCTGGACTTCAATCGGCAAGACTGCCTCCATGCCATAGACCAAGGAAAAGGGTGTTTCCCCGGTTGACGTTCTTGCTGAGGTACGGTACCCATGAAGAGAGAACGGTAACATCTCGTGCCAATCTTTATAGGTTACTGTCATCTTCTGCACAATTTTCTTGATATTCTTATTAGCTGCCTCTACAGCCCCATTCATCTTCGGCCGGTAGGGAGAAGAATTGTGGTGCTGTATCTTAAATTGCTCGTAGAGCTCAGTGATCATCTTGTTGTTAAGATTGGTACCATTGTCCGTAATGATTCTTTCCGGGACGCCGTACCGACAAATCAGGTTATGCCTGATGAAACGTGCCACGACGCTCTTGGTTACCGTGGCGTAGGAAGCTGCCTCAACCCACTTTGTGAAGTAATCGATCGCCACCAAGATGAAGCGATGCCCGTTGGATGCCGTCGGTCGGATCTCACCGATCATATCAATGCCCCACATTGCAAAAGGCCAAGGTGCCGTCAGGACGTTCAGAGGAACCGGAGGGATGTGCACCTTGTCAGCATAGATCTAGCATTTATGACAAGTCCGAGAATGTTGGTAACAATCGGCTTCCATTGTGGACCAGAAATATCCTGCCCGTAGGATTTTCTTCGCCATGGTATGCCCACTGGAATGTGTTCCGAATGTACCTTCATGCAATTCTATCACGATCTTCTCTGCTTCAGCCTTATCCACACAACGCAGTAGAGTTGAATCATGATTCCGTTTGTAGAGAATGTTGTTGCTGAGGAAGAATTTTGCCGCAAACCTTCTCATGAACTTCTTGTCATTGACAGATGCACCCTCAGGGTATTCCTGAGCTTCCAAGTATCTCTTCACCTCATGATACCATGGTTTTTCAGTCACTTTTTTGGCCTCAAGATCGCAGCAGTATGCCAGTTCGTCCAATTTCCAGATAATGATCCGGGGAGCTTCATTGTCCCATTTGACTTTGAACATTGAAGACATCGTAGCCAGTGCGTCCGCTAGCTGATTCTCCTCTCTCGGGAAGTGTTCAAAAGTTATCTCTTCAAAGTGGGGAAGCAAAGTTAGCACATACTCCTTGTAAGGAATAAGATTTGGGTGTTTCGTATCCCACTCGCCTTTGATCTGATTGATCACGAGAGCGGAATCTCCGAAGACACTCAGAAATTTGATCCTTAAGTCGATTGCAACTTGTAGACCCATGATACATGCCTCATATTCTGCCATGTTGTTGGTGCAGTTGAAACACAATCGGGCGGTGAGTGGAGTATGAGTTCCTTTGGGAGATATGATCACAGCGCTGATGCCGTTACCCAAAGCGTTGGAGGCTCCGTCAAAATGCATAGACCATCGGGATCCTTCCTCAGGTCCTTCATCCGGTCCAGGCACTTCACAATCAGTTACCACCATGATGTCTTTGTCCGGAAATTCAAAGTTCAATGACTGGTAATCATCCACAGGTTGGTGTGCCAAATGATCTGCCAATACACTTCCCTTGATTACTTTTTGAGTTGTGTACTGGATATCATATTCTGTCAAGATCATTTGCCATCTTGCTATTCTTCCAGACAGAGCAGGCTTTTCGAATATGTACTTGATGGGATCCATCTTTGAAATCAAAAAAGTAGTGTGAGTCAGCATATACTGTCTCAGCCGGCGAGCAGCCCATACCAGAGCGCAGCAAGTTTTCTCGAGCAGTGAGTAACGAGACTCACAGTCGGTAAACTTTTTGCTCAGGTAATAAATAGCGTGCTCTTTTCGGCCAGACTCGTCATGCTGCCCCAGCACACACCCCATTGAATTGTCAAGCACAGTCAAGTATAGTATTAGAGGTCTCCCTTCCACTGGTGGCATAAGAATGGGTGGCTCTTGGGGATACTCTTTTATCTTTTCAAAAGCGGTCTGACATTCATCGTTCCAACGTACTACTTGATCTTTCTTCAGTAATTTGAAGATTGGCTCACAGGTAGCAGTTAGATGTGAAATGAAACGGGTAATGTAATTCAGTCGTCCCAGAAAGCCTCTGACTTCTTTCTCTGTCTTGGGAGCTGGCATCTCTTGTATGGCTTTTACCTTGGCAGGGTCCACTTGAATACCTTTATCGCTTACAATGAAACCTAGCAATTTTCCGGACCTCACCCCAAAGGTGCATTTATTGGGATTCAACCTCAGCTTGTATAACTTCAGTCGGTCAAACAGCTTCCGCAGATGGTCAAGGTGTCCCTCCTCAGTTTGAGACCTTGCAATCATGTCATCAACGTATACCTCAATCTCATGATGGATCATATCATGAAATAAAGCAACCATGGCACGTTGGTAGGTTGCCCCAGCATTTTTCAACCCGAACAACATGACCTTGTAGCAGAAGGTGCCCCACTGAGTCACAAAGGTAGTCTTTTCCATATCTTCCGGAGCCATCTTGATCTGATTATACCCTGAAAAACCATCCATGAAGGAGAACACCTTGTGTTGAGCTGTATTGTCAACAAGAACGTCGATGTGAGGTAGAGGAAAATCATCCTTGGGGCTTGCCCTGTTTAGATCCCTGTAATCGACACACATTTTGACTTTACCATCCTTTTTCGGCACTGGTACCACATTGGCAACCCACTGAGGGTAAGAAGTCACTGCTAGAAACCCGGAATCGAATTGCTTCATAACCTCAGCCTTGATCTTTTCGGACATCTCTGGACGCATGCGGCAGACCTTTTGCTTTACCGGAGGGCAGTCTTCCTTGGTAGGCAAGTGGTGAACTACAATGTCGGCATCCAAACCAGGCATGTCTTCGTATGACCAAGCAAAGATTTCCATGTAATCATGTAGCATCTGGATCAATCTTTGCTTCACGCTGAGCTCTAGATTGGCACCAATCTTGACCTCTTTTCTATCTGTCTCAGTACCCAGGTTAATCGTTTCCACCGGCTCTTCATGCGGCTGAATGGCCCTCTCTTCTTGAAGTAGCAGTCTTGCGAGTTCACCAGGCACTTCGCAATCATCTTCACCTTCGTCTTCGGCCAAGTTGATCGGATTCTCGAAGTCATAACTGGTGGTAGCAGAGCCGTTACCAGTGAGATCCAGAGTGGATTGAAACCTGTATAAGTGAGTGTGTGTAAATATAGCTGTTTTGCAATATATAACACACAAAGAAAAAAGAGCACAAGATTTGAAATGCAACAAACGTCCAATGTTTTGATTGATGATATATGGAAATGTCATACAAAAAGCCCTCACAAATGGAGCCACGATGCCCCGGGTAGGACACCGAGCCAACAAAAGTTTCAACATATTGTTTGTTACAAATTGAAAATCAAAAGAGTTAATTACTGCGTGACAAATGTGATAGGTGTAAAATCCTTTGCCGTCCAGTTGCTTGGTCCGTTGCTGGTGGTTGGATAGATCCAACTGTCAAACTCTGCTTCCTCTACGTCCTCCTCGATAGCATGCACCCTTGGGTTGGTGATAAACACTGGAGCCTTTCTGATATTTTCCTTGCGCACAGCCCTCTGAGCCTCTGCAGTGAAGCCCAACCCAAACTTGTCATTCTTTTGAGTGAAGTCAGGAAGCTGACCCCAGTTTGCGCATTTGCCTTTCTCGATTACAGCCCGGGCATCCTTCAGGGAAGCCATCTTCAACGGAAAGTCTTCTTCAACCATTGTTTCAGCTGATGCCAAAGTTGGAGGAACCTCCTCAAAATGCTGAAAGGGGGTTTCAATAAACTCCCCGTCCGTCTCGATATACCGGAAGGAATTCAAGTGACTTACCATGTATTCCTCCTCACCCTGCACAGTAACAGTTTTCCCTTTGACAGGGTATTTGAGCTTTTGGTGTAGAGTGGATGTTACTGCCCCAGCCTTGTGAATCCAGGGTCGACCCAACAAGCAGGAATAAGATGGACGAATATCCATCACATAAAACGTTGAGTCGAAGACTTGGGAACCCACACGAATAGGAATGTCTACCTCACCGTGCACCATCCTCTTAGAACCGTCGAAGGCTCTAACAATGATGTTACTAGGTTTCAATTCCAGGCCCTCACAATCCAAGCGATCCAATGCCTTCTTGGGCAAAACATTCAGGGAAGAACCGGTATCCACCAACACGTGTGCGAGAGTAGTGCCCCTGCACTCTATGGAAACATGCAGGGCATCATTGTGATTTTTCCCTTTGGCGGTGAGGTCAGCATCCGAGAACCCCAAACCATTGTCAGCTGTCAAATTAGCCACACAATCAGTGAATTGATCTGCAGAGGTCTCTTGCGGCACATGGGCCGTTTTCAGAAATGAAATCAGGGCCTTTGCATGGGCCTCTGAGCATAGCAGCAACGATAGCATAGAGATTTTGGAGGGGGTATGCCCCAACTGTTCAACAACATTGAAGTCACTCTTTTTAATGATTTTAAGGATTTCCTCCATCTCTTGTTGGGAGGCTTCAACAGCAGTCTTTTTTGGTGCCTCCGTCCTGGCAGGCAAATCGGTAGCAACTTCTTTGCCCCGAGCATCAGAGGACTCGGCGGCAGTAGTAGACACAGGAACTTGATTTGGAACATGCACACTTGCGGGTGTGATGATAAGAGGCTTTCAGATAACTGGCGGTGCAATGTCAGGCGAGAAGAGCCTGCCACTGCGAGTAATCTTGGCGGGACCAGTGATGTTACTGATACTGGTACGGGTGTCGAACTCCTGCTTCACTCCAAGCACATACACGTCGGCCCCATAATGCCATGGGACAGCTTTATCAGACTCATAGGGGAGAGGCCCCGGAACAGTAATAGTAATGGGTGCAACAGACATAATTTGGACTGGCTTCCTCGGGGGAGCTTTGGTAGGATTGTAAATTGTGACAACAGATACTTCTTCAGCGGAAACAAATGGAACAGCAGTTTTCATGAACATAATTTCTTTGCTATCCATCAGGCTTTGGATGCCTGATTTCAGCAGCGGACAACCGGTAGGGATAACAGCACACAGGAGGCAACCCTTGCCACAACCCGGAAATAAACCGGCTAGTAGTAAGTTCCTCTTAACAGTCAACAGAGGGGTAGCAACATCATTCACCGAAATAGCATACAAATCTTCCTCAACGACATTTACTCTATGCTGGGGCATAGGAGCAGTTACAACATTTGGCCTCTCAGGCGCCTTAAACTGAATTTCCTTCGTGTCGATAAGGTCTTGCACCTTATTTCTCAAGGCCCAGCAATCATCAATAGTATGCCCGGGGCTATCGGAATGATAAGCACAACGGGCATTTGGGTTATACTTAGGAGATGCAGTATTCACGACCTTCGGAGCCTCTTTGATGGTCACCAAGTTGGTTGATAACAGTTGCGGTAAGATTTGTGACAAGGTCATACTCAGTCGAGTATACTGCCTCTTGGGCCTTTCACCTCTTTGTTGATTGTACTGCTGAGGAGCAGCAACAGGCTTTGAAATGACCAAGGAATTGACGGCTTGGCGACTTTCTGGCTTGACTTGTCTTCTAGGACCATAGACGGCACTTGCTTCTTTCTTGAAAGGCCTCTTCTCAGTACTTGTGGAGGCAGCTTTTTGTATCTTTCCTGACCTGATGTCGGCTTCTATCCTTTCACCTGTCAGAATCAAATCCGTAAACCCAGCGGAGGAGTTACCAACCAAATGATTGAAAAATGGACCAGACAAGGTCCCTAGAAACATATCAACCAGCTCACGATCAGTCAAAGGAGGCTGCACCCTGCCAGCCAAATCTCTCCATTTTTGTGCATATTCTTTGAACCCTTCGCCCGTTCCTAGAGACATACCCTGAAGTTGGGTACGCGTAGGAGCGAGATCAGAATTGTATTGATATTGTCTATAGAATGCGGTTGCCAAATCTTCCCAATGTCGGATACTAGTTCCATCTAGTTGGTAGAACCACTCAAGCTGTGACCCCGAAAGGCTATCTTGGAAGAAGTGAATCCAAAGGTTCTTATCTGCCGTGTAAGGTTGGATCTTCCTTACGTACGACCTTAGATGCAGCTTTGGACAGGAAGCCCCATCGTATTTGGCAAAGGCAGGCGCCTTAAACTTGTGTGGGATTACTACCCCAGAAGATAACCCCAAATCTCTGAAATCCAGCCCCGGCACATTCTGAATCTCCATGGCGCTCAAGCGGTCCTCTAATTGCTTGTATCTGTCAGCAGCGGGAGGGTATTGTTCGTCATTGTAGTCCGCCTCGTTGTCAGAGACTGCAGGACTAGGAACTCCTCCCCCTTGGGGACTATCTTTCTCTGCAGAAGAAGTAGTTGGATCAGCCTCATTATGGAGTGCGTTCCCAAACCTGCGTCCAATATTGAATAACGCAGTCCTCTTTTTCTTCTTCTTCTTTAGGAGCAGAGCCTTCAACTCTTGCTGACCTTGGGCCAGGCTTAGGACCATCTCTTGAAACTGGGCACTTTGGGCCTGAAGGGCCTTGATTGCTTGCTCACTGGATGAATCTGGATTCATGATGACTGTTCAAATAAACAGCGAAGAAGATTAAGCAACCTGTGAAAAAGGGTACCTGTTATGCATATGGTGCAATGAGATGCGTATGTTTTATGTTTTCAAAGACAAACAAGATTCAACTTTGTAGACAAAAGGGAAACACACTTCATTAGATTCAAATTTTAAATTGTTCAACAACTTGCCCTTAGGCATTATAGGAATGAAAAATACTGAAAAGGAAATAAAAGCTGTAAAAAGGAAACATCCAAAGCCCATCAGTGCTCCCATGGCCTCCTTTTCTCAGTATGGATATAGTTATTCAGGACCCGCTCCTCCTCCAATTTCTTAGTCAGCCTCTGGATCTTCCGTTCCTGCTCGTTGAACTTTTCGCGATAGAAATCCCGTTCTTCCTTTAGCTGCGCCCAAGATCTCTTCATTGTGTCAAAGTCAGTGGGTATCTGAGGAGGGAGGACAGTTGGAGGAACCCCATCTTCATCAGGAGATTCAAGAATGATAGGTCTGACAGCTTCGTACGGCATACCTAACTTCTGAGCACGGATGCGGACCCATCTGCAATAGGGTTCCATTGGTAGAGAAGTCTTTGGTCCCAACTCATGTGGGTCAGCTTTGTGAATTCTGTCCCAAGCCTTAATGAATCCATGGCGTAGTTTGTCACTGTCTGCCTGAAATTCAAAATAGAAGTGAGGAACCAACATTTCATGAGGCCCTACTCTTCTGGCTCTTCCAAACTGGCGGAGAGCTAAACATGGATTATAAGAGATTCCTCCTTGGATACCAATCAACGGAACATTAGGGTATTCTCCGCAACGATCAATAACAGCTACCTCTTCCAAACCTCTGAGAGTTCAAGTGATGTCATTATCAGTGAGAGACATTAACCTATGAGCCCAACCCTTTCCTTCTTCATTCTTCAGCACGAACTTAGGAAGGTGCGAAATAAACCACCTCACTAGCAAAGGAGCACAACACCACGGAGTTCCCCGTTTTCGGGCAGTACGAGCATAAAGTTGTTGCAGGATATCACCTAAAAGAGTGGCTACAGGATTCCGAGACATGAAGATCCTTATGGCATAGATACTGATAAAGGTGTCAGGATTGGGAAACAATACCAGGCCATAGATTAAAAGAGCCAGAATGTCTTCGTACGCCTTGAAGTCCAAGTCATTCCAGAAATCATTAGCTTTGCCAACCAGAAATTTGACCAGAAAGCCCTTAACTCCACTTCTAGTTTCCCAGTTAGCCAATACCTCTTCTTTGGTCAAGGGGAGAACTGCAGCAACCTCTTCAGGCCTAGGAGTCTTTTCCCAACCAGTGAATGGAGTTTGCTCCACAACAGGGATACCAAGCCAATAAGAGAATTCTTCCAGGGTAGGGACCAACTGGAAGTCTTAAAAGGTGAAACAATGATACAGGGGGTCATAAAACTGGGTCAGGACACTTATCAGTTGTTGGTCCCACTTTGCAGTGATCAAGCCAAGGAGAGAACCATGCCTGTTGATGAAGGAAGTAGTGTTTGGAATCCTACCAACCAAATCCTTGAGCAAAGTTGGTGGTTGAACAAAGTTGAGCCGGATAGTATTCCTACGCACGGGCATCATGATGTCCTACAAAACAGAGCAAAGATGAAACTTTTTTTGTATTTGAAATGGGTTAGTCCTTATACAGGATGCATGCAATGGTATGATGGCATGATGCTATGATGAAGCACACCACAAGTATGATAAGGCACACAAGTCACACAAGACAACCCTTAGTTTTCAGGCCAGCATGAAGTTTAGGTATTACCCTCTTTTGGTTTCGTTGGTTAAAACCTGTCCTATCAAAAGTAACCAGGTTCTAGAGGATCTCAAATCATTGACTACCCTCAATCGGTCATAACTCCAGCATCGCAATCTTTTCTTGCGGTCAGAACCATCGCGAGAGTTTAGCCTCAATGAGTGTAGCATACTGCTACTGTTCTAATGGCCAAGTTTGGTCAATTTAGGGTTCTAAGGTTGGTTGGTGTTTAATGACTCCTTAGAAGACCCATATTCTCCTCGTTGCAACACACCAACGTAGCCACTGCTTCACCCATGTCGGTCTACGCCGGACAGGTCCCTCACAGATTATGCTACCTAAAAAGGGTATTCCCCAGATCCGGGTTAGGATCTATGAAACTCCGATGCAAAGCCCATAAATATAAAAGCAAACAAGGCAAACAATTGAAAACATGGGGTGATCTAAGCCCAAAGGTTACTCCACTTTTAAAGTTATCCCCAACAGAGTCGCCAGTTCTGTGATACGGTGGGAGAACTGACTATGAGTTTTGCATTTGTATTCGCACTTGTTCGGTTGAGCAAGAGTCGCCACCGACTTTTTATTTTATCCTAAGGAAAGGTTTAAAAAGCACAGCAAAAACCTTTGAGATGTTTTCTTAGGTTCGGGGAGTAGATTATAGAAAGGGAAGGTATTAGCACCCTTTCTATCCATGGTTATCCATGGGCTCTTAGTTACTTGCTTAGATCAACTTGCCTTATTTTTCAATTGTTTGAAATGTGGTGTGTGTGTGTTTTGAAAATGTTTTTGAAAGAGATGCCTTGTTTTAGGCAACCAATGTATTCGACTCGTGTTTGAGTGTTTTACAAAAGTGTGTATCTTTTCGAAAAGATGTTTCAAATGTTTTTGAGGGTTTGTTTTGAAAGTGTTTGTGGAGTGTGGTTTTTGAAAATAGGCAAGTGTTTTGTTTTGCAAGTTTGATTCAAGTAACTAAGAGGTATCTACTCCTAAATTTCTCAAAGATTATTGCTATGTTTTAACCCTTTTAACAATTTTGTTCCACCATTGCATTTGGTGGACAATCTTGTGTTAGGATTTGAAAGTGACGGGCGCGGGTCATCGTTTAGACCATGATTGCAATGGTGCCAAGTATCTTTGGGCAATTTTCTTTAAGGGACTTGATCATTTTTAGGCAACTTTCGAAAGCGTCATCGAGGGACTATGATCATTTGAATTGTGTTTGTTTTGCCCAAAGAGACCTAACATGTAATATGGCCCATTTATTGAAGGCAACAAGTGGAATACCCTAGGGGTGCAAGTGTGATTAGTGTTGTCCATTTTCATGCTTGTTTATCTTGAAATTAGGTCAAACTATTTTTGTTGTTTTTGATTCGCATACAAACCCTAATTCTAACATGGTATAATTAGAAAGCAATAAAGTGCGAAAAATAAAGTTACTAAGCTATTACAACACAATATATGGGAAGGGGGGTACAAATGTTCAAATGGGGGGTATTTTGACAAGGAATTTAAACCTAAACTATTACATCAATATTGAATTATTTACAAGATAATTGATTGCACAAATTAAATGGAAATAAAACAAATATGCAAGATGCAAAAAGGTTTTTTATATGTATAAAAAAAGTATTTTTTTATGTCAAATAAACAAAATAAAAAGGATTATTTTTTTGGAGTTTTTTATATTTAGGGCAAAACCCTAATTTTATTAAGTAAAATGTATTAATTATTTAATATGTACAATATTTATTTATTATATACAAAAATAAAACAAAAACGAAGTATATTTGTCAAAAAGGTATTTTTTTATATTAAATATTAATAAAAATAAAAATGTATGTATTTTGCATTTTAACCTATATATATATATATATATATATATATATATATATATATATATATATATATATATATATATATATATATATATATATATATATATATATATATATATATATATATATATATATATATATATATATATATATATATATATATATATATATATATATATATATATATATAAATATTTGTAGTATTTACTAAATATATATTATATATACAAAAATAATAATATTTAATATTTATAAAAAAAATATATTTTATATAAAATATTTTCAGAAGATAAAATAAAATAACAATGGAAAATAAAATGGGTTTGCACTATTTTTTAGTATTTTCAAATAAAAGCAAGTTTATATATTTATTTATGTACAAATACTTATCTAAACAAATAAATGCCTAATAAATTCAAAAATGGTTCAAAAAATTATTTTTATATTTTTAATATCATGAGGAAAAATAAATAAGTCAGAATAAAAAAAGAAAAGTAAAAAAATCATGAAAATAAGCAAAATGGGCCTAGGGGGTGTGAAAGTAATAACATGGTGTGAAAAGAAAAGTCAAACAGGCCCAGCCCAGAACCCTGTCATCTTCAACCTCAGAACATGTTTGTTCAAGAAAACACGCGTTTTCTAACTTCCAATTCCTTGATCTTTTGCCAAATCTTCCAACATGAAACCTGTAGAGCTTGAAGCCACGATTCCAGACATATAAAGAAATCAACCTAACTCTCAGAAATGAGAGAGAATTTCTTCTCCCCCAATTCCTGACCTAGATTTTTATCAATGTTCAGACCTAAAATTCTCATAGCACAGGCAAAATAAATGGAAAGTAAAGGCATGTACAGTTTCAGGGGCATGAGTAGAACACTTTTTATTCACAAACCTAGAGCTAACAATGCCTACATTGAGAGTTAGAAGTTCATGAATATACCTGTTCAGTTGGAATCGTGCCTTGCAATGGAGGAGCTTTCAGGGCAAGATGGTGATTTGTACAGCTTGCCTGAAGTGTAGTGATGTTATTCCAATGCTTGGTGTGTTTTGAATTGTGCAAAATCAAGCTGCAGAAGTCCACCTGCAAGATAGAAAAATGGAAATGGCAAATGGTGCTATGGCTGTTACAGTCTCAGTTCAAGGTTTGGAATAGTTTATATGGATATTATGGAATGTGTTTGAAGTGTTTTTAGCAAGAATGCATGGAAGGTTTGAGCTATGGAACTCAAACTGCAGGGATGCCCTGTTTTGGGCAGTTCAATGGTGATTTTGTGAATGAGAGTGTTTGGGACTTGGTTTACTCGTGTTCTAGCTCAGTTAGGATGTTTTGAATATGCTTGACAAGTTTGCTTAAGGGTTTTTCAGCTGAGATGAAAGTTGTTGGATGATATGCTATGTTTCTTACACTTTAAGCAACAAAAGGCAACTTGGTGTTCTAGACAGGTAGAGGCCCCCCTAATGTGCTTCATAACTCAGTCTTGATCAGTGAAATTAGTCCATAAACTTGGGCCAAAGAGATCTCCTTTGTACCTTCTTGATTTACCAATTGACATAAAGTGCAACTTTTCAAGAATTGGTAATTTGCGTTTTCCATAAACGGCTTAGTTCAACATGTAATGCTTAAACTCATAGAACAAGGCCTTGGAACAATGAGTTAGAATTAAATTATTGAGTGTTGGATGGTTTAGAGGCCTGTAATCAAGGAAAGCATGCTGAATTCAAAATGGCACAAATGTATGAACATGTAACTTGGCCAAATCAAAAGTGAGTTTTTCCCATATTGCAAAATTCGATTCTCTCTAACCATGAGGTTGTTTGATGAGTTCTTGGACATTTTGGAAAGCTTGGAATGTCTAATACAATCCATCTTTGAAATGCAAATTGAAATTCCAAGTGGAAGCATGTGAAAAATGGTCTTGAAGTTAGGTAAAAACCTTGCCTAAAATAGGTCAAATTTTCTCTAAGTTAAGAATGGTTTGGTACCCTTGTTCCAAAAATTGTAACTTGAGCTACAAGCTTCTTTTGGGAAAACTTTGTGAATAAAAGTTGTATATTATGCAATAGGCTACAACTTTCATGTTTTGACTTTTTCTTGAATCCAAATGAATCTTGGTGAGAAAGTGGGACAAAGTTAGGAAAAAATTAGGGTTTTTCATAACTTAGAAAAATTCTAAGTTATGAAAAATCTTCATTTCAAACCCTAATTTGCATTTCTTGATTTCTTGATGAACAAGTTTCATGATTTTGCATGTTTTGATGAAAAATGAATCTTGACACTTGATTTTGACCAAAAAGTCAAAGTTTGACTTTTCAGTATACAGTCAAAATTGATCAATTGACTGGGAAATTCAACTGTCAATCTTGTGCATCTGAGATCTTTTGAACTTGTTGAGCATGTCAAGATAATTCCATGGGGTCCTTGAGTCCATATGTGAGCTTGGTTTGCCATTGGCTAGGTCAAACAGTCAAAAATTGCCTTTGTGCAGTCAAAACCCTAAAAATGACCATTTTGCCCTTTTGATGATCTGATCAAATTTCTTGTGGAATTGTGATCCAAACTTGATCAAATGGTCCATATGAGTTCATAATGTTGATGTGGGTCAATTTTCATGAGATTTGACTGTCAATTGGCCACAGTTGACTTTTTCCCCAATACAGTTGATTTTTAGGTCAACTGTCCAATTGACTGGGCAAAATTTGGAATCAAGACTTGAAACTTGGTATGGATAAAATTGGGAGTCCAACATGAAGCATGAAAGTCATCTTAGGCATTTTAGGTCAAAATATCTTTGTTCAAACACAAACCCTAATTTGGGTCAACAGTGCAAGGAGAAGTCTTGAGCAGAGGAAACCCTAATTGGATCTTGAGCTCCAAGGATTTTGTGATGAGAAAATGTTGAGGAAATGGGAGGGCAAATTTTGGGGTACAACAATGGGTTTGTTGTGGTTTTGGGGGGAAAACAAATGGGATTCAAACCTTTTTGGAATACTGTTCCAATGCTTTTTTAATCAGAGTTTTCGTATGCTAGTTTGATGCAAATATGGGGTTTGAGAAAGTGCAGGCGTGGACTAGATCAACAAAACCTTGGAGTGTTGTGGAAGTTGGTGGCAGAACTGTAGTTGTAATAGGGCAGCAGGTTACTTAAACGAGGTTTTGGGATTTGGTGATGTTCTGATCACAGAAGATCAGAAGCGTAACCTCTATGTGCTGAAGAGTCACGTTCTGATGGAAGGTTGTGTTCTGAACCACGTTTGCAACTTCCGACTGCACTTGCATGGAGGCTGAAGAGCCATGTTCTGATTGAAGGCTATATTCTGAACCAAATTTGCAACTTCTGACTGCACTTGCTGAAGAGCCATGTTCTGATTGAAGGCTATGTTCTGAACCAAATTTGCAACTTCTGACTGCACTTACTGAAGAGCCATGTTCTGATTGGCTATGTTCTGAACCAAATTTTCAATTTGTGACTGCACTTGCATGGAGGCTGGCTCAGAAGTTCTGAAGTATCACATACTCTTAACACTTAGAAAATTTTCTAAATGTTTAGAAAATTTGATTTTTCCAAAGTAACTTCTGACTCCTGATTTTTTGATGAACCAATCTCATGTCTTGATGAAATAAAATTGTTGAAACTTGATTTGATCTGAAAGTCAAAGTTTGACTTTTCAGTGTGCTTTTGACCATTTTGCCCTTGCGGATGACTTTCTTGAAAAATTGTAGTTCAAGGCTTGGAATTGGATGGAAGCAAACTTGATCTTTCTTCGCATTCCAAAGCATCTTTATGCACAAGTGAACCAGTGATGATGAAATCTTGACTGTGCTTTGGGGAATTTTGGAAGAAGCTTGAGACCACTTGTCGAACAAGGCGTGAAAATAAACACACGATTCCCCTGATGAATCAGTCTTCAAGAATCAACGATCAACTATACTTCTGGCTTGAGAGATTCTGAACCCTAATCGAGGCGTGATGCCTAATGCTCTTGATTCAGATCTGTTTCCTGCAAATGAAATCAAAGAAACGAAAAACACACACTTCGTGCTTGATTAGAAGTCAGTGATACATAGGCTAAGAATGTTCAAAATAATTGACAATTTCTGCATAGTCAATGCTCGAAGGTGAGAAGTTAGAACTGACCGTACTTCGTGACCTTGACTTTTGTATGAAAATGCAAACAATAAAAACGGGATCTTAGGTCAAAAATTAGGGTATGACAGCTGCCCCTATTTAAGTTTCTTCTATCTGGAGATATGAAGATTGGAATCTTCATTTCGACGAGATCAAAGGGACATAAATATAGAATACACAATTTTTGGCCTTAAGATACCGCAATTATGTTTATGATCTGATATGAATGTAATATTTTCAATTTTAATGAGGAATGATGCCGCATGAGACAGACTACTGCTGGAGAAACCAATCACATTATACAGTAATCCCACAGGGGAAGATATTATAACGCCACTGGGGAAATAGAGTCATAGACTTCAAATGAGAGACTCTTATTTAGAGAATAACTTTGAGGGAAGAAATGAATGATTTACATCAGTATTGAGACTGGAAAAGAAATGATTTACATCAGTACAGAGACTGGAGAAGGGAAATGATTTACATCAGTAATGAAACAGGTAAATTCAGTACTGAGATTGGTAACAAACGATTGACATCTGCACTATGACTGGAAAAGGAAATGATTGACATCAGTACTGTGACTAGAAAAGAAATGATTTACATCAGTACTGAAACTGGAAATAAACATCTCTGACTCCTGAATTTCACCAAGAACGGTAACACATTTCTTCTTTAACCAAGATATCACTTGAAAAGGATAAAATACAAACTTCCCCACAGGACTTTTCCGAAGAGATGCCGTTTGCTGAGTAAACATTATTGTTAGGGATACACAAGCTGCTCAAATAAAGAAGCCGCCACTTGCTATCTTTCAAAGGTGTAAATAACATACAAGTTGCTCATGAAGAGACCGCCGCTTTTGTTTTTTCAAAGGTAACAATAAAACACAAGTTGCTCACGAAGAGACTGCCGTTTGCTGTTTTTCAAAGGTATCAATAACATACAAGTTGCTCATGAAGAGACTGCCGCTTGCTATTTTTTTTCAAAGGTATCAATAACATACCAGTTGCTCATGAAGAGACCGCCGCTTGTTGTTTTCAAAGGTGACAATAACACACAAGTTGCTCATGAAGAGACCGCCGCTTGTTGTTTTTCAAAGGTATCAATAACACACAAGTTGCTCATGAAGAGACCGCCGCTTGTTGTTTTCAAAGGTGACAATAATACACAAGTTTCTCATGAAGAGACCGCCGCTTGCTGTTTTTTTTCAAAGGTAACAATAACACACAAGTTGCTCATGAAGAGACCGCCGCTTACTGTTTTTCAAATGTGACAATAAAACACAAGTTGCTCATGAAGAGACCGCCGCTTGCTGTTTTTTTTCAAAAGTATCCATAACATACGAGTTGGTCATGAAAAGACCGCTGCTTGTTGGTTTCAAAGGTAACAATAACACACAAGTTTCTCATGAAGAGACCGCCGCTTGCTGTTTTTTCAAAAGTATCCATAACATACAAGTTGCTCATGAAGATATCGCCGCTTGTTGTTTTCAAAGGTGACAATAACACACAAGTTGCTCATGAAGAGACCGTTGCTTGCTATTTTTTCAATGGTATCAATAACCCACAAGTTGCTCGTGAAGAGATTGCCGCTTGCTTTTTTTCCAAAAGTATCCATAACATACAAGTTGCTCATGAAGAGACCGCCGCTTGTTGTTTTCACAGGTAACAATAACACACAAGTTGGTCATGAAGAGACCGCCGCTTGTGGTTTTTCAAAGATATTAATAACATACAAGTTGCTCATGAAGAGACCGCCGCTTGCTATTTTTTTTTTCAAAGGTAACAATAACACGCAAGTTGCTCATGAAGAGACCGCCGCTTGTTGTTTTTTCAAAGGTATCAATAACACACAAGTTTCTCATGAAGAGACCGCCGCTTGCTGTTTTTTCAAAGGTATCAATAACACACAAGTTGCTCATGAAGAGACTGCCGCTTGTTGTTTTTCAAAGGTATCAATAACATACAAGTTGCTCATGAAGAGACCGCCGCTTACTATTTTTCAAGGATATTAATAACATACAAGTTGCTCATGAAGAGACCGCCACTTGCTGTTTTTCAAAGGTATCAATAACACACAAGTTGCTCATGAAGAGACTGCCGCTTGCTGTTTTTTTCAAAGGTTCAATAACACACAAGTTGCTCATGAAGAGACCGCCGCTTGCTATTTTTTCAAAGGTATCAATAACATACAAGTTGCTCATGAAGAGACCGCCGCTTGCTATGTTTTCAAAGGTATCAATAACACACAAGTTGCTCATGAAGAGACCGCCGCTTGCTGTTATGTAGATATTCCAAAAGGATGTTGTGGTAACACTACTAGGGAATAAAGTTCTTCTTCAAAGGGAACCATGAATATGTCCTTCCTGAGGATACCAAGTATATTAATGCGCAAAATAAATGCGCTCTTCATCCAGGTTTCACAGCCTAGAGAACACCACGTGGTAGCCTATGTAAGAGACAAAGCTCAATCCAGGAATAAAACGGAGAGAAAATAATCAAACAAGACTCCACCCAATGAGTAAATAACTCAATTGGGGATTCATCCTATCCAGAGATGGACAAGGAAGGATAAGCAAAATTCTTCCATGAGGATTAGCTCAGTAGGGAATTAGAAAGGAGGCACACTTTATGCTTAAGTTGACACTCTATTTGGAAAGAGAAAATACACTATTTGAATAGACACAACCAAGGTATACGAATCCAATAACATCAGCAAATATAAATGTGCGTGCATGATGCAATTGTGGATGAATAAATGAATGTCATGTATATGATTGACAAAACAAATAGAAAAGATAAACTGGAGATGATAAGACATCACAGTACAACTCGACACTCGGCTAATCTCAACAAGATGAGAACATTACTGGAGAGAGAACAAAAGCCATCATTGGAGTAAAGTCTTTTTACAAGGCCATTTAAATTAGGCAACCAAGTGGGTGAAACCCTAGGGGTGCTTGTGTTCAATGTGTGTTATTTTCATGCATTTTGATTGTCTTGGATTAGGTCATTCTATTTGTTTGTTTTTAGTCTTATCATGCAAAACCCTAATTTACTACACATGGTATAAATGCGATAAATTGCGTAAAGTAAACTAAACTATTACAACAATTATTATGGGAGGGGGGATACAAGTTTTTGAATAGGGATATTGCACAAAAATAAACCCTAAAATACTATTACAACCCAATTGAATTATTGTGCAAATTAAATAAAAATACAAATAATAAAAATAAAATGTAATTATGCAAAAAATATTTTGTATTTGTTTTATGTATGAGAAAATAAAATTATTTAAGTCCTAAAAAATAAGAAAAATAACATTATTATTTTTGAAAGGGAAAACCTTAATTTTTTTTTATTAAAAGAAAAAAAATGTTCTATATTATTTATTTTATCCATTTATGTACAAGAAATAATAAATAATATTATTAATAAATATTAAAAAAAATTAAAATGTGCATGAAAATAAATATTTTATGTATAAAATAATAAAATAAAAAATGTATGGTATTTTTTTATTATTTACAAGTTTATTTAAGAAAATAAATTCCATAAACCTAATAAACTATTTTTTATGCCAAAAAATAATAAAAATAATAAAATAAAATGCAAAAAATAAAGAAATTATTTTTGTGATTTTTTATTGTTCAGAAAAAGAATTAAAAACAATAAATATAAAAATATAAAAAGAAAAATGAAAAATAAAACAAATATGCAAAGGGGGTGTGGATATCAAGTCAGGGGGTATGGGAAGTAAAGCAGAAGGCCCAAGGCGCGCCAGGCCCAGAACACCAGCTTCGTCCCTGTCCTTGGCTCCTTCCCTACGCGTGTTTTTTCAAAACCTGCGACTTGCTATTCTTTGCACAAAAACAAAAACTTGCAACATGAAACACATAGCATTTTTTATCACGATTCCAATGATATAAGATTTGTAAACTAACTTTAAAAGATCAGAGAGAATTTAATCACCCCTAATTCCTGACCTAATTTTTTCATGAACTTCAAGCTTCAAATTCTCACTACTCAGTTAATATAAATGATAACTATGCATATGTACAGCTTCACCATGTTAAGGACTACATCTTTGCTTCACAAATCAAAGCTTGAGGATTCCTAAATAGAGAGATAGAGTTTTGAAAAATACCTTGTTCAGCTGAGTTTGGATATGGCAATGTGGGGACTTTGAGTGAGGCCTAAGGATCGTGTGAGCTTCCTTGAAGTTCCCTCAAGCTTTTCCAATGCTTATGGGGCTTTGTGGATGGCCAGAACTTCCTGCACGAGTCAATCTGCAACCTTCAAGTTTGAAAATGGTGATGTCTGAAACAGAGCTCACAGTTGCAAGATGAATGCTTGGATAGCTTGGATGTGATGTATGGAAGGTGTTTGAAGTGTTACAAGGAAAAACGCACGAGTAAATATTGAGTTGGCAAGAGTTTTGCAGAAGCTGCCCTGTTTGGGAATAAATTTGTGTTTTTTGTATTTGGGAGAGTTTCAGATGTTGTGAATTCATGTATTAGCTTGAGATAAGTTTGTGAAGTTGTTAAGAATGATGCCAAGTCCACCCTTTATCAGATGTACAAGTTCTCTTGACTTTTGCAACTTTTCTTGCTTTTGAAGAAAAGTGAAATGACTTGTGCCAAAGGCCTGTACTTGCTTGCTAGCTGCAGAGGGTTGGTATGTTTTGCTTGTGATCTATGGAAAATACTTGTACTCAAGGAACAAGTCAAAGGCTCAAGGCTAATAAAGTTGGAAAAGCTTGCTTTATCAAAATGGCATTGTGCCCTTTATGCCATTTATGGATTTATTCTTTGTACAATGCTCCAACAGCCAAAATAAAGCCATTATCCCATGAGTTTGCATTTAATTATGGAGTGTAGAAGGAGCTTAGGACCTGTAATGCAAGGTACAAGCATGCTTGATCAGATTTGCAACTTGATCTCATGTAAAAATGACTTGAATAAAAGTGACAAAATCCCATTTTCTCTTCTTTGATTCTCCCTAACCACGAATGATCTGGGAGAGTTCTTGGACATTTTAGAAAGCTTGAAACATGATATACATTCCATCTTTGAAATTAATTTTGAGATACCTCTTGGAACTAGGTGAAAAATTCCCATGAAGTTAGGTAAAAAACCTACCTAAATTTGGACAAATTTTCACTAAGTTAAGAAGTTCATGGACCCCTATTCACAAACTCATAACTTGCAATCCAAGCATCTTTTGGGAAAACTTTGTGAATAAACGTTGTATAATTCATGGAGGACTACAACTTACATGTTGGGAGTTTTCTTTGAATCCAATTGTATCATGATGAAAAAGTGGTGAAAAGTTAGGAAAAAATAAGAAATTTTCCATACTTAGAAAAATTCTAAGTTATGAAAATTTTTCAAATTAAAACCCTAATTTGAAATTTTAGGTTTATTGGTCAACAAGTTTCACATTTTGACATATCTTGATGAATTAAGACCTTTGGCACTTGATTTTGACCAAAAAGTCAAAGTTTGACTTTTCAGTGTATAATTGACTTTTGATCAGTTGACTGCAAAATTCATCCGTCAATCCTATGCATTTGAGATCTTTTGAACTGTGTGATTAGGTCAAGATTATGCCATTGAGTCCTTGAAATCATGCTTGAGCCCAATTGGTCATTGGCTAGGTTAAAAATCAGAAATTTCCCTTTCTCAGTCAAAACCCTAATTTTGACCATTTTGCCTTTTTGATGATCTGATCAAATTTCTTGTGGAGTTGTGATCCAAAATTTATCAAATGGTTCATAGGAGCCTAGAATGTTGTTGTGGATAAAAAATTATGAAGTTTGACTGTAAATTGGCCATGGTTGACTTTTTCCCAAATACAGCTGATTTTTAGGTCAATTGTCCAATTGACTGAGCAAAAATGTGATTCAAGGCTTGAAACATGTCATGGGCAATCTTAGGGGTCCAAGATGGTGTATGAGAGTCACATGAAGCATTGATGGTCCAAAAATCCCTGTGCAAACTCAAACCCTAATTTCAGGTTATCAGTGCAAGGTGATGCCTTGAGCTGACCAAACCCTAATCCTGTCTTGAGTCCAATAGGTCTTGTGAGGAAAATCTTGATAAATGAGAGGGCAAATTTTAGGGTACAACAGCTGCCCATGTTCAATCTTCTTGAACCTGAAGAGTTAGATTGGCGAGCTTTGCCGATCGTGACTCGAAGGTAAAAGATGATTCGACACTAGAGTGCCCGTAAATTTGCACTCGTCAAAGTGTAGTTGAGGAAATGGGCTTAAAGATGCCATTTGGAGATGTGATAGAATCTTGTTGGAGATGGGCTTAAAGATGCCATCCAAGAATGTTTGCTGAATTGTAAGTTGTAAGTCAAAAGAATGAGTATCATAATGGTATTCGCGTCTGGAACGTATCTGAACTGTATCTGGAGACTTGAATTCTGAATAAGTGACAGAATGGCAACCGTATCTGGAGCGTATCTAGACTGTATCTGAAGTTTGAATCTGAATGAGTAATAGAATAGCATCCGCGTCTGGAGCGTATCTAAACTGTATCTGAGATCTGAGTCTAAATGAGCAACATAATGACTTCCGTGTCTGGAGTGTATCCGTACTATATCTGAATCGGAAAACTGTATAAGGGCCAGAACGACATCCGTGTCTGGAGCGTATCTGAACTAGAATCTGAATAAGTGACAGAATGACTGTCGTATCTGGAGTGTATCTGAACTGGGGAAAATCAGAATAAGTGACAGAATGACAACCGCGTCTGGAGCGTATCTGGACTGTATCTGATAGTTGAAGTCTGAATAAGTATCATGATGGCATCCGTATCTGGAGCGTGTCTGAACTGTATCTGAAATCTGAATCTGAGTGATCAACAGAATGACTTCCGCGTCTGGAGTGTATCTGTACTGTATCATGATTGTATACCGTTAACGGTAGCTTACTAATCTTATCTTGAAAAGGGTAACACATTAGCTGAAACAGAAAGTTATGTTGCATGAAATGTATGATGCAATATATGTGTTTTATCAATGTTTATGATATATGGATGTAATGTATGCGCATGTAAGCTGATGTGCTGTATTGCTGAGGAAAATAAATCCTTGACAGCTGGGGATAATAAAACCCTTGACTGCTATCGGGGAAAATGAATCCTTGACTGTTGAGGTTAAGAAATCCTTGGCGACTGTTGGGGATAGAACATCCTTGACAATTTCGGTGGGGATATGAGGATTCTTCATGTCTTGAAGTTGGAGTATTGGCAAAAATTCTGTTGTGAGAGTAATGCCAAATTGCTGGAGAAATTTGCTTGGGGAATCTAGAGAATTTAGACGACTTCTACTGGGGGTTACTCAATGGGAATCCTTATTCTGCTGGGGAATAGGGGAAACTCTGACGACTTCTGCGGGGAATCAAGAATGTGGATCTTCGTTCTGTTGAGGAGTAATGAAAACTTTGGCGACTTCACTGGGGAATTAAGAATGAGAATCTTCATTCTGTTGAAGAATAAAAAACTCTGCGGGGAAGAAGGCTTACTGCTGGGGAGTAAGTTCAGGAGTCTGGGTTGTCCGCCACTCTACTGGGGAGTTATCCTAGGTTGGGGAGAGACAAAGGTTAACTGTTATCCGGTTGATTTCCAGGCTTCAAGATAACTTGCTGGGGAATTTGGAGAAACTGGATGGTTTCCGTCGGGGATTGATAGTTAGAAGTCTTGGCTCCGCTAGGGATTGGGAGTTTGAAGTTTCAACTCTGATGGGGATTAAGGGTTTGAAATTTTAGCTCCACTGGGGATCTAGATGATGTACAGTAGGGATTGCTCATGGAATAGCCTAAAGACGTTTTCCTATCCTTTCAATATGTCAGCAATTGTTCTTTTCCACTTTGCTTATTTGTAAACAATAATTATGTTCAAATGCATATGTTTATCAATGAATCATTGGACGTTTTTTGCAAATAAAAACACAAGTGTAAAGAAAAAGGCAAATAGTTTTTGTAATTTGAAAGAGACATCTTTGTATTTACTTTGAATAAGTGTTTTGTACAAAGGAGACATACATCCTAGTAAGAGGATGGTGTCATAAAAAATGAGAAGAATTTATACAAAGATAGCTATGTGTTAAAAATCCCATGGGGTTCCCATTCTGCTATAGCCTTCGTATCTCCGAATATCTTGTTTATCTGTTGCTTCGTCCGAAGATGATTGGATTGATCAGAAGCTCAAAGTTTGTCAGTGAAGAGATTGTCCTTAAAGTGATCCGACGAGACATAGTCATAGGATTTAATTCCCTAACTTTTTCCTGGACCGCCCTTTCAGGTTTTCAGTCCACCGGGAAACCCTTTTTTGCCCAAGTCGCCCTTTCAGGTTTTCAACTTGCCGGGTATATAGATTTTTTTGTTTTATCCCTAATTTTTGCCCGAACCTTTTTGGTTCGCCGGGATGCCCTTTTTTTGCCTAGGTGTGTCAACCTAGCGGGTCTCTTATGCGTAGTTTCTTTTGACTATGTCTGCGTTCGCAGGGTGTGGCAGGTCGTCACCGTCCATGGTTGTTAAGATCATCGCCCAACCAGAAAAGATGTTCTTGATTACAAATGGTACTTCGTAGGTAGGAGTCCATTTTCCCCGGGGATCACTTTGTGGCAAGATGATGCGCTTGATCACTAGATCTCCAACTTGATATACCTGGTGTATGACTTTCTTATTGAAAGCCTTGATCATCCGTTTTTGATACGTCTGACCGTGGCAAACAGCAGTAAGTCTCTTTTCATCAATCAAGTTTAGCTGATCAAGTCGGGTCTGGATCCAATCGTCTTCACTTAAACCAGTATCCTTCATGATTCTCAAGGAGGGAATCTGAACCTCGATAGGTAAAACAACCTCCATGCCATATACCAAAGAATAGGGTGTTGCCCCAGTTGATGTGCGAACCGTGGTACGGTACTCGTGGAGAGCAAACAGTAACATTTCATGCCAGTCCTTGTAGGTGACTGTCATCTTTTGTATGATCTTCTTAATATTTTTGTTAGCAGCTTCGACTGCACCATTCATCTTTGGCCGGTAGGGAGATGAATTGTGATGTTGAATTTTGAACTGCTCGCACAAAGCGGCGATTATAGTATTGTTAAGGTTTGTACCGTTATCAGTGATGATCCTTTCGGGGATACCGTACCGACAAATAAGGTTCTGCTTGATGAAGCGAGCAACAACATTCTTAGTAATAGATGCGAAGGAAGCTGCTTCAACCCACTTGGTAAAGTAATCAATGGCCACCAGAATAAAGCGGTGTCCATTGGATGTTGTAGGCTTGATCTCTCCAATCATGTCGATTCCCCACATAGCGAAGGGCCAAGGAGCTGTTAAGACATTTAGAGGAACTGGAGGCACGTGGACCTTGTCTGCATAGATTTGACACTTGTGACATGTGCAGGAGTGTTGATAGCAGTCAGCTTCCATGGTAGACCAGTAATAGCCTGCCCGTAGAATCTTCTTTGTCATCATATGCCCGCTAGAGTGAGTGCCAAAGGTACCCTCATGCAATTCAGCCATGATCTTTTCAGCTTCAATCTTGTCCACACAACGGAGCAGAATAGAATCATGATTACGCTTGTATAGGACGCCATTACTTAGGAAGAACTTAGCTGAGAATCTCCTTAAGAACTTTTTGTCGTTGACTGAAGCTCCTTCGGGATATTCTTGAGCCTCGAGATACCTTTTGACTTCATGAAACCATGGCTGGCCCACTACTTCTTCGATGTTAATCTCGTGACAATGTGCTGGTTCGTCCATCCGTTCAACGGTGATTTGGGGAGCCTCATTATCCCAATCAAGTTTAAACATAGATGACATTGTAGCTAGAGCATCTGCTAGCTGATTTTCTTCTCGCGGGAAGTGCTCGAAGGTAATCTGCTCGAAATGTGGTAACAATGTCAAAACATGTTCTTTGTAAGGGGTGAGGTTTGGATGTTTAGTATCCCACTCTCCTTTGATCTGACTGATGACCAAAGCTGAGTCCCCAAACACATCTAAGGATTTGATTCCCAAGTCTATGGCGGCCTTGAGTCCAAAGATGCTTGCTTCATACTCTGCCATGTTGTTTGTACAGTTGAAGCAAAGTCTGGCGGTGAAAGGAGTATGGTAACCTTCTGGGGATATGAGTACCGCGCCGATACCGTGGCCAAGTGCATTGGAGACCCCATCAAAGTACAGGGTCCATCGGGATCCTTGTTCAGGTCCGTCATATGGTCTGATATCTTCAACATTGTCCAATGTCATGATGTCTTCATCAGGGAAGTCGAACTTCATGGATTGATAATCTTCTACAGCTTGATGGGCCAGATGGTCAGCTAGCACACTGCCCTTTATAGCTTTTTGGGTCGTGTACTGTATGTCGTATTCCGTTAGGATCATCTGCCATCTGGCTATCCTCCCGGACAGAGCAGGCTTTTCAAAGATGTACTTTATCGGATCCATCTTAGATATCAGCAAAGTGGTATGAGTCAACATATACTGCCTTAGCCGGCGAGCAGCCCATACCAAAGCGCAACAAGTTTTCTCGAGTAGTGAATATCTGGTTTCACAGTCGGTAAACTTTTTGCTAAGGTAATAAATGGCATGCTCTTTTCGGCCAGACTCGTCATGCTGCCCCAATACGCACCCCATTGAATTCTCTAGGACGGTCAGATACATGATTAGCGGTCTTCCCTCGACGGGTGGCATCAAGATAGGAGGTTCTAGCAAATACTCCTTGATTTTATCGAAAGCAATCTGACAGTCATCATTCCATCAAACTACCTGATCTTTCTTCAACAACTTGAAGATTGGTTCACAAGTAGATGTTAGGTGAGAAATGAACCTAGCAATGTAGTTTAGGCGTCCCAAGAAACCTCTGACCTCCTTCTCAGTGCGAGGAGCAGGCATTTCTTGTATAGCTTTGACTTTGGCAGGATCAACCTCGATGCCTTTGTTGCTGACAATGAAACCTAAGAGCTTACCGGACCAGACTCCGAATGTACACTTGTTTGGGTTCAATCTGAGCTTGTACTCCTTCAACCTGACAAACAGCTTTTGCAAGTGATCAAGGTGTTCTTCTTCAGTTTGTGATCAGGCTATCATGTCATCTACGTAGACCTCTATCTCATGATGTATCATATCATGAAACAAAGCTACCATGGCGCGTTGATAGGTTGCCCCGACATTCTTCAGTCCGAATGGCATCACTTTGTAGCAGAACGTACCCCACTGTGTGACAAATGTAGTTTTCTCCATGTCCTCAGGTGCCATTTTGATCTGGTTATAGCCTGAGAATCCGTCCATGAAAGAAAATACTTTGTGTTGAGCTGTGTTGTCAACCAAGATGTCGATGTGCGGAAGTGGAAAGTCATCTTTAGGTCTGGCCCTGTTTAAATCTCTATAATCCACGCAGATTCTCACTCTGTCGTCCTTCTTAGGCACAGGCACAATGTTAGCAACCCATTGTGGATAGGAAGTAACAGCCAGAAATCCAGCATTGAACTGTTTCATAACTTCTGCTTTGATCTTTTCTGACATGTCAGCTCTCATGCGGCGGACCTTTTGCTTCACTGGTGGACAGTCTTCTCTTGTGGGTAGACGGTGTACCATAATGTCTGTATCCAATCCCGGCATGTCTTCGTATGACCAGGAAAAGATCTCAACATAATCATGCAATAACTGAATTAGGCGCTCTTTGACACTCGGCTCTAGATCGGCACCTATCTTGATTTCCTTTTTATCTTCTTCAGTACCCAAGTTGATTGTATCTCACTGCTCCTCATGAGGCTGAATTGCTCTTTCCTCTTGCTGTAGTAATCTGGCCAATTCCCCTGGCTCTTCACAATCTTCCTCACCTTCGTATTCGGCTTGGTAGATCAGATCTTCAGAGTCACTGAAGGCTATAGCAGTATCGTTACCCATGGGATCCGGAATGGAAGGGTACCTGCATTTATGAGTGTGGGTGTATGTAAGGGTATAGCCATCTTAAAACAATAAAATGTAAAAGAAAGACAATGAGCATAAAAGGTTTATTTGTGAAAAAGCGTTCATGATTCATTGAATGACATATGAAATGAAAATAAAACCCTTACAAATGGACCGTTGTGCCTCGGGTAAGACACAAAGGTTTTTAAAGTACAAATTGTTTGTGAATTATTACAGTCCAACAGAAATGGAAAAGATAAATTACTGAGATATGAAAGTAATCAGAACAAAGTCTTTTGCTTCCCAGTTGTACAGTCCTCCGCCGACAGTAGGAAATATCCAATCTTCCAGGCTGCCTTCCTCCTCACTGTCCTCTAGTGCATTAACCCCTCGGTGGCTGATCTTCATAGGTGGTCCTCCGGCACGGGCGTGACGCACAACCTTATGACCAGTCGAAGTAAATCCCAGGCCGAACTTGTCTGATTTGAAAGGAAAGTCTGGAAGCTGCCCCCAGATGGTGGATCCGCCTTCTTCTACTACTGCCCTAGCATCCTTGAGAGATGACATTCGAGGTGGTGGTCTTGTGATCACAGGAGTTGAGGATACCGCCTTGGTCGCTGTTATTTCTTCAGAGACTTCTTCAAAATGTTGGAAAGGGGTCTCTATGAATTCGCCATCTAACTCCACATAACGGAAGGAATTTAGATGACTAATCATATATTCCTCTTCCTCATGGACAATTATGATCTTCCCTTGGACGGGGTACTTGAGCATTTGATGCAAGGTGGAGGTGGCAGCTCCGGCATTATGGATCCAGGGATGTCCCAACAGACAGGAATAAGAAGGACGGATGTCCATCACATAGAATGTCGAGTTGAAAACCTGAGTTCCCACCTTGATTGGGATGTCCACCTCCCCATGGACCATCCTCTTAGATCTATCAAAAGCTCTGACCACTACATTGCTGGGTTTTAGAGTCAGCCCTTCACAATCCAACCTATCAAGGGCTTTCTTCGGCAAGACATTTAAAGATGACCCAATATCAACCAAAACATGAGCTAGGGTTTTTCCTCTGCACTCCACTGAGACATGTAGTGCATTGTTGTGTTTTCTCCCTTAGGGTGTCAAGTCAGCATCAGAGAAACCCAGGCCATTATCAGCTGTCAAACTGGCCATACAGTCCTCGAACTGGTCAGCAGACGTCTCTTGCGGCACATGAGTTGTCTTTAGAAACTTGATCAAAGCTTTAGCATGTGCCTCAGAGCAAAGCATCAATGATAACATAGAGATTTTGGAAGGGGTCTGCCCCAGTTGTTCTACCACATCATAATCACTTTTCTTAATGATCCTCAGGATTTCTACCATCTCCTTCTTGGATGTTTCAGGAATAATTAGCGATTGAGCCTTCGTCAGGACAAGCTCCTCTTCAACATTCTTTCCTTTATTCTTGGCAGCAGAAGTAGGGATAGGAATTGTATTGTCTTTGTTGGCGGGTACACTTGTAGGTACAATTACTGGTGTAGAGGAAATCTCCGGAATGGCCACGGGTCCAAAGACTGCTGTTGGAGGAGCAATCTCTGGAGAAAAGATTCTTCCACTACGAGTAACCTTGCTTGTTCCGGCAATGTTACTGATGTCGGGATTATCCTCTTCGGAGCTTTCTTCTTCAGCAGCCTGTTCAATCTGTTTGACACCATGGTAGTAGATTTCTCCACCATAGTTCCATGGTACCATCTTATCTTATTTGTATGGGGCAGGCCCGGGCATTGTTATCTTCAATGGAGTAGTCATAAGAGCAGATGTAATCCTAACGGGTTTTTTAGGAACCCTGGAAGGATTGGCGTATATGGTTATTATTGAAACTTCTAGAACTGGAATGAGTGAAATAGGAGCTTTCTCAAACAAAATTTCTTGGTTATCAATCAATTGTTGGATTCCTTTCTTCAATAGAGGACAGTCAAATGGGGGGGGGGGGGGGATAGGCAAGCAGGGCAATCTTGGTTACAACCTGGGAACACCCCAGCTTTTAAAAAATTCAACTTAATGGTTAGGAGAGGAGTTAACAGTTCATCCACAGTAGAAACAAACAGATATTCCTCCACAGCATTGGCATTATGTCCATGCCTCGGCATCAGAGCGAAGATAACATTCGGTTTCTCAGGAGCTTCAAATTAAACTTCCTTTGTGTCAATCAGATCTTGAATCTTATTCTTCAGAGCCCAACAGTTGTTGGTGTCGTGCCCTGGACTTTCTGAATGGTACGCGCATCTTGCATTGGGATGGGAGTGTGGAGAAGTAGTATGAGGTTTTTTAGGGGCCTCTTTCAAAGTGGCCAGGTTCAACTTCAAGAGATGTGGTAGGACTTGAGCGGGAGTCATGTTTATCTTGGTGAATTACCTTACATGCCTTTCCACCCTTTGCTGGTTATTTCTCGGCTGGTCATTTCTCGGCTGGTTGTTTCTTGGCTGGTCTGATGCAGACTTTTGAATCATAACGGCCCCCACTATTGGTCGTCTTTCAATTCTTCCATGATTCCTCTGTGCATAGACAACAGACACTTCCTTATTTCCAGTGAAGGGCTTTTTTGCAACGGCATAGGTAGACGTATCTTTCTTAATTTTCCCACTTCTAATATCGGCTTCCACTCTTTCGCCAGTTAAAATAAATTCAGTGAAACCTGCAGAGGAGCTTCCAATCAGATGATTAAAGAAAGGACCTGACAAAGTTCCCAGGAACATGTCCACTAGCTCCCTTTCAGATAATGGTGGTTGCACCCTTCCGGCTAAATCCCTCCACTTTTGGGCGTAGTCTTTGAAGCCCTCATTGGTAGCCATAGCCATACTCTGTAGTTGAGTACGGGTTGGCGCCAAGTCGGCGTTGTATTGATACTGTTTATAAAAGGAGGCTGCCAAGTATTCCCAATTGTGAACATCTGCCCTCTCCAACTGGTAGAACCAATCAAGCTGCGTTCCTGATAGACTGTCCTGGAAAAAGTGGACCCACAGGTCTTTGTCAGAAGAATGTGGTTGAATCTTCCTAACATAGGATCTGAGGTGCATTTTTGAGCAAGACACCCCATCATACTTAGCAAACAGTGGCACTTTAAACTTAGGAGGGATTACAATTCCAGAAACCAACCCTAACTCCTCAAAATCCAGCCCCGATACTCTCTCTATCTCCATAGCAGCTAGACGTTCTTCCAGGTTTTTGTATTTGTCATCGGCCGGAGGGTATTGCTGTTCAGAGTAGTCCTCTTCTTCCTCTTCCTCTGCTTCAGAATCTGATGGAACTGCCGCTCCTTTTCCTTTTCCCTCCCCCTCTTCAGATGTTGATGGGAATTCCAAGGTCCGTCTGGCTTGTCCTTCAAACCTTCTGCCCATGATAACCACACCGGCCCGTTTCTTCTTCTTTTTCTCTTTCTCTTTCTCTAGTAGAGTCTTGAGCTCCTCCTGCCCCTTGGCTAAGGTCAAGAGTAGCTGTTGAAATTGTGAATTCTAAGCTTGCAAATCTTTGACCGTTTGTTCAATATCCATCTTGCTGAAATAAACAGCAAAGAGATGAGGAAATTGGTGTGAAGACCTGTTTATGCATATAATGAATGATATGTATTCATGTAATGCTTTCAAGGATTCAGAAATTCAAATTTGTTTTAAATAAAAAGAAACACACGTCATATTAATAAGATAGAATTGTTAGTACATCAATGCCCCTTGGGCAAAATAATACAAAATTCTAAGGTAAAAAGACGTTGCGCATCCTCTTTGGTGCAATGTAGGTGTTGAGAGTCTGCTCTTCATGAAGTAGTCGAGTGAGTTCCAAAACCTTCTTCTCACTTGCGTAGAATTGGGATTCAAAAGTATCACGCTCTCCCTTGAGCTGTATCCAACTCCTTTGTAAGTCTTCAAGTGATGTTGGCATGTCAGGATGTAGGAGGGTGTATGGAACCTCTCCTTCCATAACAGGCTCTATAATCACTGGGAGAATGGAGGGATAAGGCATCATAAGACTTTGGGCACAGGTTCGTACCCACTTGAGGTAAGGCTCAAGAGGGATGGAATTCTTGTGTCCCAAGATCTTACTATCTACTGATGGGTTTAATCTGTAACGTATAGCCTAAATGTAGTACTGCAAGTGTACAGCCTATCGAAGTAATATATAAGATTATCGAACCACAGAGACCAATTGTCAATCTATCAACTCTATTGCTAAGGTGCTTATCTAAGGCGAATAAGGATATTGATGTGAGTGCAGTGCACAAAGTAAATATGCGATGGAAATAACAGTTTAAAAGACAGGTTGGAATGTAAATCATGTAATCAGATATTGGTCCGGTCATGCGTAGATGAACCTACTTATGGGGCAGTATTTTCTATTGATAGCAAAGAATCAGTTTAACGGGAACTTGTAGCTTTTGACTACTAAGAACCGAGTTTACTCTTTAAATTAAATTCCTTTATTGTCACATATAAAGGGTGCCTTCCGCGTTAAAGAGGTAAACTTATTTTTAAGAAATTGATAGTTTTGACTTAACAGAAAAGTGATCTTACTCGGAAAGATTAACTTAAAGAGACTTTTGGCTTTTGACCAAGAGTCAGATTTTAAACCTACAAACGCGTCCGAAAATAGTTTCAAAATCGTTTTCTAAAAAGGTCAATGATTCCTATTTAACCAATCAACGGCTGTCGCTCTTTTTGTTTGGTTAAATAATAATCAAGTCGTATCATTAGTTTGGACGGCTTTCGATCTTACCCAATAAACATTAAAACACAATTGACTTAAGTTAGAAGCAAAACATCCCCAGAGTATTTTCACTAGCATGATAATTGGAACACAACCACGATGACAATCATTACATCCTAACCTTTATAGTTCAGCCAGACATAATAAGTGCGAGTCTATAAAACGTGTAGACTATGGTAAGAGCATTTAAAGTCTATAAAACGTGTAGACTATGGTAAGAGCATTTAAAGTCTATAAAACGTGTAGACTATGATAAGAGCAATTAAATAAAGAAATGCAATAAATTAGAACCTTGCTCCGGTCGGAGACTTGAATCTGATACAAATCTACGGAAAAGTAAGGCCGGTATGATGAACTTCAACCAAAGTGCTCCAAGACTCGATTACAACTCAATCTACACCGCAATAACTCCCTGATGTGAAGAGATTATTACTTTACAGAAATTGATAGTATATGGCTTAAGATTGTACTAAGCTTGGATGAAACTAAAGAATGAGAATCGAAAGCTATTTATAGAGGAACTTTGAGGTGCGTAAGGACCAGCATGCCCCTTAACTTCTTTTGAGCGGGAACCTTTTTGTGAAGGCCGCGGGCGCGGTGAGGGTGGCCGCGGGCGCGGTGCCTGGAACCGCCACATCATGGGAACGTGGCAGTTGATCTCTGGGTGAAAGTGGGCCACGTCATCGCGTTTCCTGTAGCCAGCGCGGTGCTGAACGCCATAAGTGCAAAATATCTTGAAAAACCCTAATTTCTTGGCGTTTTGGCTCGTTTCTTCACAGAAGGCTCTGAAATGACAAGAATCCTGAAAGAAAAGGAAAAAGGAACATAATACGAGAAAATGACAATAAAAACTAAGGAAAACATGTGATATTTGAGTCAGAAACATAGTGCGATTTAGTGCGATCAAATCCTCCCACGCTTAGACCTTTGCTTGTCCTCAAGCAACAACTCTTAAAAGTGGATGAAAGAAATTTATGGTGTATACAGGTTTTGGGAAAAGAGGGCTTCTAAGTCCGAGTAAGGGTGTGTTGTCAGGCACTAACTATCTGAATCAAGGGTATCGTAATTACACTACTCGCAGAAATGCGGACATAAACCTCATAAGTATACAGATTGATCCAAATATCCTTACTATGCTAAGACTTCTTTTTGTACGAGGTCCTTTTTCATTCAGGCGCAATCACATTAAGCCCGTTATCCGTACATACTCATGGTGTAGTGACCGGTTAGTGACTCTGATCTCAAGTGATGGGATTCTGGTACAAGAGTTGGTTTAATCCCTTTTTATTTTACCCATTTGCAGTTGCGGGGGATCGGACCGTAGTCCGCCCTACCAAGTTCAGCACCAGATACCTCTGAACCAACTACAACAGATATGCCTTATATATTTTTTTTCTTTGTTTTTTTTGTTAGTGCTTACAACTTTCTTGAGTTAAGTAATCTTTGTGAGGATCACCCAACTCGTAGTCGTATTCATACTTTATTTTGTAGCTTTTAAGGCAAAAATAGAGATCATCCACTTATATTCATCGATCCCACTCTTAGAGCATGCTTAGGCCGGAGCTGACTGCTAAGATAAACTACTTGAAGACCTATTTGTACAGTTTTATTCGAAATCATAGCATATTGGGGAGAAAGGATCTAATCTAAATATTCAAAAAGGCTTATGGTGTAAAAAAAATGATAACGAATTTTTCAAAAAGTGAGTGTCCGAGAAACAGACCCTATCTAGGACCTGTCTCATAGCCCAAATCCTTAAAAACAACCATAAATCTTTGAAAAATAAAAATTTTTGTAGAGCTAAAAGGTGGGGAAAATGAAAGGGTACACTACGCGGAAAGACTCGCCTATCACATGCATTTTATTAACTATGAAAAAAAAGGAAAAATGCGGAAGGGAAATAAAAACAGAAAAAAATGGAAAATAAAAGTGATAAATAAAAGCGAAAATGGGAAATAAAAGCGATAAATGCTCCTCCCACACTTAAATCAGACATTGTCCTCAATGTTCCAAAATAAGGTAGGAGGAGGTACCTGAAAACACTAGTGGGGGCCACTAGGACCTTCACCATCCTGGTTGGTACGACCGGAACGGCGGCTACGGCTGCGACGGCGGCTATCTCGGTCCAAAACAAGCTGCTCCAGTCTCTCTGACAAGGCGGCATTTGTCGCTTGTAGCTCTTGGGTCCGACCAATGAGGGTGCCTTGGGTTGCCTCCATCAATTGGAAGTGACGAGCGTATGTGGTCTGGTGTAGGTGCTGTTCTCTCTGAAAAGCCAGCTGACTTTCCATAATAGTGCGCAGAGAGCTAGCATTTTGTTCTTGGGACGTTTGCATGAAGGCCATGTTGTCGGCCGCCTGTTGCTGCAAGATAGCAAGGAGGGTGTCCCTCTGGGCCTCTCGGGCCATATGCTCACGCCACATGTCCTCAGTGACATGGAAGCTAGGAGCTGTACCTGCATGTGGGTTAGAGGTAGAAGGTGCCGTGTGTGGAGGTGAAAAATGGGGTGGTTCCTCTGTTTGGAAATCGTACTCATCATCAGTGTTGTTACCCTCATTTAAAGGTAGATTTGGGGGCAACGGACCAATAAAAGCAGGAGCGTTGAGATCGTAGGTCCAGTTACGCTCAAATCGAATATCAGTACGACGGGTGCAAGGCATAACAACACTGGGTACAACAGCACCTCCAACCATTAGGAAGTAACCACCTTCCTTCCTCGTCTTGCATAAACGCATATCCCTGAAAAATTTAAGATTTGCAATCCGAGGAGAAGTGGTTCTAGGGTGGCAAGTTCCGTATCCAATCCTATGGCACGGGCAATAGTGGTAATCAGTCCACCAAAGGAAATCGGTCCACCTTTTCTTAAAACATGGTGCATGTGGGCAATCATGAATGGGACGGGATTAACTTTGGTGTCTGTGAGGCAGCTCTGCATGATAATTAATTCTTTAGCATTCACCTTGTTTGGGTTTTCCCGAGCAAAGATGGTGGATGCTAAAAGAAATCTAAAGACACGAAGGGCAGGATTGTGGATGTGAGAAGCAAGAAGGCCATCAAAAGATGTTGCATTTTGTTTAGTAATTCTGGCCCAAAATGCTTCAAATGCCCAATCCGTGTCTAAAGGTGCTTCACAAATGGCACCATCCCCATAAGGCAATCCTAACATGGCGGCTAGACCGTCAGTGGAGTAATCATATTTGACATTAAACATTCTAAATTTGACTCCACCTACGGTGCTAGCAGTGTTAGGGGAGACGTTATAAATTAAAGAACTTAAAAACTCGAACGTCAGCCTAGGGTAGGTTGGTGCTTGAGTAGAAAAAATATCATGCATACCTATTTTATCTAGAAGGAAGAATACACTATGGTATATACCTAATGAATATAGACAGTTTTCATCGATATACCTGGTAGAGTGTATTGGTGTTGTCAGCAATTTTTCAAGCCGCTTTAGTTGCCTTTCTCCGGCTTGACCACCACGTAAAATGTAACCGTGATATTCCATAGGATTTTCTTGTGGATAAAAAGAGAGAAAGAATGGGATGTAGAAGTAATGAAGGTGTGAGGAAGAAAAATGATATAGTAGGGGGTATTTATAGGAAGGGAAGAAAGAAAATGGTGGTTGTAAATATTTATGATGAAAATAATGGAAATAAATGTAGTGGGTTGGTATGGGTAATAAAGTGGGTTAAAAATGGAAGAAAATGGGATTGGGAATGCAAAAAGTGGTAAAATGGGGGGAAAAACGAGCTACTAGCCGTTAGGTGACCGTTGCGTCACCGCGGGCGCGGCAGGGCCTACCGCGGGCGCGGTGAGGTCGAGGTCAGTTGGGCTGGCCTGGCTTTCTTTCCATTGGGCTTTTTCTTCCTCGCCATTATCTTCAATTTCTGGAGGTGTACCTATTTTTCTTATAAATGTGCATATATGTACGTGAATACATATACACATGTTTATTTATTTTATTTTTATATTAAAACTACGGTGACCTAGAAAAACAAAAACATTAGTAAATAAATAAAACATATGCATATATATATATATATATATATATATATATATATATATATATATATATATATATATATATATATATATATATATATATATAGATATAGGTACGGACATTGGGTCATCAAAATAAATATTAACAACTCAGGAAACAGATAATGCAAAAATAAAAATGAGTCTGAAAAGGAAATCAACATAATACTAATAATACTGAAACTAGATATCTTGTGAATAATAAAGATCTATTGCCAACCGGTAGGATGCTCTGCAGGAGTGCCTGGGCCACGCAGCTCAGTCAGCTGGCGTCGAATCTCTGCCACCTCGTGAGCTAATTCATCTAACTCACCAGCAAAGGTAACATCATTCACTTCCAACTGCAAATGAAGGTCAGCCACCTCATTGCGGAGAGTGGTTATCTCAGTGCGCATAGCAGTCAATAGAGTGCGAATATCAGGTTCCTGCAAGCTGAGGTTATTAGTAAGAACAGTAGTGTGTGTAACCTCGGGTCGAGATGTGTGATCCGGAGCGGAGTCCTCGGAAGCAGGAGTGTAGTCCTGAGTGGGATCTTCGGAAGCAGGAGTGTATTCTGGAGTGAGATCTTCGGAAGCAGGAGTGTAGTCCTGAGTGGGATCTTCGGAAGCAGGAGTGTATTCTGGAGTGTACTCTGATATCTCACCCCAACCTTCTACAGAATAGTTCCAGTTAGCAGAGTTGGAAACACAAGTCATCTGAGGGTCTGGCATGGTGAAGGTGTAAACTGTCTGGTCATTGATAAGCAATCTGTACCGATATGGGTGGAAAGAGGCCCTCCTCATGAATCCACGATCCATGCAAAAGTCTAAATCCAGAAAAGTATATCCACAGTATGGGGTCAGCTGTGCTATCATACTGTCTAAACCCAAAGCAGAAGCTATCTGTGTCACATTCCCTCCGGAATGAATGAGCCCTACAGCGGATCGAGCAGTCTGCTCGAGGCTCTCTATCAGAAAACCTCCACTAGCTATGGGTCTGGACTGACTAGCACAGTATAAGAAAAGGATCTCCTCAGCGGTGACCAAGTGGTCACAGTAACTCCTCCCAAAGAAAGTGTGGCATATGATCATCTCGAAGTATCGGAAGGCCGGGTTATGGATCTTCCGGGACAGCTGGGTAGAGGGGTCAAGACTGGCTCTATCAGTAATGTCTTGCCAAAATTTATCAATGTCTCTGTCCATGTAGCAACTCAATGGGAACTCAGTTATAGCGGTCGGTCCAGTTTGGAAACCAAGCAAATCCCCAAATTCTTTGGTGGTCAGGGTATACTCGGTGCCAAACAATCTGAAACTCAGGCGTCCTCGCTCATCTCCTTCACCTACTCGTGGATTATAGTCCATAGAGCTAAGAAACTCCAGAGTAAGGTTCCTGTAGGTTTTGTGGACATCATCGGCATAAGAATCCCAGCTAAGTTGGTTGCATAGATACCGAATACTTGGCTCAATCCCGAGTGCCTCCATGCAGCTCTTATCGGGGTACCTAGTGGGTACCATAGGTCTAGCAGATAAGGTAGCAAATCGGGCCTTTTGTGCTTCATCTCTGAAAATCACAACCATACCATCGGGGTAATGCATCCTGAAAATATAAACACAAGAAATTAGTCCAGATAAAATATATAAATTACTAAAATAAAATAAAATGAAAAATAAACCATGGGTTGCCTCCCATGCAGCGCTTGTTTAACGTCGTTTAGCTTGACGATTAGATCTTACTTTATGTGGGTATTGGTGGGTCTATAAGAATATAACTAGAGTAGTCAACAGGCAAATCGCCTCCTTTGTAGAGCTTCAGTCTTTGTCCATTTACCACAAATGGAGCACATGAATTGTTATTGATTTCTACTGCTCCAGATTTTAGAACTTTTGACACTTCAAATGGACCTGTCCATCTTGAACGAAGCTTACCAGGAAAAAGTCGTAACCTTGAGTTAAATAGGAGAACAGGATCACCAATGTTGAAATCTTTCTTGATGATTTTTTTATCATGCCACATTTTGGTTCTTTCCTTATATATGATGGCATTCTCATAGGAATTCAAGCGAAGCTCTTCTAGCTTGTGAATGTCCAGGATACGTTTTTCTCCGGCTTTCAGGTAATCTAGATTCAAGGATTTAATGGCCCAATAGGCTTTATGTTCTAATTCGAAGGGTAAATGACAGGACTTTCCATAAACCAATTGATAAGGAGTTGTTCCAATAGGGGTTTTATAAGCCGTTCTATAAGCCCATAAGGCGTCTTTAAGTTTTCCAGACCAGTCTTTTCTGGATAATGATACGGTTTTTTCTAGGATCTGCTTAATCTCCCTATTCGATACCTCTACTTGGCCACTGGTTTGCGGGTGATATGGTGATGCTACTCTATGTTTTACTCCGTATTTGCTTAGAAGCTTGTCAAATATCTTAGATATAAAATGCGATCCTCCATCACTTATGACTAACCTCGGGGTTCCAAACCTAGGAAAAATAATATTCTTAAACAGTTTGATAACTACCTTGGTATCGTTTGTGGGTGATGCAACAGCTTCGATCCACTTTGAGACATAATCGACAGCTACTAGGATATACTTATTACCCATTGAGGAAGGAAAAGGTCCCATGAAATCAATACCCCAGACATCAAATATTTCCACTTCTTGGATGTTTCTTAAAGGCATTTCATCACGTCTTGAGATGTTCCTAGTGCGTTGGCATCGGTCACATTTTTTAATGTAAGTGTGGACATCGCGCCATACAGTGGGCCAATAAAAACCTGCTTGAAATATTTTGGCGCATGTTTTAGACGTGCTTGCATGTCCACCATAAGGTGAAGCATGACAATGTTTAATGACATTGCCTACTTCTTCCTCCGGCACACATCGTCGGAATATATTATCTATTCCTCTTTTGAATAGGAGGGGTTCATCCCAAAAGAAGTGTTTAACATCTCTAAAAAACTTCTTCTTCTGTTGGTAGCTTAAGTCGGGGGGTATGATATCAGCGGCTAGATAATTTACAATATCTGCGTACCATGGTACGTTGTTCATGGTTGAGATTTCCTCATAGGTCTCTTCTTCAGTTGAGTTTATCCCAGCTATTAATCTTTCATAAGTAGAGTGATCGTCTATAGGTATAAGTTCAGGCTTAAGGTGTTCTAACCTGGAGAGATGATCAGCTACTAAGTTTTCAGCTCCTTTTTTATCCTTAATATCCAAGTCAAATTCTTGGAGTAAAAGTACCCATCTGAGCAATCTAGGCTTAGCATCTTTCTTACTTAACAAGTACCGGATTGCTGCATGATCTGTGTATACTATTATTTTTGCTCCCACCAAATAAGATCGAAATTTATCAATAGCAAAAACTACGGCTAGCAATTCTTTTTCTGTGGTTGTATAATTTAGCTGGGCGGCGTCTAGTGTTCTACTAGCGTAGTAAATTGCATGCAGTTTTTTGTCTTTTCTTTGACCTAGTACAACCCCTACAGCGAAATCACTAGCATCGCACATGATTTCAAAGGGTTGTGTCCAATCAGGTGGTCTTATGATAGGTGCTGAAATAAGAGCTTGCTTTAAAACTTCAAAGGCTTCAAGACATTTTTGGTCGAATTCAAACTCGACATCCTTCATCAATAAGTTAGTTAAGGGTTTAGTTATTGCGGAAAAATTCTTGATGAAACGTCGGTAGAACCCGGCATGTCCTAGGAAACTTCTTATTTCCCTAACGGTCTTAGGCGGGTTTAAGTGTTCTATAACTTCTATCTTGGCCTTATCGACTTCTATACCTCTTTCAGAAATAATGTGTCCCAAGACTATCCCTTCACTTACCATAAAGTGGCACTTTTCCCAATTCAACACAAGGTTTACTTCCACACATCTTTTTAAGATTTTCTCCAAGTTCGAGAGGCAGTTTTTGAAATCAAACCCACACACTGAAAAATCGTCCATAAATACTTCCATAATTCCATCTAGGTAGTCTGCGAAAATTGACATCATACAACGTTGGAAAGTGGCAGGTGCATTACAGAGTCCAAAGGGCATTCGTCTATAAGCGAATGTTCCATAAGGGCAGGTAAATGTGGTTTTTTCTTGGTCCTCTGGGTGAATAGGGATTTGAAAAAAATCCGAATATCCATCAAGATAGCAGAAACATGAGTGTCTTGCTAGACGTTCAAGCATCTGATCTATAAATGGGAGAGGGAAATGGTCTTTTCTTGTTGCCTTATTCAACCTTCTGTAATCTATACACATTCGCCATCCTCCTTCTGTTCGTTTTGCCACATGCTCACCTTTCTCATTTTTTAGAACAGTGATACCTCCTTTCTTGGGTACCACATGGACTGGGCTTACCCATTCACTGTCCGAAATTTGGTATATGATACCAGCCTCTAATAACTTAAGAACTTCTTTCTTGACTACATCACTCATGATAGGGTTTATTCTTCTTTGATGTTCTCTTGAGGGTTTCGAATCTTTTTCTAGCATAATCCGATGCATGCATACGGATGGGCTTATACCTCTTAAATCTGAAACTTTATACCCTAAAGCTGAGGGATATTTTCGCAAGGTATCTAATAGTTGATTTGTTTCTATTTGGTTTAGAGTGGCGCTAATTATAACAGGTCTATTCATCTCCTCATCCAAAAACTCATATCTTAGATTCTTGGGTAGTTCCTTAAGTTCTATAGTGGTTTTCTCAGTACGTGGCATAAGGTCATGGGTAAGAGCTAAGCATTCGAAAAGGTTGTCGTCAATGTACGGTTCGATACTCTCAAATCCGTCATCCTCTAAAATAGGGGTTGATGGTAATTTGGTTAAGAATTCGTTTTGTTCGAGCTCATTTACACATTCATCAATGATGTCGATGGCATAGCACGCATCTCCTATCACTGGTGCCATTAGAAATTTTGATAAAATGAACTCAATCTTTTCATCTCCTACCTCGAAAGTCAGTTTCCCTTTCTTAACATCTATTATAGCTCCGGCGGTCGATAGGAAGGGTCTTCCTAAGAGGATTGGGATGTCTTCATCTTCTTTGATATCCATTACGACGAAGTCGGTCGGAATGTACAACTGACCAATCTTGACAGGTATGTCTTCTAAAATACCCATGGGATATTTGACAGATCTATCAGCTAGTTGTAAGGACATCTTAGTAGGTTGAAGCTCTCCTAATTTTAACCTTTTACAGACGGCCAGAGGCATCAGACTTACACTTGCTCCTAGGTCTAAAAATGCTTTGTCTATCATATGGTTACCTAGGATGCAAGGGATAGAAAAACTTCCAGGGTCTTTATCTTTCTTGGCGAGTTTATTTTCGGATATAAAATGACATTCTAAAGGCTTGGGATCATCGAGTCGTCGTTTATTGGTCAAAATATCTTTCAGAAACTTAGCATATGATGGTATCTGGGTTATAGCTTCAGTAAAAGGAATCTCAACATGGAGTTTCTCTATTACCTTAATAAACTTTTGGTACTGGTTTTCTACTTTGGTGTTTTTCAGCCTCTGTGGGAATGGAATAGGTGGTTTATAAGGTTGTTGAGTGTTTTTCTCTACTTCTGGTTTTGATTGCTTTCCTGGTTTCTCTGGTTCCTCCACCTGGTCTTTGGGCGTAGCATCTTCCATAGGTTTTTCTGATGTGCTTAAGTCAGGATTTCTAGGTCCTTCATAAGCGGTTCCACTTCTTAGTGTGATAGAATTTGCTTGGCCTTTTGGATTTGGTTGAGTTTGTCCAGGGAATTGTCCTCCAGGTGCAACTTGTACAGAGGTGTTTTGTGCTACTTGGGAAATCTGAGTCTCAAGCATTTTGGTGTGGGTTATTATCTGGTCAAACTTGGTTGCTAGTTGAGTAACCAGTTCGTTCGTGTGAATATGTTGGTTCATAAACTCCTTATTTTGCTGGGTTTGAGCTTGAATAAAGGTGTCTATGGTTTCTTTAAGGTTTGGTCTTGAGGGTACTATTTGCATAGGTTGGTTTTGTTTTTGCGTTTGGAATCCTTGAAGTCTCGAAGGTCCGGGATTTTGGATAGGGTTGTTGTTTTTGTAAGAGAAATTCGGGTGGTTCCTCCATCCAGGATTGTAGGTATTCGAGAAAGGGTTCCCTTGAGTATAGTTAACTTGGTCTGAGCTTGATTCGTTCAAAAGGTTACAGTCAACGGTTTGATGTCCTTGAGCTCCACAGAGTTCGCACTCCGATTGGATTGCTGCTACTGTGGTTGGGTTTTGAGACATGTTCTCGACTCTCAAGGCTAGGGCGTCCATCTTGGCATTGATCATGTCCATGCAACTTACCTCATGCTTTCCTCCATGGCTCTCCTTTTTCTCTACTGTCGCTCGTTCTAATCCCCATTGGGCGTGGTTTTGGGCCATGTCCTCTATTAGGGCACAAGCGTCAGGGTAAGGTTTGTTCATCAACGCTCCGCCAGCGGCAGCGTCTATGGACATCTTTGTGTTGTAATGGAGTCCATTATAGAAGGTATGTATGATTAACCATTGCTCTAGGCCATGGTGCGGACAGGCTCTTAAAAGTTCTTTATATCTCTCCCAGGCATCAAAAAGTGATTCGCCTTGGTTTTGGGTGAAACAAGTGATCAGGTTTCTAAGAACAGCGGTCTTGCTTGGTGGAAAATACCTTGCAAGAAAAGCTCTCCTAAGGTCTTCCCAAGTTGTTATTGAGTTAGTTGGAAGGGCGTCTAACCAGTTGTGAGCTTTACCTCTAAGGGAAAAAGGAAATAGTCTTAATCGGATAGCTTCGGGCGTGGCTCCATTTGCCTTAAGGGTGTCAGCTAACTGGATAAATACCTTTAAATGTTGATTCGGGTTCTCGGTAGCGAGACCAGCGAATTGGTTTTGTTGTACTAATTGTAGTAACGAGGGCTTTAGTTCAAAGTTGTTGGTAGTTATAGCAGGGTTTACTATACTAGAACTAGGTTCCTCGTTAGATGGTTGGGCGAATTGCTTGAGCGGTCTTTGGTTACGATCTTCTGCCATAGCTCTTCTTATCTTGCGAATAAAAAGACGGGCACGAGCGTAACGTTCAGGTTCTACTAAAGGATCTATTAGGTTGCCGGTGCTACGATTTCTACGCATCTACCGGCTAGAATAGCCTTAGTCTAAACGGGATAACAATAGGGTACGAAATTTGATGAAGTTGGTCCCCGGCAACGGCGCCAAAAACTTGATGGGTTTAATCTGTAACGTATAGCCTAAATGTAGTACTGCAAGTGTACAGCCTATCGAAGTAATATATAAGATTATCGAACCACAGAGACCAATTGTCAATCTATCAACTCTATTGCTAAGGTGCTTATCTAAGGCGAATAAGGATATTGATGTGAGTGCAGTGCACAAAGTAAATATGCGAGGGAAATAACAGTTTAAAAGACAGGTTGGAATGTAAATCATGTAATCAGATATTGGTCCGGTCATGCGTAGATGAACCTACTTATGGGGCAGTATTTTCTATTGATAGCAAAGAATCAGTTTAACGGGAACTTGTAGCTTTTGACTACTAAGAACCGAGTTTACTCTTTAAATTAAATTCCTTTATTGTCACATATAAAGGGTGCCTTCCGCGTTAAAGAGGTAAACTTATTTTTAAGAAATTGATAGTTTTGACTTAACAGAAAAGTGATCTTACTCGGAAAGATTAACTTAAAGAGACTTTTGGCTTTTGACCAAGAGTCAGATTTTAAACCTACAAACGCGTCCGAAAATAGTTTCAAAATCGTTTTCTAAAAAGGTCAATGATTCCTATTTAACCAATCAACGGTTGTCGCTCTTTTTGTTTGGTTAAATAATAATCAAGTCGTATCATTAGTTTGGACGGCTTTCGATCTTACCCAATAAACATTAAAACACAATTGACTTAAGTTAGAAGCAAAACATCCCCAGAGTATTTTCACTAGCATGATAATTGGAACACAACCACGATGACAATCATTACATCCTAACCTTTATAGTTTAGCCAGACATAATAAGTGCGAGTCTATAAAACGTGTAGACTATGGTAAGAGCATTTAAAGTCTATAAAACGTGTAGACTATGGTAAGAGCATTTAAAGTCTATAAAACGTGTAGACTATGATAAGAGCAATTAAATAAAGAAATGCAATAAATTAGAACCTTGCTCCGGTCGGAGACTTGAATCTGATACAAATCTACGGAAAAGTAAGGCCGGTATGATGAACTTCAACCAAAGTGCTCCAAGACTCGATTACAACTCAATCTACACCACAATAACTCCCCGATGTGAAGAGATTATTACTTTACAGAAACTGATAGTATATGGCTTAAGATTGTACTAAGCTTGGATGAAACTAAAGAATGAGAATCGAAAGCTATTTATAGAGGAACTTTGAGGTGCGTAAGGACCAGCATGCCCCTTAACTTCTTTTGAGCGGGAACCTTTTTGTGAAGGCCGCGGGCGCGGTGAGGGTGGCCGCGGGCGCGGTGCCTGGAACCTCCACATCATGGGAACGTGGCAGTTGATCTCTGGGTGAAAGTGGGCCACGTCATCGCGTTTCCTGTAGCCAGCGCGGTGCTGAACGCCATAAGTGCAAAATATCTTGAAAAACCCTAATTTCTTGGCGTTTTGGCTCGTTTCTTCACAGAAGGCTCTGAAATGACAAGAATCCTGAAAACAAAGGAAAAAGGAACATAATACGAGAAAATGACAATAAAAACTAAGGAAAACATGTGATATTTGAGTCAGAAACATAGTGCGATTTAGTGCGATCATCTACCTTGTTGGGCATCCTCCAAGCTCTGATGAATCTCTGACAGAGTCCTTGGTCTTCGTTGTCGAAGTCGAAAACCAATCCTTGAATCAGCATGTCATGTGGGCCGTCCCTTCGGGCATAACCAAAATGTCTTAGAGCCAAACATGGGTTATAGGTGATGCCTCCCCTAATGCCAAGTAGAGGGACATTAGGGAATTCCCCACAGCGATCAACAATGATGACATTCTCTTTGGATCGAGAACACCAATGAATGTCTGAATGTGTAAGAGTCATCAATCGTTGTGACCACCTCAAACCTTGTTCATTCTTCAAGACTGATTAGGGAAGATGAGAAATAAACCATCTTTCCAGGAGAGGAGTGCAACACATGAGAACACCTCTTTTCCTCATTGTACGAGTGTGAAAAGAGTGGAGGATATCCCCAAGCAATGTAGGCACCGGGTTGCGAGACATGAAGATTTTGACAGCGCTCACATCTATGAGTTGGTCAGGGTTAGGGAACAAGACATCCCATATATGAGAAGAGCTACAATCTCCTCAAAAGCTTGCAAGTCTAGAGAATTCCAACAGCTTTGGGCCTTCTCAAACATAAACTTTGACAAGAAGCCTTTGACACCACTTCTAGTTTCCCAATGTGTTGTGACATCAGATGAGTGCAAGTGTAGGGCTTGAGCAATCTCTTATGGATTTGGATCTCTTTCTGTACCGTTGAAGGGTAGTTGATTGAGAATATGAATCCTCAGAAGTTGAGATAATTCCTCCAAAGTGGGCACAAGTTGGTAGTCAGGAAATGTAAAGCAATGATGCAAAGGGTCAAAGAACTGAAAGAGAACTTTCATCATATCCTCCTCAGTGTTGGTGGTGACCAAGTTGAGTAGGCTACCATGTCTCTCAGTGAATGGAGAATTCTCAGGAATCCTTGAAGCTAGCTCCTTGAGTTGTGGAGGAATTCTTACAAGGTTGATTTGGACAGTTTTCCTGCGAAGTGAATCCATAACCTACAAAACAAGAACAAAGATGAATCTCCAAAATCCTTGAAATGGTTAGTGGATGCATATGATGTTCATGATGTCCATGATGTTATGCACAAGTATATATGTACAAGAAAATCACACAAGTTCCTAGTTTAGGCTTGCATGGGGTTTCATAGGTAAGTACCCTCTTGAAGTTTAGTTGGCTCAACCTGTCCTAGAGATAGTAACCGGGTTCTAAGGAGCTCAATATCACTGGATTGTTTCCTTATTCATTGTTTCAATTCAGCCTCTTTACTGGAGACCGAAATATTCCAAGGAACCAACCCTCAATGAGTGTAGTATCGAGTATCTACCAACTTCGGACTGCACCAAAGCCGGTCATCTCACTACATCCTAAAAGGCCAAGTTGGTCAAGTAAAGGTTCTAGAAGTTCATTTGTACTTCATAACATCACTCAGCGGCCCCGTATTCTCTTTGATTGACTCAAAGGCTACAGATACCCACAAATATGTCACACTAACATAGCTATTTCTTAGACCGTGTCGGTATACCCCGCACAGTTTCCATAACGTATTGCTATTTACCTATGAATGTTTCCCAAATCCAGGTAGAGGATTCAAACCCAAACAATAGAACCAAAATGTAAAGCAAACAAGTCAAGCAAGATAAGCATGTAAAGGTGATCTAAAACCCTAAGGTAATCCCTCTTTTGTAATTGTCCCCAGTAGAGTCGCCAGTTCTGTGATGCGGTGGGAGAACTAACTTGAGGTTTTGCGTTTGTGTTTGCAAATGTTACGGTTAGCAAGAGTCGCCACCGACTTTTCTTTTATCCAAAAGGAAAGGTAAAAAAGCACAGGAAAGACCTTTGAGATGTTTTCTTGAGTTCGGGGGGTAGATTATGAAAAGGGAAGGTACTAGCACCCTTTTCATCCATGGTTTTTCATGGGCTCTTAGTTACTTGTTTAGATCACTTGCTTTACTTTTGAAATTGTTTGAAATGGTGCTTTGTGTGGTTTTGAAAGTATTTTTAAAAGAAGCCATTGTTTAGGCATTCTTTGTAATGATTCTCGTTCGTAAGAATGTATACAAAGATGTTTTGTCTTTTGAAAAATGTTTCAATGTTTTGAAAGTTGTTTGGAAATGTTTTGAAATGTGTGTGTTTGTTTTTGAAAATAGCAAGGATTGTTTTGAAGTTGATCAAGTAACTAGAAGCTATCTACCTACTCAAATGTATTTCCTATGTATTTTTATTCCTTTGACATTGTTGATTTACCATTGCTTTGGTAAAGAACCCTATCTTTGGATGTTAAACGAAACGGGTGTGGGTCATCGTATGACCATGATAGCAACATTGCCAAGTATCTTTAGCATTTTGAGGGACCAAGATCATTTGTTTAGGCAACCTTTTGATAGCGTCATCGAGGGACCATGATCTTTTGTTTTGTTTTGTTTTGCCAAGATACTTTGCGTGCATACCATGGCCATTTAAATTAGGCAACCAAGTGGGTGAAACCCTAGGGGTGCTTGTGTGCAATGTGTGTTATTTTCATGCATTTTGATTGTCTTGGATTAGGTCATTATATTTGTTTGTTTTTAGTCTTATCATGCAAAACCCTAATTTACTACACATGGTATAAATGCGATAAATTGCGTAAAGTAAACTAAACTATTACAACAATTATTATGGGAGGGGGGATACAAGTTTTTGAATAGGGATATTGCACAAAAATAAACCCTAAAATACTATTACAACCCAATTGAATTATTGTGAAAATTAAATAAAAATACAAATAATAAAAATGCAATAAAATGTAATTATGCAAAAAATATTTTGTATTTGTTTTATGTATGAGAAAATAAAATTGTTTATGTCCTAAAATATAAGAAAAATAACATTATTATTTTTGAAAGGGAAAACCCTAATTTTTTTTTATTAAAAGAAAAATATGTTCTATATTATTTATTTTATCCATTTATGTACAAGAAATAATAAATAATATTATTAATAAATATTAAAAAAAATTAAAATGTGCATGAAAATAAATATTTTATGTATAAAATAATAAAATAAAAAATGTATGGTATTTTTTTATTATTTACAAGTTTATTTAAGAAAATAAATTATATAAACCTAATAAACTATTTTTTATGCCAAAAAATAATAAAATAAAATGCAATAAATAAAGAAATTATTTTTGTGATTTTTTATTGTTCAGAAAAAGAATTAAAAACAATAAATATAAAAATATAAAAAGAAAAATGAAAAATAAAACAAATATGCAAAGGGGGTGTGGATATCAAGTCGGGGGGGTATGGGAAGTAAAACAGAAGGCCCAAGGCGCGCCAGGCCCAGAACACCAGCTTCGTCCCTGTCCTTGGCTCCTTCCCTGCGCGCGTTTTTTCAAAACCTGCAACTTGCTATTCTTTGCACAAAAACAAAAACTTGCAACATGAAACACGTAGCATTTTTTATCACGATTCTAATGATATAAGATTTGTAAACTAACTTTAAAAGATCAGAGAGAATTTAATCACCCCTAATTCCTGACCTAATTTTTTCATGAACTTCAAGCTTCAAATTCTCACTACTCAGTTAATATAAATGATAACTATGCATATGTATATCTTCACCATGTTAAGGACTACATCTTTGCTTCACAAATCAAAGCTTGAGGATTCCTAAATAGAGAGATAGAGTTTTGAAAAATACCTTGTTCAGCTGAGTTTGGATATGACAATGTGGGGACTTTGAGTGAGGCCCGAGGATCGTGTGAGCTTCCTTGAAGTTCCCTCAAGCTTTTCTAATGCTTATGGGGCTTTGTGGATGGACATAACTTCCTGCACGAGTCAATCTGCAACCTTCATGTTTGAAAATGGTGATGTCTGAAACAGAGCTCACAGTTGCAAGATGAATGCTTGGATAGCTTGGATGTGATGTATGGAAGGTGTTTGAAGTGTTATAAGGCAAAACGCACGAGCAAATATTGAGTTGGCAAGAGTTTTGCAGAAGCTGCCCTGTTTGGGCAGAAATTTATGTTTTTTGTATTTGGGAGAGTTTCAGATGTTGTGCATTAGTGTATTAGCTTGAGATAAGTTTGTGAAGTTGTTAAGAATGATGCCAAGTCCATCCTTTATCAGATGTACAAGTTCTCTTGAGTTTATCAACTTTTCTTGCTTTTGAAGAAAAGTGAAATGACTTGTGCCAAAGGCATGTACTTGCTTGCTTGCTAGCTGCAGAGGGTTGGTATGTTTTGCTTGTGATCTATGGAAAATTCCTGTACTCAAGGAACAAGTCCAAGGCTCAAGGCTGATAAAGTTGGAAAAGCTTGCTTTATCAAAATGACATTGTGCCCTTTATGCCATTTATGGATTTATTCTTTGTACAATGCTCCAACAGCCAAAATAAAGCCATTATCCCATGAGTTTGCATTTAATTATGGAGTGTAAAAGGAGCTTAGGACCTGTAATGCAAGGTACAAGCATGCTTGATCAGATTTGCAACTTGATCTCATGTAAAAATGACTTGAATAAAAGTGACAAAATGCCATTTTCTCTTCTTCGATTCTCCCTAACCACAAATGATCTTGGAGAGTTCCTTGACATTTTGGAAAGCTTGCAACATGGTCTACAATCCTTATTTGAAATTCATTTTGAGATACCTCTTGGAACTAGGTGAAAAATTCCCATGAAGTTAGGTCAAAAACCTGCCTAAATTAGGGCAAATTTTCACTAAGTTAAAAAGTTCATGGACCACTATTCACAAATTCATAACTTGAGATCCAAGCATATTTTGGGAAAACTTTTTGAATAAAAGTTATATACTTCATGGAGGACTACAACTTCCATGTTTGGAGTTTTCTTTGAATCCAATTTCATCATGATGAAAAAGTGGTGAAAAGTTAGAAAAAAATATGAAATTTTCCATACTTAGAAAAATTCTAAGTTATGAAATATTTTCAAATTAAAACCCTAATTTGCAATTTTAGGTTTCTTGGTCAACAAGTTTCACATTTTGACATATCTTGATGAATTAAGACCTTTGGCACTTGATTTTGACCAAAAAGTCAAAGTTTGACTTTTCAGTGTATAGTTGACTGCAAAATTCATCTGTCAATCATATGCATTTGAGATCTTTTGAATTGTGTGATTAGGTCAAGATGATGCCATTGAGTCCTTTAAATCATGCTTGAGGCCAATTGGTCATTGGCTAGGTTAAAAATTAGAAATTGCCCTTTCTTAGTCAAAACCCTAATTTTGACCATTTTGCCCTTTTGATGATCTGATCAAATTTCTTGTGGAGTTGTGATCCAAACTTTATCAAATGGTTCATAAGAGCCTAGAATGTTGTTGTGGATCAAAAATTATGAAGTTTGACTGTAAATTTGCCATGGTTGACTTTTTCCCCAATACAGTTGATTTTTAGGTCAACTGTCCAATTGACTGAGCAAAAATGTGATTCAAGGCTTGAAACGTGTCATGGGAAATATTAGGGGTACAAGATGGTGTATGAAAGTCACATGAAGCATTGATGGTCCAAAAATCTCTGTGCAAACTCAAACCCTAATTTCAGGTTATCAGTGCAAGGTGATGCCTTGAGCTGACCAAACCCTAATCCTGTCTTGAGTCCAATAGGTCTTGTGAGGAAAATCTTGATAAATGAGAGGGCAAATTTTGGGGTACAACACCCATGGAACTAATTTTGTATGCCCCAAGTTTACTGCTGATAAGCTGCGTGATGCACGACGATTCTTGCGAATAACTTCACTTCTAAAATATCCCAAGAAATCATATCAAGAGGATTTTACAAATGACCTGGCATCCTCAATGCTCTAGTGTCTTCAAACTCTTAGAGAGATTCTTCGAATCTTGACGTGATTTCCCCGAATTGACTGTACTTGGCACAACAAAGTCATCAAATTTTTTCTCAAAAGGGTAAACAAGTTGGGAAAGCATTAACTGAGAGAAGCAACATGTATGTGCTTAAGGTATTCATGTGACATGCCCCTGGATATGATTTTCTTGAAATGATTCGCCAATTACTCAATAGAGTTTCAGGCCTTAAAAGAATAAAATCATCGCTAGTGCTTATAGGTGAGCTTCCTTGATGTCAAACAAATGTTTTGCAATTAGAAAAAGTTTATTATGAGAATGAAAATTCTAATGCAACAGTTATGTAAGTCTTGAAGATTTTGAAAAGATATCGCACAAATTTCCCGAGTTAGAGCACCATTTATTTTTGTATAGCAAAAGAATATGATACCAACATAACTATTTAGCAAACATTCATGGGAGTCAGGAACACTATCTCATTGAAGTATGCTTTCAAAATAAACTTGCTTCAATTAGGACTTTTAAAGGTTGTAACCTGGCCTGGTTCATGGTTTTTAGAAAAAAGATTTTTTAAGGCTCAAAATTTATAGGTGCCCACCCATTCTTCGTGATGTTCTCCAACCCTATGTTCAGTTAATTCAATATGAGTGTTCATCTCTCAAAAGGATTTTGTGACGGTTAAGGAAACGACGAGGCTTTCAGAGTAGCAACCACCCTTATGTCTTCGTGTTTGTAGTCACCAATTTGTTCTTTGCTGAGGACTTTTCTTTGTATTCCTTTCTTCGCAATTTTTGTTTTCGCTAACTTTTACCTGAACTAATTCTTTTGAATTGATAGTCCAGCGGGATGCCCTAATTTTGCCTAAGTCGCACGTTTTCATGTTTTTAACTTAGCAGGCTTTTTCTTTTTTTTCTTGATTTTTGATTTTTGAATAAAACATGTGACATTAGCTTGTCTTTACTTGTTGAGAGGATTGTGACTGCCTCGTTTCTTGATGAACGAGGGATAACATTGTGGTTCCACATCTTCTGGATTCATTATACATGAAGGATAGCCCTCGTAGTTTCTCTTCATAAATATCTTCCTTATGAATTTTGAACACTCAATCAGATTAACTGAAAACTACCCTGCCCCAGACTAAAATTCGAGGGTTTTTTGTATAGAAAAGAAACTCCTACTTCAAGGCTCAAAAGGGGTTAGAAAGGGATTATCTTCCTTATATCTCTGGTGTTTAGGGATTTGAAACAATGCCTGTACATCGTCAAAAAGATTTTATTCAAGAAGCATACAACCAAAGATTTTGTGTTTTTTCAGATCATCATCCTCCCTTCAATCTCTGCTTAGGCAAGAGAATGGGCAACAAGTTGGTATCATAACACAAAAAGAAATTTAAAATTTGAAAACAAATATGAGTGAAACGAATGAATTTCTTCAAGACAAACATACTCATTGTATTAAGATAATCATTCAAATGCAAACAGGTTCTTACATGCAAACAATGCAATGATAAACAAGAAGAGTTACAAATGAACAAGAAAGAAAAAATGCTAATTAAACTGAGAATATTATCTTCTTTAAACTCCGAGGTATCCTTCAATCATGTTTATTCTTTGGCGAAGATTTGACTTGAACCTCAATACTAATATCCTTAAATGACAAGATACCATTTCTGACCAACTTCTGAACCTCAATCTTCAAAGCAAAGAAACCCTCTAAGTCATGCCCAGGAGCACCTTGATGAAAGGCACAAGTCAAATCAGCTTTGTAGTACCAATGCATCTTCTCAGGAACCTTCGGTGGAGGTCGGGTCTGAATCAAATTCCTCTGCCTTAGGACAGGAATTAACTTCGTATAGGTTGTTGGAATTGGATCGATGTGAATTTTCCTATGATTAGGAACTTGCTGATTCTGTTGATGAATAGGAGAAACATGATGATTCTGATGATGATTATTTCTTCCTCTGGTTCTCTTCTTAGGCAAGTTATTATCAAATTTCTTTACACCACTAGCTGAGCTACCATATTCATATAAACATCCCTTTCGGACATCTTCTTCTAGACGTACTCCCACATTCACCTTGTCAGAAAAGTCATTAGGTGCATTAACCATCGCCTTCTCATAAAATACTTTAGAGTTTCACTGAAGACTTTTACCATCGCTTATTTCTTCCTAGATGGATTGACTTGGGCGCCAACCAAAATTTCAACCCAGCCAGTTAAGTGCTCCATACTAGCTTTCAAATTAGACATCTCCCTACGGAGTTCAGAAACCTCTTGATTGATATTCTCCATTGTTCTCTTAGCGCGAGTGTTGTACTGGTGAGACCAAAGGAAAAATTAAGACTTGGAAATGACTTTTGAAAGTGAAACAAAAAAATGTATAATGATGTATGATATGCAAAAGAGAGTTTTTATTTGACTTTCAAGGAACTCAAGATATTAAGTTGTAAACATCAAAGTATGAAGATAGAAGATGAATTTTAAATTGGATCAAAGCGTTGATCAAGTTATCATTAAGATCAATCATCCATTTTGGTGGATTAGGGTTTTCACCCCATCAACACCCAAGATCCATTGAGCTTGACGAAACTTGTGATGTTTACAAAGAAAGACTTCCAAATTCCTTGAAAATCGAGTGAAAAGGGTTTTATGGATGCATGAAGGAATGGATATGCAACAACCACAAGCAAGGTCATAAACAAAGTCGAAAGGTTCAACGTCACGAGCATGGAGTCAAAGGTAAAGACCATCCCCAAGGTATGTACTAAAGGTTTAATCACACCTGTAAAACAAGGTTCTAAAAGTTCCCATAGTCTACATTCCTCCTTCGGATATTACCAATGTCCCGATTACTCGGTAATTAGCAATATTCTCAAGAGAAACTCGTCTGAGTGCAGCATCGTGTGACAACTACTTCCGGATTACTCTGTTATAGTCTCTGCACTACACCTAAGAGGCCAAGATGGGTTAGGGCTCTACGGTTCTAAGCTTCTCTGGCTCCCAGGTCGAAAGCAATAATGTCTTCCCAATTACTCGGTAAACAAATACTACGTTCAAAGGGGCTTCCACTGAGTGGGGTATTTCATGTCTCCTTCTTCGGGATTACTCCCTCAAAGTTAACATGGATATACCGCCCGTCCTATTCCTAAGTGTAACTTAGTCAGGGTATAGGACTTGTCCTTTGTAAATATTATCAACACCCAAATAATCACAATATATCAGATAGTGCGGATGACTTTCTTGAAAAATTGCAGTTCAAGGCTTGGAATTGGATGGAAACAAAATTGATCTTTCTTCGCATTCCAAAGCATCTTGATGCACAAGTGAACCAGTGATGATGAAATCTTGACTGTGCTTTGGGGAATTTTGGAAGAATCTTGAGACCACTTGTCGAACAAGGCGTGGAAATAAACACATGATTCCCCTGATGAATCAGTCTTCAAGAATCAACGATCAACTATACTTCTGGATTGAGAGATTATGAACCCTAATCGAGGCGTGACGCCTAATGCTCTTAATTCAGATCTGTTTCCTGCAAATGAATTTAAAGAAACGAAAAACACACACTTCGTGCTTAATTAGAAGTTAGTGATACATAGGCTAAGAATGTTTAAAATACTTGACAATTTCTACATAGTCAATGCTCGAAGGTGAGAAGTTAAAATCGACCGTACTTTGTGACCTTGACTTTTGTATAAAAATGCAAACAATAAAAATGGGATCTTAGGTCAAAAATTGGGGTATGACACTTCCCCATCCATGTCTGTCAGGATTAGAGCACCTCCTGAAAAAGCTCTCTTCACGATATATGGTCCCTCGTAATTGGGAGTCCATTTTCCCCTTGGATCGGAATGGCTTTGCACGATGACCCTTCTCAAGACCAAATCACCAGGATAAAACTTTCGAGGAGAATCTTTTTGTCGAATTCCCTCTTCATCCTTTGTTGGTACAACTGGCCATGACAGATGGTCGTCAGATGCTTTTCATCAATCAGATTAAGTTGGTCGAACCTTGTCTGAACCCATTCTGCTTCATCAAGCTTGCTCTCCATCAGAACCCTCAACGAAGGAATTTCTACTTCGACAGGAAGCACGACATCCGTGCCATAGACAAGAGAAAATGGAGTTGCCCTTATTGAAGTGCGCACAGACATTCTGTAGCCATGTAGAGCAAAAGGCAGCATTTCATTTAATATTTATATGTTCTGACCCTCTTCTGGACGATCTTCTTTATGTTCTTGTTAGCAGCTTCGACTGCGTCGTTCATTTTTAGTCGATACGGCGATGAATTGTGATGTTCAATTTTGAACTCTTCACACAATTCCTTCATCATGTTGTTGTTAAGATTAGAACCATTATCAATGATGATTCTATGAGGAACAACATAACGACATATGATTACTTTCTTGATGAAGTTGGTAACTACCTGTTTGGTTACATTCTTGTAAGAAGTTGCTTCCACCCATTTAGTGAAATAGTCAATAGCCACTATGATGAATATATGACCATTCAAAGCACTTGGTTCAATCCTCCTAATCATATCAATTCCCCACATCGCAAACGGCCACGGGGAGGTCATAACATTCAGAGGAGTTGGAGGGACATGAATTCTATCTGCATATACTTGGCATTTGTGGCACAATTTTGCATATACGCAACAATCGCTCTCCATTGTCGTCCAGAAATATCCTGCTCGTAGGATTTTCTTCGCCATAGAATATCCGCTCGAATGAGTCCCGAAAGAACCCTCATGGATTTCCTTTATGATCAACTCTGCTTCGTGTCTATCCACGCATCTGAGAAGAACCGAGTCATAATTTCTCTTATACAGGATGTCTCCTGATAAGAGGAACTTGGATGCTAACCTTCTAAACATACACTTATCACAAATTGTATCATTTTCGGGACACTCTTGCTTCTCGAGGTACCGTTTAATGTCATAATACCACGACTTCTCATCAGACATATCCTCGATTGAGAGACAATGGGTAGGAAAGACATGTGCCGGATCTTTGTATTTGAGGATGCGTATATTAGGCATATGATTTGGAAAGCTCACTGAAAACATAGATGCTAATGTGGCTAAAGCATCAGCCAACTGGTTTTCGTCTCTGGGAATATGTTCAAAGGTGATTTCCTCAAAAGAGGGTATTAGCTGCAAGATGTAATCTTTATACGGAATCAAACTGGGGTGTTTCGTCTCCCAATCACCTCGTACCTGATGTATGACCAAAGCAGAGTCTCCAAAGACTTCAAGGATTTTGATTTTAAGGTCGATATCTGCCTCTAGCCCCATTACACATGCCTCATATTCTGCCACATTATTTGTACAATCGAAACATAACCAAGTCGTAAATGGTGTATGAGTATTACATAGAGAAGTCAATATTGCCCCAATGCCATGTCCTACAACATTCGAGGCACCATCAAACGTAAGAGTCCATCGCTCTTCTGGATCGACCCCATCATAATCATCAAGCTTCATAACATCTTCATCAGGGAAGTCAAATTTCATTGATTGGTACTCTTCCAACGGCTGATGAGCAAGATGATCCGCAAGAATTCCACCTTTGATAGCCTTTTGTGCAACATACTGAATGTCATATTCAGATAAAAGCATCTTCCATCGAGCAAGCCTTCCTGTGAGTGCTGGCTTCTCAAAGATGTACTTTATCGGATCCATTTTTTGATATTAGAAAGGTCGTGTATGTCAGCATATACTGCCTCAGACGTCGAGCAGCCCAAGAAAGTGCACAACAAGTTTTTTCAAGTAAAGAATACCTGGATTCGCAATCGGTAAACTTTTTACTTAGATAATAAATGGCGTGCTCTTTACGTCCTGTTTCATCTTGCTGCCCGAGTACACAACCCATGGACCCTTCCAGCACCGTTAAGTACATGATGAGTGGCCTCCCAGGCACTGGAGGGATAAGGATTGGTGGCTCTTGGAGGTACCGTCTGATTTTTTCAAAGGCTTCCTGGAAATTATCATCCCATCAGACGTCTTGATTCTTGCGCAACAATTTAAAGATGGGTTCACAAATAGCTGTGAGATGAGAAATGAACTTGGCTATGTAGTTCAATCTCCTGAGGAACCCTGTTACTTCTTTTTCATTTTTTGGTGCTGGCATATTCTGTATTGCTTTTAATTTGTCGGGAGCTACCTCAATTCCTCGTTGACTTACGATAAAACCGAGTAGTTTGCCAGATCACACCCCGAAGGTGCACTTATTCGGATTGAGCCTTAGTCTAAACTTTTGCAGACGTGCAAATAACTTTCGCAGATGGACCAAGTGTTCATCCTCGATTTGTGATTTTGCAATCATATCATCAACACATACTTTGATCTCCTTATGAATCATATCATGGAAGAGCGACACCATGGCACGTTGATACGTCGCACCAACATTTTTGAGGCCAAAAGGCATGACCTTATAACAGTAAGTACCCCATGGAGTAGTGAATGTCATCTTTGTCATGTCTTCCGGGGCCATCTTTATTTGATTGTATCCCGAAAAACCATCCATGAAGGAGAAAACTGAGGACTGAGCCGTATTATTAAACAATACATCAATGTGCGGTAATAGGAAGTCATCCTTTGGGCTTGCTTTGTTCAAATAGATAGTCTACACACATGCACACCTTCCCATATTTCTTAGGGACAAGTACGATGTTGGCAATCCAATCTGAGTATTCACATACCAGCAAAACGCCCGCGTTCAACTGCTTCTCCACTACTTCTTTGATTTTGAGAGACATATCTGGACAAATTCTCCTCGGCTTTTGCTTTACCGGAGGACATTCTGGTTTGAGTGGCAGGTGGTGCATGACTATATCCGTATCTAGACCAGGCATATCTTCATACGACCAGGCAAAGATGTCGGAGTACTCTCTGAGAAGCTCAATCAACCCCTTCTTTATGTTATCTTGCAAAGCGGCCCCTATCTTGACCTCCTGTTTTACTGCGTCGGTGCCGAGATTGATGACTTCAATAACTTCATGATGAGGAAAGATCGTTTTCTCTTCTTGTCTCAACAGCCTTGCCAATTCCTCTGAAATTTCACAATCTTCCCCACTACCCTCATCGGCTTGGTCATTCGGATTTCCAAGAATATTGGTGCAAGGAACTGTAACATCATCGTTTTTATTGAATTCGAGGCAGACCTGCATGATTGATGAATCATGCCTTATTTTAGAATATGGATGCGAATTGGAAAATGGTTAAAGAGTTAGAAGGAAAAAACATTGCCATTTTTATTTTACGAAAATAAGAAAAGATAAAGAGCAAAAATTGTATGCAAAAAAGACATTTTATTCAATTTTTAAACAAACATAGAAACATGAGGGGGCCCTTTTCAAAAGCCGTCAACATGATTCGGGCAAAAGCATGCGAATTATTTAAAACAAGAACATTACATGTCAAAGAAAACCACTTCGGGAATATCAGTGGCAGTCCAATTGCCGAGCTCTTGATCAGGTGCAATCTGGTAGATGTACTGAGCCATGTCTGCATCGTCCTCATCATCCACTGCATGGATTTGTCCTTGAGCCCCCGGGCCGGCCTTAACAAATACCTCTAAAAGCGGAGGAACTTGTTTTCCTTTGAGCACAATTGGACCCGTACCAACACGGTCTGAAAAAGAGGACCCGAACCCAAGTCCAGACTTGTCCTGCTTTTCGCGCACCTCTATCACTTTGCCCCAGTCTTCATTAGGAATCCCAGATTCCACAATGGCTTTAGCATCCTTCAAAGAAACCATTGGAACTCCAGACTTCTTTGTAGTTTCCAGCAGGGCGGAGAATCTGTCAACAAAAATGATTTCCAAGGCTTGGAAAGGGGTTTCATGAACTTCCCCATCCACTTAGACATAACGGAAGGAAGTAACATTGTTGATCACGACATCTTCCTCTCCGCCAATAATGATGACCTTGTCTTGGATGATGAACTTCAAACATTGGTGTAGGGTTGAGGTAACGACCCCTTCCATATGGATCCACGGTCGTCCCGGTAAGCAAGTGTAAGATGGACGAATGTCCATGACATAGAACGATAGGTAGAACACGTGGGGGCCGATATTGATGGGCAAGTCAACTTCCCCTTCCACAGATCTCCTCGACCCATCAAAAGCTTTGATTGTCAGCGTATTGGGTTTCATCATCACCCCGTCCATGTTCATCTTGAATAGAGTATGCTTAGGCATCACGTTCAATGAAGACCCAGTGTCTACTAGGACTCGAGACATTATAGTATCTAAGCACCTGATGGAAATATGCAACGCCTTATCATGAGCTCGACCCTCAGGAGGGAGCTCGTCATCACTGAAGCCCAGACAATTTCCTGCAGAAATATTTGTGACAACCCCTTCAAATTGGGCCACCGAAATTTCAGGATTCACATGGGAACCGTGCAGAATTCTCATCAAGGCGGTTCGATGAGTTTCGGAGTACAAGAGGAGGGATAAGATTGAGATCTTTGCAGGCGTCTAATTCAGCTGGTCAACCACCTTGAAATCGCTCTTCTTGATTACCCTGATTAGCTGCTCCACTTATTGTTCAAAAGACGTCCTAGGAGAATCATTAACTACCTGTTTCCCCTTATCTCTCACATGAATCTCTTCGGTAACTTCTTCAGGGGGTGGTGGAGTAGGAGCAAAGACTCTCCCGCTTCGAGTTATTCTACTAGTCCCGACAATGTTGGTTACATTCTTATTTTCAATCGGCAGACAAACAACTTTCTTTCCCCGAATGTAAACGACATTATATTCCCATGGCACTGCTCTATTATCAGTTAACGGATCGGGAACCAAACTCGGAAGTGTTGATGCTTGGGTTGGCAGGGGAGCAACTGGATTCTGATTTGGCACAGGGAGAGTTGGAACCTATATAACCAATGGGACTCTTGAAGTATTCCTCTGAACATTGGCCAGATAATACATAATCTCTAGGATAGCGATATCACCTTCGGGTATGACTTTCTCAACTCTAACAACCCCCTCATCCGTCAGTCTCTGAATGGATTTTTTTCAAATCCTCACACTCGTCCGGATTGGATGAGCATTTCAAACAAAAGTCGTGAAGCTCTTGTAGAACTTCTTGATGTAAAAGATGCTCTCTCAAAACTGTCATTGACATCTGAATCTCTTCAATGTGAGTCACTAAGTCATGGCCATCATCCAACCCAATAGCATTGATAGCATCCCCATGATGAGGAGGCATATGATTGTTCTGAACATTAGGGCCTATAGGTGTGAAGCTTAGCTCCTTGGCATCTAACAGAGATTGCACCTTGTTTTTTTAAAGCTCTGCAGTTTTCAATCGAGTGACCTGGAGCACCCAAATGAAATTCACAACGTGCATTAACATCATAACCCCTTGGAAGTTCTGCTGGTGGGGGAGGTAACTCTCGAAGTTGTACCAACTGACCAGCTAGCACTTGTGGGAGTAATTGAGCATACGACATCGGGATTGGATCAAACCTCATCTTGGGATACTTTTGCCGCCTTTTTTGACCCCTTTGTCCTTGGGGCCTTTGGTTCTGTTGAAAGTTTCGCGATAATGCGTATTGTTGTTGTGGAGCAGCATCAGGAGTTTGGTAATATGGAACCTGTACAATAGCTTTCCCCTTATCATCAGAAGAATTGCTCACTTCTCCTTCCTTTTTCTTGACGAAACCGCTAGAGTACGGTTTCTTCCCACCACCTGAGTTGTTGTTACCATTCGTGCCAGATGCACCTGAAATAGTCCCTATTTTAATACACATTTCAACCCGCTCCCCGATGATGACCATATCCAAAAATGAATCAGAAGTACTGCTGAGCATATGTTGCAAATACGGGCCTCAGAGAGTACTCATGAACAGATCTACCAGTTCCCGATCTAGGAGAGGAGGTTGAACTCTTGCGGCCAAACTGCGCCATTTCTGGGCATACTCTTTGAAAGACTCGCCAGTCTTTTGAGACATACTCTGCAGTTGTGCACGGGTAGGTGCCATGGCAGTGTTGTAGTGATAATGTTTTAAGAAAGCATCAACAAGCTCACTCCAGTTACTAACATGAGTTGCTCCAACTACATGTACCACTCTAATGGAGCTTCAGCGAGACTGTCCTGGAAGAAATGCATAAGCAACAACTCATTGCTAGCATAAGCAGCCATCTTTCTGCAGTAAGATCGGAGATGAGTCTCTGGGCATGTAACCCCCTTATACTTGTCAAAATCAGGTACCTTAAACTTTGGTGGAATCACAACCCCTGGAACCAAAGACATAGCAGCGGCACTGAATCCTGGTTTCTTAGAAGTCTCCATAGCCTTCAAGCGTTCTTTCAAAGCCTTGTACATCCTAGAAGTTTCCGACAAATCAGCCGTAGAATCCTTTGGAGGGTCATCGAGATCGATGACATCATGGTGGTCATCCATAATCAGTCGTGGGTTCTCCTTAGGAATCCCCCATGGTCATTCCCGTGTCCACCATTCTCGGACGTGGAGGCACTGTCTACCAGTTTAGTAACGCTTATTCTGAGCTCTTCCTGCCCTTGGATGACGCCATGAAGAGTTTCCATGAGCTGATTCATTTGATCACCCATGGTGTCCATGTTTTTGCGGAGAGCGGCCTGGTTCTGCTCAATCTGTTCCATAATCCTCAACTTGTTGGCTCGAGTGCGATATGGATGTAAGGAAGTCGTCTTGTAGATTATTATAATAAGAGGCAAAACCATTAGATAAAAATCCTGCAAGAAAACCTGTAATTCATGAAATGCATGATATGTATGATGTATGAAATGATTGTCCATTCCGGTTTTTCACTATTCAATTACCGTCAACAGTAATCGAGCAACATGATGATAAGAATGACCATATGAAGAAAATATCCCGAAACAAGAGAAATTCCCGCAGAATTGAATACACGAAAGTTATGGGAGTACAAGATGAGCAACTCCGTCTAACAAGCTTGTCGGTGATTGAAGCAACAATATAATAATCAGTCTGAATGTAGGCTACCATTCTTCTTCCATTTCTATCTTCTATCTCACATCATCAAGGCCCAAATAAAGTTCCTCAATGATAGTTTCAAAATCACACCCGTTCGGACTAGCAACAAGTGTGTGCTCAACAATCTTGAACAAACGAGATTATTTTTCAGGAGTTGGAACAATCTGATAGTCCTGGAAGGTGAAACAGTGTAACTTATGGTTGTAAAACTGAAGTAGAGTCAAAGCACCATCATGTTTTCTGATAATTTTTTTTTTACATTAGGGTGGACTAAACGGTCTTTTAAACTCTTCAAAAAAAGGCCAAGAACTTGAGCGGAAAGCTTGGGTAGCACGAATAAGTACAATCTTCCCTCCTGATCCTCTTGAGAACATCACTGTTGTTAGACGTCACTGACATAAACTATAACATCATGAAGTAACCCGGAATGGACGTGCACATGCAAGGTTAGTATATAGTTTTATTTTTCTGACATTTCTTTTGAAAAATAAATATGATATGATGTGAGTGCAAATGATCATGGGGTTACTACTTCCATGATACATGTTTCTGTTGTACTGTTTCTACGGTCTGTAAGTACCAAGATCATAGGTCTGGGATATAAACCAAAGAACCTCATGAACGGATTCAGAGCCTAAAAAATAAATATGAGATTCCCATAGTTACTGATAGAAATCCAGGACATAACCATTAGAACCAATAGTCACTATTTGAGTATGGTCACCATCTGAATATGAGTAATCATCTGAACATAGTCACCAACTGTACCTGTGATAATAATTCCCTCCCCACTCACGGGTGAAAACTAGGTCAGGGTAAGGCAATGGTAACTCAGAATCGAGGGTACTCCTGAAAAAACTATCGCTGTATCACTTACGTGAAAATGATAGCCCCTCATTTGTACCTCATCTGAGCGTGGACGACATGGCGGTGGACCTAAGTCAACTATCCGTTCATGTTCCACTCTATTCCTAGGTTCCTATGGTTTATAACTCTGGCCTGGGTATTGGGCCTTTTACCTCATAGTAGTACCCACCCAATAAGAAGCAGATCCAGTACAACAGTAGTATATGGAAGACATTAAAATGCAATGCATACATATGCTCAAGTATATACAAAATGAGCGAATAAACTGAAAGCATAAAGATAAACACCCAAAGAAAAGAAAGCAAGAGCTAGGAGCGACTCCGGGATGGACCAGCATTAGGTCGACCTGTCCCCAGTGAACTCGCCAGCTGAAACAACCGGTTGAAAATCATCAAACAATGAAGTCGCCATCAAACGTCTTTTATCCCACATGTAGGGAAAGGTAAACATCGAGAAAACCTGAGAAGGGAGAAGTCACGGTCTTGCGAGTGAGAGATCGGGTAAGGGAGTCTATTACGCGAGGGGAAGGTATTAGCATCCCACACGCCCGTAGTACTCTACGGTATCCACTCTTGTTGTCTATCTTATGAGTGTGTCCAATCTACACTTATTGTTTACTATACTACTGAAGGGAGAATGCATGCAAAAGGAAAGATAAAATAATGTAGGGAAAATAAAATTATGCTCGCTTGGGCCCTACCCCAATGCCTACGTATCCGTTTTGAGGAATCAGAGCTACCGTAGTTCGGCTCATATGTTTTTGTTTGTTTGTGTTTTTTATGGACGAAGTTAATTCCGCCTTCTTCCGCAGCTCGATCTTTGGAGACTTATGCGTTGGCACGAAAGTAAATTAATCAAGTCCTTACCTAAAAAGGGTTTTAGAAAAAATGTGCTCGAGCGCACAAAGTGATTTGAATTGGTTTTGTGTTTTATTACCTTGAAAAAAGGGTTTAAGTGTTGTTAGCATGTTTTTGATTTGCTAAGAAAAGAAGTTTTTGTTTTTAATGAAAGTGTTGTACCCCAAAATTTGCCCTCCCATATTCATCAAGAATTGTCAAAGCCAAGGTCACAAAATGCCCCAAGGGTGGTGCAGCTCAACTAGCTCCTATACAGTCAAAACTAGGGTTTGAGTTCTGGTCAAGAAAATGAAGATTTCAAAGGCCCAACCAAGTCTCACATGCCTACAAAGATGGTCAAAGATCCTCATAACAAGTTTCAAGGCATTCAGCTCAAAATTGCACAGTCAAAACCCTAAATTGCACTACAGTCAACTGTAGGGGCAAAATGGTCATTTGACAGTCAAAAGTTCAAATTTTTGGTCAACATATCATTTTGAAGCCACAAACATCATTTGATCAAGACTTGATCATGATTCTCAAAATTTGGCTCAGAAATCATCAAAGATGCAAAAGTTGCTATATTTGGACAGCTGAAAAAGTCAACTGAAATTGACCAGGGCATAACTTTCACATGGATTATCAGAAAAATTCCATCCAAAGCTCATTTTGAAGAGAAAGACATTTCCTACAATTCATCTTCATGTTCCAAGTCCAAGAAATGCTCTCACAAAAAGTTATCAATTTCTACATTATAGGTCATTTTCAAAAGTCAACAAAAAGTGACTTTAAGTCAAAGGCCATAACTTGAGATTGGTAAATCAAAATGACATGGGACCAAAGGCATTGGTTAGAGGACTCAAAGACCTTTCCAAAATGTCCAAGAACATGTGAAAAGCTTAAAAATTGACCAAGTTATGCCTTGTGGAAGTTGGGAAATATTTGGAAATTTTTGAAAGTCAACATTGATGCAAAAGGCCTAAAAATGCAAATGGGCCCATTTATCTTCCAAATTTCTTCATGCCAAGCCTATGCACGACCACTAGGCCCAAAGGGAAGTATTCTCATATTTTTTAATTATTTATTTGAATTAATATTAATTTATATTCATTTAAATGATTTTAATTCATGAAAAATATAACCTTAACCTAAAAAATCTTTTTATGCACATTATAAGGTTAATATTTCGTGCTTAAATGATTAGGGCAAGTTTTGATGAGATTGGATCATGATTGAATAAAAACAACATGAAAAAGATATGAAAAAAGATCCATGAAATCAAATATTGAAATTCATCAATGCCTAAGATTTTGTCTAGTTTTATTAACCTAAATCACTCTATACATACACAGCATCACAACCCTAATGCTCCTGGACTCCATACTGCGCAGCAAACCATACACAAAACTTGAAAAATAATCCAAAAAAACTCCAAAACTGAAATCAACCTTGGAGGACGTTTCAAGCCATAACACTGTGTCCATCTTATTCCTGAGGCTTCAAGGATCATATACCAGTCAAAACCACTCGTTCTAGCATCAAGAATTGGTAAAACGGGCATACCCTGTACCGAAAATAATTTATACTCTTGCATATTGATTCATACGTTTTCCATAATTTTTGAGGTTTGATTTGTGTTCCTGACATGATTCTTGTGCTAACTGTATAACTCAATTGCGTTTTCATCGCCTCTAGACGAAATCGCCATTAAAGCTTTCTAGGTTTTCAGACCTATGAAATTAGGGGTTCCTTTATCTGGTAAAATTGAAACACCATAATGCCAGGATCATAATCAGGAGGTTTGGACGAAACAATTCCAATGGTTGCGCCTAATTTCTGATCAGCACAGCGCTAGTCGCTATTTTTTCCTAGCTTGCCTAACACTACGGTTGTAAAACCGTTGCTTATTTGTGTTGTTTACAGGGACGAGGATGAAGATGAAACCGTGTCAAGCGCTGGTTGGTTCATTTAAACCAGCGCGCGTTTTTTTTGTTTCTAGTGGCCACTAACCCAATTCTCTTTATATTATTCATTCGCTAATATATATTAAAAGCAATCAAAGTGGTTCAGTGGCAGGTGGAAGGCATTGGCAAGGCGTGAGACCTGGGTTCGATTCCCAGGTCTTCAACAACTCCATATTATTTTTCTTATTACTTTCCCATGCAGCATAAGCATTGAAGCACACCATGTGCTTCAAAATCCAAAGGCCCACGTGCCTAATGAATGCAGATCAATGGCTCATAACTGACGAACACCATGAAGCCTAGTCAACGGGCGTATACGTGGCTGGCAAAGGTCAAAGAAGGCCATTGCTTGCTGGGCCCTAATCCCACTACCTGAACCCCCTGGTTTGCCAATTCAATTTTATTTTGCTTATATCTTTTTTTTCATTATCATGTTAATTGTTATATTTATCTTAATTGTTATTTAGTTAATTATTTTCACAAAAAAAAACATTATAAATTCAGAAAAGACAAAAAGATTAATAATTATTTATTTTGATGATTTTTGCTAAAAAATTAATATGTGTAAATCAATTTAGTAAAATAGGTTTTCGCATTAATTCTTTTCTATATAAATAAAATCCAAAAATAATTAGAATTAGGTTAATTAATAATTTTCGCTCCTTATATATATTTTTTTTTTTTTTTTCCTTTTTTATCATATTATTAGTTATTTATTTTATTTTTAATTAATTGTACATAAATAACTTAGATTTAAATTAGGTTAAAACATAATTTTCTCATAAAATGTAAAAACGTTAGAATTAGGGTTTGCCGTTTAATTTAATCTCAATTAATTCCCTTTTTTCATTAAATCTAAAAACACAAAAAATATCATTCTCATTTAATTTTAATTTTTTAATTCTCATTAACTTTTAATTATTTGCAAAAAGGGTCCAACGCCCGTCATTAATCATTTAATTGCGCTTTTATTTTATTATCGCTTACTATAATTATGTAATTGTCCCTAAGCCATGTAATTTACTTTTCGCACTTTATTTCTTCGCATTATTTATTTTTTCCGCTAAATCGGGTCCGGTTTAATTTTGGCGATGTGGACCCGCGCCCTTGTAATAATCGTAGATTTATCTTTTCCGCACTCCTAACTGTTAATCAAGCATGAAAGAATGAATGGTCTTAAAATAAAATCAAGCGTAGAACACCGATAACATGACAAGATAAATACAAATGAAAACGACACACAAATCGCACACACCACCCCTAGGGTACGCCTCACTGTTGCCTTGCCTCGAAAGGTAATCGTCGAGTAGAGGATGTCTTAGTAAGTCCTCATGATCCGGGAACCTGGCATGAGGGTAGCTTCTAAGGTGTCTTCCTATTGCTCTGGTGATCACCATGTCCCGAACCTCGAATTGACCCGAACACCTCCAACGGTGGTGCTACCTACCTCTCAATGGTGGGATGGCACTACTTTTAAGGACATTTACACAGACGAATTCCTTAGGGTAGGTAGGTTCTCAAGGATACTTGCTCTAATTTCAAACAAACTCAAAAAGACTTTTCACACTGACACTTTTCAAAAGCTTTCAAAGCAAAATTTTCAAACACTCTGACGTACGAGTCGATCTGAAATTTTTCAAAAGAAACTTTTTAAACCCACATTGAAAAGCACGCAAAACAATTTGAAAACACAAATGAGCAAGTATCTAAGAGCCCATGGATAACCATGGATAGAAAGGGTGTTAACACCTTCCCTTTCTATAATCTACCTCCCGAACCGAGAGCAATCTCTATAAGGAATTTTTCTGTGCTTTTGTCCTTTCCATTTGGAGAAAATAAAAGACGGTGGCGACTCTTGCTTACCGCGACATTTCGCGAACCAGCGTTAAACAGTCAGTTCCAGATCCACCGATCACAGAACTGGCGACTCTGCTGGGGACTCTTTATAAAGTGAGGTGTACCTTAGGGCTAGCTTATAACCATGTTTTCAATTGTTTTCCTTGTGTGCTTTACTATTGTGGGTTGCATCGGAGTTACATAGATCCTAACCCGGATCTGGGGATACCCTGTTTAGGTAGCATAAGCTGTGAGGGACCTGTCCGGCGTAGACCGACACAGGTGAAGCAGTGGCTACGTTGGTGTGACACCTTAGTCTGTACCGATATCCCTTGTGTCGCAACGAGGAGAATATGGGTCTTCTAAGGAGTCATTAAGCACCAACAACCTTAGAACCTTAATTGACACAACTTGGCCTTTAGAACAGTAGCAGTATGCTACGCCCATTGAGGCTAAACTCTCGTGATGGTTCTGGCCGCAAGAAAAGATTGCGATGCTGGAGTTATGACCGATGGAGGGTAGTCAATGATATTGGGATCCTTTAAGAACCCGGTTACTTTTGATTAGGACAGGTATGAACCAACAAGCTGAAAGAGGGTAGTACCTAGACCTCATGCTGGCCTAAACTTTAGGGGCTTGCCTTGTGTGACTTGTGTGCCTTACCATGTTTGCCTTTGTATCTGTATGTGGTGTGCTTTATCACAACATCATAAGCATCATGAGCATTGCATGCATAAGAACTGACCATTTCAAAGACAAGAGGGTTTCATCTTTGCTCTGTTTTGTAGGACATTATGATGCCTGTACGAAGGAACACTATCCGGTTCAACTTTGTTCGTTCACCTGAGTTGCTTGATGAGTTGGTTAGCAGAATTCCAAACACCACTTCCTTCATTCAGAGGCATGGTTCTCTTCTCAGTTTAGTCACTGCAAAGCGGGATCAACAGTTGATGAGTGTTCTGACCCAGTTCTATGACCCTCAGTACCAGTGCTTCACCTTCCAAGACTTCCAGCTGGTCCCTACCCTGGAAGAGTTCTCTAACCTGCTTGGTATCCCTATCTTGGATCAGACTCCCTTTACTGGTTGGGAAAAGACCCTCAGGCTTGAGGACATTGCTGCAGCTCTTCCTTTGACCCATCAAGAGGTAACAGACAACTGGGTAACTAGAAGCGGAGTTAAGGGTTTCTTGGCCAAGTTTCTGATTGGTAAAGCTAACAGCTTCTGGAATGACTTGGACTTTAGGGCATATGAAGACATCTTGGCTCTCCTAATCTATGGGTTAGTCCTGTTTCCTAATCCTGACAACTTCATCAATGTCACTTCCATTAGGATCTTTATGTCTCAGAATCCTGTGCCCACTCTCTTGGGTGACATCTTGCAACAACTCCATGCCCGTACTACCCGACGACGAGGAACCCTATGGTGTTGTATCCCTTTGTTGGTGAGGTGGTTTATTTCGCACCTCCCTAAGTCCGTACTGAAGAACCAAGAAGGAAGAGGTTGGGCTCACAGGCTAATGTCTCTCACCGATAAAGACATCATTTGGACTTGCAGAGGTTTGGATGAGATGGCTATTATTGATCGATGCGGGGAGTATCCTAATGTTCCTCTGATCGGTACTCAAGGAGGGATCTCGTACAATCCATGTCTAGCACTCCGTCAGTTTGGAAGAGCAAGAAGAGCAGGCCCCCATGAAATGTTGGTGCCTCACATCAGTTTCGAGTTTCAGGTGGATAGTGACGAGCTACGTCGTAGGTTCATCAAGGCTTGGGAGAAGGTTCATAAAGCTGACCCACAAGAGCTAGGGCCAAAGACTTCTCTACCTATGGAAGCCTACTACAAATGGGTCCGCATCCGTGCCCAGAAGTTAGGTATGCCGTACGAAGCTGTCAGACCCGTCATTCTTGAGTGTCCTGAGAAAGATGGTGTTCCTCCAACTGTCCTTCCTCCTCAGATACTTACTGATTATGAGACATTGAAGAGATCTTGGTCGCAACTGCAAGAAGAACGGGATTCTTACCGGGAAAAGTTCAACGAGCAGGAATCAAAGATCCAGAAGCTGACAAAGCAGTTGGAGAGTGAGAGAGCCCTGAATGCCTACCTCCGTACTGAGAAGAGGAGACCATGGGATCAATGAGGAATTCTGAATGTGCCTTTACAGTTTTTATTTCCTTTCCAGTTGTTTCATTTCATGTAAACGCCTAAGGGCAACTTGTTGAATAATTTCAGTTACAAAGTTGAATCTAATGAAGTGTGTTCCTTTTTGTTTAACAAAGTTGATTCCCGATTGTCTTTGAAAACATAATTCATACGCACTTCATACATCATGTGCATAGCAGGTTTTTCCCTTTTTCAGGTTGCTTACAGTTCTTCGCTGTTTATTTCAGCATCATGAATTCCGGATCTGAATCAACTGAGACTTCAATCAAGGCTCTCCAGGCGCAGAATGCGCAGTTTCAAGAGCTAATCCTGGGTCTAGCTAAAGGCCAAGAGGAACTGAAGACTATGCTCCTGAAGAAGGAGAAGAAGAAGAAAAGAAGAACTGTTCTATTCAACTCGGGCCGAAGGTTGGGTAATACTCTGCACCAAGAAGAGGTTGTTTCTTCTGTTGGCAAAAGTCCTTCTCAGGCAGAAGCAAGAGTTCCTAGTCCGGTGGTCTCCGACAACGAGACAGATTTTGATGAGGAACAATATCCTCCTGAAGACAACAAGTACAAACAACTGGAGGACAGGTTAAAGGCTATGGAGGTGCAACAGACACCTGGGCTGGATTTCGGAGATCTGGGTTTGTCGACTGGTGTGGTTATCCCACATAAATTCAAAGCTCCCACCTTCTCCAAGTATGACGGGGCATCCTGTCCCAAGCTGCATTTGAGGTCCTATGTTCGAAAGATTCAGCCGTACTCTGCGGACAAGAATCTATGGATCCACTTCTTCCAGGAGAGTCTTTCAGGGACTCACCTCGAATGGTTCTATCAGCTGGATGGGACCAAAATTCGTAACTGGGAGGAGCTGGCTACTGCTTTCTACAAGCAGTATCAGTATAATGCCGACCTTGCCCCCACGCGTACCCAACTCCAGGGTATGTCGTTGGGCGTAAGCGAAGGTTTTAAAGAGTACGCGCAGAAGTGGAGAGATCTGGCTGGCAGGGTGCAGCCACCTTTGACTGATCGAGAGTTAGTGGATATGTTCTTGGGGACCCTATCTGGGCCGTTCTTTAATCATCTCATTGGGAATTCTTCTGCTGGTTTCACTGATTTGATCTTAACTGGAGAGAGAATTGAAGCTGGGTTGAAGTCTGGGAAGATTGCAAAGGCTGCAGCATCATCTGGTTCGGACAAGAAACCATTTAAGAAGGAGTCTAGTGCTGTGTATGGCTCCAGAAAATCAGAAAGAAATGAACACCGCCAATCTGTCAGTGCGGTAATGATCGCTAAACCTGCTGCCGCTCCCCGGCCAAACAATCCTCAAAGGGTTGATAGACCCCGGAGAGAGTTTACCCGGTTAAGCATGACCCTATCGCAGATTCTGCCACAGCTGCTCGCAACCAATTTGGTATCTGTCAAGGAGGCACCAAAGTTCCCTAACACTACCTCTCCTAAGTACAACCCGAATGCCCGTTGTGCTTACCATTCAGATAGCCCGGGGCATGCCACTGATGACTGTTGGGCACTAAGGAACAAGCTGCAGGACCTCATTGATGCTAAAGAGGTACAATTTGAGGCATCTGACAAGCCTAATGTGGTGACGGCTCCCCTGCCTGCTCATGGGGTAAATGCTATTGGAGATGATGAGGAAGTTGACGAAGCTGAGTTTGATAGCTGGATCTACCCGGCTGCTGATGGTGGACTTAACAATTGGAGCGCCAAGGACAATCTCTCTGTTTCTTTTGACACTAAGTAATAAATTTCTTTGTTTCATTTTGTAATAAACATTGATAAACTCTATGGCCCGGTATCTTACCCGAGGCACCGTGGTTCTATTTGTGAGGGCATATAAACTGTCATTTTATACATCATGAATGAAAATCTTGGACTATTTTCGCATTGCAAATATTGTGTTCCTTTTTTATCTTTCATTTCCTTTACATAATTTTCAAAAACAGCTGTATTTACACACACACTCACTCATACAGGTTCCAATCCACTCTGGATCTCACTGATAACAGCTCTGCTAATGCCAATTATGACTTCGAAAATCCGATCAACTTAGCCGAAGACGAAGGTGAAGATGATTGCGAAGTACCTGGCGAGCTTGCAAGACTGTTGCTTCAGGAAGAGAGGGCAATTCAACCCCATGAAGAGCCAGTGGAAGCTATAAACCTGGGTACTGAGGCAGACAGAAAAGAGGTAAAGATTGGTGCTAACCTAGAGCTCAGCGTGAAGCAACGGTTAACCAAGATGCTGCATGACTATATGGAGATCTTTGCCTGGTCCTACGAAGACATGCCAGGGTTGGATACCGATATTGTTGTCCATCATTTGCCGACTAGGGAAGACTGCCCTCCAGTTAAACAAAAGGTTCGGCGGATGCGTCCAGAGATGTCAGAGAAGATTAAGGCCGAGGTGATGAAACAGTTTGATGCCGGGTTCCTTGCAGTGACTTCTTACCCTCAGTGGGTTGCTAACGTGGTGCCGGTACCTAAAAAGGACGGCAAGGTCAGAATGTGTGTTGATTACAGGGATCTGAACAGGGCCAGCCCCAAGGATGACTTCCCCTTACCTCATATTGATGTCCTTGTTGATAATACGGCTCAACACAAAGTATTCTCTTTCATGGATGGTTTTTCAGGCTACAATCAGATCAAGATGGCACCTGAAGACATGGAGAAGACTACATTTGTTACTCAGTGGGGCACCTTCTGTTACAAGGTCATGCCGTTCGGGTTAAAGAATGCTGGGGCAACCTATCAGCGTGCCATGGTTGCCTTATTTCATGATATGATCCATCATGAGATCGAAGTGTATGTGGACGACATGATCGCTAGGTCCCAGACTGAGGAAGAGCACCTAGATCACCTGCAGAAGTTGTTTGACCGGTTGAAACTGTACAAACTGAGATTGAACCCGAACAAGTGCACCTTCGGGGTAAGATCTGGGAAGTTGCTAGGCTTCGTGGTCAGTGATAAAGGTATTCAAGTGGACCCTGCTAAGGTCAAAGCTATTCAAGAGATGCCAGTTCCTAAAACAGAGAAGGAGGTCAGAGGCTTTTTAGGACGCCTGAATTACATCGCTCGATTCATATCTCATTTGACTGCTACCTGTGAGCCAATCTTCAAGCTGCTGAAGAAAGATCAGGTAGTACGTTGGAACGATGAATGTCAGGCTGCTTTCGACAAAATCAAAGAGTATCTCCAAGAACCACCCATCCTTATGCCATCGGTTGAAGGGAGACCTCTGATCTTATATCTGACAGTGCTAGACAACTCAATGGGGTGTGTGCTGGGGCAGCATGACGAGTCTGGCCGAAAAGAGCATGCCATTTATTACCTTAGCAAAAAGTTTACCGACTGTGAGACCCGATACTCACTGCTTGAGAAAACTTGCTGCGCTTTGGTATGGGCTGCTCGCCGGCTGAGACAGTATATGCTGACTCACACTACCTTGTTGATCTCAAAGATGGATCCGATAAAATACATATTCGAAAAGCCTGCTCTGTCTGGGAGAATTGCAAGATGGCAGATGATCTTGACGGAATACGACATTCAGTATACAACCCAGAAAGCCATCAAGGGGAGTGTACTGGCAGACCACTTAGCTCATCAAGCTGTAGATGACTACCAATCAATGAACTTCGAGTTTCCGGATGAAAGCATCATGATTGTAACTGATTGTGAAGTACCTGGACTGGATGAAGGACCTGAGCCAGGATCCCGATGGTCTATGCACTTTGACGGAGCTTCCAATGCTTTGGGAAATGGTATCGGCGCCATCATCATATCTCCACAGGGTACTCATACTCCACTCACCGCCCGGCTATGTTTCAACTGTACCAACAACATGGCGGAGTATGAGGCGTGTATCATGGGTCTTCAAGCTGCTATCGACCTACGAATCAAGTTCCTCAGTGTCTTCGGAGATTCCGCTCTAGTGATCAATCAGATCAATGGAGAGTGGGATACGAAACATCCAAACTTGATTCCTTACAAAGAATGTGTGTTGACCCTGATTCCCCACTTCACAGAGATAACCTTCGAGCACTTTCCAAGAGAAGAGAATCAGTTAGCGGACGCGTTAGCTACAATGTCTTCAATGTTCAAGGTTAAATGGGATAACGAAGCTCCCCAGATCACTATCGAGAAACTGGACGAACCGGCATACTGTTGTGATCTCGAAGCTGAATTGGTAACTGAGAAGCCTTGGTACCACGAAGTGAAGAGATATCTGGAAGCTCAGGAATACCCTGAAGGTGCCTCTATCAATGATAAGAAATTCCTGAGACGGTTCGCATCCAAGTTCTTCCTAAGCAACGGCATCTTGTACAAGAGAAACCATGATTCAACCTTACTGCGTTGTGTGGACAAGACTGAAGCGGAAAGAATCATGGAAGAACTACACGAAGGGACCTTTGGTACGCATTCCAGTGGGCATACTATGGCTAAGAAGATCCTACGGGCAGGATATTACTGGTCCACCATGGAAGCTGATTGCTACCAACATTCTAGGACATGCCACAAGTGCCAGATCTATGCAGATAAGGTGCATGTTCCTCCGGTTCCCCTGAATGTTCTGACTGCGCCTTGGCCGTTTGCAATGTGGGGCATAGACATGATCGGCGAGATAAGACCTACGGCATCCAATGGACATCGCTTCATCCTAGTGGCGATTGACTATTTTACGAAGTGGGTTGAAGCAGCATCCTATGCTACAGTAACCAAGACTGTTGTGGCACGGTTTATTCGGCACAATCTGATCTGTCGATATGGCGTCCCTGAACGGATCATTACAGACAACGGTACCAATCTGAACAATAAGATGATTGCCGAGCTTTGCGAACAATTCAAGATACAGCACCACAATTCTTCTCCTTACAGACCGAAGATGAATGGGGCTGTAGAAGCAGCAAATAAGAACATCAAAAAGATCGTGCAAAAGATGACAGTAACATACAAAGATTGGCACGAGATGTTACCGTTCGCTCTGCATGGGTACCGTACCTCAGCTAGGACGTCAACCGGGGCAACTCCTTTCTCTCTGGTTTATGGTATGGAGGCAGTCTTGCCGATCGAAGTGCAAATTCCCTCTCTCCGGATAATGAAGGATGCAAATCTGAACGAAGATGATTGGATCCAGACACGACTTGATCAACTCAACCTTATTGATGAAAAGAGACTTGCTGCTATCTGTCATGGTCAGACGTATCAGAAACGGATGATCAGGGCGTTTAACAAAAAGGTCAGACCACAGGAATATCAAGTTGGGGATCTGGTTATCAAGAGAATCATACTTCCTCAGAGTGATCCAAGGGGCAAATGGACCCCTACATACGAAGGGCCATTTGTGGTTAAGCATGTGTTCTCAGGAGGAGCAATGATATTAACCAACATGGATGGTGACGACCTTCCTCACCCCGCCAATGCAGACATAGTTAAAAAATACTACGCATGAAAAAAGACCCGCTAGGCTGACATGCCTAGGCAAAAATTAGGGCTTCCCGTCGAACCAAAAGGGTTCGGGCAAAATGTAGGGATGAAAATGAAAAAATCTGTACACCCGGCAAGTCGAAAACCTGAAAGGGCGGCTTGGGCAAAAATGGGTATCCCGGTGGACTGAAAACCCGAAAGGGCGGTCCAGGCAAAAATTAGGGATAAAGCGTAAAACTATGTCTCATTGGTCACTGTGCATCCAGAATCCGGTATCGGCATCAAGTTCAAAACGGCATCGATCAGTCAGCTTCACCTTCAACCAAGGTCATCAAGTGATGAGACGCTCGGAGTTATAATGGCAATAGCAGAGTTGAAACCCAGTGGATCATTCATCTTTCACACAGCTGTTTTATTTTTCTTTTGTACAAAACTTGTATAGACTCTTTTGATCGGCGACGTACCTCTTACTAGGGCGTCAGCCTCTTGTACACAAAACGCCTATTTTCAGGCCATTCAAAAATCAATAAAAATATATTTTCAGTTAAACGTGCCCAAGTGTTTTTTTTTTTTTTTTTTTTTTTTTTCTGTTTTGTTTTGCGAAGAACGTCCAAGGTTCAATTTGTGATGTATGCATTGACAATAATTTGCTAACTCATAAATATTTGCATACGAAACGAAGGAATTCATTGCAGGTGACACTAGAAACAGGGGCAATAAGAGAGTTGTCTGAGCAGTCTAATTGTTCTATCCTCTAAGGTACCAGGGTAGGTTCAGCTACAGAACACGGCCAAGTGTATCTTAATTCCCAGAGAGTGGTTCAACGAAACAATACATTCTCCTCCAAGCAAATCATCAAATATCAAGGAAATTGAGTATCTTCCTGTAGTTCTCAATACCTCCCCAGCAGCACGCATTCTTAACAAGCATCCCCGGCAGTCTTGGTCTAAAGATTGTTCCCCGGCGGTACACCACTATTCAAAGGAATCACTTCCCCAGCATATCAAACTCCCCAGAAGAGTCCAATCCAGATTCACCAACAAAGTTGGAAGTTATATCCCCAAGCAGTAAGCTTATCCCCAGTAGATTCTGGAAGCTTATCCCCTCGCAGAACACGAACGCGTCGTCCGGCTTGATTTAAAGAGTTATTTCCTTAACAGGATATAACTGGGTTATCCTCAGCCAAAAGCCACGGAAAGAGCGTCCTCGGCAAAGTATCTTCCTACCCCCAGCGAAGTCTATCAACACTTCCGACAACAAGGATATCCCCAGCGGAGTTATCTTCATCAACTCAGCAAAGCATCGCTATCCCCACAGAGTAACACTCCCCAGCATGATCGCTAGAGTATCTTTTCTCCCGCAGAATTATTTCATTTGCCAAGTTCATTCCTCAACGGAGTTATCTCCTCCTACCGGTATTCTTGCAACAATCATCCCTAGCGGAAGCAAAAGCTATTCCTCCACATCAGCCCAGGATATGACTTCCCGGCACCCGTCAAGGATTCATTTTCCTAGACAAAAACATACATGAATCATCACATACATCATTATAGCATGCATAACGTATTGCATCATACAAGTCTCCTTTATATTGATAACATCATTACTTGATCCATATCATGCATCGCATATAACTGACCTCTACCTTTCAGAAAGGGTGCAGTTGAAATCCCCAAACATATTTCAAGGATGTCTCTAGTCCAGTTAAATCGACTCCAAACAGATTTTTCTGATAAAGACTCAGTAGAAGTTATGGTCCCCTCTCCAACGGCGTGTGAGGTGGTGATTCCTTCTTCAGATGTTCCCCTCTCCGACGATGAGCGTGAGGTGATATTCTCTTATGGTCCCCTCTCCGACGGTGAGCGTGAGGTGGTAATTCCTTTTTCAAGATGTTTTCCTCTCCGACGATGAGCGTGAGGTGATATTCCCCTATGGTCCCCTCTCCAACGGCGTGTGAGGTGGTAATTCCCTTTTCAGATGTTCCCCTCTCCGGCATGAGCGGGAGGTGATATCTCCTTTTAGATTATAATTTCCTATAGTTCCCTCTCCAACGTGAGTGAGGTAACTCCCTTTGAGATTGTAATGTCCTTTGGTTCTCTTCCTGACACTACGAAGACGGTAATTCTCACCAAGATTTTCTCAAACGAGCGTTGTTGAGATCATTCAGGATTCTCTTACCCTTCAGGCTAAAGCGGTAACCATCCCTGGTTCATTCATCAGCGTTTGAAGCTCCAGACTCAGCTCCTGTAACCAATCAGGACATATCTATATCAAGCATCTAAAATCAGCTCCTGCGACGTGTCAGGTACTCATTTTTCTGTTTTGCAGGTATGCAGGTTCTCGCTAAGGAACTTCCTACGCGATCAATATCCAGATGGCATCTATAAGCCCATCATCCTATCCAAGCAACATCCAAATGGCATCTATAAGCCCATTCCCTCATCATCACTGTTACTATGTGAGCGCAAATTTCTGGGCACTTTAGTGTTCAATCATCTTCTACCCTCGGATTACGAAAGGCACGTCAGCCAATCTGCATCCTCAGGTCTAAGAAGATTGAACAGGGGCAACTGTTGTACCCCAAAATTTGCCCTCCCATATTCATCAAGAATTGTCAAAGCCAAGGTCACAAAATGCCCCAAGGGTGGTGCAGCTCAACTAGCTCCTATACAGTCAAAACTAGGGTTTGAGTTCTGGTCAAGAAAATGAAGATTTCAAAGGCCCAACCAAGTCTCACATGCCTACAAAGATGGTCAAAGATCCTCATAACAAGTTTCAAGGCATTCAGCTCAAAATTGCACAGTCAAAACCCTAAATTGCACTACAGTCAACTGTAGGGGCAAAATGGTCATTTGACAGTCAAAAGTTCAAATTTTTGGTCAACATATCATTTTGAAGCCACAAACATCATTTGATCAAGACTTGATCATGATTCTCAAAATTTGGCTCAGAAATCATCAAAGATGCAAAAGTTGCTATATTTGGACAGCTGAAAAAGTCAACTGAAATTGACCAGGGCATAACTTTCACATGGATTATCAGAAAAATTCCATCCAAAGCTCATTTTGAAGAGAAAGACATTTCCTACAATTCATCTTCATGTTCCAAGTCCAAGAAATGCTCTCACAAAAAGTTATCAATTTCTACATTATAGGTCATTTTCAAAAGTCAACAAAAAGTGACTTTAAGTCAAAGGCCATAACTTGAGATTGGTAAATCAAAATGACATGGGACCAAAGGCATTGGTTAGAGGACTCAAAGACCTTTCCAAAATGTCCAAGAACATGTGAAAAGCTTAAAAATTGACCAAGTTATGCCTTGTGGAAGTTGGGAAATTTTTGGAAATTTTTGAAAGTCAACATTGATGCAAAAGGCCTAAAAATGCAAATGGGCCCATTTATCTTCCAAATTTCTTCATGCCAAGCCTATGCACGACCACTAGGCCCAAAGGGAAGTATTCTCATATTTTTTAATTATTTATTTGAATTAATATTAATTTATATTCATTTAAATGATTTTAATTCATGAAAAATATAACCTTAACCTAAAAAATCTTTTTATGCACATTATAAGGTTAATATTTCGTGCTTAAATGATTAGGGCAAGTTTTGATGAGATTGGATCATGATTGAATAAAAACAACATGAAAAAGATATGAAAAAAGATCCATGAAATCAAATATTGAAATTCATCAATGCCTAAGATTTTGTCTAGTTTTATTAACCTAAATCACTCTATACATACACAGCATCACAACCCTAATGCTCCTGGACTCCATACTGCGCAGCAAACCATACACAAAACTTGAAAAATAATCCAAAAAAACTCCAAAACTGAAATCAACCTTGGAGGACGTTTCAAGCCATAACACTGTGTCCATCTTATTCCTGAGGCTTCAAGGATCATATACCAGTCAAAACCACTCGTTCTAGCATCAAGAATTGGTAAAACGGGCATACCCTGTACCGAAAATAATTTATACTCTTGCATATTGATTCATACGTTTTCCATAATTTTTGAGGTTTGATTTGTGTTCCTGACATGATTCTTGTGCTAACTGTATAACTCAATTGCGTTTTCATCGCCTCTAGACGAAATCGCCATTAAAGCTTTCTAGGTTTTCAGACCTATGAAATTAGGGGTTCCTTTATCTGGTAAAATTGAAACACCATAATGCCAGGATCATAATCAGGAGGTTTGGACGAAACAATTCCAATGGTTGCGCCTAATTTCTGATCAGCACAGCGCTAGTCGCTATTTTTTCCTAGCTTGCCTAACACTACGGTTGTAAAACCGTTGCTTATTTGTGTTGTTTACAGGGACGAGGATGAAGATGAAACCGTGTCAAGCGCTGGTTGGTTCATTTAAACCAGCGCGCGTTTTTTTTGTTTCTAGTGGCCACTAACCCAATTCTCTTTATATTATTCATTCGCTAATATATATTAAAAGCAATCAAAGTGGTTCAGTGGCAGGTGGAAGGCATTGGCAAGGCGTGAGACCTGGGTTCGATTCCCAGGTCTTCAACAACTCCATATTATTTTTCTTATTACTTTCCCATGCAGCATAAGCATTGAAGCACACCATGTGCTTCAAAATCCAAAGGCCCACGTGCCTAATGAATGCAGATCAATGGCTCATAACTGACGAACACCATGAAGCCTAGTCAACGGGCGTATACGTGGCTGGCAAAGGTCAAAGAAGGCCATTGCTTGCTGGGCCCTAATCCCACTACCTGAACCCCCTGGTTTGCCAATTCAATTTTATTTTGCTTATATCTTTTTTTTCATTATCATGTTAATTGTTATATTTATCTTAATTGTTATTTAGTTAATTATTTTCACAAAAAAAAACATTATAAATTCAGAAAAGACAAAAAGATTAATAATTATTTATTTTGATGATTTTTGCTAAAAAATTAATATGTGTAAATCAATTTAGTAAAATAGGTTTTCGCATTAATTCTTTTCTATATAAATAAAATCCAAAAATAATTAGAATTAGGTTAATTAATAATTTTCGCTCCTTATATATATTTTTTTTTTTTTTCCTTTTTTATCATATTATTAGTTATTTATTTTATTTTTAATTAATTGTACATAAATAACTTAGATTTAAATTAGGTTAAAACATAATTTTCTCATAAAATGTAAAAACGTTAGAATTAGGGTTTGCCGTTTAATTTAATCTCAATTAATTCCCTTTTTTCATTAAATCTAAAAACACAAAAAATATCATTCTCATTTAATTTTAATTTTTTAATTCTCATTAACTTTTAATTATTTGCAAAAAGGGTCCAACGCCCGTCATTAATCATTTAATTGCGCTTTTATTTTATTATCGCTTACTATAATTATGTAATTGTCCCTAAGCCATGTAATTTACTTTTCGCACTTTATTTCTTCGCATTATTTATTTTTTCCGCTAAATCGGGTCCGGTTTAATTTTGGCGATGTGGACCCGCGCCCTTGTAATAATCGTAGATTTATCTTTTCCGCACTCCTAACTGTTAATCAAGCATGAAAGAATGAATGGTCTTAAAATAAAATCAAGCGTAGAACACCGATAACATGACAAGATAAATACAAATGAAAACGACACACAAATCGCACACACCACCCCTAGGGTACGCCTCACTGTTGCCTTGCCTCGAAAGGTAATCGTCGAGTAGAGGATGTCTTAGTAAGTCCTCATGATCCGGGAACCTGGCATGAGGGTAGCTTCTAAGGTGTCTTCCTATTGCTCTGGTGATCACCATGTCCCGAACCTCGAATTGACCCGAACACCTCCAACGGTGGTGCTACCTACCTCTCAATGGTGGGATGGCACTACTTTTAAGGACATTTACACAGACGAATTCCTTAGGGTAGGTAGGTTCTCAAGGATACTTGCTCTAATTTCAAACAAACTCAAAAAGACTTTTCACACTGACACTTTTCAAAAGCTTTCAAAGCAAAATTTTCAAACACTCTGACGTACGAGTCGATCTGAAATTTTTCAAAAGAAACTTTTTAAACCCACATTGAAAAGCACGCAAAACAATTTGAAAACACAAATGAGCAAGTATCTAAGAGCCCATGGATAACCATGGATAGAAAGGGTGTTAACACCTTCCCTTTCTATAATCTACCTCCCGAACCGAGAGCAATCTCTATAAGGAATTTTTCTGTGCTTTTGTCCTTTCCATTTGGAGAAAATAAAAGACGGTGGCGACTCTTGCTTACCGCGACATTTCGCGAACCAGCGTTAAACAGTCAGTTCCAGATCCACCGATCACAGAAAGGATGAAAAAAGGGGAAGAGAAGAGTCTAAGGGAGACTAGCCTATTTCTAACCTAGTGTTATCATACAATGGTAGCCCTAATTCAAGGATGAATGAAAGGGAAACGTCTACCTAATGTTAGCATGCATGGTTTACATCCTAAGGTCTAACTTGCGTTCGAAGGGAGCAAGCATATCCTAAGGGAACATGGTATGTACAAGGATAAATCAAGCAAGCCGGTAAACTCAAGAGAGTACACCTAAAGAGATCCTATCTAGGTCAGCATGCCAAAGAAAGTCTAAAAAAACTATCTTATATGGAGCATGGAATGAGAGGGAAGTCGTGATCTCAATTCCTAAATTGAGTGACTCATCGATCAACAAGAAATAAAGGAAAGCGATAAAATCCTATAGGGAGCATGCACTGAGAGTGGAGTCGTGATTTTAATTCCTAAATTGAGTGACTCATCGATCAACAAGAAAGTAAACAAACACAAGCACAACACATATAAAAAATGAAGTGCGGAATGCCTGCTACAGGTCTTTAAACAGCGACTTCGAGCGCACACTCTTTATTTCCTACTTCACATGGTATCTAGAAAAGCGATAAATAAGCATAATAAAGCTCGAAGAAATACGAAGGTAGTAGCGGCGACTACCAAAGTGAGGAAGTCGTCAAGAGCAGACGAAAGCACTGAAAAAGAAGGGAGCACACGTCGAACAAGATTTACCAAGAAACAAACAATGTCAGAAATAATATCCAACTAAGATAATGGCAAACGCGTATTGCGAATGCAATGCATAATTATAAGTTCCTTGCACAATGAACAAACGCGTTAAAAAATAACATGGCAAAGCGGCATGAAAATACAGATGACAACTAAAAAAAGAAAAAGTATTTTTTTATATTAGTTTTTATGTGAAGAAAATTCCATAAAAAAACTAAAGAATTAGTTCCTAAAATCAATTAAAGAGATCTAACAAATTTTATTGATTTTATAATTTTGTCAAGGAAAAATTAACAAAGAAAAAATTCCTAAATCTAATAAAGAACTAAAAAAGGCTCCTAAATCTTAACAAGAAAATATGAGGGTCAGGAGGGGTGTGAGCTGGATTCAGGAGGGTGTAGCATAGGAACTCAGGCGCTAGGCCCATTAAAAGTCCATGAAGCTGGTTTTTGTTCAGTGCCATCCAGGCTCCAAAAAATATATCACGAGCCTAAAGGGGGTGTATGGTTCAGTCCATCACCAATCCATCACCATTATCATCCAATATCATTTTTTATTGTAAAGGACAAAAAGCAGTGAACAAAAATGGGGCGGTGTGTATAGAGAAATAAATTAGGGTTAAATTGTGACCCTTGGAATATTTCCAAAAACAAAATTCAACTTTCTCCCTCATTCTCTTTTCGGCGGCCACTCTTCTTCCTCAACGAACAATGTCGTGCCGCCTCCCTTCTCACTTTCTCCTTCGTCCAGTTCTTAAATCCAAGGTGGTCGCGACTCGCTTCCGTCTTCGACAAACTCAGATGCAATACCGTCATGCCAAGCTTTGTCGGCCGTAAATCCATCATCTTCGTTTGCTTCGATCTTGTGTACTCGCCCTAATATTAAGGAAATATGCTCAAAGTGAAGAAATATGGAAGGAATCAACTTACCGACCGGAAGTAAACTCCGACGATCCTCTAATTAGCAGCGTCACTGTCAATGGTGAAAAGGCCCGAAGACGTTTCTTCAAGAACTCAGGTTTATCCTCGTACTCATCCTCTCCGTCTTTGACTACTTCTTCTTTTGATCTTGCTTTTTCTTGTATTCTTGAATTGTTGTTGTTCTTACTGGAGCACTGTGATGGTGTTGCAGAATCAAAATGGACGCGTAATTGCTGAAGATGTTATGATATTGATTCAGAAGCAGAAAAACATGGTTGTTGTAGTGATGCTGAGAGTTTCGAGTTGAACCGGAAGATTCGAGAAGATGAAGATTGAAATATGTCGATGCAGTAACGGTTATACAAATTGATGAGTGAAGATGGAGTTCAGAGAATTTGTAGTGAGATAGAGTGTTTGAAGGTGAAGAATGGTTCAGAGAGAAGATGGAGATGGAGGTTGATGGTGGTTGCAGAGAGGGAAGGTTGATGAAGGTGATTGTAGAGAGAGGCTAGATGCAGTTTCAGTATGAAGATGATGATGCGATTCAAAGAGAGAGAATTTTCCTGTGAATTTTTGGTGATTCTCCTGCAGATAGAAGAATGATCCAATTCCAAGGTAATTTTCTGTTATATTCTGTTAGAGTTTGTTAGAGTAGAAGTTAGAGCTGGATTTAATCAGAGCCCTTGATCCTTGATTTTCTGTTATAGATTTGAAGGGTTTGGATCTTGTCTGTTAGAAACTGTTTGAAATGTTTTTGTTAGGATATTAGTTTGAAATTGGTTATATGAGATTGAGTTAGTTATGGGCTTGGGATATTCTGTTACATGAGCTGTCAAATGCTGTCCAAAAAGGGCCTTTTACACTTTCCTCTTATAACTTGCTTCCTTTCTCTTTTGTGTTTCTGATTTTTTGTTTCTATTTCTTGTTTGCATAATGAGCTAGCACGATTTTGATTATGAAGAGAAGGTTAAAAGTTAGTTGAAACTGTGATGGGTTGAAGGTTTGAGGTTTGTTTGAAATGAGTTATGCTATATTTGTTATATTCAGTTAGTTTGGTATTTGTTAGATACAATTAGAAAAATTGTTGGGGTTCTGTTATGAAATCAGTTTTGCTTGAAATTCTGTTAGCGGTTTTTTCTGTGATGGTTACTTTGTTGGTTGTGATTCAGTTATGCAGGGTGGCTCAACAATACTAGTAGATATGCCACTGGTTAGCGTTGGAGCATTACAGAGAATCTTGTATAGGATAGAATCAGAACTCTCAGGATTGAAAGCTGCTCTTATGGCCTCCTTTCCTTTCACTTCAGCCTTAAGTGGAATAAATGTATTGTCATATGATGCTTCTAAGGCTTCTGAAAGAGCATATCTCTTTCTTATTGTTGATTGAAACATTTATATATGCCCTTTGAAGATTATGTTGATTGTTATCCCCTTGCATGGTTGATAAGTTTCCTTCTTTGCTTTCAGGATTTATACTGAATACATGGCTACCTCGGGTATCTCCAGGCTCAGGTATCCCAGCCTCTGCTACATGAGTGTTGGGGGGATATTTTGGTACCCATATTCCTTTATAACATTGTGTTTGCAAAACCAGGGGGTACAAGTAGTCTTGCTGAAGCATGTGAAAGGGAAGAAGATTTCTCATCATTGCTTAAAGCTGCTAAAGTCAAAGCAGGCTCCATTGACTTATTGCTTCCAGCAACTAGCCTCTTTGATTTATCGTCGATAAGTGAAGAAAGGTCAAAATCCACTTTATTCTTGTCTAGATTCATCTTAAGCTTTTCTGTTTGCTCTTTTCTCATCAATTCGAAAGAAGCTCTTCTCTTTTTTCTGTTTTTATTTGGTTATTGATGAATGCAAATCTGGAATTCGGTCATAGATTTATGATGCTTAATTGCCTTTATTTATGACTGTTTTTGCAAGTTTTCTTTTGGCATGAAACATGGACCAAGGCTTGGACATAACCAAGTGGGCGTAAAGCAGTTCTTGGAAGATAATGGCTTGCAAATGAATAAGCTTAGAAATGAATGATGGAGACTTGGAATTTGGGACTCTTTAGGTTTAGGCCACTTGAAGATTTAGTGTAAATTTTTGTTTTGATTTAGTAATCTTGGATGTAAATGTCCTTTGTAATTTTATCTTGTAATGCTCCAATAACATAGCTTGTAATTTGCATGGTTACGACCATGAATGAACGAGAATGAAGTTGGATAACCCTTTGACAAATCATGCATGATGTTTAGAACTTGTAAAGATCATATCATTGAATGAACATGAACTCTTAGATCTTGATGAGTTTTTATGAACAAAACTAAATGAATAACCTTGAATGATGTTATGACTTGTAATTCTTTGAAAATTCTTAACTTGTACACTAAGAGAACCACATGAATGAATCTTCTAACTTTATCTTGAATCAACCATTGCCAAATCATGAAATTGAGACCTTGAGCTAATATTAATCTTGAGCACAATTAGTAGTTTCAATGAATCCAAACCAACTTTAATTCTTAACAAACAAAAACCTAAATCAACTTGCCTGCTTGTCAAAACTCCTAACCTCAATCTCAAATCCATATTATATTGCTCTACAAGCAAAAAGCAATTGAGAGGAAAATAATGCCTTGTTCGTAGTGAACTTTACTCTTAATCTTTGTATCATAACTTAATGCTTTTGCACCTCAATCTTCAAAGATATCTTGACTTGCGGAGCACACAATATAAATGCCTTAAATAATTCTTGGAGATGGATGATTAGACTTGAAATGGTGAAGAGGAACCAAACTCTAGCTTAAAGCAATCTCCACTGAAAACCAATATTGAAACCCTAATTCTTGAAGGTTCTCGACCCCTTGCCAAATTATGTTGTTAGTGAATGTATGCAATGTTAAATGACCTAATGGAGTTATGTACATGAGAAAAGCACGACAATGCATAAGCCAGATAAAAGCAAAAGGGTAGGATAAATTTTGAGCATTACAGCCGAGAAGGAACATGAAGAACGTAGTCTGGGAAATAGAAAAACGAAGCTCTAAGAGAAGGCTGCAAAGCCAACATGATTCTGAAATTGCATTAGCAACGCCCCGGTGCTCAACCTCTGCATTTGAACGAGAAAGTGTTGGTTGTCGCTTCGAACATGAAATTAGGTTGTCACCAAGAAAAACGCAATAACCCGAAGTAGATCAACGAGTGTCGGGACATACACCCCAATCAACATTTATGTAGGAAACAAGCTTCTCGATGGGAGAAGGATAGAGATGCAAACCATATTGTAAGGTGTCTTGAACTTGACACATGATATGTTTAATTGCAAGCATGTGCTCACTACAAGGAGCATGCATGTGAAGAAACACCTGTTGAACAACATAAGAGATGTTAGGACGATAAATGTTAGATACTGCAAAAGCACCAATAAGATTCTGATATAATGTAGGATCATCATACAGAGTGCCGACAGAGGTACTGAGCTTATGCTTTTTGTCAACTAGAGTAGCTGATGGTTTGCATGAGGCCATGCCTGCTCAAGCAATAATGTCGCTGGCATAGGTACTCTGACTAAGAAACAATCCTTCTGCATGTTTGGTCACCACAATACCTAGAAAATATCTTAGTCGTCCCAGATCCTTCATAGAAAACTCGAAGGTAATGAGTGTTATGATAGATTTACATAGTTCATGAGAGGAGGTGATGAGAATGGTGTCATCAACATAAAGTAAGATGTAAGCCATGTCGGAGCCACGAAGATAGATGAAGAATGAGTGATCAGTGTTGATGTACTGAAATCCAATGGTGGCGACATAGTTAGAAAAGCGCTGGTACCAGGCATGAGGTGCTTTCTTAAGACCATAAAGTGTTTTTCGCAAGCGGCACACATAATCTGGGTGATGAGGATCACTAAAACCTAATAACTGATGCATATATAGTGTCTCATGAAGATCACTGTTGTACCCCAAAATTTGCCCTCTCATTTTATCAATATTTCTCCTCACAAGACTCTTTGGACTCAAGACCAAATTAGGGTTTTGCACTGCTCAAGACTTTTCCTTGCACTGATGACCTAAATTAGGGTTTGAGTTTGCACAGAGATTTTCGGACTTTAAATGCTCAAAGTGACTTTCATACTTCATGTTGGACTTATAATATTGCCTCTACCAAGTTTCAAGCTTTGAATCAAATTTTTGCCCAGTCAATTGGACAGTTGACCTAGAAATCGGCTGTATTGAGGAAAGAGTCAACTATGGCCAATTTACAGTCAAACCTCATAATTTTTTATCCACATCAACATTATAAGCTCATATTAACCATTTGATCAAGTTTGGACCACAACTCCTCAAGAAATTTGATCAGATCATCAAAAGGGCAAAATGGTCATTTTTAGGGTTTTGACTACACAACGGCAATTTCTGATTTTTGACCTAGACAATGGAAAATTGGGTTCAAGCATGGATTCAAGGACTCAATGGCATCATCTTGACCTATTCACAAGGTTCAAAAGATCTCAAATGCATTGGATTGACATATGAATTTTTCAGTCAACTGATCAAAATTTGACTGTACACTGAAAAGTCAAACTTTGACTTTTTGGTCAAAATCAAGTGCCAAGGTTCATTTTTCATCAAGATGTGTAAAAACACGAAACTTGTTCATCAAGAAACCTAATTTTGCAAATTAGGGTTTAAGATTGAAAAATTTCATAACTTAGAATTTTTCTAAGTTATGAAAATTTCTTATTTTTTCCCAACTTTGCCCAACATTTTCACCATGATTGAATTGGATTAAAACAAAACTTCTAACATGAACGTTGTACTCCACAAATTCTACAACTTTGATTCACAAAGTTTTCCCAAAATAAGCTTGGATATCAAGTTATGATTTTTGGAACAAGGGTCCATGAAACTTTTAACTTAGTGAAATTTTGCCCTAGTTTAGGCAGGATTTTGACCCATCTTCATAACCATTTTTCATATATTTCCACGTGGAATCTAAAAATGAATTTCAAATATGGATTGTAGAGCATGTAACAAGATTTCTAAAAAGTCCAAGAACTCTCCAAAATCATTTGTGGTTAGGGAGAATCGAAGGTTTGAATTTTGCAAAAACTCACTTTTGATCCATGGCATTTTCATGTTGATACAAGTTGCAACTTCCATCCAGCATTGTTTGTACTTGATTACAGGTCCCTACACCCTTTCATACTCAATAATTAAATGCAAATCCATTGGTTTAAGACTTTGTTCTGATCATGGAAGGATTACACAAGAGATTAATCCAAAAATAGCAAAAAGGCAACATTGCCATTTTTGTCAAATTTTGCTTTATGTCAAATTGCATCCTTGAGCCTTGAACCAAATGTTGGACAACAAACAATATCCCCAAACTTGAGGGGCCAAGATCACAAAGTGCAAGCTGATAGATAGCCTGTACAGGCCTGTCTTGTACCACTTGTTACTTTTGCTTAAAATACAAGAAAACTTGCCAAAGAGCCATAACTTGCATATCTGTGATAACCAACTCGGCAAGCATTTGAGACAAGTTTTGCACATTCCCTTGAGCCAGAAACACGAATTGTTGAACCCTCAAGCCTTCCAAAACACAAAATCACCTCCCTTTTTCAAAACAGGGCACTCCCTGCAGTTTCACTTTCATCTCATAAGTTACTCGTGCGTTTTACCCCAAACTTGTTCCAATACATTCCATATAACCTATCCAAGCTATCCCAATCATTGGCCACTGACTGTAACTCCATTTGCTAGCTTCACCATTTCTGTTTTCAGCTTGTGCATGTTGAGTTCTACAAGCTTGTTCAAGCAAATCCAAAGCAAACTAGGCATTGGGGAAGGTCAGAGGAAGTTCAGGCAAGCTCCCAAGCACCTCAGGTCTCACTGAAAAGCTCCACATTACCATACACGAGTTCATCTGAAACGGGTTTTTGTCAACTTCCTATCTCTCTATTTAGGAATCATTAGGCTTAGGTTTGTGAATAAAAAATGTAGTACTCATAGCCCTGAAGCTGTACATATGCTTAGATTTCATTTAAGTTAAACGTGTTAAGTGAGTTTGATTCATGAACTTCCTGAAAAAGTTAGGTTAGAAATTAGGGCCAGAGAAATTCTCTCTGGTCTTTAAGAGTTAGTTTGAGTTCTTTATATGGTTGAAATCGTCTTGAAAAATGCTATAACTTTGGTGTTATGAGTTTTTGTATTAGAGCACGCATGCAGGTTTTCCATATTTGAATCAGGCGCGCGTGTTTTGTTTGACAAAGGTTGAAGATGAAGTTCAGTGGGCTGGGCTTGGTTCTGGCTTTGTTTTTGACACCCCCTCTTTACTGATTGCACCCCCTGGCCCATTTCTTTATATTTTTGCATTTTTTCTATTTATTTTTCATTTCTGATTTTATTCTATTTTTTCTAAACATAAAAACTTACCAAAAATATTTTTATAAATTTTTACATTTATTTTTATATTTTATTTTATTTTTCTAACATGAAAATAATTATTAAATAGTATATACCTTTATTTTCTTTAATAAAAACAAATAAATATTATAGAAATATTATATATTTTTATCAGTATTACTTATACATATAAAATAATATTTTTTTTTCACATGTTTTATTTCTTAATACCTTTGTATATATTTATATTTATTTTCTTGTATATAAAATCAATAATATAGTATATATTATCTTAAAACAAAAACTAGGATTTCCACCCTTATTAAAAATAATATTTTTTCTAATATATTTTTATTTTGTATATATTTTATTTTATTTTATTGTACATGAATAATATGATTAATAAATATACTTTCTTAAAACAAAATTTAGGGTTTTTCCCTTAACAAAAATAACTTCTTATTTTTCTTATTTTTTAACACATTAAAAAATTATATTTTTATATACACATAAAAATAAACACAAAAACATTTCTTTACATATTTATAACATTTTTGCATATTTATATTTAAATTGTTTATTTAAATATTGCTTATTTATTCAATACAAAGAATTCAATTTGGATGTAATAGTAAATATTAGGGTTTTATTTTCTTGCAAATACTCCCCCATTCAAAATTGTATCCCCCTCCCCATATCAATGTTGTAATAACTTAGGTTTATTTTATGCACTTTATGCTTTCAAATATGACATGCTAGAGATTAGGGTTTGTATGCAAAAGTCCAAAATCAAAACAAATAGCTTGACTAATACAAAGACCTAAAAGCATGAAAATTGACAACACAATGCACACATGCACCCCTAGGGTTTCATCCACTTGTTGCCTTTAAAATGGCCATGTTATGCATGTTGAGTATCTTTGCAAAAAAAAAAAAAAAACAAAAGATCATAGTCCCTCGATGACGCTATCTTGGTTGCCTATACAAAATGATCTAGTCCCTCAAAAAATTTGCTAAAGATACTTAGCACAATTGCTATCATGGTCCATACGATGACCCGCGCCTGTTCCGTTTAACATCCAAATACAAGGTTATTTACCAAATGCAATGGTAAAATAACAGTGTCAAAAGGGTTAAAAATGTGTAGGAAAGACTCTTGAGTAGATAGGGTAGAACAACTCTTAGTTACTTGATCAAAACTTGCAAAAACATCCTTGCTATTTTCAAACACACCTCACAACACAATTTCAAAACATTTCCCAAAACAAACTTTCAAACATTCGAACATTGAAACATATTTTCAAAAGACAATACACCTTTGTATACATTCAAACAAGAATCATTAGAAAGGTTTCCACAACGATGGCCTCTTTTCAAAATACTTTCAAAACCATACACAAAGCACAATTTCAAACAATTGAAAAACAAAAGCAAGTGATCTATACAAGTAACTAAGAGCCCATGGATAACCATGGATGAAAAGGGTGCTTGCACCTTCCCTTTTCATAATCTACCCCCCGAACCCAAGAAAACATCTCAAAGGTCTTTCCTGTGCTTTTTGACCTTTCCTTTGGATAAAATAAAAAGTCGGCGGCGACGCTTGCTAAACCGAAACATTTGCAAACACAAAATGCAAAACCTTCAAGTCAGTTCTCCCACCGTATCACAGAACTGGTGACTCTGCTGGGGAGTATGGAAACTCAAAGTGGGGTTACCTTAGGGTTTAGATCACGTTTACATGCTTACCTTGTTTGCTTTGATTGCTTTACACTTGGTTCTATTGTTTGGGTTTGAAATCCTCTACCCGGATTTGGGAAACATTCATAGGTAAATAACAATACATTGTGGAAACTACGCGGGGTATACCGACATGGTTGAATTAATAGCTATATTAGTGGGACATATTTGTGGGTACCGGTAGCCTTTGAGTCAATCAAAGAGAATATGGGGCCGCTGAGTGATGTCATGAAGTACTAATGGACTTTTAGAACCTTTACTTGACCATCTTGGCCTTATTACGGGTAGTGAGATGACCGACTTTGGTGCAGTTCGAAGTTGGTAGATACTGGATACTACACTCATTAAGGGTTGTTTTCTTGGAATATTTCAGTCGCCAGTTAAGTGGCTAAACTGAAACAATGAACACAGAAAATAATCCAGTGATATTGAACTCCATAGAACCCGGTTACTATTTATAGGACAAGTTGAGCCAACTAAACTTCAAGAGGGTACTTACCTATGAAACCCCATGCAAGCCTGAAACTAGGATCTTGTGTGATTTGTTTGTACATATGCTTGTGCATACATCATGAACATCATAAAGCATCATATGCATCCACTAACCATTTCAAGGGTTTGGATCTTCATCTTTGTTCCTGTTTTGTAGGTTATGGAATCACTCCGCAGAAAAACAATCCAGGTCAACCTTGTGAGAATTCCTCCTCTACTCAAGGAGCTTGTTCCAAGATTTCAGAGAATTCTCCCTTCAGTGAAAGACATGGTAGACTTCTCAACTTGGTCAACTCCAACATATAGGAAGACATGGTGAAAGTTCTCTTCTGGTTCTTTGACCCCCTACACCATTGCTTAACATTTCATGATTACCAACTAGTGCCTACTTTGGAGGAATTTTCTCAACTCCTGAGGATTCATATTCTCCATCAACTACCCTACAACGGTACGGAAAGAGAGCCAAAGCCTGAAGATGTTGCTCAAGCCTTACACATGCAACCATCTGATATCAAAGGTCATTGGGAAACCAGAAGTGGTGTCAAGGGTTTCTTGGCAAAGTTTATGTTTGAGAAGGCACAAGACTGCTGGAATTCTCTAGATCTGCAAGCTTTTGAGGAGATCGTGGCTCTTCTCATCTATGGGTTGGTCTTGTTCCCAAATCCTGATCAGCTTATAGATGTGAATGCTGTCAAGATTTTCATATCTCGGAATCCTGTGCCTACATTGCTTGGGGACATCCTACACTCATTTTACACACGAACAATGAGGAAAAGAGGTGTTCTCATGTGCTGTACTCCTCTTCTAGCAAGGTGGTTTATTTCTCACCTTCCTCAGTCAGTCTTGAAGAATGAGCAGGGCTTGAGGTGGTCACAACGGTTGATGACTCTCACACATTCTGATGTTCATTGGTGTTCTCGGTCCACAGAAAATGTCATCATCATTGATCGTTATGGGGAATTCCCTAATGTCCCACTACTTGGCATTAGGGGAGGCATTACCTACAACCCCTGTTTGGCTCTGAGACAATTTGGGTATGCCCGAAGGGATGACCCTCATGACATGCTGATTCTAGACTTGGTTTTTGACTTCGACAACGATGCTCAAGGACTTCGACAAAGGTGTATCCGAGCTTCGAGGATGCCCAACAAAGTGGACAGTAAGACACTGGGACACAAGAATTTCATCCCCCTTGAGCCTTACCTCAAGTGGGTACGAACCCGCGCCCAGAGTCTTATGATGCCTTACCCCTACATTCTGCATGTGATCAAAGAGCCTGTTATGGAAGGAGAGGTTCCATACACCCTCCTGCATCCTGACATGCCAACACCATTGGAAGATTTGCAAAAGAGTTGGATACAGCTCAAGGAAGAACATAACACTTTCAAATCTATCTTCTACGCCAGTGAGAAGAAGGTTTTGGAACTTACTCGTCGACTTCACGAAGAGCAGACTCTCAACACCTACATTGCACCGAAGAGGATGCGCAACGTCTGTTTACATTAAAATTTTGTATTATTTTTGCCCATGGGGCACTTATGTACTAACAAATTCTATCTTATTAATATGACGTGTGTTCTTTTTGTTTGCAACAACTTTGAATTTCTGAATCCTTGAATGCATTACATGGATACATATCATTCATCATATGCATAAACAAGTCTTCACACCAGGTTTCCTTATCTCTCTGTTGTTTATTTCAGCAAGATGGATATAGAGCAGACGGTCAAAGATCTACAGGCGCAGAATTCACAGTTCTAACAACTACTCATGACCTTGGCAAAGGGTCAGGAGGAGCTCAAAGGTCTACTGGAAAAAGAGAAGGAGAAAAAGAAAAAGAAAAGAGTTGGTGTGGCCACTATGGGAAGAAGATTTGAGAACCAAGCTAGAAGAGTCCTGGATTTCCCCTCGACGTCTGATGAAGGGGTTGGCAAAGGAAAGGGAGCTGCAATGCCCTCCGAGTCTGAGGCTGAAGAGGAAGAAGAAGAGGATGAAGATTACTATGAGCAGCAGTACCCTCCTGCGGACGACAAGTATAAGAATCTGGAAGATCGGCTGGCAACATGGAAGTACAAAGAGTACCTAGGCTGGATTTCGAAGAGCTAGGGTTGGTTGCTGGGATTGTGATTCCCCCTAAATTCAAGGTGCCTACATTTGCTAAATACGATGGTTTGTCTTGTCCGAAGATGCATCTGCGGTCTTACGTCAGAAAGATCCAACCTCACTCTTCTGATAAGGATCTATGGGTCCACTTTTTTCAAGATAGTCTTTCGAGAATGCAATTGGATTGGTTTTACCAGCTTGAGAGATCTGATGTACATAACTGGGAGGATTTAGCTGCTTCCTTCTACCGACAATATCAATATAATGCAGATTTAGAACCTACTCGTACTCAATTATAGAGTATGGGTATGGTCTCTAATGAGGGCTTTAAGGAGTATGCCCAAAAGTGGCGGGACTTGGCTAGAAGGGTGCAACCACCATTGTCTGAGAGAGAGCTTGTGGATATGTTTTTGGGGACCCTGTCAGGTCCATTCTTTAATCACTTGATCGGGAGCTCATCTGCGGGATTCACCGAGTTAATTCTGACTGGTGAAAGAGTCAAAGCTGGCATTAAGAGCAGTAAAATTCAAAAGAATGCATCTGCTTCCGCTGCTATCAAGAAAACTTTTCCAGCTAAGAAAGAGGTCTCAACTGTTTACTCCTAGAGAAATCAAGGAAGAATGGAGCGCCGACCAGCGGTAGGGGCTGTGATGATTCAGAATTCCACAGCCGATCAACCTCGAAGCAGTCAATCCAGAGCTAACCAAGCCAGGGTGGAAAGGCCTGCATGGAAATTCACCCGGATCAATATAACACCTGCTCAGGTTCTCCCTCATCTGTTAAAGTTAAACCTTACAAACTTGAAAGAAGCTCCGAAGAACCCAAATACCTCTTCTCCCTATTACCATTCAAATGCAAAATGTGCCTATCATTCGAACAGCGTGGGGCACGACACCAACAACTGTTGGCCCCTCAAAAACAAGATCCGGGATTTAATAGATTCCAAAGAGGTGGAGTTTGACGACCCTGAGAAACCTAATGTGATATCCGCTCCAATGCCGAAACATGGTCATAATGTCCATGCTATTGAAGAAGATCTTTATGTTGCTGCTGTTGAAGACTTAATGACTCCATTTCCAATGATCAAGATGAATCTGTTGAAAGCCGGGATTTTCTCGGGCTGTGAAAAAGATTGTTACCTTTGTTCGACCTTGCAATATGACTGTCCGCTATTGAAGTCAGGCATCCAACTCCTGATGGATAGTCAAGAAATCCTCTTCAAGAAAACTCATGTTACTCCAATCAATGATGTTGCTATAATCACCATTTCCGACAATCTTTCCAAGGTCTCCAAAAGACCTGTTAAGATTTACACCCAATCCAAAGTTTGTACCTGTGAAGATAACAATGTCGGGGCCTATCCCATACAAGTCCAACAAGACAATACCATGGAATTATGGAGGAGAGATCTTCTACCACGGTGTTAAACAGATCGAATCAGTTGAAGAAAGTTCCAATGAAGAGACTCATGACGTAGGAAATATTGCGGGGACAAGTAAGATCACCCGCAGCAGAAGAATCTTCTCTCCGGAGATTGCTCCTCCAAGGGCAATCTTCGGACCCTCAAGTGCTCCTGTGCCAGTCAAGATATCTGTGCGAAGTCCAGTGATTGAAGAAATTGTTACTCCTGAAGTTGTACCCTCTGCTATTACTGCTGATAAAGGTAAGGGGATCCAAGAAGTGCCCGTCAAGATGAGGGCTCAGCCTTTGGTCATCCCCAAGACCACCCAAAAGGAAATGGAGGAGATTTTAAAAATAATTAAGAAAAGCGACTATGATGTCGTAGAACAACTGGGGCAAACCCCTTCAAAAATCTCTATGCTGGCCCTATTACTCTTCTCCAAAGCTCATGCCAAAGCCTTGATCAAATTTCTGAAGATGGCCCACGTGCCTCAAGAAACTTCTGCGGATCAATTTCAAGAGTGTGTAGCTAGCCTTACAGCCGACAATGGTCTTGGTTTCTCCGATGCTGACTTAACATCTAAGGGAAGAAAGCATAACGACGCCCTGCATGTCTCGATGGAATGCAGAGGGACTACACTTGCTCACGTTCTGGTTGATACCGGGTCATCTTTAAATGTCTTGCCTAAGAAAGCATTGGACAGATTGGACTGTGAAGGTTTGACCTTAAAGCCCAACAATATCATTGTAAGAGCCTTTGACGGTTCTAAGAGGATGGTCCACGGGGAGGTGGACATCCCAATTAAAGTGGGTACCGAAACTTTCCAATCCACATTTTATGTCATGGATATCCGTCCCTCCTACTCTTGCTTGTTAGGAAGACCATGGATTCATCATGTTGGGGCCGTTACGTCCACTCTGCATCAGAAGCTTAAGTACCCAGTCTAGGGGAAAATTGTGACAGTTCGTGGCGAGGAGGAGTATATGATAAGCCATCTGAATTCATTTCTCTATGTTGAATTAGATGGTGAATTCATCGAGACCCCCTTTCAGCACTTTGAAGAGGTTTCTCCTGAAGTTGCGGTAGCCAAGACATTGACTTCTGCGCCCGTCATTACCAAACCTGTCTCCCGGATGTCATCCCTTAAAGATGCGGAGGCTGTGATCAAGGAAGGAGGAAGCACAGTATGGGGTCAACTACCAAATTTTCCTTACAAGACAGATAAGTTCGGCTTGGGTTTCACTGCTGCTAGTCAGAAAGCTGTGCGTCGCTCCCGGGCTGGAGGACCGCCATTGAAAATCACTCATCATGTAGTTCATGCTTTAGAGGATGATGAAGAAGAGAGAAATTTTGAAGACTGGATCTTTCCAACTATTGAAGGAGGACTGAACAACTAGGAGGCGAAAGACTTTGTTTCCATTACTTTCATCAATCAATAATTTATCTTTTGAACATTTTCTGTTGGTATGTAATAATTTTAAAACAATTCGTACACTTTTTTCCTTATGCCTTACCCGGGGCATATAGGTCCATCTGTAAGGGCTTGATTTTTCATCTTCATATGCCATTTTTTATGAATCATGGACGTTTTCATATATAAACTTTTATGTTCATTTTCTTTCTTTTTACATTTTATTTGTTTAAAGGTGGCTATCCCTTACACACACCCACACTCACAAAATGCAGGTACCCATCCACTCCGGATTTCATGGGTAACAATTCAGCTATGGCCTTTAGTGACTCTGAAGATTTGGTCAATCATGCCGTGTACGAAGGTGATGAAGACTGTGAAGTGCCTGGAGAGTTGGCTAGTCTTCTACAACGGGAAGAAAGGGCTATTCTACCTCACGAGGAGTTGTTAGAGACAATCAACTTGGGTACTGCCGAAGACAGAAAAGAGGTTAAAGTGGGTGCCAACCTAGAACCAAGTGTTAAAGAGCATTTAGTTCAGCTTCTGAATGAATATGTTGAGATCTTAGCCTGGTCCTACGAAGACATGCCGGGATTGGATACATATATTGTGGTTCACCGTCTCCCTACAAGAGAAGACTGTCCACCAATCAAACAGAAAGTCCGCCGAATGAGGCCCGACATGTCCGAAAAGATCAAAGCTGAAGTGATGAAGCAGTTCAATGCTGGCTTTCTTGCTGTTACTTTCTATCCACAATGGGTTGCTAACATTGTGCTCGTGCCTAAGAAGGACGGAAAAGTCAGAATGTGTGTGGATTACAGAGACTCAAACAGGGCTAGCCCTAAAGATGACTTTCCACTACCACACATTTATATCTTGGTTGACAATACAGCTCAACATAAGGTATTCTCTTTCATGGATGGATTTTCAGGGTACAACCAGATTAAAATGGCCCCCGAAGACATGGAGAAGACTACTTTTGTTACGCAGTGGGGTACCTTCTGCTATAAAGTGATGCCATTCGGACTGAAGAATGTCGGGGCAACCTATCAGCGCGCCATGGTAGCTTTGTTTCATGACATGATACATCATGAGATTGAAGTCTATGTAGACTATATGATAGCCCGTTTGCAAACAGAAGAAGAACACCTCGACCATCTGCAAAAGCTATTTGTCAGGTTAAAGGAATATAAGCTCAGACTGAACCCTAGCAAGTGCACTTTCGGAGTCAGGTCCCGCAAACTTTTGGGATTCATCGTCAGTAACAAAGGCATCGAGGTTGATCCTACCAAAGTCAAATCTATATAAGAAATGTCTGCCCCTCGCACTGAGAAGGAGGTCAGAGGTTTCTTGGGATGCCTAAACTACATTGCAAGGTTCATCTCTCACCTAACATCTACCTGTGAACCAATCTTCAAACTACTGAAGAAAGATCAGGTGGTTAAATGGAATGATGACTGTCAAGTTGCTTTCGATAAAATCAAGGAGTATTTGTTGGAACCTCCTATCTTGATGCCACCCTTCGAAGGAAGACCTTTAATCATGTATCTGACTGTCCTGGAGAATTCAATGGGGTGCGTATTGGGCCAACATGACGAGTCTGGCCGAAAAGAGTATGCCATTTATTACCTTAGCAAAAAGTTTACCGATTGTGAGACTCGCTACTCACAGCTCGAAAAAACTTGTTGCACTTTGGTATGGGCTGCTCGCCGGCTAAGACAGTATATGTTGACACATACCACTTTGTTGATCTCTAAGATGGACCCGATCAAGTACATCTTCGAGAAGCCTGCTCTATCCGGAAGAATCGCTAGATGGCAGATGATCCTCACCGAATATGATATACAGTACACAACCCAAAAAGCCATAAAGGGGAGTGTGCTAGCCGATCATCTGGCCCATCAAGCCGTCGAAGATTACCAATCTATGAGGTTCGACTTCCCCGACGAGGATATCATGACTTTGAGCAACATTGAAGAAAACAGACCGTATGACGGACCTGAACAAGGATCCCGATGGACTCTGTACTTTGATGGTGCCTCCAACGCACTTGGAAACGGTATCGGTGCCGTACTTATATCTCCAGAAGGTTTCCATACACCTTTCACCGCTAGACTCTACTTCAGCTGCACCAATAACATGGCCAAGTATAAAGCTTGTATCTTTGGTCTCAAGGCCGCTATTGACTTGGGAATCAAATCTTTGATTGTATTTGGGGACTCAGCTTTGGTTATCAGTCAAATCAAAGTAGAGTGGGATACTAAACACCCTAACCTCATCCCTTACAAAGAACATGTCTTGACATTGTTACCACATTTCGAGCAGATCAACTTCGAGCATTTCCCGCGAGAATAAAATCAGGTAGCAGATGCTCTAGCAACAATGTCCTCCATGTTTAAACTTAACTGGGATAATGAGGCACCTCAAATCACCATCGAACGAATGGACGAACCTGCACATTGTCACGAGATTAACACCGAAGAAGTGGTGGATTGACCGTGGTTTCATGACGTCAAAAGGTATCTCGAAGCACAAGAATACCCTGAAGGAGCTTCAGTCAACGACAAAAAGTTCTTAAGGAGGTTCGCGGCCAAGTTCTTTCTGAGCAATGGTATCCTATACAAACGCAATCTTGATTGTGTTCTACTCTGTTGTGTGGACAAGGTTGAAGCTGAGCAGATCATGGTTGAACTACATAATGGCACCTTTGGCACCCACTCAAGCGGTCATACGATGGCTAAGAAGATTCCACAGGCAGGCTACTACTGGTCTACCAATGAAGCTGATTGTCATCAACATTCCCGTACTTGTAACAAATTCAAAATCTATGTTGACAAGGTACATATTCCTCCAGTTCCTCTCAATGTCTTAACAGCTCCTTCGCCATTCGCGATGTGGGGAATCGACATGATTGGAGAGATCAAGCCTACAACATCCAATGGACATCGTTTCATCCTGGTGGCCATTGATTACTTTAACAAGTGGGTCGAAGCAGCTTCCTTCGCCTCCGTTACAAAGAATGTGGTTACCCGCTTCATCAAGAAGAACCTCATATGCCGGTATGGTATCCCCGACATGATCATCACTGACAACGGTACAAATTTGAACAATACTATGATCACCGATCTGTGCGAGCAGTTCAAGATTCAACATCACAATTCATCTCCCTATCGGCCTAAGATGAACGGTCATGTCGAAGCCGCGAACAAAAATATCAAGAAGATCATTCAAAAGATGACAGTCACCTACAAGGACTGGCATGATATGTTACTGTGTGCTCTGCATGGGTATCGTACCACGGCACACACTTCAACTGGGGCAACACCCTTTTCTTTGGTATACGACATGGAAGCTGTTTTACCTATCAAGGTTCAGATTCCCTCCTTGAGAATCATGAAAGATGTTGGTTTGAGTGAAGACGATTGGATTCAGACCCGGCTTGATCAACTTAACTTGATTGACGAAAAGCGACTTACTGCTGTTTGCCATGGTCAGGCGTATCAAAAGCGTATGATCAAGGCCTTCAACAAGAAAGTCAGAAGACAAGTATATCAAGTCGGGGACCTTGTAATCAAGTGGATCATCTTAACGCAAAGTGATCCCAAGGGCAAGTGGACTCCTACTTACGAAGGACCATTTGTGATCAAAAACATCTTTTCCGGTGGGGCAATGATCTTGACCACCATGGATGGCGACGACCTGCCGCACCCTGCGAATGCAGACATAGTCAAAAGATACTACGCATAAACGACCAGACAAGTTGAAAACCCGAAAGGGCGACTTGGGCAAGAATGGGCATCCCGGTGAATCGAAAACCCGAAACGGCGGTTCAGGAAAAAATTAGAGATAAATAGAAAAAATATGTACACCCGGCAAGTTGAAAACCCGAAAGGGCGACTTGGGCAAAAAAGGGTTTCCCGGTGGATCGAAAACCCGAAAGGGCGATCCAGGCAAAAGTTAGGGAATTAAAGCGTATTACTATGTCTCGTCGGATCACTTTAAGGACAATCTCTTCACGGACAAGCTCCAAGCTTCTGATAAATCCAATCATCTGCGGACGAAGCAACGAATGGACAAGATACTCAGAGTTACAAAGGCTATAGCAGAATGGGAACCCCATGGAATTGTTACACATAGCCATCTTTATTTGTATAAATTTTTTTCTTAATTTTATGACAACATTCTCTTACTAGGATGTCTGTCTCCTTTGTACAAAATACTTACACAAAGTTAATACAAAGATACTTCAAAGTGCAGAAAATTGTTTGCCTTTCTTTTCTTTTTTTATACTTGTGTTTTATTTGAAAACGTCCAATGATTTATTAAATGAGCATATGCATTTGAATATAGTCACTGCTTACAAATAAAACGAAATGAGAAAGGACAATTACTGATAGGTTGAAAGTATAGGAAAACGTCTTTAGGCTATTCCAGAAGAAATCCCCTGCAGCACATCATCCATATCCCCAACGGAGCAAAACTTTGAACTACAAACCCTCAGTAAAGATGGAACTTTCTTCCCCAACGAAGCCCAAAACTCCAACCCTTAAATCTCGGTGGAAGACCATCTAGTTTTCTCCAATTCCCCAGCAAGTTATCTTAAAAGCCTAGAAATCAACCAGATAACAGTTAACTTTTAGCCTTAACAGAATGAAGATTCTCATTCTTGAAACCCCAGAAGATTGGCATACTCCCAAGCTCCTGATACCCTTAACAGAATGAAGATTCTCATTCTTGAAACCCCAGAAGATTGGCATACTCCCAAGCTCCTGATACCCTTAACAAAATGAAGATTCTCATTCTTCAAACCCCAGAAGATTGGCATACTCCCAAGCTCCTGATACCCTTAACAGAATGAAGATTCTCATTCTTGAAACCCCAAAAGATTGACATACTCCCAAGCTCCTGAGACCCAGACGCCTGAATGAAGATTCTCATTCTTGCTTCCCCAGTAGATTGGCATACACCCAACCTCCTGACCCAAACGCCTGAATGAAGATTCTCATTCTTGCTTTCCTAGAAGAGTGGCATACATCCAAACTCCTGATATCTCCAACAGAATGAAGATTCTCATTCTTAAAGTGGAATAAGCTTTTCTCTAGAGTCCTGAGCTTACTCTCCAGCAGGATAGCTACTCCTCATCAGTATTAAGATATTCCCCACAAAGTTCTTAATTCCCAACAGAATGAAGATTCTCATTCTTAACTCTCCGATTTGAAGTCCCCAGGAATTTATTTTCCCCTAGAAGATTGAAGATTCTCATTTTGGATTCCCCATTGAAGTTGCCAGAGTCTTCATCACTCCCCTGTTTGAGTTTATCAAAAAAAAAATTCCCCTACAGATCGAAGATTCTCATTCTCACATCTCCAGTTGAAGCCTCCCAGGTTTCAGTTCCCCAGTAGAAATCGTCAGAGTTTTCCTTATTCCCCAGGAAAGTCACGAAGGATCCTCTCATTTTATCAAGATTTCTCCTCACAAGACTCTTTGGACTCAAGACCAAATTTGGGTTTTGCACTGCTCAAGACTTTTCCTTGCACTGATGACCTAAATTAGGGTTTGAGTTTGCACAGGGATTTTTGGACTTTCAATGCTCAAAGTGACTTTCATACTTCATGTTGGACTTATAAGATTGCCTCTACCAAGTTTCAAGCTTTGAATTAAATTTTTGCCCAATCAATTGGACCGTTGACCTAGAAATCAACTGTATTGGGGGAAAAGTCAACTATGGCCAATTTACAGTCAAACCTCACAATTTTTTATCCACATCAACATTATAGGCTCATATGAACCATTTGATCAAGTTTGGACCACAACTCCTCAAGAAATTTGATCAGATCATTAAAAGGGCAAAATGGTCATTTTTAGGGTTTTGACTGCACAAGGGCAATTTCTGATTTTTCACCTAGCCAATGGCAAATTAGGTTCAAGAATGGATTCAAGGACTCAATGGCATCATCTTTACCTATTCACAAGGTTCAAAAGATCTCAAATGCATTGGATTCACAGATGAATTTTTCAGTCAACTGATCAAAATTTGATTGTACACTGAAAAGTAAAACTTTGACTTTTTGGTCAAAATCAAGTGCCAAGGGTCATTTTTCATCAAGATGTGTCAAAACATGAAACTTGTTCATCAAGAAACCTAATTTTGCAAATTAGGGTTTAAGATTGAAAAATTTCATAACTTAGAATTTTTCTAAGTTATGAAATTTTCTTATTTTTTTCCCAACTTTGCCCAACATTTTCACCATGATGGAATTGGATTCAAACAAAAATTCCAACATGAAAGTTGTAGTCCTCCATAAAGTATATAACTTTGATTCATAAAGTTTTCCCAAAAGAAGCTTGGATCTCAAGTTATTATATTTGGAACAAGGGTCCATGGAACTTTTAACTTAGTGAAATTTTGCCCTAGTTTAGGCAGGATTTTGACCCATCTTTATAACCATTTTTCATATAGTTCCACTTGGAATCTCAAAATTCATTTCAAATATGGATTGTAGAGCATGTTACAAGCTTTCTAAAAAGTCAAAGAACTCTCCAAAATCATTTGTGATTAGGGAGAATCGAAGGTTTGAGTTTGGCAAAAACTCACTTTTGATCCATGGCATTTTCATGTTGATACAAGTTGCAACTTCCATCCAGCATTGTTTGTACTTGATTACAGGTCCCTAAACCCTTTCATACTCAATAATTAAATGCAAATCCATTGGTTTGAGGCTTTGTTCTAATCATGGGAGGATTACACAAGAGATTAATCCAAAAATAGCAAAAAGGCAACATTGCCATTTTTGTCAAATTTTGCTTTATGTCAAATTGCATCCTTGAGCCTTGAACCAAATCTTGGACAGCAAACAATATCCACAAACTTGAGGGGCCAAGATCATAAAGTGCAAGCTGATAGATAGCCTGTACAGGCCTGTCTTGTACCACTTGTTACTTTTGCTTAAAATACAAGAAAACTTGCCAAAGAGCCATAACTTGCTTATCTGTGATAACCAACTCTGGCAAGCATTTGAGACAAGTTTTGCACATTCCCTTGAGCCAGAAACATGAATTGTTGAACCCTTAAGCCTTCCAAAACACAAAATCACCTCCCTTTTGCAAAACAGGGCACTCCCTGCAGTTTCACTTCCATCTCACAAGTTACTCGTGCGTTTTACCCCAAATTTGTTCCAATACATTCCATATAACCTATCCAAGCAATCCCAATCATTGGCCACTGACTGTAACTCCATTTGCAAGCTTCACCATTTCTGTTTTCAGCTTGTGCAGGTTGAGTTCTACAAGCTTGTTCAAGCAAATCCAAAGCAAACTAGGCATTGGGGAAGGTCATAGGAAGTTCAGGCAAGCTCCCAAGCACCTCAGGTCTCACTGAAAAGCTCCACATTGCCATACACGAGTTCATTTGAAACGGGTTTTTGTCAACTTCCTATCTCTCTATTTAGGAATCATTAGGCTTAGGTTTGTGAATAAAAAATGTAGTACTCATAGCCATGAAGCTGTACATATGCTTAGATTTCATTTAAGTTAAACGTGTTAAGAGAATTTAATTCATGAACTTCCTGAAAAAGATAGGTTAGAAATTAAGGCCAGAGAAATTCTCTCTGGTCTTTGATAGTTAGTTTGAGTTCTTTATATGGTTGAAATCGTCTTGAAAAATGTTATAACTTTGGTGTTATGAGTTTTGGCATTAGAGCACGCATGCAGGTTTTCCATATTTGAATCGGGCGCGCGTGTTTTGTTTTACAATGGTTGAAGATGAAGTTCAGTGGGCTGGGCTTGGTTCTGGCTTTATTTTTGACACCCCCTCTTTACTGATTGCATCCCCTGGACCATTTCTTTATATTTTTGCATTTTTTCTATTTATTTTTCATTTATGATTTTATTCTATTTTTTCTAAACATAAAAACTTACCAAAAATATTTTTATAAATTTTTATATTTATTTTTATATTTTATTTTATTTTTCTAACATGAAAATAATTATTAAATAGTATATACCTTTATTTTCTTTAATAAAAACAAATAAATATTATAGAAATATTATATATTTTTATTAGTATTATTTATACATATAAAATAATATTTTTTTTCACATGTTTTATTTCTTAATACCTTTGTATATATTTATATTTATTTTCTTGTACATAAAATAAATAATATAGTATATATTATCTTAAAACAAAAAATAGGGTTTCCACCCTTATTAAAAATAATACTTTTTCTAATATATTTTTACTTTTTATATATTTTATTTTATTTTATGGTACATGAATAATATAATTAATAAATATAATTTCTTAAAACAAAATTTAGGGTTTTTCCCTTAACAAAAATAACTTCTTATTTTTCTTATTTTTTAACACATTAAAAAATTATATTTTTATATACACATAAAAATAAACACAAAAACATTTCTTTACATATTTATAACATTTTTGCATATTTATATTAAATTGTTTATTTAAATATTGCTTATTTATTCAATACAAAGAATTCAATTTGGATGTAATAGTAAATATTAGGGTTTTATTTTCTTGCAAATACTCCCCCATTCAAAATTGTATCCCCCTCCCCATATCAATGTTGTAATAGCTTAGGTTTATTTTACGCACTTTATGCTTTCAAATATGCCATGCTAGAGATTAGGGTTTGTATGCAAATGTCCAAAATCAAAACAAATAGCTTGACTAATACAAAGACCTAAAAGCATGAAAATTGACAACACAATGCACACATGCACCCCTAGGGTTTCATCCACTTGTTGCCTTTAAAATGGCCATGTTATGCATGTTGAGTATCTTTGCAAAAACAAAAACAAAACAAAAGATCATAGTCCCTCGATGATGCTATCTTGGTTGCCTATACAAAATGATCTAGTCCCTCAAAACATTTGCTAAAGATACTTAGCACAATTGCTATCATGGTCCATACGATGACCCGCGCCTGTCCTGTTTAACATCCAAATACAAGGTTGTTTACCATATACAATGGTAAAACAACACTGTCAAAAGGGTTAAAAATGTGTAGGAAAGACTCTTGAGTAGATAAGGTAGAACAACTCTTAGTTACTTGATCAAAACTTGCAAAAACATCCTTGCTATTTTCAAACACACCTCACAACACAATTTCAAAACATTTCCCAAAACAAACTTTCAAACATTCAAACATTCAAACATATTTTCAAAAGACAATACACCTTTGTATACATTCAAACAAGAATCATTACAAAGGTTGCCACAATGATGGCCTCTTTTCAAAACATTTTCAAAACCACACACAAAGCACCATTTCAAACAATTGAAAAGCAAAAGCAAGTGATCTAAACAAGTAACTAAGAGCCCATGGATAACCATGCATGAAAAGGGTGCTCGCACCTTCCCTTTTCATAATCTACCCCTCGAACCCAAGAAAACATCTCAAAGGTCTTTCCTGTGCTTTTTGACCTTTCCTTTGGATAAAATAAAATATCGGTGGCGACTCTTGCTAAACCGAAACATTTGCAAACACAAAACGTAAAACCTTCAAGTCAGTTCTCCCACCGTATCACAATCACTATGTAGAAATGTATTATAGAGATCTAGCTGCTGAATAAACCATGACTTGGACAGAGCAATGGTGAGAATAGTGCGAATAGTTGCTGGTTTGACCACAAGATTGAATGTCTCATCATATTCTACACCTGCAATTTGTAATCTGCCATCACCTACAAGACGAGCTTTATAACGCTCAAAACAACCATTAGATTTTCTTTTTATGACAAAAAATCCATATACAACGGAAAATGTTAACATCACAAGGTCGTGGAACCAGATCCCGTGTATTATTCTTAATAAGAGCATTAAATCCAAACTACATTAGAGATTTCCACTTTGGGTCAGATATGGCTAGTTTGGGATTTTTCGGAAGAGGTGGGATGGTCCGATCATCGATGGTAATAGAAATATTAAAGAGTTTTCTGGGTTTGTAGATTGTTGGATGCGGTATAATGGTAAACAAAAAGTAAAGTATTATTTTACCGGGTGTTATTTAGGTTATATCGTATCGTGTCCACATAGATTGGTGTATTAAAATGTCGTTCAACAAATCTCTCGTTAATGAGTTAGGGGGATAAATGGGTTGAAAGGAAAAGTATCAACATAAAATAATTGTATAAAAAGGAAAAAGGAATAACTTATCAAGCATGCATATATACTACTTCTCACAGACTTAAACCTATCGACCTGTTATACTAAACCTACAATATTCATCTGTGTCATCACGTGTCAAATGTAACGCCCGTTAATTTAATTAATCATTTAATTAAATTATTGTCAAATCATTTGTTGTTTTGTGTGAGATGTTGTGAATTGTTGGTATAAGTTATTAGATTATTACTAGTTAATTAATTAGTTGATTAATAGTAGTAATAATATTAGAATTAGTAGAATAATAGAATAATTATGTTGGGCCTATTTTTAATGGTTGGAAGTAGATATATAGGGGGTGTTGTTAAGCCCATTAAGGATAATAATATTGTGAGGTTCTATTTAAATAAAGAATATGGTTAATTGAGGAGTTGTTGGAAAATTGGTCGTGAGAAGTGCAAAGAAAAGGAGTAAGGAGAAGAGCAAAGGAAGGTTCCAGTTGGAGAGTTGTCGAGTGGCCTTCAATCAAGGCAAGGGTGAATTTATGATCTTATAATGGGGCTTATGATGAATATTGTATAGGGGTTTAGTCGTAGGTATAATTATCGTGCGTTTATTTTCTGGGCTTGTTCTTGAAAGTTGCTCGTTTTCACGTTGTGATCGTTTAGGAATTTTCTACATGACTGTCTTGTAAAATTGATGAATCTGTTAATAGGAGATATAGTTTCCCCGTTTCTATGTTATTCCATGTGCTTGGTCGTAAATTAATGGTCAAAGAGTATACTGTAAGGCTGGGTTAACATTCATCACAAACTGGATGAATTCTGTGTAAAAATGTGAAAACGCACTGTGCCAAGTGTAGCGGTAGAAATGTTTAAGACTAAGCCATTGGATTGACTAGAATTTATACAAATCAAAATAAAAGTTGCCACCGCGCTTTATTGTTTCCAAAGGAATGAGAAAAGAGTGAATAAACCAAAAAGATGGGGAAAGATTCAAGGTAAGGGGGTTGGTTATGCAAAGGGAAGGTATTAGCACCCTAAACATCTACGGTACTCCGCAGGAGCCTCTTTGTAAAATCTGTATATTTTGGCTATAAAAACTGTTTAAATAAAAAGTAGATGGTGGAGGCGAGGAAAGAAGCGTATTTATTTTATAATTTTTGCACCCGCCGCGATTGCGAACCTTTAGTGCCTACGTACCACCTTTCATGCAATAGGGGATCAGGGTACATGTAGTTCCTCTTTAAAAATTTGAAACACAAATGCGTTGGTTAATTTTATGAGATAAAACATCATCATCATTGTCCGTGTGGAAAACATACCTACTACCCACAACCATGAGAAAGGAGAATTTGCATCATCTCAAAGTGGAGGATGTGGCTTGGATTTTAAAATCAACAATGCCTCACTCAACACCCAAGTGGAAAATATCTCTCTTCACTACATATTATAGAAATATGGTTGTTTGCATCACTACAAGGATTGGCAATAGTCTAATCTTTTTAGAAAATTTTAAAGATAAAAGCCAAAATGGCAAGATGGCTTGAAATGAGATTGATTGACTTTTAGTCTTCTCACAAAGAATGTCAATGTATTATTAAGTTTATTGAAGTTTATTTATGAAAGTATTTGAAGATGCATGGACCTAAGTCCAAGTTTATTATGAAAGTGGTTCAAGTTTAAAACAAGAAGAGTTTTCAAAAGGAGGGAGAAGATTTTTGAAATTGAAGAAGATGGGAGGAGAAGAAGGGACTATTCTAAAGCATAAAATAAAAGATAGGGATAAGAACCATCTAACCAACAAGAAGCCAATACTTGACATTATGAGGCAAGATAGAATTCCCATTCCTTGGATTGAAACCAAGCAAGCAAAAATACTAGACCTCTTGAGATAACCAAACTTCAAGATTACAAACAGAGGGTGTAATCACAAAAACCTGCAGACAAAAATAAACAAGCAACCCATTGTCTTGAGGTGAACCTCAAGAACTCCAGACAAAATAATCAGATAAGGTCACAAAGTCTCCAAGATAGGCCAAGGTTTCTAATTCCAAGTCCAAGAAAAGTCACATGCTCCATAATGCCAAGGATAGTAACCAAATAGTCCAAGTACCATTAAAGATTTTTTTAGGGTTTATGTTGATTATTAAGTATCTTAAGAAAGGAAAAGAAAATCTCAAGTGAGCAAAGTAAAATGGCCAGAAAGTAAATGCTCAAATGAGCAAAGATGAAAATGGCATGAAATGTAAATGCTAAAAGTAAATGGTACATAAAGCATAAAAAAGAATGAAAGCATAAGGTAAAACAAGTCAATAATTAATGGTTAGTTGAACGACCATCTTGAAGCTTGCATTTGGAACTCATTAGAAGATTGGTAGAACCAAAGCCTCCAGACAATAAGCTGCATTTTCTTTTTGTCAAGTATATTATCCATTTGGAATTCTCATAAGTACCATTTAATGATCAATGATGTTTAAGTGATCTGGATTGACCAAAGGTGTTGTAGATCCATTAGAGGATTGGTAGAACCAAAGCCTCCACACAATGAATCTCAAGGTTATTGGATCAAAGAGATTAAATTAACATACTTGGGCTTGCAATTATAAGTTTGGGCCACGAATAATCATTTATTCGAATCGGGACAAAATTTAGCGCTATGTTAAGAAATCGTAAGTGGACTTATATAGAAATCGCACCTATTTTGAGGCCGGTCAATACCAATCTATGCACCATTAGTTTTGAGACATGATATAAAGATCATGCTCCAACAACATCTAGTGCAATAAGAAGGGGATGAGATGAAGAGGGATGGGGAAAAATATACAAACCACATTTGAATTAAATTTTAATCAAACTATTATTAAAATCATTCATCCATTTTTGTGGAGTTAAACTCAACACCATGGATCCAATGATGTTAATAAAGTTCATGATCCAAAATCTAACCCAAGATCAGCCAGAAAATAGTCACAAAATAATATCACATTTTAATATACATAAAATGGTTTAAATATAATGTTTAAAAATAGAAAATAAAGAGAAAAATATTAACTATATTCAAATTAATCTAGAAATAAAAAGTAAGACCATAGAAAAATCAGAAAAAGGCTCAGATAATTTTACAATTTTTTTGGTAATTTTTTAAAGTCAGAAACTATTTTTAAAATTAAAATAAATGGGTAAAATAAAAAAAATGGTAAAAAATAGTAAAGTCAGAAACAAAAATAAAATAAGGTTACTAATATTTGTCACAATATCATTGGATCATTCCATAATTTTTTCAGAATTTTAAAATGTATAAAAATATTTTTAAACATTTAAAACAAATAACATAAGTGTAAAATTTATAAAAAATACCAAAACACAAAATTAAATTGTGAAAAAATAAAAAACAAAAAGAGAATAATCAAAAGTATTTTTCATAATTTTTTCAGATTTTTTGGACTAAAAATGAATTTTCTATGATTTTTTGAAATTTAAAACAATTAAAATATAAAAATCAGAAAAAGAAAAAAAATTGTAAAATATGTGAACCATTGGATGAGAGTCAAAACGCGTTAGTAATCAACTCCAAGGGATCTGGCACGCTGTGTATATCATGTTCATTAGTGAATATTGTACAGAGTCATTAATTAAACCAGGATTTGAAAAATACAGATGGCGCACCTTCATTGGTTGGAAGATGACACGTTGGTCATCTTCAACCTTCATCCATCACGAATTGCAGGTCTCTCAAACTGTAAAATCAGAAGCTCATACATATGCCATTCGCTTTGTCTCTTCAAGACGAAGAAAACCACACCCTCGCGCCAAATTTATATAAACTGTTGCTCAAGCAATTTTAAAGGAAAATTTTGAAAAGGGATTTGAAATTTCATGGTCAAAACGTGTTTCCAGTAAAAGGTAAGTGTTGTGACTATAACCAAGGTAATAAGAGAAACACAATGATATCAGAGTTTTGAAGAATTTATGAAGGAATCTACCTATTGAAGTTGAGTTGCAGAGCTCTGAAACTGGACTTCTATGGAGCAGTATAGGGCACGATTCTTGAATGTAATTATGTGGTTAGCTTCAGGGAAGATCAAGGAAGGTGAATTGATGGAAAAATTGGATTGAAAATAGCTCGAGAATGGATTTTGAAGTTACAGAAAATTGAGTTATGGAGCAAGTTTGGCAGGGTGATTCTGGCTATCCAAGCTTGGGAAAATGAATGGGATAGTTCATGTATTTATAGGAGAGGCGAATGTGATCAAAAGGAAGAGTGAATGATGCGTTTTGGATGGAATTCGTGCAAACCTGATGCACGAGTGAAGTGTGATCCAAACTTCACCAAAACTCATTCAATTCTTGCGTTTTGATGCACTAATCCACTTGGGAAAGTTGGCTAATCATGTTTAGACCAAGAACGCGTGTTAATTTGAGGTTTAGAGGTTTTAACATGAAATTCAAATTCTGACTTGCAAGGAAACCAAAATTCCAAGTTACCATTTTTGAAACTATGGCATTCTCAGCTCAAGGGGTCTTAAGGCATGATTCTTGATGCTCTAGAAAGATGAGGTTACAAGCTTTGTAATGGAAAAGGAATGGAGTTAAATGGATTCTTGAGATAACAGTTATATTGAGTCAAAGTTGAAGAAAAATGGTTGACTTTCCATACTTAGAAATATTTAAAATTCTTCATAAAAAATGTCCTATAATGTCTTACATCCAAACATGGCCTTCCACTTGGAATTTGCTCTTGATCAAAAAATATGGCATGAAGTAGATCTATTGAATGACATTTTGAAACTTGAATCATTCAAAATATCCAAAATTTGAGCAAGTTATGACTTGTTGGAGTTGGCAAAATTTCATGAAATGACCTATAATCTTTTGCATATTTAAGGCAACTTCCATTCATTTCCCACTTTGCACATAAAAGAAGGCATAAAGTTCACATCCTCAAGATCATTTTGGAAAAATAATGGGCTCAAGGTGATAAACATTGACCAAGTTATGATCATTTGAAGTCTCACATGGAAAATTGGGGATTCATCTGGAGGACTTGCAATCTTTCTTCTTTACCAAGTTTCTTCCACATGAAAACTCTTTGGAACTTTTGAAGTGATTTGTTTATAATCATTTGAAGAGAAGGATATCTTTGGAATCATTCAAAAATACAAAAAGGTGAGCAAGATATGCTCCTTTGAAGTTCAAAACCCTAGCTCCTAGATCAAGAAAATGCTTTGAAGAACTTTGACAAGCTTGAACAAACTTCTTGTACCAATATTCTTGCTTTGTGAATATAAGTTATTGAGGATGATAATTAGGATTCATAGCTACCAAAACCACTTCTATATCTTGAAATTTGAGAGAAATATGCTCTTGTGACCAATGGGAACAAAACCTTGTCCAAACATGACAACTTCTCCAATCAACCCCTTGTACTTTTGAGTCAAATCTAATAACCTTGAAATGTGATAAACCAAAGAAACCTTGCCATGCCAATCCTTCCAAAACTAATCCAATGGTGAGGTTTGAACTTCTCAAGCTATATTGACTAGTGCATGGAATTAAACTCATGAACCCATGGAGTAACTTGTTAAATCTCATTGCCCTTACCTACATGGATAACAAGAAATACAAGCCAACATTGCATTTTATTAGTTAAATGAAGAAATCAAAACAATATTCATGATCAAAAAGGGAACATAAGTCAAGGTGCTTGGTAATCCCTCAAAAGGAGCAAAACTCAAAGTAGGGAGGGGAACCAAGAATCCTAGTGTAATCTTGTTGTGAATAAACCAACATGGTATGATGAAGGGATATTAGGGAAAAAATTGGGGTACAACACCGAGGAGCACATGTATTTGCATCGAGCGACATAAGGCTTCAAGATGTGCCGAGGAGCACAGGTGTTAGGTGTCGAGCGACACAAGGCTACAAGGTACGTCGAGGGGAACATATAGTTGTGTCGAGTAGCACGAGGCTGCATGATGTGCCGAGATGTATGGGGTGTGTCAACTGGTACAAAGGCATGAGGGGAAGGTGTGAGTGGCATGTCCACTGTGTCGAGGGACACACGTCGTTATTAACTTGTTTCTGTGTAGGAAAATTAGTTATTTAATTTAGTTTAATAGTCTCAGCGTAATAATTAGAAATCTTAAGGTATTTTGTCCCCATATGATTAATGAATTCTAGTAAAAATAAGTTAGTAGCATGAGAGATAATATAATTAATATATGACTTGCAATATATAGTCGAATTACCCGAATAATTACGCAGGACTTCATAGTATATTTTGGTTAATATGGTGTATTATATACTTTGTTATAATTTAAGAATTTGGCAGGTGATGATGAATTTGGTTGAGATGCCTCTAATTATTGGCAGATATTAAGTTTTAGGCTTATGGCCATTGTTGAATTGTGTTGAGTTGTTATTGAATTATTGTTGTTGTTGTTACTACATTCATATTATTGTCGCATACATAACATATCAAGTTGGGAGCTCATGCTCGGTAAGTTGGCCTGGATTGGCAAATAGAAAGTTGAAGGCTTATGCCTTGTTGATGCCTCTATTAATTGGCAGATTATTAATTTGGGAGTTTTGCTTCGTTGGTACACATGCATGTGCATAAAAACAAGTCGCATTTCATGTTGCATCCTGAGTTGTTGTGTGGATGAATTAATTATGTTAAATGTTGTTAAAGAGCTGCGAAGTGGTGATTTTGTATGAACTGATTCTAATATATTATTTATCATGTATTCTATTATATTGTTTGATATCTCATCCCTTCTGTTTGAATGTTTCCCTCTGTTGGTAACGTGCAGGTAATCAAGAAGGATAGTTGTTACCTTCATTAGTTCAAGTCGGTGTTGTCGCTCTGATACGTAGCACTCGGGGGGATGAACGCATGTTTTATTTATTGTTGGTTTTCATTATGTTGTTGAATTTTTAAGTTGTTTTCATTAAAGACTTGTTATCTTAAAGCCATTTTGAGTTGGATAAGATGTTATGGTGTTTTCAGTTGAATTTGTGAATTCGCTGCGTAGCAACAAAAGTTGTTTTATTTTTTTCACTACACAGGTTGTTATCAGTTCATCTAAATTTTTAAGTGTTATGTATCTCACCTATAGGTGATTGAATGTCGTTGTTTCCAAGTTGTAAGTGTAGCATTCCATTTGTTTGTTGGAAATTTTGTAACTCTGATTTTATATAATTCGTTGGGTAGAATGGGGTGTTACATTAGTGGTATCAGAGCGGGTCGGTTCGTTCGACCAAGTTATCGAGTCGTAGTTTTGTCTAACAATCGAGTATTGTTAACCTAAGTTCTAACCATTGTTTATGTTGTAGTGATAATCCAAGATGGCTGGAAGGAATGGCAATGCACTTGCTGCTGCTTTGGAAGCAATGGCGCATGATATGCAGAATCATACGAACACTAACGGGAATGCTGGATCTCGTAGCTTGGAGACATTCCAGAGGGAGAATCCGCCTACCTTCAAAGGTAAGTACAATCCTGACAAAGCGTTGGATTGGTTGAAAGATATTGAGAGGATCTTTCATGTGATGGACTGCACTTCAATGCAGAAGGTTCAATATGGGACCCATATTCTAGCAGTCGAGGCAGATGACTGGTGGCTAGAGACTTGTCAGAAATTGGAGTTTGCGGGTGAAAATATCACTTGGGCTGTGTTCGATAGGGAATTTCTAAGGAAGTATTTCCCTGAAGATGTACGTGGTAAGAAGGAAATTGAGTTTCTTGAGCTGAAGAAAGTGAGTATGTCGATTACTGAATATGCTGTGAAGTTTATTGAGTTGGCTAAGTTTTACCCGCACTACAGCGAGGCAAATGCTAAGTTTTCGAAGTTCATCAAATTTGAGAACGGGTTGCGCCGCACCCAGAGATCAAGAAGGCAGTTGGATACCAGAAGATTTGTGTCTTTGACGATTTGATTGATAGCTGCAGGATCTATGAAGAAGATAATAATGCTCACTATAAGATTATCAATGAGAAGTGGGGTAAGCACCAACAGAACCGTGGTAAGCCTTACGATACCCCAGCTGGTAAAGGTAAACAGAAAGTTGCTCGGGTCAGAGAACTAGTGTGGGAGATGCTCCTGTTGGTGTGGTTTGTTTCAATTGTGGAAAACCTGGTCATAAGAGTAATGTGTGCACTACTGAGGTGAAGAGGTGTTTCCTTTGTGGTAATACTGGACATGCTATATATGAGTGCAAGAATAAAGAGATGATTTGTTTCAACTTGCTGAAGAAGGACACATTGGTAGTCAGTTTCAGAAACCAAATAAGGTGCAAACTAGTGGAAATATGTTTTCTTTGACTATGACTCAGACAGCTAATGAGGGCAGACTCATCAGAGGTACATGTTTCATTAATAGTACTCCTTTAATTATTATTATTGATACCGGTGATACTCATTTCTTTATTTCTACTTATTGTGTTGAATGATTGGGTCTTATGTTGTCCTCTATGAATGGAGAGATGGTCGTCGATACTCCAGCCAAGGGATCAGTGACTACTTTTGTTATGTGTTTAAAGTGCCCGTTATCGATCTTCGACAGAGACTTTACCGTTGATTTGGTTTATGTGCCTTTAAGTGGGTTAGATGTGATCTTAGGTATGAACTGGTTAGAGCATAATTATGTTCATATTAACTGTTATAACAAGTCGGTGGGGTTTTCTACTCCTGAAGAGGAGGAAGCTGGTATGTTGTCTGCTAGACAGTTGAGGTAGTTGATGCAAGAAGAGGCTCAGATGTTCTCGTTGATGGCGTCACTATCTATCAAGAATCAAGCTATAATTGAGGAATTGCAAGTGGTGCGTGAATTTCCTGAAGTTTTCCCTGATGAAATTCCTGATGTACCGCCAGAGAGAGAAGTCGAATTTGCTATTGATCTTGTACCTGGTACCAGACTTGTTTCGATGGCACCATATAGGATGTATGCATCTGAATTGTCAGAATTAAAGAAGCAATTGAAAGAGTTACTTGAAAAGAAATTTGTAAGACCAAGTGTTTCGTTGTGGGGAGCTCCAGTGTTGTTAGTAAAGAAGAAAGATGGGAGTATGAGACTTTGTGTTGATCATAGACAAAATTGAATAAAGTGATGATTAAGAACAAGTGTTCGCTTCCGATAATAGATGACTTGATGGATCAATTGGTGGGTGCTCGAGTGTTTAGTAAGATTAATTTGAGGTCGGGTTATCATCATATTAAAGTGAAGGATGAAGATATCCAGAAGACGGATTTCAGAACACGTTATTGACATTATGAGTATTCGGTGATGCCTTTCGGTGTTACTAATGCGCTGGGAGTATTCAAGGAGTACATGAACTGTATCTTTCATACTTATTTAGATCGGTTTTTAGTGGTGTTCATTGACGACATTTTGATTTACTATAAATTGGAAGAAGAGCATGCATAACACTTAAGAATAGTATTGCAAGTTTTGAAAGAGAATAAGTTGTATGCAAAGTTGTCTAAGTGTGAATTTTGGTTAAAGGAGATTAGTTTTCTTGGTCATGTTATCTCAGGTAGTGGCATTACAGTAGATCCATCTAAAGTAGATGTTGTGTTGCAATGGGAAACTACAAAGTTGGCTACCGAGATTAGAAGCTTTTTGGGACTAGCTGGTTATTATAGAAGTTTTATCAAAGGTTTTTCTAATTTGGAACTTCCGTTGACTAAATTGACTTGTAAAGGTAAAGCGTTTGTGTTGGACACTCAATGTGAAGGAAGTTTTACAAAATTGAAGAAAAGATTGACGTCGGCTCCGATTTTGACATTACCTAATCCAGGAGAACCTTTTGTAGTATATTGTGATTCTTCCAAGATGGGTTTAGGATGTGTGCTTATACAGAATGAAAAGGTAGTTTCTTATGCGTCAAGGCAGTTGAGGACTCATGAAAAGAACTATCCTACGCATGATTTAGAGCTTGCTGCAGTTGTTTTTATGTTGAAGGTTTGGAGGCATTATCTTCATGGTTCTAGTTTTGAAGTATTTAGCGACCATAAGAGTTTAAAGTATTTATTTGATCAAAAGTAATTGAATATGAGACACCAAAGAAGGTTGGAGTTGTTAAAAGATTATGGTTTCGGTTTGAATTATCATACAGGAAAAGCGAATGTGGTGGCCGATGTGTTAAGTCAAAAGACTTTACATATGTCGGCAATGATGGTTAAAAAGTTGGAATTAATTGAAAATTTCAGAGATATGAGCTTAGTTTGCGAAGTGACACCTCAGAGTGTTATGTTGGGAATATTGAAAATTAATAATGATTTTCTGGATAATATCAGAGAAGCTCAGAAGCTAGACGTGAAATTGGTAGATTTAATGGTTGGGATCGATCAGTACGAGAATAGTGATTTCAAGTTAGATGCGTAATTTGTGTTGAGATTTCATAATCAAATTTGTATTCTTGATGATGCGGAAATGAAGAAAGTGATTCTCGAGGAAAGTCATAGAAGCAAGTTGAGCATTCATCCAGGAGCTATAAAAATGTATCAAGATTTGAAGAATTTGTTTTGGTGGCCTGGAATGAAGAGTGATGTGGCTCAGTTTGTGTATGCATGTTTAACATGTCAGAAGTCAAAAGTTGGACATCAGAAGCCTGCAGGGTTGATGCAACCGTTAGAAGTTATAGAATGGAAATGGGATAACATTTCAATGGACTTTGTGACGGGATTACCTAATACTCCAAGAGGACATGATTCAATTTGGGTGATTGTTGATAGGCTTACAAAGTCGGCTCATTTTATTCCTATTAACATCAACTTTATAGTATCAAAGTTAGCGGAGATTTATACTAGTGTAATTGTAAAGCTGCATGGTGTTCCTTTGTGTATTGTGTCAGATAGAGATCTGAGGTTTACGTCTGATTTTTGGAAGAGTCTGCAAGAAGCGCTGAGCTCTAAGTTGAGGTTGAGTTCGGTGTATCATCCTTAGACGGATGGTCAAATTGAAAGGACTATTTAGTCGTTAGAAAATCTGTTGAGAGCATGCGTTCTTGAGCAGGGAGGTTCGTGGGATACTTATCTTCCTTTAATAGATTTCACTTATAATAACAGTTACCATTCTAGTATTGGAATGGAACCTTTTGAAGCATTGTATGGTCGGAGATGAAGAACTCCTTTATGTTGGCATGAATCTGGAGAAAGTGTAGTACTTGGAACTAAAATTGTTTGAGAGACTACTGAGAAGGTGAAGTTGATTTGAGAAAAGATGAAAACTTCACAGAGTAGACAGAAAAGTTATCATGACAAGCGAAGGAAAGATTTAGAATTTCAAGTAGGTGACTATGTGTTTCTGAGAGTTACACTTGTGATTGGTGTTGGGCGTGCATTGAATTCTAAGAAGCTCACTCCTTGTTTTATTGGTCCGTATCAGATTTTGGACAGAGTTGGGAATGTTGCTCATAGAGTGGCCCTACTGCCTAATCTTTCGAATTTGCATGATGTGTTTTATGTGTCACAACTCCGGAAGTATATTTCAGATCCATCTCATGTGATTCATATGGATGATGTGCAAGTAAGGGATAATCTCACTATGGAGGCGATGCTTGTATGAATCGCAGATCGTGAAATGAAGACTCTAAGAGGCAAGGAGATTGCTTTAGTGAAATTAGTCTGGTTAGGAGCTATCGGAGAAATCATGACGTGGGAGTTGGAAAGTGTGATCGGTGGATTTAGAACTGACTGTTTAACGCTGGTTCGCGAAATGTCGCGGAAGTAAGAGTCGCCACCGTCTTTTATTTTCTCTAACATGGACAGGACAAAAGCACAGCAAAATTCCTTATGAGATAGTTTCTCGGTTCGGGAGGTAGATTTATAGAAAGGGAAGGTGTTAGCACCCTTTCTATCCATGGTTATCCATGGGCTCTTAGATACTTGCTCTTATGTTTTCAAAATGTTTGCTTTTAAATTGTGAGTGGGTTTGAAAAAGTTTCTTTGAAAGATTTCAGAATGACTCTTGTATCTGTCCTCAAGAGTGTTTGAAAAATTGTTTTGAAAGCTTTTTGAAAGTGTCTGTGTGAAAAGAGTTTTGATTGTTTTTTAGAGAGCAAGTATCCACGAGTTATCTACCTACCCTAAGGAATTAGGCTGTGTAAATGTCCTTAAGGTAGTGCCATCCCACCATTGAGAGGTAGGTAGCACCACCGTTGGAGGTGTTCGGGTCAATTCGAGTGTAGGGACAGTGTGGTCACCGAAGCAACAGTAGGACACCTTAGAAGCTACCCTTATGTCCTTGATCCTTTTTTATTCCGAGGCAACCGTTTCGAGGCAACTGGATCATGTCATGGACATAAGGACTTACTAAAACGTCCTATACTCGACGACCACGTTTCGAAGGCAAGGCAACAGTGAGGCGTACCCTAGAAGTGGTATGTGAATTTGTGTGTTATTTTCATGTTATGTTTTATCTTGTACATGTATCATGGTGATCTACGCTTGTTTTTAATTAGGCCATACATTCTTTCATGCAAAGTTTAGCAGTTTTAAGAGTGCGGAAATTTAAATGCGGAAAATAAAATCCTACGCTATTACAAGGCGCGGGTCTATACATCGCCAAATTACAAAGACCCGTTTGAATAAAAATGCGGAAAGTAAAACCTAGTTACTATTACATGGCTTGAACAGTTACATAATATTGAAAAAAGAAAAAAATAAGAATAAATGTGCGAAAGAATTAAAGTTGAACGTTCGAGGGCGTTGGACCCTTTTGAAATTAAATTGAATTAAAAGTCTAATTATTATTTAATTAAAAGAAAAGAAATTGTTTTTTTTTAAGTTTTTGGTATTTATGAGATAAAGAAATTAAAAATCAAGAGAAACCCTAATTCTAAGTTGTTTTTAATTATTAATGAAAAAATATTAAAATTTAACCTAATTTACTAAATAATTAATGTACATGTTTATTTACAAAAATATTTAGTTAATTAATAATAATAATGATGATAAGATTATTTATTAAAAAGAAAAGGTGAAAAAATATCAAAACCCTAATTCTACCTATTTTAATTTATTAAGAAAAAAATGTTGAAATTGAAACCTAAATTAACTAAATTAATTGTTTAAGGTTTATTTACAAAATAAATTATGGTGAAATTAATATTAATAAAAATAAACATTTTTTTTCTGTATTTTATATTATTTGTGAAAATTATTTTATGGAGTTAAAAGAAATAACTAAAGAAAACAATTAAAAGAATTAAAATTGAAAAAGAGAAGAAAATGGGATACAAACATGGGGGGTATCTGGCCCATTATGGAGGTTTTTTGAAGTGATTTTTGGCCCATGAAACAAAGCCTTCGTTGACTTTTCCATCTTGAGTGTTCATCCATTGACTGAGGTATATGGTGAACCTCTTTTGTGGCCACTAGATTGATCATCCTGATTAGGTGGCAAGCCTGAGCGTGAGTGTATATGGTGGACCTTTGTGGATGTGCTACGTTGGAATACCTTGCAACAAAAATTATTAAGCGTATGAGGGGGACCTGGGAATCGAACCCAGGTCCCAATACCTGCCAGACAGCTCACCCACCAACTGAGCCATTGAGTTTCTTTGTTAACCTAATGCATGGAAAATATAATATACAAAAATGTTAGCTAGTGGTGTTAACAAAAATTTGCGCGCCAGTATTTGAATCCCCCAGTCATGTCTTGACACGCCAGCTTCGTCTTCATCTTTCTGCCTGTAATATAAGCAAATAGCGGGGGTTTTAAACCCCCACTAAGCGAAGCCTGCAAATATAGTGAATAGGACATGGACAAATATAAAAAGGGCGCGAGGTCATGGTTCGTTTCGTTTGGATGTCATGATTTCAATGGCATAGGTTTGGTGGTCCAATTTTTCCATATGGGGAAAGCCCCAATTTGAAGCTCTGAAAAACCTAGCTTTTGACAATGGTGGATTCTTATTTAGGCAGCCATAGTTCAATTGAATGGTACCAACAGCTTCAGAATATCATTGTTAGTAAGAATCAACAATTAAAACTCATGAATAATGCATGTAAATTAAAAAACGATTATGTACATGTTCAAGAAAAGTGTGACGTTGTTCTACCAATTCTTGAGGTCTGGAGACTGGTTCTTGATTGCAACACGTTCCTAGCAATGTCAGGAACGTAATGGACAAGCTTTTAGACCTTGAATCGCCTTGTAACTAGGATTTCAGTGTTCAAGTTTTTAATGAAAAATTGCAAATTGGTATGCCTTTTCTGAGCAGCTTTTTCGTGTCCAATGGAATAGGGTTAGCTTGTGTATAAGTATCTGAATGAAATTAGGTCAAAAAACAAGCCCATAATCCATTGAATTAATGATTTCAATCTTTGATTTTGTTCATATCTTTTCCAATCTTTTTCCATGCAATTCTTGCCAAATTTGGATGATATTGTCCTTGTTGATTGATGCACGAAATCTCTTACATGTGTGGAAGATATTTGCTGCATAAAAAGATTTAAAAAAAACATGATTTGGTATTTTTCTTATATTTAAATTTAATTAAATGAATTAATGATAATAAAAATTCAAATAATTAATCAAAAATAAGAAAATAACTCCCTTTGAGGTCAATGGGTCGTGCATAGCCTTTGGGTAATGATTCATGAAAAAAATTGAGGCCCATTAGCAATTTTGAAGCCTTTTGTGCAAAGTTGACTTTTCAAAATTCCCAAAAATTTCCCAACTTCTCCAAGGCATATCTTGCTCAATTTTGAAGCTATGAACATGTTCTTGGATATTTTGGAAAGGTCTTGAAGTACTCTAACCAATGCCTTTGGTCCCATGTCATTTTGATTTACCAATCTCAAGTTATGGTCTTTGACTTAAAGTGCCTTTTTGTTGACTTTTGAAAATGACCTATAATGTTGAAATTGATAACTTTTTGTGAGAGCATTTCTTGGACTTGAAGTGTGAAGATGAATTGTAGGAAATGTCATTATCTTAAAAATGAGTTTTGGATGGAATTTTTTTGATAAACCATGAAGAAGTTATGCCCTGGTCAATTTGCAGTTGACTTTTTCAACTGTCCAAAAATAGAAACTTTTGCATCTTGAGACTTTTTGAGCCATACTTTGAGAATCATGATCAAGAATTGATCTAATGATGTTTGTGGCTTCAAAATAAGATGTTGACCAAAACTTTTGACTTTTGACTGTCAAATGACCATTTTGCCCCTGCAGTTGACTGTGAAGCATTTAGGGTTTTTGACTGTGCAATTTGATGCTGTGAGCCTTGAAACTTGACATATGGATGCTTGACAATGTATATGGGCATGTGGGACTTGATTGGACCCTTGAAAATCTCAATTTCTTTGCCAGAACCAAAACCTTAATTTTAACTGTGTTAGGAGGCAATTGGACTGTGCAACCCTTGAGAGATTTTGAATCTTTTGGAGCTTGATCTTGACAAGTCTTGAAGAATATGGGAGGGCAAATTTTGGGATACAACAGAAAGCAAGGTAAATTTTCGAGGAAGAAAATATTCTAAGTGGGGGAGAGTTGTAACGCCTATTAATTTAATTAATTATTTAATTAAATTATTGTCGAATTATTTATTGTTTTGTGTGAGATATTGTGAATTGTTGGTATAAGTTGCTAGATTATTACTAGTTAATTAATTAGTTGATTAATAGTAATAATAATATTAGAATTAGTAGAATAATTATGTTGGGCCTATTTTTAATGGTTGAAAGTAGATATATATGGGGTTTATTGTTAATCCCATTAAGGATAATAATATTGTGAGGTTCTATTTAAATAAAGAATAGGGTTAATTGAGGAGTTGTTGGAAACTTGATCGTGAGAAGTGTAGAGAAAAGGAATAAGGAGAAGAGCAAAGCAAGGTTCCGGTCGGAGAGTTGTCGAGCGACCTTCAATCCAAGGTAAGGGTGGCGTTCTGACCTTATAATGGGGCGTATTATGAATATTGTATAGGGGTTTGGCCGTAGGTATAATTGTTGTGCGTTGATTTTCTGGGCCTGTTCTTGAGAGTTGTCCGTTTTCATGTTGTGGTCGTTTAGGAATTTTCTGCATGACTGTCTTATACAATTGATGAATCTATTAATAGGAAATATAGTTGCCCCGTTGCTATGTTATTCCGTGCGGTTGGTCGGGAATTAATGGTTGAATAGAATACTGTAAGGTTGGGTTAACGTTCATCACAGACCAGATGAATTCTGTGCAAAAATGTGAAGACGCGTTGTACCGAGGAGCACAGGTATTTGCGTTGAGCGGCATAAGGCTACAAGATGTGCTGAGGAGCACATGTGTTAGGTGTTCAGGGAACAAGGCTGCAAGGTGCACCGAGGGGAACAGGTAGTTGTGTTGAGCGGCACAAGGCTGCAAGATGTACCGAGATGTATGGGGTGTGTCGGCCGGTACAGAGGCATGAGGGGAAGGTGCCGAGCGGCATGGCCACTGTGTCGAGGGGGACACGTTGTTGTTAACTCATTTATATGCATGGAAATTAGTTATTTAATTTAGTTTAATAGTCTCAGCATAATAATTATAAATCTTAAGGTATTCTGTCCCCATATGATTAAAGAATTCGAGTAAAAATAAGTTAGTAGCAGGAGAGATAATATAATTAATATGTGACTGAAAATATATAGTCGAATTACCCGAATAATTACGCAGGATGTCGTAGTGTATTTTGGTTAATATGGTGTATTGTATACTTTGTTATAATTTGAGAATTTAGCAGGTGATGATGAATTTTGTTGAGATGCCTCTAATTATTGGCAGATATTAAGTTGTAGGCTTATGGCCAATGTTGAATTGTATTCAGTTGTTGTTGTTACTACATTCATATTGTTGTCGCATACATAGCATATCAAGTTGGGAGCTCATGCTCAGTAAGTTGGCCTGGATTGGCAAATATAAAGTTGAAGGTTTATGCCTTGTTGATACCTCTATTAATTGGCATATTATTAAGTTGGGAGTTTTGCTCCATTGGCAGCACATGCATGTGGATAAAAACAAGTCGCATTTCATGTTTCATCCTAAGTTGTTGTGTGGATGAATTAATTATCTTAAATGTTGTTAAAGAGCTGCCAAGTGGTGATTTTGTATGAACTTATTCTAATATATTATTTATCATGCATTCTATTATATTGTTTGATATCTCACCCCTTCTGTTTGAATGTTGCTCTCTGTTGGTAACATGCAGGTAATCAAGAAGGATAGTTGTTACCTTCGTTAGTTCGAGTCAGTGTTGGCGCTCTGATATGTAGCACTCGGGAGATGAACGCATGTTTTCTTTATTGTTGGTTTTCATTATGTTGCTGAATTTTTAATTTTTTTTCATTAAAGACTTGTTGTCTTAAAGTCGTTTTGAGTTGGATAAGATGTTATGGTGTTTTCAATTGAATTTGTGAATCTGCTGCGTAGAAAAGAAAGTTGTTTTATTTTTTTGTACTACACAGTTTCTTATCAGTTCATCCGAAGTTTTAAGTGTTATGTATCTGAACTATAGGTGATTGAATATCGTTGTTTCCAAGTTGAAAGTGTAGCATTCCATTTGTTTGTTAGATATTTTGTAACTCTAATTTTATATAATTTGTTGGGTAGAATAGGGTGTTACATCAAATGCAACAGCCAATGTATCACCTCGGTGGTGGTCTCTCAACCACCTCAACAACTCAGAAGTCAATCATGCTCGCTTGCATCGACGATCTCTTAGAGCGAAACAAACAACACATAGGCATTAGTCACAAACACCCTAAGTGAATAACAACTCTAAATCTATCTCTAGAATTCATACACTATTGGATAATCATCCTAGATAATAATTCAAGCAGTATATGTCTATAGCAACTCAAGTCTCTAGCATAGAGCAAAAATAAAGGATAACAATCGACAAAGATTTGTAAAGCAAGTTTTATATAACGCCAATAGCGACAAATATACTAGAGTTAAAAGAAAATACATATACAAACCCAACCAATAGAGAATAAACAAATAAAAATAGAAATGAACCACAAATCTACCGGGTTGTCAGTGTCGATCAAAGAGAAATCCACCCCGTATTATCTGTATGCAAGCTTAATAGTTGTTATCTAAGCTAATCCTAACAAAATTGGAGGTTGATAGAGTTAGGAGCAATAACTTCCCCAAAACCATAACCTAAAAATGAACTAAAATGTTTTTATAAAACTTATCTTAGTAGAGTGCGCTAAGCGGGATTACCGCACTAAGCGGGTTGTGTGATATTTACACATTAAACCGACATAAATCGCGCTAAGCGCGATATCCGCGCTAAGCGGGCTCCAAAAATCACTTATGCCAAATCTGTCCAAACGTAGGCAGCGCGCTACAAAATATGCTGAGTGCGCTCACGCTTAGCATCCTTCTGCGTGCTAAGCGGGCTCTCCTAGGAAAAACTAGTTTTTTTATCTGAAAACGCGCATTCGGAGTCATGCCTTCGACACCTTATTCCTCAATGCTCCAAAATGCAATAAATATCAACAAAATGAATGGAAAAACATCAAAAGGTACAATATGTACACAAAAACACAAATAAACACAAACTAAACGTATTTACACAAAAGTCGAGTTTATTCAACGATTATTAACAACAAAGAGTCGATAAGTGCAACAAAAAGTATATACAAAAATAACTACAATTTACACTTATCAAACTCTCCCAAACTTGAACTTGTTTGTCCTCAAACAAGGCCAAACAACTCAAAGAACCGAAAGTAATCAACCAAAGTATCATGAATCAACAAGTTTTGAAAACAGAAAATAAATGTATGGTTCAAACAAAAATGCACACACAAGGTAAATACTTACCATAATCGTACAACAACAACATGTAAACGAAACAAATCCTAAGTACAAAAATCATACTAAACATTCTAAAACAAAACAAGCTCAATCATGAATCACACCTAGTAAAAATACATCGGTAGATGAAGAACACACAAAGGTGAGGGACAAAAAACACTCATCCACAATCTTGCAAACAATAGACTAAATTATGCATTCATCCAAAAACTCATATTGAAAATACAAAGGAAAGAATCACAAGGGCTTGGTTAAAAAACAAGGGATAATTCGTAAAGCTAATCGAAACAAAAAATTTCCTTAACCTAAGGGAGTGATCAACTCACAAAGACTCAAGTAAAATAATTTCAATCAAACTTCTTCTTCATTCCAAATTTCTCACCAACACCCATCACTTATTGACATAACATTATTCCATATTCTTTTTGTTTTTATTTTTCAAATCTTTTCTATTTTTTTCTTTCTTTTTCTTTTATTTATTTTTCACTCTTTTTATTTCTTTTTCTTACTCTTAGTAATAAGCCAATAAGTACACAATCATTTCTCTCCCCAACTTGAATTCAACCAATATCATAATGTGAATACTCCCTACTTTCTAAGGCAAGGCAAAAGTTCAAACTATAAATCAAAGTTAAAGGTTTAAGAAAATAAAGAATCAATATCTATACAAAAAGATGAACCAAACACTCATAGACAAGCATTTATCAAAAACAACATGGATATCGACAAAAAAAAGGTCAAAAGGGGTTATTAATGATCACACGCTCACAAGGTGAATTGACTATTTGGTTAAAGTAGTTGTGCTCAAAATGAAACAAAAAATGCCTTAATCATGTTCATCCTTTCATACAATCAACACAAACAAAATATTAAACATAATAAAATCCAGTTAAAATAAGAATTGTGGCCTTCAGCGTATGTGAACAATGGAAAACTTCCTCACATTTATGGGTAAAAAAGGGAACTAAAATGATTCAATTCATGAGTAAGTAATGGAAAAAGAATGAATGGTATGGTAATTATACAAATGGTAAATTTCCTAAACATGTTAGGTTATAGAAAGCGATAAAAGAGTTCCTGGAGAGTACCAACTTCAAAAATTATCATTACCATACATCCACAAGTTGACACACTAAAAATCAGAAAATCACCAAATACGACTTCAAGCTATCTAACCAAAACTTGAGTCCAAACAACAAAAGAAAGAATTAAAATATTACTATTAATTACTATACTATACAGCCTTGGTTGAAGTGGGAAAAAGGAGAGTCAATCAAAAAATTAAAAAGAATTCACTGGCTCTGTACAGCAGGGTGCGCTAAGCACAGTCGAGCGCGTTAAGCGCACTACATCAGTTGCAAAAAAACTCGGACAGCAACAGCAGTGCAGCAGTACCCTCCATAATCACCTACACTATCCTCATTTACACATTTAAACAACATTTACAACACAAACACGCTTCCAAAAGCTAAACACGACAAGCTCGCGGAAAAACACAAATTGATATAACGAAACAAACTGTTGAAAGTGAATTAACAATTTTAAAAGTGAAAATTTGAGAATTTAAAACAGTTCCAATTTTAACTTGTTAAAACACAAGTTAACACATACATAAACGAATACAAACAACACATCCTTGTTTTACGTCATAAGCTCGACGCCTTTCATGCAAGGGTCTACAACTAGGGTTTTGTGCTTCTCAAGGAAGATTGGGTTTCAAGGATCTCAAATGACTTTCATGGTTCATTATGGGTCCTCAATAATTCTTATGTCAAGCTTCAAGTCTTGCATCACATGTTTGCTCAGTCAATAGCTCAGAAGATTGAAAGTTAACTGTATTAGGTAAAAAGTCAACTATGGTCAACATACAGTCAAAACCTCAAGATTTTTTGTCAACATCAACATTTTAAGGTTATATTCGTCATTTGATCAAGGATTGATCTTGATTCCTCAAGGAAAGCCCTCAAATCATCAAAGGTCAAAAATTGCCAAATTAGGGTTTTGATTGAAGTTGACTGATCATTGACTTTTGGCCTAGTGCATGACCTAATGTTTTAAAGCATGATCTCAATGGATCAAATAAAAAAATCTTGAACTAATTACCTGGCTCAAGACATTTCCAAAGATACAAGTGATTGATAAGTGAATAACTGAATCAATTGATAAAAAGTTAACAATCACACAAAAGCCAAACTTTGACTGTTTGGTCAACATTGGAATTCAAAAATCAAGAATCATAAATACATTCAAAATTATTAATTTTGATCATCAATAATCAACAAAGTCAATAAAATCAAGAAAAAAGTCAACAAAAGTCAAAAGTTGGAAAATTTTCTAACACTTAGAAAAATGTCTAAGTGTTTTGTTCTTAACAAAGTCACTACTTTATCGCTATTTTTCACTAATATCCAAATTGATTCAGAAAAAACTCAAAACATGAAAGTTGTAGATCTTGATTCAAGCTTTATAAAATGTCCCGGAACATAAATATATCATTTTTGAGCAAGGATATTCAAAGAGAAGAAGTTGGCCATTCAAACTTGAATCATAAGTCTTTTTTTATGACCTTATGGCCAAAACTCCATCCAAAGCTACAATATCTCTATTTTCAGACGATGTTATCTCCAAATCTCTCAATAATTAAGTTATTACACATGTCTTAAGTGTATTTCACAAGAATTTGAAGCTTTGTCCAACAAATAACACCATTTTGGGTGATTTTGCAAAAGCAAAGTTTCCATTTGCATAAAGCTCAACTTCTGCCAACAACCTCTTCTTTTGAGCTTGAAACCAGCTATGAAGATCACAAAAAATCTTTGAGGATCAGATGCTATCCTACAAGGTCTGAAAAGTTGAACCAAATCCCTTGAATCACTCTTCATTCCTCATGAGGCAAACTCACACTCTTGTGCAAAAGCGAACCAAATGGCCAAACCATGATTTAATTGGAACTAAACTTTATTTCTGCAAGTTATACAAGTCATTTCCACCTCTATAAATATAGAATACAACCTCTAAGCTCAGGAGACAAAAATTTTCTCAAAAAACCACCATTGAAGCAAGTTCAAACCATAAACAACAATCCACGTGTGCATTCTCTAAATTTTCACTTCAGACACCTTTTATACATCAAATAGAATCTGTTCAAATACTCTTGGCATAACTGTAACACCTCCACCATCACCATCCAAACCTCACTTTCACCATTTTCAACTTGATTTGGTTAGAAAGTTTCAGAGGGTTCTAAGGCAAGCTGAGCATACCATTAGCTCCCTGGGAGTTCAAGGAAGCTTTTTGCACCATTACAATGTCTCTGGGAGTGGTGGAACGAGTTCTGAGTTTTGCTTCAAGAGGTAAGTTTTATTGAACTTTAAAACTCCATATACATGTATCCTTTGTTTTCAAATAAAAGATAAAAATGTAGATATCAATGTTCTGAAGCTTAGCCCTAGCTTAATTGTTATTAATTGCGCTTGTAGATTCGTGATTCTGAACTTTTTTAGGGTTTTTCTGGTTATTGATTAAATTCATACTTATTATTGAGTTTTGATTAAAACTAATGATACCATTGTATTCTTAATGAAATTTCGATGAACTTCCATGTTTACATTTTTATAAATGGACTAGAAATGAAGGAGTTGAGTTTTCAACCATGGATGTGGATGATGATGGTTCAGCGAAGAAGATGAAGATGGTGGCTCCATCTTTTCAAATTTAAAAAACAAGTTTATTATATATTTATTAGTTGTTGTGTTAATGAATGGATGTAACAGCCACCCCAGTGGCAAGAAGCGTGTTTCATGTCACTTTCACTACAAGGGCAAGGGTTCGAACCATAGTGAACCCCCCTTTTGCCATTTTGTGATTTATTTTGATTTTTTGTGATTTCAGAAGCATGTTTCAAATATATTTTCACTAAGTCACTTCCTTAACACTATATGCGTGTGGCCTGGTGGTAAGCTCTTAGAACTGTGACCCTAAGGTCTGGAGTTCAAGCCTTGGCAGCCACAAAACCTTTTTTACCACTATTTTTCTTTAGTTTTTTTTAACAAACTTCAACCAATTTTTAACCAATCAAAATTTCTCATTTTAAGATGATTTTTTGCACACTCTTAATTTATTATATCTATTTGATGATCATGTGAAAAATCCCCCCCCAAAAAATATTAGATTTAGGTTTTTAATTAATTAATTAAATTTTTTATAAATACATTTTTAATTTAATCACACTTTGTTTTATTTTATTAATTAGTTTGTAAATTAATTAGAATTAGGGTTTATTACTTTTACACTATAAAATATTGTTCTAAATAAATCTCCAAAATATTAGAATTTCTTAGGTTTTAACTTTCTTTTCCTTTTCACCATCTCCGCGTGTTTGTTTATTTTTCGCATCGTTATTTTCATAATTATGTAACTGTTAAGGGAAGTAATAGATAAAATAGGGTTTCATTTACTTTTCTCCCCATTCATAAATTTGTACCACCATTCCCGAAGCATTGTAATAGCGTAGAACATTTGATTTCCGCAATTTACTGCTTTCGTTATTTCTGTTAGTTTAATAGGATTGTATGGCAAGATCTAAAACAAAATGCTAGATAACCATAAATCCAAGATAAATTAACTGAAATCAAAACACTTTGCACAATCTCACTTTAGGGCAACCTCACTTGTTGTCTTCAGAAAAGAATCATGTCCCTCGAACGTGGGGCACTTTAATAAAGACCCTCGGTTAAAATATTATAGTCCCTCGATGACCCTTCGATGTTGCTTTCAGTAAACAATCTTAGTCCCTTACGACAATTGCTAAAGCGTCTTACAAGTTTCCTTTGTGATTGTACGATGACCCACGCCCGTCCCTCAAACATCCAACGATAGGGCTCCCTACTAACTAATGGTAGGATAATACTAACTAAAGGAGATGGATAAGAACAATAAAGACCTTGAGTAGGTAGAATGCTCGTAGTCGCTTGCACACAAACTTTTTAAAACAAAACATCTTTTCACAAAAACGACACTTTCTTTCAATAAGTATTTTCAAAACAAACATTTTGTATACATTCTTAACGATACGAGAATCATTACAAAACTGTCGCACTTAGGCATTTTCAAAATATTTTTAGAAATAAATCATTTCAAAAGTGAGCTAGTGATTAAGAGCCCATAGATAACTACGGATGAAAAGGATGCTAACATCTTCCCTTTTCATAACTTACCCCCCAAACTCAGAAAATTATCAAAAGGTCTTTCCTGTTCTTTTCATCCTTTCCTTTATTGGATAAAATAAAAGTCAGTGGTGACTCTTACTATTCGCAACATTTATGATAAAACTCAAAACTTAAAAGTCAATTCTTCCACCGTATTACATAACTGGCGACTCTGTTGGGGATGATAACTAAAAGTGGGGTTACCTTAAGAGCTATATCACCTTTATTTATTTACTTGTTTTCCTTGTATGCTTTATATTTCGGGATATGCTTGGGTTAATCTGGTAAAGATCTTATACATGGATCAGGGGCATTTTAGGTAAGTAGCAATAGATCGTGAAGACCGTATGACGTATACCGATACGGTTAAAATGATGACTACGTTGGTGTGACAAATTGGTTGGTACCGATGTCCCTTGAGTTAAGTCAAGGAGAATGAGGGGCTACCACGTGGTGTCATAAAGCACTAACTGACCTTAGAACCTTAGTTGACAGAACTTAGCCATTAGAAAGTACGGAGATGGCCGACATAGGTTGAGCCAACTAAACTCAAGAGGGTTGAAATTCTGGTATCATATATGTGATGTCAAATGAAATGTCATGACACAAATATCTGTTTGCAAGTAAGGTGCAGTAAAATCAAAAAGCAATAAAAACACAAGAGATCGTTCACCCAGTTCTGTGTACAACAACACCTGCTCTGGGGGATACCAAGTCAGGGACAAGTTCACTAAATAGTATCAATTCATAGACCCTCAATAAACAACCAGTTTACGATCTAATCACTTAATAACTACCCAAGCTAAACTTCTACCTAAGACTCACCTAGGTATGAGGCCATCCTCAAATCCCTTCTATCACTTACAGTGAAAAACTTAACAAAATTAATAATTTTGAAACACTTCAATCATTCAATGCTTAAAAGCTTATGTATGATACACAATTAACAACCCAAGTAACAACTCAAGTATTTAAACTAATACTTAGAGTGTATTACAAATAAAAAGCCTAAACTTCTAATCAGAAAGAAAGTATTCTTCTTTAAAAGTTGCTTGTCTTTGAATAAGGAAGCAAGTCCTTATATATGTGCAGCTTTGGTCTTAAAAACAAATATTCAAATCTTTTGAATATTTCCATAAAAACAGGCCAAGATAAAATTATGCAATTCGAAATATATTCCTCCATATTTTTCGCAGCCTGTAGATCATAAATCCTGACTTATAGAGTGCTGAAAATCAGGAAACAAAAGACTTAATTAATTTTAGGCTGAGAGTAGTTTAGTATGCAGATGTCAAGACATCTGCTTTGATATCAAACAAAACAGTTTTGCTCTAAATGTTAAGACATTTAGCAAAACATTAACAACTCATTGTTTTACTAAAATTGCTGCCAACAAACACTTACAAACCCCTCATTTGGAAAATTTTGGCTAAAACATTGTTAGAGCATATTATCAGAGCAGCAGCATAATTATCAGAGCATTATCAGGGCAACAGCAAGCAAAGCAATCAAAACATACATTCAATTAGCAGTTAGTTCATAGCACATGAATATTAGCTGCTAGCACAGGAAGATGTCAAAACATCTTCTGGGACATGAGGCTACCATCAAGTATTGAGCTCCCCCTCAATCAATGGTCAGTGGTCATTTAGTGGTCAGTGGTTATCCAGTCACTCAATCACTTCCTCTCCCCCTTTTTAGTCATAATATGCCAAAGAAAGGATGAAATCAAGATAATATCAGTATTATGGTACATACCATATAATTCAAATGTCAAGCACATGCAAGTGCCAAAAAAAAGAAACAAGGAGTTCAGAGAAACATCAAGTAGTCTAATTTTCATCGCGACCAGTTGACTTGGTTGAACCAGAACTTCTTTCCATACTGCAGTCTTCACCTTCAGAGCTCACTGTATCATCAAAGTTGCTATCCTTTTGCAGGTCCTTGATCATTTTTTCAAAAATTAGCTTCCTAGATGAGCTCACTCTGATCATATAATCTAATTCCTTACAGGCTTCCCTTATTCATTGATCATTTAATCCTTGGAGGAGGTCTTTTCAATAGGAGCAGATGTTAAAACAATGTCTGGGACATGTTTTCCTAAAAAGAGCTTAAAATGGAGGGTCAAGGCAGACTCCCTCTTGCATACAACATCATTTCCACTTAGGATTACAGGATGCTGATTTAGGATAATTCCATATAGGAGGGAAGGAAAAGCAATTGGCATCTTAATGGCACAAGTTCCTGCATGTTTGATGGTCTGGTCAAAGATATAAGTCCCATAATCAAAAAGTTTTTGGTTTCCAATAGCATAAATGAACTTTCCTAAACCAATGGAGATGGTTGAAGTGTGATTAGTGGGAACCCAATTTGCAGCTCCAATTCGATGTAAAATTGCATATTTCACACTCAGATTGCTGACAGGAAGTTTGTTTTTTATTGGCCACTCACTTACTTGATTAGCAGTAATGGCTTTACACACTTGATTATCTGTTACCTCCAGATCACAACATACATCTTCAGACCTATCTAGAAATTTGTTTATAATGGCAGGAGAAAATTCTACACACTTTCTTCTAACATAAACCTTTCTATACTCCTTACTCTTATGGTCAGCACAGTCAACAGGAATAATAACAATAAACTCCTTAACAAGAGTTTCATAGCAATTTGTAAACCTGGTAACTGTTTTCATCAGTCCAGCATAGGAGATCAGCTCTATGATTTCCTTACAATCCAAAGCACCAGCTCCTAGTTCTCTCTCCAGGGCAATCCTTCTTTGATACGCATACTTCCACTTTTCAGCATTCCCGACAGAGTGAAAGCAGATGTTGTCAAGTGGGGCATCAGGAACCCTAACAGAAAATTTCTTATTTGCAGACTTTTTGATAAGAGAGATGTGCTGGACATCTTGCTCGATATCATACTTAGAGTTAGTCTCTTCAATCAGGACAACTTTCTTCTTACTCTTGGATCTTTTTACAGCATCCTCATCATCATCAGTAGAGCTAACAGGTCTAGCTTTTCTCTTGCTAGAAGGAGGGACCATTTTACGTCCATACATGGTTTTCTTCTTGATTGTCTTGGGAGGGGTGTGATACTTGCATCTTTCACTTTCCTGGACTTTAGCCTTCTAGCAGTACCAGGTACAACATTAGTGATGAGCTCATTGTCAGACAGCTCTTCTATATTGACTATATTGTCATCCTTTTGACCTTTTCCATCCTTAGAGGCAGCAACATCTTCTTTAGAAGGATAGTTTACTTCAACATTTTGTTCAACATTTTGTTCAACATTTTCCTCAACATCTTGATCAAAATTTTCTTCTTCCACTTCTTTTATGGAAGAGGTAGCAAGCTTCTCAAGTTTTCTATCAGTAGCATCATTCTTGGATGATTCAGCAACATCGTTTTTAGGATTACTTCCTTTGTCATCAAGAGTAGGCATGCGAGCAAGGGGAGTAGAAATCCCAGGCACAACAAAGCCTTCATTTAATACTCTGTCCATAAGCCTTCTGATGCTTCTACCAACACTGATAATTTCTTCTTCAATTCTATTTTCAGTAGCAGTAGAGGAGTTACCTTTTTCATCTTTAGATTTCTTAGTTGGTGATGATCTAGGTTTCTTGACCTTTTTCTCAAGCACAAGGATCATTGATAGAGGAGTAACATCTAGAACTCTGTCAAGAGAAATATTTTCATTTGCAGATTTTGAGGAAGATGATGTGTGATACTAAGACATGTTTGAGAATTTTTTAGCAAGGTGATGAAGAATGGCAAGGGTCCCTTTTCTGTGGAGGAGAATGAAGAGTTTGTGAAAGTAGAGGGAAGAAATTTCATAGCGTGTGGGAAACAAATTGAGGCAGTCTTGTAATGATTACTTTCTAACTTTTATTTGTTGGAAACACAAATAATACAATATCATTTTAATGATATTCCCACACACTTTTAATTTCTATAAAACCTCATAAACATATCCCTAGTTTTCCTCTTAAATTCTCAAATTGATTAGCATCCAAAGATTTTGTGAAGATGTCAGCCAGTTGCAACTCAGTGGCTACATGTTCTAAAGCAACAATCTTTTCTTCAACAAGCTCTCTTATAAAGTGATGACGAATGTCAATATGCTTGGTCCTGTTGTGTTGAATGTGATTCTTTGAAATGTTTATGGCGCTTAAATTTTCACAGAATAATGTCATGACATCTTGTTTGACATGTATTCTGATAACATTTGTTTCATCCAAACCAATTGAGAACAACTGCTTCCTGCAGCAATGTACTCAGCCTCAGTAGTGGACAGAGACACACAATTTTACTTCTTGCTGAACCAAGATATGAGATTATTTCCCATAAAGAAGCATCCTTCTGATGTACTCTTTTTATCATCAACACTTCCTGCCCAATCAACATCACAAAAACCAGTTAAGGAAAAATTTGATCCATGAGAGTACGACATACCTTAGTCACTTGTCCCATTCACATATTTAAGAATCCTCTTCACATGGTTGGCATGGATAATTTTAGGATCAGCTTGATATCTGGCACACACCCCTACAGCAAAGGCAATGTCTGGTCTGCTAGCTGTGAGATATAGAAGACTGCCTATCATGCTTCTGTAGAGACTTTGATCTACACTTACTCCTTTTTCATCTTTAGTCAGCTTCAGATGTGTGGGAGCAGGGGTTCTTTTGTTACTGGCATTCTCTATCCCAAACTTCTTCACTATATTCTTGGCATACTTGCTCTGTGATAAAAATATTGAGTTTTCCATTTGTTTAACTTGCAGACCTAGAAAATAGGTTAATTCACCAACAAGACTCATTTCAAATTCAGACTGCATTTTCTTGACAAAATGTTCCACCATCTCATTTAAAATCCCACCAAATACAATATCATCACCATAGATTTCAGCAATCATAATCTTCCCGTCTTCTTCTTTGACAAAGAGGGTTTGTTTATGCCACCTTTCCTTAGAGTGACTCTGTTATGAATATAGCATGTAGTATTCATAACTTCAGCCTAGAAATGGTAGGGTAGCTTCTTAGCATGAATCATGGCTCTAGAAGATTCTTGGAGAATCCTATTCTTGTTTTCTACAATCCCATTATGTTAGGGAGTAATGGGAGAAGAGAATTCATGGCTGATTCCTTCAGAGGAACAAAACTCAGCAAATTCGTTGTTCTCAAATTCCTTTCCATGATCACTCCTAATTATTATGACATGACTTTCCTTTTCCCTTTGAAGTTTTTGACAAAGATCTTTAAACACTTCTAAAGTTTCTGATTTTTCTCGAATAAAGCTTATCCATGTGTATCTAGAAAAGTCATCTACAACAACATAGGAAAACTTCTTGCCACCAAGACTTTCAACCTGCATAGGTCCCATCAAGTCCATGTGAAGAAGTTCCAAAACTTTTGATGTAGTAAGATGTTGAATCTTATGATATGACATCTTAGTTTGCTTTCCAATTTGACAGTCACCACATACCCTTCCTTCTTCTATCTTGAGCATATTGTGGCGGTAGAAATGTTCAATACTAAGCCATTGGATTGACTAGAATTTATACAAATAAAAAAAAATCGCCACCGCGCTTTATTGTTTCCAAAGGAATGGGAAAAGAGCGAATAACCCAAAAAAGGGGGGAAAGATTCAAGGTAAAGGGGTTGGTTATGCAAAGGGAAGGTATTAGCACCCTAAACATCTACGGTACTCCGCAGGAACCTCTTTGAAAAAACCTTTATATTTTGGCTATAAAAATGTGTTGTATAGAAAATGGATAGTGGAGGTGAGAAAAGAAGCATATTTTTATGTTTTTTGCACCCGCCGCGGTTGCGAACCTTTAGTGCCTACGTACCACCTTTTGTGTAATAGTGGATCAGGGTACACGTAGTTCCTCTTTTAAAAATTTGAAACACAAGTGTGTTGGTTAATTTTAAGAGATAAGACATCATCGTCATTGTCCATGTGGAAAACATACTTACTACCCACAATCGTGAGAAAGGAGATTTTGCATCATCTCAAAGTGGAGGATAATGGCTTGGATTTTAAAATCAACAATGCCTCACTCAACACCCAAGTGAAAAATATCTCACTTCACTACATATTGTAGAAGTATAGTTGTTTGCATCACTACAAGGATTTACAAGAGCTTAACCTTTTAAGAAAAGTTTAAAGATAAAAGCCAAAGTGGCAAAAAAATGGTTTGAAATGAGGTTGATTGACTTTTAGTCTTCTCACAAAAATTGTCAAAGTATTATTAAATTGATTGAAGTTTATTGATGAAAATGTTTTGAAAATGCATGGACCTAAGTCCAAGTTTATTATGAAAGTGTTTCAAGTTCAGAAAATAGAAGAGTTTTCTAAAGGAGAGAGAAGATTTTTGAAATTAAAGAAGATGGGAGGTGAAGAAGAGGCTATCCTAAAGCATAAGGTAAAAGCTAAGGATAAGGACCATCTAACCAATAAGAAGCCAAAACTTGACATTATGAGCCAAGATAAAATTCCCATTCTTTAGATTGAAGCCAAGCAAGCAAAGATACTAGACCTCTTCAAATGTATTAAGTCTTCACAAAAATTGGGCAGAGTAACGGCTGTATACGGGTGAATTCCATATTACAAACAGAGAATGTAATCACAAAAACTTGCACACAAAAGAAAACAAACAACCCAATATCTTGAGGTAAACCTCAAGAACTCCAGACAAAATAATCAGATAAGATCACAAGGTATCCAAGATAGGCCAAGGTTTCTAATCCTAAGTCCAAGAAAAAGTCCCATGCTCCATAATGCCAAGGATGGTAACCAAATAGTCCAAGTACCATTAAGAGTTATTTTAGGGTTTATGTTGATTACTAAGTATCTTAGGAAAAGAAAAAGAAAAGCTCAAGTGAGCAAAAATAAAAATGACAAGAAGATAAATGCTCAAATGAGAAAAGATGAAAATGACATGAAATGAAAAGTGATAAAAAATAAATAGTACATAAATCATAAAAGAATAAAAGCATAAGATAAAACAAGTCAATAATTAGTGGTTAGTTGGATGACCATCTTGAAACTTGCATTTGGAACACATTAGAGGATTTGTAGAACCAAAGCCTCCACACAATAAGTTGCATTTGCTTTTTGTCAAGTATATCATTCATTTGGAATTCTCACAAGTACCATTTAATGATCAACAATGTTTAAGAGATCCGCATTGACCAAAGGTGTTGTAGATCCATTAGAGGATTGGTAGAACCAAAGCCTCCACACAATGAATCTCAAGGTTATTGGATTAAAGAGATCAAATTAACATACTTCGGCTTGCAATCATAAGTTTGGGCCACAAATGATCATTTATTCGAATTGGGACAAAATTTAGCGCTATGTTAAGCAATCGTAAGTGGACTTATATAGAAGTCACACCTATTTTGAGGCTGGTCAATAGCAATCTATGCACCATTTGTTTTGAGACATGATATAGAGATCATGTTCCAACAACACTTAATGCAATGGGAAGGGGATGAGATGAAGAGGATTAGGGCAAAAGATGAATAAACCACTTTTGAATTAAAAATTTAATCAAACTATTATTAAAATCATTCATCCATTTTTGTGGAGTTAAACTCAACACCATGGATCCACTGATGTTAATAAAGCCATGATCAAAAAATCAACTCAAGACAGCCAGAAAATAATTACAAAATAATATCATATTTAATATTAACTTTAAAAGGTTTAAAAATGTTTAAAGAATGAAAAATGATGAGGAAAATATCAATTATATTCAAATTAATCAAGAAATGGAAAATAAAACCATAGAAAAATCAGAAAAGAGGTCAAGTAATTTTACAAAAATTTTGGTAATTTTTAAAAGTAAGAAACTATTTTTTAAAAATAAAATAAATGGGTAAAATAAAATAATAGTAAAACATAGTAAAGTCAGAAACAAAAATGAAATAAGGTCACCAATATTTGTCACAATATTATTGGATCATTCCATATTTTTTTCAGAATTTAAAAATGTAAAAAAGTATTTTTAAACATTTTAAACAAATCAAATAAGTATAAAATTTATAAAAAATACCAAAACACAAAATTAAATTGTGAAAAAATAAAAATCAGAAAGAGAATAATCAAAAATATTTTTCATAATTTTTTCAGATTTTTTGGACTAAAAATGAATTTTCTATGATTTTTTGAAATTTAAAACAATTAAAATATAAAAATAATAAATAAATAAATAAATAAATAAATAAAAGTAAAATATGTGGACCATTGGATGAGAGTCAAAACGCGTTAGTAATCAAATCCAAGGGATTTGGCATGTTGTGCATATCATGGTCATTAATGAATAATGTACATAATCAATAATAAATCAGATTTTTGAAAAACACAAATGGCACGCCATCATTGGTTGGAAGATGACACGTAGGTCATCCTCGACCTCCAGCCAACGTGATTTGCAGGTATCTCAAACTGTAAAATCAAAAGCTCAGACCTATACCAATTGCTTCATCTCTTCAAGACGAAAACAACAACACCCTCACGCCAAATTTATATAAACTATAGCTCAAGCAATTTGGAAAGAAAGTTTTGAAAAGGGATTTGAAAATTCATGGTCAAAATGTGCTTCCAGTGAAATGTAAGTGTTGCGACTAGAACCAGGGAAATGAGAGCAACACAATGATATCAGAGTTTTGAATAATTGATGAAGGAATCTACCTATTGAAGTTGAGTTGCAGAGCTCTGAAACTGGACTTCTATGGAGTAGTATAGGGCACGATTCTTGAATGTAACTATATGGTTAGCTTCATGGAAGATCAAGGAAGGTGAATTGAGGGAAAAAATGGATTGAAAAAGGCTTGAGAATAGATTTCAAAGTTGCTGAATTCTGGGTTGTGAAGCAAGTTTGGCAGGGTGATTCTAGCTATCTAAGCTTGGGAAATTGAATGGGGGATGACCCTCTATTTATAGGGAAGCAAATGGGATCAAAAGGAATATCAAATTATGCGTTTTGGAGGGAATTCGTGTGGGTCTGCATCATGAAGAAAGTGTGACTCAAACTTGATCAAAACTCAGCCAAATCGTGCGTTTCATGATACTAATTACTTCTGGCAAGTTGCTAAACATGATTAAAACCAAAAATGCGTAGAAATCTTGTGAATAGAAGCCAAAACAAAGATTTCAAAATCTTGACTTTGTGAAAAATTCAGTTTCAAACTACCCAATTCAAATCCATGGCATTTCCACCTCAATGGGTCTTAGGGCATAATTCTTGATGCTTTGGAAAGATGAGGTTACAAGCTTTGCAATGGAAAAAGAATGGAATCAAATGGATGCTTGAGCTGAAAGCTACATGGAGTCAAAGTTGAAGAAAAAGAGTTGACTTTCCATACTTAGAAATATTTCAAATTCTTCTTTAAAAATGACCTATAATCTTTTGCATCCAAACATGGCCTTCCACTTAGAATTTGCTCTTGGCAAAAAAATATGGAATGAATTAGATCTCTTGAATGACATTTTGAAATTTGAGACACTCAAAATATCCAAAAATTGAGCATGTTATGACTTGTTGAAGTTGGCCAAAAATCATGAAATGACCTATAATATTTTGCATTCTTAAGGCAACTTCCATCCATTTTCTTACTTTGCACATAAAACAAGGCATAAAGTACACATATTTAAGATCATCATGAAAAAAGAATGGGCTCAAGGTGATAAAAATTTACCAAGTTATGACCATTTGAAGTCACATATGGAAAATTGAGGATTCATCTGGATGACTTGTAATCTTTCTTCTTCACCAAGTTCCTTCCACATGAAGACTCCTTGGAACTTTTGAAGTGATTTGTTGGTAACTCATTGAAGAGGAGGATGTTTTTGGAATCACTCAAAAATCCCAAAATATGAGCAAGATATGCTCCTTTGAAGTCCAAAACCCTAGCTCCTATATCAAGAAACATGCTTTGAGGAAATTTGCCAAGTTTGAACAAGCTTTTTGTGCCAATATTCTTCTCTTGTTAATAGAAGTTGTTAAGGATGATTATGAGGACTCATAGCCACCAAAACCACTTCCATATCTTGAAATTTGAGAGAAATGTGCTCTTGTGACCAATAGGAACAAGACCTTGTCCAATCATGACAACTTCTTCCCTCAACCCCTTGTACTTTTGAATCAATTTTGATAACTTTGAGATATGTTGAACCAAAATAAGCCTTTTCATTCCATTTCTTCCAAAATCATCCAATAGTGAAGTTTGAATTTCTCAAGCTATTGACTAGGGCATGGAAATAAACTCATGAACCCATGGAGCAACTTGCTAAACCTCATTGCCTTTACCTACATTATTAACAAGTAAGACAAACCAATATTGTATTTTATTAATTAGAGATAAAATCAAAGCAAAATATCCATGATCCCAAAAGAAAACAAGTCAAGGTGCTTGGTAACTCCTCAAAAGAGCAAGGCTAAAGATAGGGAGAAGAACCAAAAATCCTAATGTGATCTTGTTGTGATTGAAACAATATGGTATGATGAAGGAATCTTAGGGGGAAAAATTGGGGTACAACAGCTGCCCTTATTTAAGTTTCTTCTATCCGGAGATACGAAGGTTGAAAATCTTCGTGTCGACGTGATCGAAGATACTTAAATATAAAATAATCCCTATTTTTGGCCCTAAGATGCCATGCAAATGCTTATGCATATGAATGCATATGAACAGAACCAAAGAGACGCAAAGTATCACTGGGGATGCAACAAAAATGAAGAAACAAAGGAGCAACCCCACCAGGGAAATAAATCACTACTGAACCACAAGAACGGAATCAGAGAGGAGGATAACAAGCATCAACATTCATTGTTGATGTCCTACCAACGTTCACTGAAGGTAGAAAGAGAATGCATATCATACCACCGTCGTTCACTAACGATGAACTAATAACGTTCACTGAATGATAGCAAAAAGATAATAAACACCAACGTTCACTGCCGATGTACTACCAACGTTCACTGAAGGTAGAGAGAGAAAATATATCATACCACCGCTGTTCACCGATGATGAACTATCAACGTTCATTGAAGATAGCAAAAAGATAATAAACACCAACGTTCATTGCCGATGTACTACCAACGCTCACTGAAGGTAGAAAGATAAAATATATCATACCACCGCCATTCACTGACGATGAACTATCAACATTCACTGAAGATAGCAAAAAGATAATAAACACCAACGTTCACTGCCAATGAACTATCAACATTCACTGAAGATAGAAAAAAGATAATAAACACCAACGTTCACTGATGATGTACTACCAACATTCACTGAAGGTAGAAAGAGAAAATATATCAAGTTATCCCAAAATTCTAGTATTTTACCTAGAATGGGCCTTAACTCCTTCTTTAACCAAGGAAATCTTCCTGGAAAAGACCAAACATAAGTTGTCTCAAATAACGAGACTTGTTAATCCTTGCCATGGGGAATTGCAAAGAGAAATGACTTTCTGGGGATAGAAATATGACTATCGGGGAAATGCCACGATATTCCTGCTGAGGAGATAAAGTCTTCCCGTGCAAAATAAATGCACAAACCAAAACTCCAAGTTCTCAGAAATCCAAAGTAAATAATATTATCATGCAACCACATATCCAAATCAGAAATAAACTAGAGCAAGACAGCCAACAAAGATACATCTCTTGAGAAATAAACTCAAGAGGGAAAACCAAATCTAACTAAGCAAAGAACGCTACAGGAAGGTCAGAACACAATGTCAATGGACGATGGTTTTTAGCCATGCATGATGTATGTATGAATGTATGAGTAATGTTTTGCATATGCTGGTAAAAGGATACATAATCAGTACAAACAAACAAAACCGCCTCAGGTACTAACAACATTGGGCTAAACTTCAACCAGAAATATCATTCCAAGAAAGGTAAAACCAACTGCGGAAACCAAACCTATTGACTGCCTTAACTTCACTGAGGAGAAACATAATCTGGAGGTAGCCAGATCAAACAGATACCAGGATAGAACATCCTTCTTCCGGCTTCATCGGAGAAGCAGTTTTCCAAAAGTAACATGCCTACTGGAGATTGCAAGACCAGCCTCAAATAAAGCAGACTGACGCTAACACAACCAAACCTCACTGGGGGATTCAAGCCTGCCTCCTTGGAGAAAAAAAACAGCGGATTGAAAATTTTCATCACGAACACTCATTCCAACAAGAGATGCCCTCGGATAACCTTCCTGGGAAATCAAGAAGTCAACACTAGTGCCGATACTGCAAAAAGAGCGACATCTCAGCACACCAAGGGAATAAAACCTTTCATCATATAAGGGAAGACTTTGCTGGGGAATCTGGGACGGAGGCTTCTGACCATGCACACCTAAAATCAAAAGCGAACCAAGACTTGATTGGGGATAATGGGACCACAAACCCAATACTGTACCTTGCACCCACTGATATCGTCTTTAACTATCTGAGAAACATACAAAGATTGCGCACATACCAGCAAAATGACCTGAGAAAACCTTCACGAATGGAGTCAATCTTCTTAAAGCAACCAGAGTTTTTTCATTCTTGGGATCACCATTCTTATTGTCATTGTTTCATCATAAATCCCAAAGTAAATTGAATTGTAAAGATCTCCCTTTTTTTTTAAAAGTCAATTTTGCTTACTTTTTTTTAATCTTTTTGCTTTAACAGTTATTATCAGTAATAAATGGAGTCTTTGTAAGCTAAATAAAAATAAGAACACAAAGAATTGGGCAAAAGCTCGAATTTCATTCATAGAATGGTAGTCTGCGAATGGCGAGACTCCATGGATGATTACAAAGTATGGGAAATGGTAATACATAATGGAAAATATACATTGAGATACAATGACCACTATTCCCCCTAGCAACTTTTGAAATCCTGAGCAGCAGCTTTTGTTGAAGTATGGTGAGGATCCGAGAAGATTGTTGCTTCAACGATCAAGTCTTGTCTGACGTAGTTACTTGCCAAGAAAATCCCTAACTTTTGCCTAAGCTGCCCTTGCGGGTTTTCAACTTAGCAGGAAATTTATTCTGTTTATGTCTCTAATTTTTGCCTAGACCGCCCTTTCAGGTTTTTGGCCTACCGAGACGCTCCTTTTTGCCTAAGCTGCCCTTTCGGTTTTTCAACTTAGCGAGTTGTTCTTTTATTTCTTTAGGCGAAGTATTTCTTGACTGCGACAGCATTAATGGGACGTGGGAACTCCTCACCATCCATAGTTTCAAGAATTAATGCACCACCAGAGAAGGCTTTCTTGACAACATACGAGCCTTCAAAATTGGGAGTCCACTTGCCCCTAGAATCAGTGTTGAAAGACGTGATCTTCTTGAGCACGAGGTTTCCTTCTCTGAATTCACGAGGTTTGACCTTTTTATCAAATGCTTTCTTCATTCTTTTCTGATATAACTGCCCATGACATAAAGTTGTCATACTCTTCTCTTCAATCAAATTCAATTGGTTGAACCTGTTCTGGACCCATTCATCCTTTGTCAACTTGTTTTCCATTATCACACGCAACGAGGGAATCTCTACCTCGACAGGGAGTACAGCTTCCATTCCATACACTAGGGAGAACAGGGTTGCTCCTGTTAAAGTGCGGACAGATGTTCGATATCCATGCAGAGCAAAAGGCAGCATTTCATGCCAATCCTTATAAGTGACAACTATTTTCTGGATAATTCTCTTGATATTCTTATTAGCAGCTTCAACAACCCCAATCATCTTTGGCCTGTATGGAGATGAATTGTGATGGACAATATTGAATTCTTCACACAGTTCTGTCATCATCTTGTTGTTCAAATTTGATCCATTGTCAGTGATGATTCTGCTCGGCACACCATACCGGCGTATAAGATTGTTTTTGATGAAGCGCGCGACCACCTGTTTGGTAACATTGGCATATGAAGCATCCTCTACCCATTTGGTAAAGTAGTCAATTTCTACCAAGATGAAACGGTGCCCATTCTAAGCTTTGGGTTCTATCATCCCGATCATGTCAATACCCCACATAGAGAAAGGCCATGGGGAGGAAATCAAATTGAGAAGTGTCGGAGGCACATGGATCTTATCCGCATACATCTGGCATTTATGGCACCTCTTTGCAAATTTGTAACAGTCAGATTCCATTGTCAACCAATAATAACATGCCCTTAGCATCTTTTTAGCCATCGAATGTCCATTAGCATGAGTGCCATATGAACCTTCATGAATCTCATGCATCAACATGTCTGCTTCGTGTCTACCCACGCATCTGAGCAGGACCATGTCATGATTTCTCTTGTATAACACATTTTCACTAAGGAAGAAACTGCCTGCCAATCTTCTCAGTGTCTTTCTATCTTTCTTCGATGCACCAAATGGGTATTCCAGAGTCTGAATAAAATGCTTGATATCATAATACAAAGGTTTTTCATCTGCTACCTCCTCTATTGTAAACACATGAGCGGACCTATCCATCCGTCGAACTGTAATTTGGGGTATATCATTCCAAGTATTCACTTGGTACATGGAAGCCAGAGTTGCCAGAGCATCCGCCATTTGATTTTCATCTCTAGGGATATGATGGAATTCGACTTTATTGAAGAAGGGTAATAATATTCTAGCATAATCTTTGTAAGGGATCAAGCCAGGGTGACGAGTGTACCATTCTCCTTTAATCTGATTTATTACCAAAGCTGAATCGCCATACACATCTAGAATTTTGATTTTGAGATCAATAGCTTCCTCAAGACCCATGATGCAAGCCTCATATTCTGCCATATTATTAGTGCAATCAAATGTCAACCTTGCAGTAAAAGGAATGTGCAATCCATGAGGAGTAACAATCACAACACCAATTCCTTTACCATAAGCATTCATAGCTCCATCAAATATCATACTCCAACGAGATTTAGGGTCGGGGCCCTCCTCAGGCAATGTTCATCACAATCTTTCACTTTCAGAAACATCACATCCTCATCGGGGAATTCATATTCTGCAGACTGGTGATCTTCCACAGGCTGGTGAGCAAGGTAATCTGCCAACACACTACTTTTAATAGCCTTTTGAGTGCGGTATTTGATATCATATTCAGATAACAACATATGCCAGCGGGAAATTCTTCTAGTAAGAGCAGGCTTTTCAAAAATATACTTGATTGGATCCATTTTGGAGATCAACCAAGTGGTATGATTCAACATATACTGCCGCAAACGCTTTGTCTCCCAGGCCAAAGCACAACATGTCTTTTCTAGCGTGGAATACCGCGACTCACAATCAATGAACTTTTTGATGAGATAATAAATGGCGAACTCTTTCTTTCCTGTTTCATCCTGTTGTCCCAGAATACTACCCATGGATTTATCTAATACTGTTAGATACATAATCAACGGTCTTCCTTCTACGGGAGGGAGCAAGATAGGAGGTTCAAGAAGATATTCTTTAATACTCTCAAATGCCCTTTGGCAGTCATCCGTCCACACACAACCTTGATCTTTCTTTAACAACTTAAAGGTTGGCTCACACGTTGCAGTCATGTGGGAAATAAATCTGGAGATATAATTCAAACGCCCGAGGAAACCCCTGACTTGCTTTTCAGTTCTTGGTGCTGGCATTTATTGAATTGCTTTGACTTTATCAGGGTCAACTTCAATTCCTTTCTGGATAACAATAAAACCCAACAATTTCCCTGATCTAACTCAGAAGGTGCATTTATTTGGATTCAAGCGGAGACGATACTTCCTCAAACGCTGAAACAACTTCAACAAATCTTTTATATGCCCTTCTTCAGTTTTGGATTTGGAAATCATATCATCAACATATACTTAGATTTCTTTGTGCATCAGATCATGGAATAGGGTTGCCATAGCCCTCTGGTACGTTGCACCAGCGTTCTTCAACCCGAAGGGCATCACTCTGTAACAGAATGTTCCCCAGGGTGTGATTAACATTGTTTTTTCCATGTCCTCTAGAGCCATTCTTATTTGATTATACATGGAAAATCCGTCCATGAACGAGAATACTTTGAATTTTGTTGTGTTGTCCACTAACATGTCGATGTGAGGCAATGGAAAATCATCTTTTGGACTAGCTTTATTTAGATCCCTATAATCTACGCACATGCGGACTTTTCCGTATTTTTTCGGTACTGGGAAAATATTGGCAATCCATTGAGGATACACTAATGTCACAAGAAAACCAGCATTAATCTGCTTTAGGAGCTCCTCTTTGATCTTTACTGCCATATCCGGGTGGGTTCTTCTCAACTTTTGTTTAACTGACGGACACTCTGGCTTCAACGGCAAACGATGCTCGATAATGTCTGTATCTAGACCAGGCATATCTTGATAAGACCAAGCAAAAATATCCACATACTCTTTCGACAGTTCAATCAACCCGCTCTTTACATCAGGATGCAACGATGCTCCAATCTTGACTTCCTTCGGATCTTCTTCTGAACCCAAATTAATAACTTCCAAAGGCTCCTTATATGGCTGAATGGTATTTTCCTCGTGCTCAAGCAACCGTGATACCTCTTCTAGAATCTCATCATAATCTTCTTCTTCAGCCACAAACACAGGACAATCAAAGTTGGGAGAGGGTGCAGGGTCATTGTATTCAACGGGTTTTTTAATTAATCTGCACATATGATTTATGATTGCTTTTAGAAACTGACACATATAACAAGTGATCGTGCAGATTAATTTTCAGCTATTATTTATTTTGAAAGGGTTTTTTTTATTACCATTTCCCAAGAAAAAAGCAGAAAGTAAAAGACATGATTTTGGAAGCAAAGACAACTTTTATAAATGATCTTAAAAGTTATAGCAAACAGATAAGCCCTGCAACACTAATACTTCCACCTTGGGCAGAGTGAAAGCTTTTGAAAAGAAAGAAAGAGATTAACAAAACAAATTACTTTGAAACATGTATGTAAGAAGGAACATCAATGGTTACCCAGTTCTGAACTCGGACTCCATGCGTCACATAATTCAGTACTTCCTACTCTGCTTCATCCTCTTCGACAACATTAATTCCATAACCAATTGGATGGAGGTAGCCTCCGCTGCGGAAAACATCCTGATAATTGTTCACATAAGACTTTGACTTCAAATTTTCTCCTTTGCCATTCCTCGAAGAGAAACCCAAACCAGCTCTATTTTTGTTCACGGGTGGATCCACAAGTCGTCCCCAAACTGCATTATGACCATTGCGCACAACCTGCTGCGTATCCTTCAGGGAAACCACAGAACTCTCATTCCTCCTTATGTTGTCAATGGATAGGGCTTGGAACTGGGTTCCAACAGCAACCTCATCTGCTTCTACAATACTGAAAGAGGATAGATGGGATATCAACAACGCCTACTCCCCATTTATGATCACTACATTCCCTTAACGCACAAATTTTAGCTTCTGATGCAGAGTTGAAGTGACAGCCCCTGCTTTGTGTATCCATGGCCGTCCTAGCAAACAACTATATGCAGGAATAATGTCCATAACCTGGAAGGTTATCAAGAAAAAATATGGCCCTATATGGATGGGCAAGTCCACTTCACCGATGACAGATTTCCTCGACCAATCAAAATCCTTCACAATGATGCCACTCGGGCGCATAGGTGTTCCCTGATACTTTAACTTCAAGAGGGTACTCCTCGGTATAAAATTCAACGCGGATCCGTTATCAATTAGCACATTGGACAGCGAGTCATTCTTGCAGTTCAAAGATATGTGGAGGTCCAGGTTGTGATTCCTCCCTTCATCTAGTAACTCATCATCGCAGAAACTTAAGTTATTACATGACATAATGTTTCCAGTTACGCTGTTGAATTGATCTAATGGCATGTCACTCTCCAAAAAAGCTTGGTCTAGTACTCTCATCAGTGATTCTCGATGAGCAGAGGAATTCATTAATAAATCTAGGATGGATATCTTTGGAGGAGTCTGCAATAGTTGATCTAAAATTCTGTAGTCGCTCATCTTAATTTTCTTCAAAATATCATCCACTTCTTTCTCTAATGTAGCCCCACTAGTCTCTTCTGTAGCCTTCTTAGGCTCATCATTCTCAGCAATTTTCTTTCCAGCAACGACATCCCTTCGTACAATCGGCGCAAACACACGACCGCTACGGGTCACCCTGCTATTATCAACTTTATTTCCAATATCAGGCATTGACTGGATGGGAACTTCCACCCCATCTTCTAAGATTGTAGCGTTGTATTTGTAAGGGACAGCCATATCTGATTTATAGGGAACAGGACCTGGCAGACTAATTACCAATGGGGTAATAGCTGGTTTGCTATGGTACTCCACCTCAAGATGAGCAGGTGCACCAAAACAAGGTACAATGACGTTTACCCCTTCCTCAACACAATCAGCCATCAAAAGGTCATTTCCGGTAAACAAATCTTCGGCTGAAGAGAAATACTCATCCGTGGAGGCGTACTCTTCCTCTGACTCTTCTTCCATCAAAAAAACTTCAACCATATCAATCTCATGATAATCATCTCTCTGACCTGTGATCTTGATAGTTCCATTGTCTAACAGCAATTGAACACCCTCTCTCATAATAGAACATCCTCGGGGGTCACGACAGCAAACTATGCAAGATCCATATTGGTGTTCCACCTGACCAGCAGTACGGCAGAAGGTAGCATGCAATTGCACGAGATCCTCATTCAAATGCTTCACATAAAAAATTCTGAATTCACCCGGACATCCAGAAACCATATTCACTTCCTCTTTATATTCTGCCCTAGGCCTGATTATGTGGATTAAACCTTCATCCATCATCTCTTGTAAATCAGCCTTTATCTTCTCGCAACCCTGTATGTATGTACTGCAAATAACACAACCGGCATGGTCATGCGTATAATAACTGAATTCACAGAGGTCTGCGTGCATCTTCACCAAATCTCCTCTAACCAGATTAATGTCAAAAATCCAGAAGTCGCATGGACAACTGGCCACCATATTTACAGCATTCACTCCCCCATGTTTGGGTAGAGGATTGTCTTTCACATTAGGTCCCATGTATTTGAAAGATAGCATTCCAGACTTCACCAACCTTTGCACTTCATTCCTCAAAGGATAACAATTTTCAAAACTATACCCTGGTGCTCCCTGATGAAAGGCACACGTCTGGTCTTCTTTGTAATACCAAGGCAATGGTTATGGTACAACGGGTGGTGGTCGTGTCTGGACCAACTTCTTCTGAATCAATGCTGGTAGTAGTTCTACATAGCTCATGGGAATATGGTCATAGTTCTCCTTTCTCTGATTATTCCCTTGGTTCCCCTGTTGGGACTGTCTTTGATAAGCAACGGTAGTCGGAGCGACATTCATAATAGGAGTAACTGAGGTAACTTGCTGGTGACGCTGATAATTCCTTCTAGGAGCGTTCACTCTCCTCTCTTGTATGACAACATTTGTATCCCCCTCTTTCTTCTTTGTAAACCCATAAGCTGGATTTTTCACACCTCCATATCCTTCATCCTTTGTCAAACGACCTTCTCTTACTTCCTCTTCTAGGAGGACACCCATTCCTACCATTTTTGTAAAATCACTTGGGACACTTGCTACCATTCTTTCGTAGTAGAAAGCGCCCAGCGTCTTCAGAAAAATTTTAGTCATTTCTTTCACCTACATGGGAGGGATCACTTGTGCAGCCACTTCGCGCCATCTCTGTGCATACTCTTTGAACGATTCTCTATCTTTCTGAACCATGGCGCCATGTCCACATTGGAATTGTATTTTTTAATGAATGCTTCTCCCAAATCATTAAAAGTATGGATGTTGGTGCTGTCTAAACTGATGTACCATTTCAATGTTGCACCGGTCAGACTATCCTGGAAAAAGTGAATCAGCAGACGCTGGTCATCGGTGTAGGTAGACATTCTCCTCATGTACATCACCAAGTGAGCATGAGGGCAAGTGTTTCCCTTGTACTTCTCAAACTCTGGGACCTTGAACTTAGCAGGCACTTTAACATTCGGGACCAAACACAACTCATTCACATTCTGCCCAAATAGCTATTTTCCCCTAAGAGCCTTCATCTCTCTTTGTATTCTATCAAACTGCTCTTGGAAATCATCCATTCTGCCATAAAGACCCAAGTATTCACTCGGCGGAGGGAAAGGACGACACACATCTTAATTAAAAAACGAAACCAAATTCACCGAAGGAGGTGCAGCAGGAACAATATGCACCACAGGAGGTGCTGGAGTAACAACAGCTTGAACCACTGGAACATCTTGGGGGCCCAAATTGAAACCTTCAGGTGCAAAATTCTTTGGCATTCCCCATGGATAACCCTGAGGCATACGGTTTTGAACAACAGCCGGAGTGGCGGATACAAGAACAATAGGAACTTCAGCACTTGCCCTTGTTGGTTGAGGTTGAACACTCGGTGGATGATTCTGAGCAACCACCAGAGCTTCCATCAGAGTAGTCAAGTTGGCCAAGCCAGCCTTCAAAGTAGAAACTTCTTCGCGTAGCTCGTGATTCTCCTGTTCCAAGTTGTCCATATTCTTTTTGAAGTTACCCTAAGTGTTGTAGTGATGAGTCAGTTTGCTGAACGGAGTAAAGAAGCTGGGTAAGGCACCTGGATATACATAATAAATGCAAGAAATATGTGCAATATGATGCATGATATGCAATGCATATGATTATTATTATTTTTTATTATTTTATCATTTAATATTCCAAGGGATTTAACATTTAGACATATCTCAAATATCAAAGTAATAACGCATTTGAAATACTGGAAAAAAAAATTTATTATTATAATAACTTCAAAATGGATTACAAGTTTCAATGATCCCAAGTACAAGATGAAAATACAATCTAAAAATCCTAAGAAAAAGAACTGATGGAGATCAATCTGTACGATGGCGCTTCCCTGTGAGCCTGGCAATTTGAGCCCTCAACCTCTGGTTTTCTTCCACATGTCTGATGGCAACCTCCTTCCAATCATCTGGATCAGGAAATGAGTAATCAGCACCTGTTTGAGGCTCAGGGGAAAATAAATCCCCTTGCCTCTCCATAGACTCCATCGCTCGACTCTCGAGGATCTCGATCAAATCGTCTTTCTCCTTCAGGCCTGCTCTGTAGGAACTCTCTAAAGTCTGGAACTTGTTCTTCCAAGCATCCCTTTCCTGTTGCATCCTGACCAAAGCAAGCTGCGGCTCTTCTAGATCATCTAATAAGGGAGGGGTGGTCTTCACAAATAGATCAGGCATGGGCGTCTCCCGAGTATACGACATCTTCAACTGAATGGATCTCGACCGGACCCACTAAAGATATGGCTCCAAAGAAACAGCACCCTAGGTCCCAAATCCTTCCTACTCTTCTTATGAATGTGACGTCAGGCCTTCGCAATCTGCTCCCTAGCTTCCCTATGGTCTTCTCCTTCCTTCAGAAATAAACTACTCAAATGAATACTGTTCAGTTTATCCCTCATCGAATAACAAAGTTGTTGTCGTGCAAGAACAGAGTTATAGTTAATTCCTCCCTTTATACCAAGAAGAGGTACATTGGGGAAACTACCATAACTGTCAATAATCTCTATATCCTAATAAGCTCGATGATACCAATCAATATCCGAGTGAGTAAGTGCCATGATCTTAGGAGCCCAACGGGGTTCCTTCTTGATATCCCAAAAAGCATCAGACTGAGGCATATGAGAGATCAACCACCGGTACAACAGAGGCGTGCAACAGATAATCATTCCCCCATGATAAGAACTCCGAAGATGAACAGAGTAATAAACATCACCCAACAGAGTAGGAACTGGGTTTCCAATTATGAAAATCCTGATAGCGTTAATGTCGACAAACTTGTCCACATTAGGAAATAAGAACAATCCGTAAGCAAGTAAAGCAAAGATGGCCTCAAAAGCAACCGTACTCTTCATTCTGGACAAGTAACGAGCTTTCTCCAATAAGAATTATGCTGGTAATCCTCTAATCCCTCCTTTGGTAGTCATATGGGCTTCCACCTCAGACTTCCCCAGATGAATCAAAGCAGCAATCTCATGTGGTTTTGGCTCACCCTCCAAACCAGTAAAAGGAACACGATCAGTAACAGGTAAATCCAATAGATAAGAATACTCCTCCAGTGTAGGCATCAACTGATAATCGGGAAAAGTAAAGCAGTGATACATTGGGTCATAGAACTGGACCAAGGTCGAGAGAATACCGTCCTTCATCTTCAGCTTCATGAGAGGAATAATGGATCCATACTTCTTATGAAAGTCTGCAGAAAACTCGATCTCTGGAATTAGACTGATCAACTCATCTATCTTGGGATCCTTGAAACTGTATTTCCCGATCTTTCTCTTTCCAGAATACATGGTTAACAGTACCTGAGATATTCACAAATAGTCAACCTTTAAAACCCTTGGAATATTATTTTCTTCAAAAGATGCTTATGAGTGCACGGATGCATGATGCAACAATCACACACAAGATCACACATATAGGGTTCATAGGTTCAACGTCACGAGCATGAGGTCGAAGGTACTACCCATAAGGTGTTAGTCTAAGAGTTATCACCTGCCGAACAAGGTTCTAGAGGTTCCCAGAGTCTACATCCTTCCTTCGGATATTACCAACTTCCCGATTAACTCGGTAATTAGTAATATTCTCAAGAAAGACTCGTCTGAGCGTAGTATCGCATGACAACTATTTTCGGATTACTCCGTCATAGCTTCCGCACTACACCTAAAAGGCCAAGATGGGTTAGGTATTCTACGGTCCTCAGTTTCAGCAGGCTCCTAGGTCGAAAGCAGTACGTCTTTCCGATTACTCGGTAAACGACACTACAGTCAAAGGGGCCTCCACTGAGTGGGGGATCTCATGCCTCCTTTTTTGGGATTACTCCCTTAAAGTTAACATCACTATATCGCCCGTCCTATCTTAAAGTTTACCCAAGTCCGGGTATAGGACTTATGAGTAATCACCAAGCACCCTGAAAACCAGGAAAATCCAGACAAACATGTATACAAATTATAGCACATAAACAACAATAACACATATACAGATATAAACAAAGATAGGCTCAACCCACTTAGGGATGGACCAGCAAGAGGTCAATCTTTCCCCAGTGAAGTCGCCATTTTTCTGTAGCGGTAGAAATGTTCAAGACTAACCCATTGGATTGACTATACTTTATACAAATAAAAAAAATCGCCACTGCGCTTTATTGTTTCCAAAGGAATGGGAAAAGAGCGAATAACCCAAAATAAGGGGGAAAGATTCAAGGTAAGGGGGTTGTTTATGCAAAGGGAAGGTATCAGCACCCTAAACATCTACGGTACTCCGCAGGAACCTCTTTGAAAAAATTTGTATATTTTGGCTATAAAAATGTGTTGTATAGAAAATGGATAGTGGAGGTAAGAAAAGAAGTATATTTTTATGTTTTTTGCACCCTCCGCGGTTGCGAACCGTTAGTGCCTACGTACCACCTTTCGTGCAATAGGGGATCAGGGTACACGTAGTTCCTCTTTTAAAAATTTGAAACACAAGTGTGTTGGTTAATTTTAAGAGATAAGATATCATCGTCATTGTTCGTGTGAAAAACATACTTACTACCCACAATCATGAGAAAGGAGAATTTACATCATCTCAAAGTGGAGGATAATGGCTTAGATTTTAAAATCTACAATGCCTCACTCAACACCCAAGTGAAAAATATCTCACTTCACTACATATTGTAGAAGTATAGTTGTTTGCATCACTACAAGGATTGACAAGAGCCTAACCTTTTTAGAAAATTTTAAAGATAAAAGCCAAAGTGGCAAAAAATGGTTTGAAATGAGGTTGATTGACTTTTAGTCTTCCCACAAAAATTGTCAAAGTATTATTAAATTGATTGAAGTTTATTGATGAAAATGTTTTGAAAATGCATGGACCTAAGTCAAAGTTTATTATGAAATTGTTTCAAGTTTAGAAAATAGAAGATTTTTCAAAAGGAGGGAGAAGATTTTTGAAATTAAAGAAGATGGGAGGAGAAGAATAGGCTATCCTAAAGCATAAGATAAAAGTTAAGGATAAGGACCATCTAACCAATAAGAAGCCAAAACTTGACATTATGAGCCAAGATAAAATTCCCATTCTTTGGATTGAAACCAAGCAAGCAAAGCTACTAGACCTCTTCAAATGTATTAAGTCTTCACAAAAATTAGGCATAGTAACGGTTGTATACGAATAAATTCCAGATTACAAACAGAGAATGTAATCACAAAAACCTGCATACAAAAGCAAACAAACAACCCAATTTCTTGAGGTAAACCTCAAGAACTCCAGATAAAATAATCAGATAAGATCACAAGGTCTCCAAGATAGGCCAAGGTTTCTAATCCTAAGTCCAAGAAAAAGTCCCATGCTCCATAATGCCAAGGATGGTAACCAAATAGTCCAAGTACCATTAAGAGTTTTTTTAGGGTTTATGTTGATTATTAAGTATCTTAGGAAAAGGAAAAGAAAAGCTCAAGTGAGCAAAAATAAAAATGACAAGAAGATAAATGCTCAAATGAGAAAAGATGAAAATGACATGAAATGAAAAGTGCTAAAAAATAAATAGTACATAAAGCATAAAAGAATAAAAGCATAAGATAAAACAAGTCAATAATTAGTGGTTAGTTGGATGACCATCTTGAAACTTGCATTTGGAACTCATTAGAGGATTGGTAGAACTAAAGCCTCCACATAACAAGTTGCATTTGCTTTTTGTCAATTATATCATCCATTTGGAAGTCTCACAAGTACCATTTAATGATCAACGATGTTTAAGTGATCCGCGTTGACCAAAGGTTTTATAAATCCCTTAGATGATTGGTAGAACCAAAGCCTCCACACAATGAATCTCAAGGTTATTGGATAAAAGAGATCAAATTAACATACTTGGGCTTGCAATTATAAGTTTGGGCCATGAATGATCATTTATTTGAATCGGGACAAAATTTAGAACTATGTTAAGCAATCGTAAGTGGACTTATATAGAAGTCGCACCTATTTTGAGGCCGGTCAATAGCAATTTATGCACTATTTGTTTTGAGACATGATATAGAGATCATGCTCCAACAACACTTAGTGCAATGGGAAGGGGATGAGATGAAGAGGATTAGGGCAAAAGATGAATAAACCACTTTTGAATTAAAAATTTAATCAAACTATTATTAAAATCATTCATCCATTTCTGTGGAGTTGAACTCAACACCATGGATCCAATGATGTTAATAAAGCCATGATCAAAAAATCAACTCAAGACAGCCAGAAAATAATCACAAAATAATATCATATTCAATATATACGTTAAAAGGTTTAAAAATGTTTAAAGAATGAAAAATGATGAGGAAAATATCAATTATATTCAAATTAATCAAGAAATGGAAAATAAGACCATAGAAAAATAAGAAAAGAGGCCAAGTAATTTTACAAAATTTTAGGTAATTTTTAAAAGTCAGAAACTATTTTTAAAAAATAAAATAAATGGGTAAAATAAAAAAAAATAGTAAAAAATAGTAAAGTCAGAAACAAAAATGAAATAAGGTCACCAATATTTGTCACAATATCATTGGATCATTCCATAATTTTTTAAGAATTTAAAAATTTAAAAAAGTATTTTTAAACATTTTAAACAAATCAAATAAGTGTAAAATTTATAAAAAATACCAAAACACAAAATTAAATTGTGAAAAAGTAAAAATCGAAAAGAGAATAATCAAAAATATTTTTCATAATTTTTTCAGATTTTTTGGACTAAAAATGAATATTCTATGATTTTTTGAAATTTAAAACAATTAAAATATAAAAATCAGAAGAAAAAAAACAAAAGTAAAATATGTGGACCATTGGATGAGAGTCAAAACGCGTTAATAATCAAATCCAAGGGGTCTGGCGCGCTGTGCATATCATGGTCATTAATGAATAATGTACAGAATGAATAATAAATCATATTTTTGAAAAACACAAATGGCACGCCACATTGGTTCGAAGATGACACGTAGGTCATCTTCAACCTCCATCCAACGTGATTTGCAGGTCTCTCAAACTGTAAAATCAGAAGCTCAGACCTATGCCAATCGCTTCGTCTCTTCAAGACGAAAACAACCACACCCTCGCGCCAAATTTATATAAATTGTAGCTTAAGCAATTTGGAAAGAAAGTTTTGAAAAGGGATTTGAAAATTCATGGTCAAAACGTGCTTCCAGTGAAATGTAAGTGTTGCGACTAGAGCCAGGGCAATGAGAGCAACACAATGATATCATAGTTTTGAAGAATTGATGAAGGAATTTACCTATTGATGTTGAGTTACAGAGCTCTGAAACTGGACTTCTATGGAGCAGTATAGGGCATGATTCTTGAATGTAATTATAAGGTTAGCTTCAGGGAAGATCAAAGAAGGTGAATTGAGGGAAAAATGGATTGAAAAAGGCTCGAGAATAGATTTCGAAGTTGCTGAATTCTGGGTTGTGAAGCAAGTTTGGCAGGGTGATTCTGGCTATCTAAGCTTGGGAAATTGAATGGGGGATGACCCTCTATTTATAGGGAAGCAAATGGGATCAAAAGGAATAGCAAATGATGCGTTTTGGAGGGAATTCGTGTGGGTCTGCATCATGAAGAAAGTGTGACTCAAACTTGATCAAAACTCAGCCAAATCATGTGTTTCATGATGCTAATTACTTATGGCAAGTTGATAAACATGATTAAAACTAAAAACACGATGGAAATCTTGTGATTAGAAGCCAAAACAAAGATTTCAAAATCCTGACTTTGTGAAAAATTCAGTTTCAAACTACCCAATTCAAATCCATGGCATTTCCACCTCAAGGGGTCTTAGGGCATAATTCTTGACGCTTTGGAAAGATGAGGTTACAAGCTTTGAAATGGAAAAAGAATGGAATCAAATGCATGCTTGAGCTGAAAGCTACATGGAGTCAAAGTTGAAGAAAAAGAGTTGACTTTCCATACTTAGAAACATTTCAAATTCTTCTTTAAAAATGACCTATAATCTTTTGCATCCAAACATGGCCTTCCACTTAGAATTTTCTCTGGGACAAAAAATATGGAATGAAGGAGACCTCTTGAATGACATTTTGCAATTCGATCCACTCAAAATCTCCAAATATTTAGCAAGTTATGACTTGTTGAAGTTGGCCAAAAATCATAAAATGACCTATAATCTTTTGCATTCTTAAGGAAACTTCCATCCATTTTCTTACTTTGCACATAAAATAAGGCATTAAGTACACATCCTTAAGATCATCATGAAAAAAGAATGGGCTCAAGGTGATAAAAATTGACCAAGTTATGACCATTTGAAGTCACATATGGAAAATTGAGGATCCATCTACATGACTTGTAATCTTTCTTCTTCACCAAGTTCCTTCCACATGAAAACTCCTTAGAACTTTTGAAGAGATTTGTTGGTAACTCTTTGAAGAGAAGGATGTTTTTGGAATAACTCAAAAATACCAAAAGATGAGCAAGATATGCTCCTTTGAAGTCCAAAACCCTAGCTCCTATATCAAGAAACATGCTTTGAGGAAATTTGCCAAGTTTGAACAAGCTTTTGTGCCAATATTCTTACTTTGTGATTAGAAGTTGTTGAGGATGATTATGAGGACTCATAGCCACCAAAACCACTTCCATATCTTGAAATTTGAGAGAAATGTGCTCTTGTGACCAATAGGAACAAGACCTTGTCCAATCATGACAACTTCTTCCCTCAACCCCTTGTACTTTTGAATCAATTTTGATAACTTTGAGATATGTTGAACCAAAATAAGCCTTGTCATTCCATTTCTTCCAAAATCATCCAATAGTCTCAAGCTATTGACTAGGGCATGGAAATAAACTCATGAACCCATGGAGCAACTTGCTAAACCTCATTGCCTTTACCTACATTATTAACAAGTAAGACAAACCAATATGGTATTTTATTAATTAGAGAGAAAATCAAAGAAAAATATCCATGATCATAAAAGAAAACAAGTCAAGGTGTTTGGTAACTCCTCAAAAGAGCAAGGCTAAAGATAGGGAGAAGAACCAAAAATCCTAATGTGATCTTGTTGTAATTGAAACAATATGGTATGATGCAGGAATCTTAGGGGCAAAAATTGGGGTACAACACATAGGAATCCCTCTTACTGCTTCTTCAGATATAATTCTCTTCATTCCTTTCAGATACAATTGCCCTAATTTTTGATGCCATAGTTTAACTTCTTTCTCTTTGGTTAGAACACGTGTTGAGGAGAGGTTTAACTCTTGAGGAACCCATAGATAACAATTGTCTTTAGATCTGATTCCTTTCATGACAACTTCATTCTTTTCATTGCACACAAGACATTCTTCTTTGGAGAAGTTAAATTTGAATCCTTGATCACATAGTTGGCTTATACTTATCAGGTTAGCTGTTAACCCTTTTACAAGTAACACATTATCAAGCTTAGGAACTCCTGAATAGTCAAGCTTGACAACACATTTGGTTTCTCCTTTTACTCCATCACCAAAATTCACATAACTGGTTGAATGAGATTTGACATCCACCAACAGATTCTTAACACCTGTCATGTGTCTAGAACATCCGCTGTCAAAGTACCATTCATCTTTGGTTGATACTCTGAGAGAGGTGTGAGAAATGAGACTTCTAACATTGGGCTTAGGAACCCATTGTTTCTTATTTTTGCTATGTTGGGGAGTCTTATTAGTTTTGGGAAGAGGAGTATTTTTAGGATACCCATACATCTTGAAAAAGAAGGGCTTTATATGTCCAACCCTTCCACAGTGATGACATTTCCAGGGCTGGGGATTTTCTATGGTGTGATTAAGCTTTTTCTTCCCACGAGGTTTCCCAAGATTTCCTTTCTTATCATGATGTTTTCCCACATGTTGAGACATCTGATTCGACATCTTTGGTTTAGCCTTGGCATGTGTAGAAACAGATGCAGGCTGTTTGCCATGATGTTATTTCTTCACATGATGTCTGCCAAAATGTCCTTTCTTACCATGATGTTGAAACATTTGATTAAACATCTTTGGTTTAGGCTTGGCATGAGTGGAAATAGATGAAGGCTCTTCTGAGTTAGGTTCCTTTTCTCATTTAAACCTAAACCACTCTTATCTCCTATCACTTTTCCTGCTTGGAGAAGTTCATCTAATGTGTTAGACCCATTATTTAGCATCTTGAGATATTTGACCATTCTATCAAGATTTGAATTTAGAGAGGACACTTTTTCCAGATCAGAAATAATTTTAAGATGCTCTTCCCTTTCCTCCTTCATCTGAGTTATAAGGGATTTCTTTTTCTCCCCTTCAAAATATAATTCTACACTCTTGAGACATAATTCTTTGTATGAAGCAGCTAACTCAACAAAGGTTAGTTCCCCATCACTAGACTCTTCATCAGATGCATATTTGTCTGTCAATGCTTTCACATATTTGGCAGATTCTTCAAGATCACTCTCTGAGTCCTCTTCAGACCAAGTAACATATAGATTCTTTTTATTTTTCTTTAGATATGTAGGACATTCAGCTCTAATGTGACCAAAGCCTTCACATTCATGACATTATATTCCCTTCCTTTGAGAAGATTTTTCTTCAGCCCTTTTTCTTCCCACCTCATTTGACTTATAGATGTCAGATGGGATGTTCTTGACATTTGACATTTGGTTCTTGTCCATTCTTTTTATCCCTTTATTAAATTATCTTCCAAGCATAGCTAGGGCATTTGATATTCCTCCATTTGTATCCAGATCACAATCCTCTTCTTCATCTTCAGTATTAGATACAAAGGCTATGCTTTTGTTTTTCTTCTCAGATCTTTCATTTATGCTTAATTCAAATGTTAGAAGGGATCCGACAAGTTCATCCACTTTCATTTTGTCAATGTCTTGGGCTTCTTTTATAACAGTTACTTTCATATCAAATCTCTTGGGAAGATACCTTAGCATATTTCTCACCGATTTGTCTTCATGTATTTTCTCTCCTAAAGCACTGGAGGCATTAGAATTTCAAGAGTGTTCATATGGAAGTCATTTATACTTTCATCATCTTTCATCCTCAAATTCTCAAATTTTATGGTGAGCAGCTGGAGTCTTGACATCTTAACTTTGGATGTGCCTTCATGAGTAGATTGAAGAATTCCCCATGCATCCTTAGCAACTTCACATGTATTCACCAATCTGAAAATATTCTTGTCAATTCCATTGAATATATCATTCAAGGCTTTAGAATTTCCAAGAGCAATTTCATCTTCTTCCTTAGACCAATCTTCTTCAGGTTTTAATTCAGAAGTAGGTTCTCCATTCTCTCCCAATTTGATAGGGCATTTCCATCCTCTTAAAACAACTTTCCAGGCCCTCTGTCTAAGGACTTTAAAAAGGAAACCATGCATGGTTTCCAGTAGCCATATTTGCTTCCATCCAGAATGGGTGGTCTGTTCACAAATCCTCCTTCCTTGTCCATAGTTGTGATGCGGTGGGAGAATTGACTTGGTGTTTTGCGTTTGTGTTCGCAAATGTTTCGGTTTAGCAAGGGTCGCCACCGACTTTTTATTTATCCAAAGGAAAGGTCAAAAAGCACAGGAAAGACCTTTGAGATGTTTTCGTGGGTTCGGGGGTAGATTATGAAAAGGGAAGGTGCTAGCACCCTTTTCATCCATGGTTATCCATGGGCTCTTAGTTACTTGTTTAGATCACTTGCTTTTGCTTTTCAATTGTTTGAAATGGTGCTTTTGTTTGTGGTTTTGAAAATATTTTGAAAAGAGACCATCGTTGTGGCAACCTTTGTAATGATTCTTGTTTGAATGTATACAAAGATGTTTTGTCTTTTGAAAAATGTTTCAATGTTTGAAATTTTGTTTTGGAAAAATGTTTTGAAATTTGTGTGTTTTGAAATTAGCAAGGATGTTTGCAAGTTTTGATCAAGTAACTAAGAATTGTCTACCCTATCTACTCAAATATCTTTCTTACACATTTTTAACCCTTTTACAGTGTTGTTTTACCATTGCATTTGGTAAGCAACCTTGTGTTTGGATGTTAAATGGGACAGGCGCGGGTCATCGTATTGACCATGATTAGCAATATTTGCAAAGTATCTTATCATTTTGGGGGACCAAGATCATTTTTGTAAGGCAACTTTTGAATAGCGTCATCGAGGGACTATGATCTTTTGATTTTGTTTGTTTTACCAAGATACTTTGCATGCGTAACATGGCTATTTTTGTACAAGGCAACCAAGTGGAGAAACCCTAAGGGTGTTTGTGTGCAAGTGTGTTATTTGCATGCGTTTTTGTCTTGATTAAGGGTTTTCTATTTTGTTGTTTTTATCTTGCCATACATTCCCTATTTTACTAACGTTTGCATAAAGAAATAAAGATGCAAGAAATGAAATACCCTACACTATTACAACCATATCGAAAGGCAGGAAAATGTAAAGGCAAAATCAAAATAAAAGAGAGGAAGGTGAGCTCTTCGACCCAGGAAGTAGCACTCTTCGACTGTCATTCTATTGGCCTCCTTCGACTGGAGCTATCGCCAGTGAGGTCCTGTCCTTCGATTGGCCTGGAAGTTAGTGTATGGCGAAGCCTTCTGATTCTGCCTTGTTTCCTTCTTCGACTGGAAATTGAAAGCAGTGAGGGAATGTGTTTCGACTGAGCCTGGAAACAAACAAGGATTTGACTTTTCCACAGGCTCCTTGACTCCTTGTGAACATATCAGGCCCTCAGATTGTGATTCGAAAGGCTTGTGCAACTAGCCAGTCGAAGGGTATAGTAAACCTGTCTCAAATTTTTAAAATGCAACATCCAAACATAACTACAGTCCAGGGGTTAGCACAAAAACCAATGGGTCTCAAAGTCCAAAATATAACTAACTAATGTTGAGTTTTCAGCATATGGGCAGCCGTAATCGAATGCTAAAACATGGTCTAGAGATATCTACATTTTCTTTATTGGCAGGTGCATATGATGTTTAAATGAAAGAGTTCCAAGTTATAGATAACTTACCTCGTGATGTGTTTAGTTGAAAGAGTTGTAGGTGACTTTTTTGATGGTGGAAGGTGATTCGAAAGTTGCTTCAATCTAAGGGAAGTAAATTGAATGGTATACTACTGAGACTTTTTTATGAAAAATCTTAGAGTTTTGAAGGTTTGAGAATGTTGGAGAGTTTAAAAATATGGGAGAGTTTTAATGCTTGAGAATTTTTATGATTTTTCTCTCTTAGCAAAATTATGGCACCTTTCTTTGTCAAAGTTTCCTCTATTTATAGAGAAAAGGTGTGGGAGTCTAAAAAAAGATGTGGCTTGGCTGAAACGTGAATATTAAGCTATGTCAGATTTTCCAAGATCCCAAGGTGAAGTACTGAAGTTGTTGGTTAAAAGGGGCTGACTTTCCTGACTTATGGTGAAGTACAAACAGGATTTAAGCAAAGCATGGGCTTGGGACAGGATTTGTACTTAGCAAGTTCACCTTTATACAAAAAACTTCTGGGCAAAGGCTTAATCACTTGGACAATAGCTTAATCCAAAATGTAAGCAATTAATTATGGAGTGAAATACAAGCATTAAGGCTTTTAAGGTAGGATCATGTAGCATGGTCCACAAATTTGATCAGTGTCCTTTCAAAATCCTATTTTCCACTTGTGTCGAAGAGTTCTGGAAATGTATTAAAGAAGATTGTGTCGAAGGATTCAGAGTTGGGTTTGAAAGGTGCTGATTCGAAGGGAGCCAAAACTTCAATCAAAGCTTTTGTGTGAAGGTGGCTTATGTCTAATCGAAATCTTGCATGCCAGGGGGACAAAATGTTCACATTCGAAAGAGGCATATAGGGAACAAAAAGTGCAAATTGAAGGATGTTAAAAGAGAACCTTTTGCCTTGGAAATGAAATAGATTACAAGAGGCTTTATTCCTTGTGAATCCAAACCAAAGTGTGCCTGAGGCCCATGCCCAGTCGAAGGATTCAAGCCAAGCCTGTGTCGAAAGAGGCCAAAAGGCCAATCGAAGGACACTTGTATTTCTCCAAATTTTGTCAAAATAATATTTTTATTTGTTCTCCTTTTTTGACAGTTTCCTTTTAATTTTGGTACTGGAAAATTCTAAAGTACTTGTGCAAGCTTGAACCTTGAGAAACCTTATGAGAAAGGCCTTGAAGAATGAGAGGGAAAATTTTGGGGTACAACAATAGTACTAGAAAGTATCTTCCCTGGATCTCACCCAAATAAAGAGCAGGATGCCTGCTCTGATGCCAATTGAAATTTTGCTATCAGATATGTGATGTCGAATGAGATGTCACGACACAAATATCTGTTTGCAAGTAAGGTGCAGTAAAATCAAAAGTAGTAAAAACACAAGAGATTGTTCACCCAGTTTAATGTACAACAACACCTACTCTGGGGGCTACTAAGCCAGGGACAAGTTCACTAAATAGTATCAATTCATAGACCCTCACTAAAAAACCGGTTTATGATCTAATTACTTAATCACTACTCAAACTAAACTTCTACGTAAGACTCACCTAGGTATGAGACCACCCTCAAATCCCTTCAATCACTTACAGTGAAGAACTTAACAAAATTAATAATTTTGAAACACTTCAATCATTTAATGCTTAAAAGCTTATGAATGATACACAATTAACAACCCAAATAACAACTCAAGGATTTAAAATAATACTTAGAGTGTATTACAAATAAAAAGCCTAAACTTCTAATCATAAAGAAAGTATTCTTCTTCAAAAGTTGCTTGTCTTTGAATATTTCCATAAAAATAGGCCAAGATAAAATTATGCAATTTGAAAAATTTTCCTCCATATTTTTCGCAACATGTAGATCACAAATCCTGACTTATAGAGTGCTGAAAATCAGGAAACAAAAGACTTAATTAATTTTGGGCTGAGATCAGTTCAGTAGGTAGATGTCAAGACATCTGCTTTGACATCAAACAAAACAGTTTTGCTCTAAATGTTAAGACATTTAGCAAAACATTAACAACTCATTATTTTACCAAAAATGTTGCCAACAAACACTTACAAGGGTACTTACCTATAAACTCCATACAAGCTTGAACCTAAGGCCTTGTGTGTCTTGTTTGTGTTTGATTAAAATTGTTCGAATATGACATCATAACATCACGACGTCATTACACATATCATTTTCACTAACCATTACAAGGACCTATGGATTTATCTTTGTTTCTTTGTTGTAGGTTATGGCCTCTGCTCGCAGAGACTATCCAGATCAGTTTTGTGAGGATACCTTCTCAACTTAAGGAGTTAGTCTCAAAAGTTCCTGAAAGCTCTCAATTCACCAAAAGGCATGGTCATCTACTCAGTTTGGTTAACTCGGGTTTTGAAAAGACATGATGAGTGTTTTATTCCAGTTCTTTGATCCCGCACATCACTATTTCACCTTTTCGGATTATCAGCTGGTACCCACAATGGAAGAGTTCTCTAAGCTACTAGGAATACATTTTCTTGATCAGACACCTTTCACCGGTTTATAGAAAGATCCACAATCTAAAGAAATTACAGCATCCTTACATCTGAAGCGGTCCGACGTTGTATCTAATTGGGAAACAAGAAGTGGAGTCAAGGGTTTTCTTGCTAAATTTCTGTTAGAGAAGGCTCGGTTGTTTATGGATGCTGTGAGTTTTCAGGATTTCAAGGAAATCTTGGCTTTATTGATCTATGGTTTGGTGCTATTCCCTAATCCAGACTAACTCATAGATGTGAACACCATCAAAATATTTCTTTCTTGTAGCCCTGTGCCTACTTTGCTCGAAGACATTCTAAATTCTCTTCACACTCGTACTGTAAAGAGGCGAGGGACTCTCATGTGTTATATACCTCTGCTATCCAGGTGGTTTATTTCGCACCTTCCCTGCTCGGTAATGAAACATGGACAAGGTTTGAGGTGGTCGCAAAGAATAATGTCACTTTCTCATATAGACATCTACTGGTATTCCCGATCTCATGAGGATATCTCTATCATTGATTGCTGTGGAGAATTCTATAATGTTTATCTCCTTGGCACTAGAGGAGGTATTACTTACAACCCTGCTCTTACTCTACGACGACTTGGTTATGCTCGAAGAGATGGTCCTCATGACATGCTTATCCAGGGTATTATGTTCAACTTTGAAAATGATCCTCAAGCTTATCGTCAAAGATTTATACATTCTTGGGGCATGGTAAGAAAAAATGATAGTAAGGCATTAGGACAAAAGAACTTCATCCCTCTAGAGCCCTATCTCAAATGGGTGCGAGCTCGTGCTCAAAACCTCATGATTCCATATCCAGCTGTCATATCAGTGATCATGGAGCCTGTTATTAAAGGACATGTTTCTCGCACCATCCTCTATCCAGACATGCCCATTGACCTTGAAGAATTACAAAAGTACTGGGTTCAACTCAAGGAAGAAAGGGTCACCTTTGAGACTCAATTCTATGCAAGTGAGAAGAAAGTGTTGAAGCTCACAAAGCAACTTCATGAAGAGCGGAGTCTTAATGCATACATCAACACGAAGATGAAGCGTCCCTGGGAGACTTGAGTCTTAGGTTTTAGGAGTTCATATTTTTGTCTCTTTGAGACCCTTTTGTTTTCATTGTAAGCCTAAGAGGCAATTGTAATTTTGAACTTACTTAGAAAAATCTTGGTTTTTGTTCCCTCTCAGTTAGAAAATTTAAATCTCCCAAGGTCCTTGAAAACATTGCATCTACATATGATGCATCATTTCATAAATAGGTTTTCCAATATAGGTTTTCTCATCTACTCACTGTTTATTTCAATATAAGATGGCCCTTGAACAAACTCTCAAGGATCTCCAGACTCAGCATGCACAATTTCAAGAGACTCTTCTGAATCTGGCCAAAGGGAAACAAGAGATGATGGCGCTCCTCGCCAAGAAAAAGAAGACTAAGAAGCCGGTTGTTATCCTTAATATAGGGAGAAGGTTCAATGGTCCTGCTCAACCAGTTCAAGTGGGTGACATTTCCTCTGAAGAAGACGACAACCAAGAAGAGCATGTTAGAATCACCAGGCCTGAAGGTGGAAACAATCAGGGTTCCAAAGATGAAGACTACTCCGACGAACAGTATCCTCCTGTAGATGACAAGTTCAAGCAGTTGGAAGACTGAATCAAAGCTGTGGAAATCCAGAAAGTGCATGGATTGGATTTTGGAAAACTAGGTATGATCCCAGGGGTAGTCATCCCCCATAAGTTCAAGGTCCCCGTCTTTGCTAAATATGATGGGATCTCTTGTCCCAAACTCCATTTGAGGTTGTATGTTCGAAAGGTCCAACCTCATACTGCTGACCGGAAATTATGGGTCCATTTCTTTCAAGAAAGTTTGGCCGGAACACAACTTAAATGGTTCTATCAGCTCAAAGGAACCAACATTCACACATGGGAGGACTTAGCTGCTGCTTTCTAGGAGCAGTATCAATATAATGCTGACCTGGAGCCGACTCGTGTGCAGTTGTAAAACATGTCCATGGGCTCAAACGAGGGTTTTAAAGAGTACGCTCAGAAATGGAGGGATCTAGATTGAAGGGTGCAACCTCCTTTGACTGGATGAGATATGGTGGATATGTTCATGGGCACTTTGATAGGACCATTCTTTAATCTGTTGATTGGAAGCTCGTCGTCTGGTTTTATGGAGCTGATACTGACAGGAGAAAGGGTCCAAAGTGGTATTAAGAGTGGGAAGATTCTGATGGCTATGTCTTCTAATGCTGTGAAGAAGTCATTTGGTGGTAAAAAAGAAGCCAATATTGTCTATGGCCAGAAGGGCCATAGTAAAAATGACCTACATCAGTCTATGGGGGCGGTATTGATCTCTAATCCAGCGCCTGTTCAACAATCACAACAGGGCAACCGTCGAAGGCCAAACACTTCGTCAAGGTAGTTTACCAAGATCGTTATGCCTTTATCTCAAGCATTACAACATTTGTTAAAGGCTGAACTCATTTCACTACGGGATCCTCCTCAGAATCCCAACACATCCTCTCCAAATTACAATCTAAATGCGAGGTGTTCCTATCATTTGAATAGTCTCGGGCACGAGACCAACAACTACTGGGCCTTGAAAAGCAAGATTCAAGATATGATCGATAATAAGGAAATTGAGTTTGATCCTCCGGAGACTCTGAACGTGATTACTGCACCTATGCCTAAGCATGACAAAGGCATAGGTACTATTGAATATGTTTTGTATGTTGCCTCCGTAAGTGATGTGGTTACTCCTCTTTCAACAGTTAAAGAGAATTTGCTACAAGCCAGTTTATTTCCGGGTTGTGTTAAAGAGTGTTATTGTTGTGCAGTTCAACCCAATGGCTGCGGGTTACTGAAGGAAGGCGTTCATCTCCTGATGGATGAACATGTAATTTTGATTGAGAACGTTTCGTATGTTGAGAATTTGTGCCATGATTTGTCTTTCATATTTGGTACTCCTTTCAGGATCACTTCCAAGGGTCCTGTAAGGATTACTGCCAATCTAAAAGTTGCTCCTTTAATCATTACAACACCTAGGCCCATCCCATATTCCTCGGAGAAGGCTATTCCATGGAATTATGGGTCTGACGTCTATTACCACAACATTAAACAAGAGTTATCTGAAGAAGATGATGAAGAGGTTGATCCCAATATTGACAATATTGCGGGGACCAGTAAAATTACTAGAAGCGGAAGGATTTTATCCCCGGAAATATCTCCACCTGTTCAAGTCACAGTTACCAAGACAAGTACCGAGGCTCAGGGTAAAGAGCCAATGATAGAGCCTTCCCATATAGAGACGCCAAAAGAAGCTACAGTCAAGGACGCCTCTGGACAAGAGTTGGAAGAGGTTTTGAAAATCGTCCGCAAGAGCGACTATAAAATTGTTGAACAACTGGGGCAGACCCCATCCAAAATCTCCATGCTATCTTTACTACTGTGTTCTAAAGGCCATGCGCAGTCTTTAGTAAAATTCTTGAAGACTGCTTATGTGCCACAAGAAATTTCGGCTGATCAATTTGGAAATTACATAGTGAGTTTAACAACTGATAATGGATTAGGCTTCTCTAATGATGACCTGAATCTAGAGGGGAGAAATCATAATAGGGCCCTGTATGTCTCCATCGAATGCAGGGGAACTACATTGGCTCATGTGTTAATTGATACTGGCTCTTCTCTGAATGTTCTACCAAAAGGCGCTCTCGACAGAATAGATTGTGAAGGGGTTGTGCTAAAGCCCAGTAATTTCATAGTTCGAGCCTTTGACAGGTCCAGAAGAATGGTGCATGGAGAAGTGGACCTCCCAATCAAAGTGGGTTCACAGATATTTGAGTCCACTTTCTATGTAATGGACATCCGGCCAGCTTATTCTTGTCTATTAGGGTTCCCCTAGATCCATGGGGCAGGTGCCGTTACCTCCACTTTGCACCAGAAATTAAAGTATCTTGTAAAAGGGAAGGTTGTTACTATCTGCGGAGAAGAGGAGTACATGGTCAGCCACCTGAATTCATTCTGGTACATGGAGATGGATGGAGAATTTATCGAGACTCCATGTCAAACCTTTGAAGTGATTTCCCCTATTGCTACTAAAGATGTTTATGTCATTCCAAAGACTACCACGGTTCCGCATAAGATGGCTTCCTTGAAGGATGCCAAAGATACTATAGAAGAAAGTGGTTACACTATTTTGGATCAGCTTCCTGATATCCCCTATAAATTTGATAAGTTTGGTTTGGGCTTTACTGCAGAGGGTCAAAGGGTTACTCGTCGCGCTCGAGCTGGAAGACCTCTGTTTCGTATCAACAACAACATAATCAATGCTATAGAAAACACTGACAGTGATTGTGATTTCGACAGTTGGATGTTCCCTACTATTGGTGATGGACTCAACAATTGGAAAGCAGAAGAAATTTCCCTATCTCCTTTAGTCAGAAGTAAAAATTAATTCTGTTTTCTTGCTTTAAGAAGTTTGGTTATGTAATTTCTTTTAAAATAATTACTTTAAACCTTGTGTCTTACTCGGGGCACAATGGTTCATTTGTTAAGAGTTTTCATTTCATAAGTCACATTTTCATTTAATAAACACATTGGACATTTTGCATTCAAATTTTGTGCTCTATGCCTTTCTTTTACTTTACTGCATTTTCGAATAGATATGCGTTCTTACACATATCCAGACACCATATTGCAAATCCACATCCACTCTGGATCTCGTTGGTAGTGATTCTGCTATTGCCGTTTATGACTTTGAAATTTTGATCTACCAAGACGAGGACGAAGGTGAGGAAGATTGTGAAATTCCTAGAGAACTGATCAAACTCATAATACAAGAAGAAAAGGCTATACAACCACATGAAGAGCCAGTCGAAGTTGTAAATTTGGGTACCGAGACAGACCAGAAAGAGATCAAGATATGCGCCGACTTAGAGGACAATGTCAAGAACAGGTTGATTCAAATGTTGCATGACTATGTTGAAATATTTGATTGGTCATATGAAGACATGCCAGGGCTCGATACTGATATTGTGGTTCATCGTCTGCCAATGAAAGAGGGTTTCTCTCCAGTTAAGCAGAAGGTTTGTCGCATGCATCCTAAAATGTAGGAAAATATCAAAGTCGAGGTTATGAAACAATTCAATGCAAGGTTTCTAGCAGTGACGTCATATCCTCAATGGGTTACTAATATTGTTCTGGTACCAAAGAAAGATGGCAAGGTACGTATGAGTGTATATTACAGGGATATGAACAGGGCGAGCCCCAAAGATGACTTCCCGCTGCCACATATTGATGTCATGGTCGACAACACCGCTCAGCACAAGTTATTCTCCTTCATGGATGGTTTCTCGGGTTATAATCAGATCAAGATGGCGCCTGAAGACATGGAGGAAACTACCTTCGTCACAGTGAGGCACTTTATGTTTCAAGGTCATGCCTTTTAGGTTGAAGAACACCGAGGCAACTTACCACCGTGCCATGGTAGCCTTATTTCACGACATGATTCATCATGATATAGAACTCTACGTCGACGACATGATAGCAAGGTCATAGACTGAAGAAGAACATCTTGATCATCTGCACAAGTTATTCGAAAGGCTGAAGAAGTACAAACTAAGGCTAAACACAAAGAAATGCACTTTTGGGGTGAGATCCGGTAAACTCCTGGGTTTTGGCTTCAGTGGTAAAGGTATTGAAGCTGATCCCAAAAAAGTTAAAGCTATTCAAGAAATGTCGGCTCCCTACACCGAGAAGGAAGTCAGAGGTTTCTTTGGACGATTGAATTACATTGCCTGATTCATTTTCCATTTAACTTCTACTTGTGAACCAATCTTCAAGCTGTTGAAGAAAGATCAAGCAGTAAAATGGAATGAAGACTGTCAAATAGCCTTTGATAAAATTAAGGAATACCTACAAGAACCTCTAATTAAGATGGCACCGTTTGAAGGAAGGCCTCTAATCTTGTACCTAACAGTATTTTACCTTAGCAAAATGTTTACCGACTGTGAAACAAGATATTCATTGCTCGAGAAAACTTGTTGCGCTTTGGCATGGGCTGCTCGCCGACTAAGATAGTATATGTTGACCCATACTACTTTATTGATCTCTAAAATGGATCCCATCAAGTACATATTGGAGAAGCCAGCTCTCTCCAAAAGAATAGCCCGGTGGCAAATGGTCTTAACAGAATACAACATCTAGTACACCACTCAAAAAGAAATCAAAGGAAGTGTACTAGCAGATCATTTGGCACATCAAGTTATAGACGACTATCAGTCTATGAATTTTGAATTCTCGGATGAGAATATTATGCTGGTTACGGATTGTGAAGAGCCTCGACCGTATGAAGGACCTGGGCTAGGATCCCGATGGACTATGGTTTTCGATGGAGCTTCTAACACACATGGCAACGGGACCAGTGTTGTAATTATCTCTCTCCAGGGTTGTCATATACCCTTCACTTCCAAACTTTGCTTTGACTGCACCAATAATATAGCTGGATATGAGGCGTGCATCATGGGTATTAAAGTTGTTATTGACCCGAGAATTAAATCCCTGAGTGTATATGGGGATTTAGCCTTGGTAATCAGTCAGGTCAAGGGAGAATGGGATATGAAGCATCTGAATCTTATCCCTTACCGAGAACATATGCTAACCTTGATTTCGTACTTCGAAGAGATTACTTTTGAGCATATCCGAAGAGAAGAGAATCAGTTGGCAGACGCATTAGCTACCATGTCATCCATGAGCAAGGTCAGATGGGACAATGAGGCTACCAGAATTACCATTGAAAGATTCGATGAACCGACACATTGCTATGAAATTGTTACTGATGGAGTAGAAGAAAAACCTTGGTTTCATAAAGTGAAAAGATACCTTGAATCTCAAGAATACCCTGAAGGGGCACCGATCAATGACAAGAAATTCCTATGGAGGTTCTCGACTAAGTTCTTCTTGAGCAATGGAATTTTGTACAAGCGAAATCATGATTCAACTCTGCTTCGCTGTGTAGACAAGAAGGAAGCAGAGAAAATTATGGAGGATATGCATGAAGGCATCTTTGGAACTCACTCCAGTGGGTATACTATGGCTAAAAAGATTCTGAAAGCGGGTTACTATTGGTCGACTATGGAAACCGACTGTCACCATCACTCGAGAACTTGTCATAAATGCCAAATTTATGCTGATAAATTTTATGTTCCCCCAGTACCTTTGAATGCCATGACTTCTCCTTGGTCATTCACAATGTGGGGTATTGATATGATCGAAGAAATCAAGCCCACTACTTCTAACGGACATCACTTCATTCTCGTCGCCATTGACTACTTCACAAAATTGGTTGAAGCAGCCTCGTTCGCCTCTATTACCAATAATGTGGTCGTCCAGTTAATAAAACATAATCTTATCTGCCGGTATGGAACCCCCGAGAGAATTATCATGGACAATGGTACTAACCTCAACAACACTAAGATCACTAAACTGTGCATGCAGTTCAAGATCAAGCACCACAACTCTTCTCCATATCAACCAAAGATGAATGACACAGTGGAAGCTTCCAACAAGAATATTAAGAAGATCATACAGAAGATGGTTGTGATTTACAAAGACTGGCACGAGATGTTTCCATTTTCTCTTCATGGCTATCGCACTTCAGCGCGAACATCAACTGGGGCAACCATATTCTCTCTGGTCTATGGCTTGGAAGTTGTCCTACCTATCAAAGTTCAGATCCCTTCTTTGAGGATTATGAAAGATGCGGACTTAGACGAAGACGAGTGGATTCAGACCTGGTTAGACCAGTTGAATCTGATTGACGAAAATAGGCTTACGGCTGTCTGTCACAGTCAGTTGTATCAGAAACGTATGGTCAAGGCATTCAACAAGAAAATCAAGCATTGGGTATATCAGGTTGGTGACTTGGTAATAAAGCACATCATTCTACCGCAAGGTCATCCCAGGGGAAAATGGACTCCCACCTACGAAAGGCCATCTGTTGTCAAGGAAAATTTTTTGGTTCGTGCTATGATACTAACCACCATGGACGATGAAGATTTCTCGCACCCTGTGAACGTGGACATAGTTAAAATATACTACGCATGAAAATGACCCGCTAGGTTGACTGGCCTAGGCAAAAATAAGGGCATCCCCGAAAAACCAAAAGGGTTTGAATAAAAATTAGGGATATATATAAAAGATTGTACACCCGGCAAGTCGAAAACCTGAAAAGGCGGTTTGAGCAAGAAAGGGTATCCTAGTGGACTGAAAACCCGAAAGGGCGGTCTAGGCAAAAATTAAGGATTAAAGCGTACGACTATTTCCTATTGGATCACTTATGTGATACGGTGGCAGAACCGACTGTTATACTGGTTTGCGTTTTGTATTCGCAAATGTCGCAGTAAGCAAGAGTCGCCACCAACTTTTATTTCATCCAACTAAGGAAAGGAAAAAGAACAGAAAAAACCTTTTTCGAGAATGTTTCTGAGTACAGGGGGTAGATTATAGAAAGTGAAGGTGTTAGCACCTTTTCTATCTGTGGTTTTCTACGGGCTCTTAGGTACTTTGCTCATTTTTAAAACTGCTTGTGTGTGCTTGTTTTGAAAAAGTTTTACTTCGTGATAACCCTTGTATCAGTCCTCAAGAGTGTGACGAAGTTGTTTTGAAAAATGTTTTGAAAAGTGTTTGCGTGAAAAGTTTTGTTTGAGCAAGTACCTAGGAGCTAATCTACCTACTCGAAAAAGTCTGTTCGTTTTCCTATAGACAACGCTATCCTATTATTAATGAATTGGTAGCACCGTCGTTGGAGTTTTAAGGGACGTTTGAAGGGACAAATATGATCACAGAAGCAATGTTAGCAAATTTTAGTAATTATCCTAAAGCCTTAAAGATCTTTTTCTGAGGCAATATCTGATTGGGTCATTTTAGATCTTTTGGGACTAGAGGACAATCACTAACATTCCCTATACTTCATGACCGTTCACCAAAGGCAACCGGAGTGGAGTAAACCCTAGGAGTGAGCATGTGCAAGTGTATTTTTTCAATTAATTATCTTTGCACAATTAGGGTTTTCTACTATTTTAATTTCAGTTCATCTTTCCATACAGTCCTATACATACATTTAACCAGTTTATAGCTAGCGGAAATTAAAATGCGAGAAGTTAGAGTCCTAATTATTACATGGCTTTGGGCAGATATATAATTATTTTGACTGAAAATAAAATGCAGAATTAAAATCCTGTTTAAATCTATTACAAACTCGGAGCAGTTACAAATAATAATAAAAAAAGGAAAATTAAAAACGCGCGGAAATTTAAATGCGAGAAATAATTAGGCGACCTAAAAATCTAATTTGAGAAAATACTTATGTTGTTTTTGAGGAAAAAATTAGGTTAAGTACAAGATTAAGCCCTAATTCTAATCATTTTGAATTATAACAAAAAGTCATTAAATTACCCCTAATTTAATTAAACTAATTAATTAATAATAAAAAAATTTATAAAAAATATTTTTGATGTTTTTTATGATTTTTTGATTAAATAAAAAAAATATGACTTTTTTTTGAGTTATTTAAAAAAGACAAAATTAATAAATAAAAAGAAAAAAGAATTAAAATTAAAAAAAAGGACTTGGGCCTGTATGACGAGCAAATGGGGGGGGTGTATTTCTGAATTTTGTTAGGCCCATTATGGCCAGGCCCACTCCTGTGCTTGATTCTGTGCTGGAACGCTTGGAAGGTGCACCATGGTCTCTCCTTGATTGGAACGTTGGATTTGTAATGGTAACGATCCAGTGGCTGGATCAGTGGGGCGCATGATGGACGTCTGTCTTTGGAATGTATGGAATCTGAAATTGTATGTTAAGAAAATAAAGAAAATGCTGGGACCTGGGATCGAATCCAGGTCCTTCCACTCATTCCACGCTTTCCCTGGCCATCTGTGCTACGCTGCTTAGTTGAAATGATAATAACATTAAAGCATAATATGTAAAATAAAGTGGATGAACTGAAAAACGCGCGATTATTCAAATTGGCCACTGGGATGCTGAAAAATCATCATCTTCTTCCTTGTCCGTCGTCTTAGGTATCAAATCTATACCTACAAACAAAGCTCCATAGCCACAAACCTGCAATCCTCCAAAACCCACACAATTTGTACAGAGAAGCCCCAAATGGCTTCTTAAACCCTAACCATGGAAACCATTAGTATATGCATCAAAACGTCAATTAAATCATCCCAACATGTTCCAAATATGTTAACAAGCACAAATATATCATTCAAACATGCCTAATATGCAAGAATTATTGTAATCGATTTTGAGAAAATATGCAAACCGTATGAAGCCTAGGAGACGATTCTGGGCCTGGGAATGCTTGCAATGAATTGTGTTAGCTCCAAGAGATGTCTAGGAAGCAATTGGAAGGTTTGGAATGACCTGAATCACCCTTTATACGAGAAAACAATCCAACAAATTTTGTCCAATTTTTTAGTTTTCTTTCTCTCTTCTCACGGCTGCAACCCCTGTCCTCTTGCCTTGTTTTTGTTCATTATAAGTAGTATGATGAATTAGGGTAACAAAAACGACTTAAATCCTTTGGAATTATGGAGATTGAATGTGATTTTCTTGCCATATGATATCTTTCCATAACCATCCAAATCATGTTATTTTTGCCTTAAATTGCCTTGATTCGTTTTGATCTGATTTGGCCATCATAATTAGATTTGATTTCCATCAAAATCAGATCATCAAAACAATCTTTGATATTTTTTGTTATTTATTTGATTTAATGTGATTTTTAATAAATAAAAATCAAAATAAAATAAATAAATAGAGAAAATAAGATATGGCTTCTGATTTGGGTCGTGGACCATGTCCTTAAGAAGATACAATCCTAAAATGCTAGGTCCTTTTGGCAAAAAATTCTTTTTTGAGCACATTTGACTTTTGGCAATTTTCCAAAAATGGTCAACTTTGACAATGCATAACTCTTCCAATTTTAACCCTAGAGAGGTGTTCTTAGACTTTTTAGAAATCTTAGGATGTCCCCTAAACAACCCTTTAGGTCTCATTTCAATTGGGTCCTCCATGTTCATGTAAGAAGCTTTGACCCAAAAGGTGTTTTTGTTGACTTTTCAAAAGGACCTATAATGTAGAAATCCATATCTTTTTATGAATGTATTTCTTGAACTTGAGGGCTAAATATGAGTTGTAGGAAATTGGATTCCCTTCAAAATTAGCCTTGGATGAGAAATTTATGATAAAGTATGAGAAAGTTATGCTTGGTCAAAGTTTGGTTGACTTTTCGTGAGAAACCCTAATTTAGCAACTTTTGAGTTTTGGTGAATTACGAGCATTCCTTGAGGAATCATGATCAAACCTTGATCAAATTATGAATATCACTTCAAAATGTTGATGTTGACCAAAAATCTTGAAGTTTGACTGTTTGTGGGCTACAGTTGACTTTTGACCTAATACAATCGATTCTCAAGCATCTGAGCAGTTTGACTGAGAAAACTTCTTGTGCAAGGCATGGAACTTGACATGGAGGGTCTTGGGGAATATTAGGACTATGGAGAGCATATGAGGCCTTTGGAGCTCACCCTTATTGATGCAAATGGAAACCCTAGTTGGAGGTTCATTGCTTTAGGAGAGAGTTTGTCTGGTCAACTCTTGGATATCCTTGAGCAAGTTGAGGATCTCCATGAACATATGTTAGGTAAAAATGGAGGGCAAATTTTGGGGTACAACATATGCCCCTATTCAATCTTCTTACACAGGAGGATGGAGATTGGATTGTCGGCCCTTCGTGATCTAAGGGTGGAAGATGATTGGACACTAGAGTGCCCAGAAATTTGCACTCGCATAAAGTGCATGGTGATCGATCGATAATATCGAGAATGGGCTTACAGATGCCATTTGGAAGGTGGTAGGGAATCGTCAGAGATGGGCTTAAATATTCCATCTAGAGAATATATCGGTTGCATAAGAGATTCCTTTGCGAGAATTCTTGTACCTGCCGCTGAGGAGGATTTCACCGAGGAAAGTTGATTTATGTCTTGGAAAATAGAGTCTAGGAGCTTCGGTTGTCCATTACTCTACTAGGGAATTGATTCTTGATTGAGGAGGTGGAAGTGAACTGCATATCTGGTCAGGGTCCAGGCTGCACAGTGACTTACTAGGGAAGGGTGAACTTAACCGTAACTAGTCGGGTCCAGGTATTATAGTGTTGTGAACTGTTGTCTGGAGATAAGAGAGAAGGAACCTCGATAGTAGGGTTACTTCGAAATGAAAGCCTAGATAGTAGGGCTACGAGAAGGAACCTGGGTCGTAGGGTTACTTCGGGGTGAAAGCCTGGATAGTAGGGCTTATGAGAAGGAACCTGGATAGTAGGGTTACTTCAGGATGAAAGCCTGGATAATAGGGCTATGAGAAGGAACCTAGGTCTTAGGGTTACTTCGGGGTGAAAGCCTGGATAATAGGGCTTATGAGAAGGAACCTGGATAGTAGGGTTACTTCGGGGTAAGAGCCTGGATAGTAGGGCTTATGAGAAGGAACTGGATAGTAGGGTTACTTCGGGGTGAGAGCCTAGATAGTAGGGCTATGAGAAGGAACCTAGATAGTAGGGTTACTTCGGGATGAGAGCCTGGATAGTAGGGCTATGAGAAGGAACCTGGATAGTAGGGTTACTTCAAGGTGAAAGCCTAGATGGTAGGGCTTATGGGAAGGAACCTGGATAGTAGGGTTACTTCGGGATGAAAGCCTGGATAGTAGGGCTATGAGAGGGAACCTGGATAGTAGGGTTACTTCGGGATCAGAACCTGGATAGTAGCGTTACTTCGGGATGAGAGCCTGGATAGTAGGGCTATGAGAAGGAACCTAGATAGTAGGGTTACTTCAAGGTGAAAGCCTGGATGGTAGGGCTTATGGGAAGGAACCTGGGTCGTAGGGTTACTTCGGGATGACAGTGTAGATTAGTTGACCCGTTTGGTTTCGTGAACTGTGTTTCCATTAGTCATCTGCAGACGTGACCTGTATAACTGCTGGGATTGTTGAAGATAATCACCTTTCCTGAAAAGAAAACAGGGTTAATTATATGCGCTGCGTGAAATGCATGGTGGGATGATATTCTCAGAATAAATGAGATTATGTTGTTTGTGATATGTATGTGTATGTCCTGATGTATGTACATGAAATGCTATTGGGGTATGTCTGAGTCTCGGAAAATAAATCCCTGACTGCTGCTAGAGGATATAGCACTCCTGAATGTTGTAGAGAATTATGGTTATTCTACTTCCGCCGGGGATGGTGAACAGAAATGACTATGCTGGAGATTTACTCTTCGAATATTCTGTCAGAGAGAGATTCTGTTCGAGGATAAATCTGCGGGGAACAACTTGGAAAGTGAATTTCCGTAGCTGAAGTAATGAGCTATGTCGGGGATTGAGCTTCTGTATCTATAGAAATAAAATCTGCTTGGGAGATAAAATTTACTGACTTGCTCGCGATTATGTAATTTTGGCTGAGGGATATAGTTGTCAGGTTTCTGAATGACCCTGGCTGGGAAGATTACTTCATGTTTCGGGAAAGATGACATCAATGCTTTTGAATACTTTTACTCTGTGGGGAGTGTATGTACTGATGATTATGCTCCAAAGCTGTCTTTGTCCCGGTACCTGCTGGGCAGAGTAACTGTCGGGTTTTGACACTTCTTATGTTTGCCCCTGTTTCTAGAATTACTAGTAATTGTCTTTTGTTTCTTATGTAAATATTTATGAGCAGCAATCATATTCAAATGCATATGTCAAAAATAAATCATTGGACGTTCTTGAAAAACAAAATAGAAAAAGAAAAACAACTCGAAGTTTCTTGTGAAAATGATTTTATATTGATTTTTGAAGTTGGTCTGTAATAGGCGTTTTTATACAAGGAGACTGACGTTCTAGTAAGAGAACACCGCCATAAAAATAGAAGCTATACAAATTTGTGTAAAAGAAAACAGCTATGTGAAAAAATCCCATTGAGTTCCAACTCCACTATTGCCCCTATGTCTTCGAGCGTCTCATCGGTTTGCTGTTTGTCCGAAGTTGATTAGATTGATTGGTGCAGTCCGAGCTTGATAGTCGATTTCGAATTCTGGTTGTGAGATGATCCAATGAGACATAGTGATACACTTTACATCCCTGACTTTTTCCTGGACTTCCCTTTCGGGTTTTCAGTCCACCGGGATACCCTTTTTTGCCCAAGCCGCCTTTTCAGGATTTCGGCTTGCCGGGTGTACAGATTTTTCATTTTCATCCCTTACTTTTGCCCGAACCCTTTTGGTTCTCCGGGAATCCCTTATTTTTTTCCTACGCCAGTCAACCTAGCGGGTATTTTAATTAGGTGTAGTATCTTTTCACTATGTCTGCATTGACAGGGTGAGGAAGGTCGTCACCGTCCATGTTAGTTAGAATCTTAGCTCCACCCGAGAAAATGTTCTTAACCACAAATGGCCCTTCGTATGTGGGAGTCCATTTTCCCCTGGGATCACCTTGCCGCAGGATGATGCGCTTGATCACTAGATCCCCGACTTGATATTATTGACGCCTGACTTTCTTGTTAAAAGCCTTGATCATTCGCTTTTGATACGTCTGACCATGACAGATAGCAGTAAGTCTCTTTTCATCCATTAGATTTAGCTGATCAAGCCGAGTCTGGATCCAGTCGTCTTCGTTCAAACCTGCATCCTTCATAATTCTGAGAAAAGGTATCTGGACTTCGATGGGTAGGACTTCCTCCATGCCATATACCATAGAGTAGGGTGTTGCCCTTGTCGACATCCGTGCTGAGGTACGGTATCCATGAAGAGCGAATGGTAACATCTCATGCCAGTCTTTATATGTCACTGTCATCTTCTGTACAATTTTATTGATGTTCTTGTTAGCCTCTTCAACAGCGCCATTCATCTTCGGTCAGCGGGGAGAAGAGTTATGATGTTGTATCTTGAACTATTTACAGAGCTCGGTGATCATTGTGTTGTTGAGATTCGTACCATTGTTAGTAATAATTCTCTCTGGCACGCCATACCGACATATCAGATTATGTCAGGTAAACCGCGCCACGGCGTTCTTGGTTATTGTAGCAAAAGAGGCCGCCTCAACCCACTTCGTGAAGTAATCAATGGCTACTAGGATGAAGCGATGTCAATTCCCCACATTGCAAAGGGCCATGAAGCTGTCAGGACGTTCAAGCGAACCGGAGGCACGTGCACCTTATCAGCATAGATTTGGCACTTATGACAAGTTCGAGAGTGCTGATAACAATCGGCTTTCATAGTGGACCAGTAATATCCTGCCTGTAGGATCTTCTTGGCGATAGTATATCCACTGGAATGGGTTCCGAAGGTACCTTCGTGTAGATCCGTCATAATCCTTTTTTCTTCGCTCTTTACACATCGTATTAATGTAGAGTCATGATTGCGCTTGTAGAGGATTCCATTACTGAGGAAGAACTTCGCAGCGAACCTTCTCAGAAACTTCTTATCATTGACAGATGCCCCTTCTGGATACTCTTGAGCTTTGAGATACCTTTTGACTTCATGAAACCAGGGTTTGTCTGCCACCTCTTCGGTATCAATTTCAGAGTAGTGTTCTGGTTCATCCAACCTCTCAATGGTGATTTGGGGAGCTTCATTGTCCCACCTGACTTTGAACATAGAAGACATGGTAGCTAGCGCGTCCGCTAACTGATTCTCCTCTCGCGGGAAATGTTCAAAAGTTACCTCCTCAAAGTGTGGGAGCAATGTCAGCATGTACTCTTTGTATGGGATGAGATTTGGATGCTTCGTATCCCATTCGCCATTGATCTGACTTATTACCAAAGCTGAATCCCCGAAAACATCCAGGAACTTGATCCTGATGTCAATAGCGGCCTTGAGACCCATGATACAGGATTCATATTTCGCCATGTTGTTAGTGCAATTGAAACATAGTCGGGCGGTGAAAGGAGTATGACAGCCCTCAGGAGATATGATTACTGTGCCAATGCCGTTACCGAGTGCATTTGAAGCTCAGTCAAAAACATAGCCCATCGGGATCCCTCCTCGGATCCTTCATCTGGTCCAGGTTCTTCGTAGTCAGTCACCAGCATAATATTCTCATCCGGGAACTCAAAATTCATGGAATGGTAGTCATCCACGGCCTGATGAGCCAAATGATCAGCCAATACACTCCCCTTGATTGCTTTCTGGGTTGTATATTGTATATCATACTCAGTTAAGATCATCTGCCATCTTTCTATTCTTTCGGAGAGAGTGGATTTCTTGAAGATGTATTTGATCGGATCCATCTTAGATATCAACAAAGTAGTGTGAGTCAGCATATACTGTCTTAGTCGGCGAGCAGCCCATGCCAAAGTGCAACAAGTTTTCTCGAGCAATGTGTATCGTGTCTCACAGTCGGTAAACTTTTTGCTAAGGTAGTATATTGCGTGCTCTTTTCGACCGGACTCGTCATGCTGTCCTAGAACACACCCCATTGAGTTGTCTAGAACTGATAAGTACAATATCAAAGGTCTTCCTTCAACCGAAGGCATCAGAATCGACGGTTCTTGAAGGTATTCTTTGATTCTTTCGAAAGCTGTCTGGAATTCGTCACTCCACTTTACCACTTGATCTTTCTTCAGAAGCTTGAAGATGGGCTCACAAGTAGCAGTCAGATGTGAAATGAACCCGACGATATAATTCAAGCGTCCCAAGAAACCTCTAACTTCCTTCTCTGTACGGGGAGCTGGCATTTCTTGTATGGACTTTACCTTCGCAGGATCTACTTGGATGCCTTTGTCGCTGATAATGAAACCCAGAAGTTTACCAGACCTTACCCCGAAGGTGCACTTGTTCGGATTCAACCTCAGCTTGTATATCTTCAACCAGTCGAACAACTTTTGTAGATGATCAAGGTGCTCTTCCTCAGTTTGAGACTTGGCAATCATATCATCAACATAAACTTCGATCTCGTGGTGAATCATATCGTGGAACAAAGCGACCATGGCGCACTGATAAGTTTCCCCAGCATTCTTCAACCCGATAGGCATCACCTTGTAACAGAAGGTGCCCCACTATGTGACGAAGGTTGTCTTCTCCATGTCTTCAGGAGCCATCTTTATCTGGTTGTAGCCAGAGAAACCATCCATGAAGGAGAAGATTTTGTGATGCGCAGTGTTGTCAACCAGAACATCAATGTGAGGAAGTGGGAAGTCATCCTTGGGGCTTGCCCTGTTCATATCTCTGTAATCCACACACATCTGCACCTTACCGTCTTTGTTAGGTACCAGAATGACGTTGGCAACCCACTGTGGACAGGAGGTGACAGCTAAGAACCCTGCGTCGAACTGCTTCATGACCTCTGCCTTGATCTTCTTTGACATTTCAGGGCGCATACGGTGGACCTTCTGTTTAACCGGAGGACAGTCTTCTTTGGTCGACAGACAATATCAGTGTCTAAACCCGGCATGTCTTCGTATGACCAGGCAAAGATTTCAACATAGTCATGCAACATTTGTGTCAACCGCTGTTTGACCTTAACTTCTAAATTTGTGCCGATCTTGACTTCTTTTCTGTCTATCTCTGTGCCCATGTTTATCGTCTCAACCGTCTCTTCATGAGGCTGTATAGCCCTTTCTTCCTGTTGTAATAGTCTAGCAATTTCTCCAGGCACCTCACAATCATCCTTACCTTCATCTTTGGCTTGGTTGATCGGATTCTCGAAGTCATAACGGACAGTAGCAGAGCTGTTATCAATGGGATCCAGAGTGGATATGGATCTGTAGTATGATACGTGAGTGTGTGTAAGAGCATAGCTATTTTGATAAAGTGAAGACAGAAAAGAAAAACAAAGAGCGTAAAATTTGTATGCAAGGAACGTCCAATGTTTTATTGATGATATATGAAATGACAAATAGTAGCCCTCACAAACAAAGCCAATGTGCCTCGGGCAAGACACAAAGCTGTAGAGTTTAAATTTTTTATTACAAATCTCAAAACAAGTAAGACAATTACTACGGAATAAAAGAAACTGGTATAAAGTCTCTAGCCGTCCAGTTACTCAGTCCACCATTGGTAGTTGGGTAGATCCAGTTGTCAATGTCTGAGTCTTACTTGCTGTCTTCAATGGAATTAATTCCCCAATTGTTGATGCGCAGGGGAGGTCCTCCAGCCCGAGCGCGTTGAACATCCCTTTAGCGCCTGAAGTAAAGTCCAAACTAAACTTATCAGTTTTATGAGTAAAATCAGGGAGATGTCCCCAGTTGGTACACCCACCTTCTTCAACCACTGCTCTGGCATCTTTGAGGGAAGCCATCTTCAAAGGAGGTTTGTTGGTAGTAGTCTCAGCCGATGCCAAGATCTGGGGAACCTCTTCAAAGTTTTGGCAAGGAGTCTTTATGAATTCCCCGTCCATCTCTACGTACCTGAAGGAATTTAGGTGGCTCACCATATACTCCTCCTCACCACGCACAATGACAATCTTCCCTTTTACTGGATACTTCAACATCTGGTGCAGTGTAGAAGTAAAAACCCCAGCTTCATGGATCCATGGACAACCCAACAAACAAGAGTATGACGGCCGGATGTCCATTACATAGAAAGTGGACTCAAAAGTCTGGGAACCTACTTTGACGGGGATGTCGACTTCCCCATGCACCATTCTCTTCAACCCATCAAAATCCCTCACCACAATGTTACTAGGCTTTAAGGTCAAGCCCTCACAGTCCAACCGATCCAATGCCTTCTTTGGTAGAACATTCAGCGAAGACCCAGTATCTACCAGCACATGGGACATAGTGGTGCCCCTGCATTCAATCGAGACATGCATAGCATCATTATGCTTCCTCCCCTTCAGTGTCAAGTATGCATCTGAAAAACCCAACCCATTGTCAGCAGTCAGGCTGCCACACAATCTTTGAATTGATCAACTGAGGTCTCTTGCGGCACATGTGCAGTCTTGAGGAATGCAACCAAATCCTTCACATGGGCCTCGGAGCATAATAGCAAGGACAACATGGATATCTTTGAGGGGGTTTTCCCCAGCTGCTCGACCATATTGTATTCGCTCTTTTTGATTATTTTCAGTATTTCCTCTATCTCTTGCTTAGAGGCTTCCATGACAATTTTTCTAGGTGCCTCCATCCGGACAGGCTCACCTATAACTTCTTTGCCTCGAGTCCCAGATGACTCGACGACGGGAGTGATAATTGGAGTAAGCACAGGAGTAGTAGTTGATGTACCAACAGGAGTAGCAGACGGAATAACAATAGGCATATTGACAGTCTTTAGGGAAATCTCGGGAGAGAAAACCCTTCCACTTCTTGTGACCATGTTGGTCCCGAAAATGTTATTGACATTAGGATCAGCCTCTTCATTTTTCAGATCTTGTTTGATGCCATGATAGTATACATCGGCACCATAATGCCAGGGGAAAGCTTTGTCTGAGGCATATGGGACAGGACCAAGAACGGTGATTATTAGCAGAGCGACTCTTGGAATAGATGTAATCTTAATAGGTCTTCTCGAGGAGACCTCTGAAGGATTGGCAGAAATGGTTATAATAGCAACGTCTTCAAATGGAACAACGGGAATCATAGTTTTCTCAAACAAAATTTCTTTGTTGTCCATCAGGCGCTGAACACCTGACTTCAGCAAATGGAAACCAGAAGGTAGAAATGAACACATGTGGAAACCTTCACCACAACCTGGAAATAAACCGGACGACAACAAATTCTTCTTAACCGTCATAAGAGGAGTAGAAACTTCATCCACCAAGGTCACAAACAGATCGGTATCAACATCATTAACTCCACGACCGTGCTTAGGCATGGGAGCAGTTATGACATTGGGCTTTTCCAGAGCATCAAACCCAATCTCCTTGGCTTCGATCAGATCATGTACCTTATTTCTCAGAGCCCAACAGTCTTTGGTGTCGTGGCCAGGACTCTCAGAATGATAGGCACACCGAGCATTTGGATTATATCGGGGAGATGTGGTGTTCGGATTTTTTGGAGCCTCTTTCATGGTCGCCAAGTTGGATCTCAGCAGATGGGGTAGAACTTCAGCCAACGTTATATTGATTCGGGTAAACTGTCGTTGTGGTCTTTCCGCCATTTGTTTGTTTTTGCATTGTGGAGCAACTGTAGGCCTAGGTATCATTACAGCACTTACTGTTTGACGGTGTTCAGCTCTGCTTTGGCCTCTCGGACTATAGATGGCACTGGCTTCCTTCTTACCAGTAAAAGGCTTCTTTACCAAACTCGAAGAGGCATCCTTCTGTATTTTACTGCTCCAAATCCCAACTTTTACTCTTTCACCAGTTAGGATCAGCTCGGTGAAACCAGCTGATGAGTTGTCGATCAAATGATTAAAGAATGGACCAGATAGTGTCCCCAGAAACATATCGAACAACTCCCTATTAGACAATGGGGGTTGGACTCTTCCAGCCAAATCTCTCTACTTTTGTGCATAGTCCTTAAAGCCTTCACTTACACCCATGGGCATACTGTGGAGTTGAGTACGAGTAGAAGCAAGGTCGGAGTTATACTGATACTGCTTGTAAAAAGAAGTAGCCAGGTCTTCCCAATTTCGGACATTGGCTCTCTCCAGTTGGTAGAACCATTCAAGATGAGTCCCTGACAGACCGTCTTGAAAGAAGTGAACCCACAAATTTCTATCAGCGGTGTGGGGCTGGGTCTTTCTGACATGGGAATGGAGATGGAGTTTTGGGCAAGACACCCCATCGTACTTAGCAAAAATTGGAGCCTTGAACTTCTACGAGATGACCACTCCCGACACCAATCCTAATTCTTCGAAATCCAGCCCAGGTATCCTCTAGACTTCCATAGCACTCAGACGTTCTTCCAACTGCTTGTATCTATCCTCAGTAGGAGGATACTGCTCATCATTATAATCTGTATCATTGTCAGAAACCTCAGGACTGGGGTCCTTTTCCCTTGTCTCTTCTTCTTGATCCTCCCCTTCTTTGGATGAAGAGGTCATATTGACTTGCTGCTTTAACGGCCCCCTAAACCTTCTGCTCATATTCAGAATACCAGCGGCCTTCTTCTTTTTCTTTTTCTCCTTCAGGATGAGGGCTTTCAGATCCTCCTGCACTTTTTCCAGATTTATGAACATCTGTTAGAACTGGGCATTTTGTGCCTGAAGATCCTTGATGCTTTGTTCAAAAGACATTTCTGCTGAAATAAACAACGAAGAAGATGAGAAACCTGTAATGGTACCTGTTTAGGTGATGCTATGAATAGGATGCGTATGCAATGATTTCAAGTATTCTTAAAGTCTCAGATTTGTTTAACCAAAAGAAACACACGTTAATTGCATTAATAAGTTTGAATTGTTACAAAGAATGCCTTTTAGGCTTACAATTAAACAAAACAAAACTTAAAGAAAAAAAAAGAAACTAGGTCTCCCAGGAGCGCATCCTCTTTGGTGCGATATAGGCATTTATGTTCCTTTCTTCATGAAGTAGCCTAGTGAGCTTCGGGACCTTCTTCTCCCTGGCATAGAACTGAGCTACAAACGTGTCCTACTCCTCTTTGAGTTGAACCCAGGACTTCTACAACTCTTCATGATTGGTTGGCATGTCGGGATGATGACCAAGTGAAGTAGTATCTCCTTCAATAGCTGGCTCCAGAGTTACTGGTAGGACAGCAGGGTAAGGTATCATGAGGCTTTGGGCGCGAGCTCGTACCCACCAGAGATAAGGCTAAATAGGAATGGAATTAATGTGCCCTAGCGTATTTCTATCAATTTTATGCACCATGCCCCAAGCTTTTATGAACCTTCTGCGGTACCCCTGAGCATCATTCTCATAGTTGAAGGCGATTCCTTGGATAAGCGTGTTGTGAGGACCATCTCTTCTCGCATAACCAAACTGACGCAGTGCCAAACAAGGGTTATAAGTGATTTCTCCCCTAATTCCTAAGAGAGGGACATTAGGGAATTCACCACAACGATCGATGATGGTAATATCTTTCGAGAACCGTGAACACCAATGAATGTCTGAATGCTTAAGGGATATCAGCCTACGAGACCATTTCAAACCCTGTTCATTCTTCAAAACAGACTTGGGTAGGTGCAAAATAAACCACCTAGCCAATAGAGGAGTGCAACACAGGAGGGTCCCTCTTCTCTTTAAAGTGCGAGCATGCAGAGAGTGTAGAATATCCCTGAGCAATGTAGGCACTAGATTATGAGACAGAAAAACCTTAATAGTGCTCACATCTACAAGTTGATCCGCATTAGGGAAAAGTATCGTCCTATAAATGAGAAGTGCCAGCACCTCTTCAAAATCTTGTAAATCTAAGGTATCCCAAAAATGGTAAGCCTTCTCAAATAGAAACTTAACTGGAATTCCTTGGACATTCCCTCTAGTCTCCCAATTTGTCACTATGTCAGACCGTTGTAAGGACAGAGCTCTAGCAATCTCTTCAGGCTTTGGATGTTCTTCCATACTGTTGTACCCCAAAATTTTCCCTCCCATATTCTTTAAGAAATTGCCAAGTCAAGCTTCAAAATTCCCAAAGGGTTGCACAATCAAAGGTCTCCTAAACAGTCAAGATTAGGGTTTGTGTTCTGATCAAGAAAATGAAGTTTTCAAAGGTCCAATCAAGTCTCACATGCCTACAAATATGGTCAAGTATCCTCATATCAAGTTTCAAGACTTTCAGCTCAAAATTGCACAGTCAAAAACCCTAATTGCACTACAGTCAACTGTAGGGGCAAAATGGTCATTTGACAGTCAAAAGTTCAAATTTTTGGTCAACACATCATTTTGAAGCCACAAACATCATTTGATCAATACTTGATCATGATTCTCAAAATTTGGCTCAGAAATCATCAAGATGCAAAAGTTTCCTTATTTGGACAGGTGAAAAGTCAACTGAAATTGACCAGGGCATAACTTTCACATGGATTATCAGAAAAATTCCATCCAAAGCTCATTTTGAAGAGAAAGACATTTCCTACAACTCATCTTCATACTTCAAGTCCAAGAAATGCTCTCACAAAAAGTTATCAATTTCAACATTATAGGTCATTTTCAAAAGTCAACAAAAAGGGACTTTAAGTCAAAGGCCATAACTTGAGATTGGTAAATCAAAATGACATGGGACCAAAGACATTGGTTAGAGGACTCAAAGACATTTCCAAAATGTCCAAGAACATGAGAAAATCTTAAAAGTTGAGCAAGTTATGCCTTGTAGAAGTTGGGAAATTTTTGGATATTTTGAAAAGTCAACATTGATGCAAATGACCTAAAATTGCTAATGGGCCCATTTTTCTTCCACAAATCATCATCCATGGCATGTGCACGACCACTTGGCCCAAAAGGGAAGTCTTTATTCATTTTTTATTTATTTATTTGAATTTTTATTTATAATAATTCATTTAAATCAAATTAAATATATGAAAAATGTCTAACCTAATTTTTTCAATCTTTTTGTGCACATTATATCATCAATAATTCGTGCATATCCCAACATGGAAAGATTTGGATTGATTGGTATGATTGAGAACAAAAAACACATGGAAAAGATTGAAAAAAGATATTGAAAATCAAATTTCCAAAAACCATGAATGCATTGGATTTGTTCTACTTTTCTTAACCTAATCTATTCAATACATAAGCCTGAATGAAAACCTAATGCATTGGACACACTGAGCTGCGCCCAAAAGCCATTATCAAATTTGGAAAAATTTACAAAAAAACTCAATACTGAAAACTGACTTGCAGGGCGATTCAAGGCAGAATTTTTGTTTCAATAGCTTGCTCCAGCATCACTGAACGTTTCCCAATCGAGAACATCCATCAAAACCTCAGGAATTGGTATACATAACTTGAAATATCTCATGAAAAATTCATAATCGTGTTTTCCAATCTATGCATTTTCATGACATTTTAATTATTGATTCATGTTCCTAGTATGATTCTAAAGTTAACCCATGCGTTTAATTGGACTATTACGCGCTATAGGTGATTTCACCATTGTTAAATGTTAGGGTTTACAGGACCTCCAATTGGGGATTTTGAAACAAAGAAAAATTGGAACCCCTGACCACCACCAATGGAATCAGCAGGGCTGGACGAAGAAGAGGCTGCCCTCGCGCTCAATTTATGAGCGCCATAGGGCTAATCGCTATTTTTTAATAGCTGGCCTAAGAAAACGCCATGAAAACCGTTGCTAATGTGTTTTCGTTTCAGGAAAATAAAACCAAACGAGGAAGATGATTAGGTGGCGAGGCTTGACTGGTGCATTTGAATTTTTGCGTGCAAAATCCACTCACGCGTTGTTTCATATTATATTATTTGTTGTTTATTTATTTAACAAAAGGATTCAGTGGTTCAGCTGGCAAGCGTTGAGTGTGTTAACGTCCAAGACCTGGGTTCGAGCCCCAGGTCTTCATTGTTTCAAATATTATTTTTCAATTTACAATCCCATGCAGTGCCAACGTCAAGACGCACCATACACCCTCCAGATCAAATCGTCCACGTGCATATTGGAATCAGATCAAAGGCTCAGAATTGGGGAACACCATAAACTCTGGTCAACGCGCCAGCATACTCCCTGAAAAGTCAAAAGGGCCAGCAAGGTCGTTGGGCCTGAATTACTAAGGCCAAACCTCCATATTGGGGTCTGAACCCCCAGGTTTGCATATTTTTTTATTTTCTTTACCTTTTTTGTATTATTATTTTTACTTCTTTTTTTTATTATTGTTTTAATTAATTAGTTTTATTATTTTTATAAATATAAAAAAACCCATGAAAAATCAAAAAAAGAATTAAAATAATAAATATTTTTATTTCTAATATTTTCATAAATTAATTTGCATGTGATTATTTAGTTTTAAATTAGGTTGTAATTTTAATACTTTTAATAAAAATCTAAAATAGGCATAGAATTAGGTTTAATGAATTTTTCATCCTTTTCATTTTTTTCTTTCAAATAATTAAATATTTATTTTATTTATTTTTTATAATCAAATTTGCATGTAAAAATTAGGTTTAATTTAGGTTAAAAATTTTAATATTTCTTAATAAATTAAAAAATAACTAGAATTAGGGTTTGCATCTTATTTTGATTTTAATTAATTCCTTTTCTATTAAATCCCAAAATACTAAAAATACCAAAAACAAGTCCTTTCTCTCTTTTAGCTTTAATTAATTAATTAATTTCATCATGTAATTTAATTTTGCAAAAGGGTCCAACGCCCTCGTTTCGATTTAATTATTAATTCGCATATTTCTTTTATTTCGCTTAAATATTTATGTATCTCTCCCAAGGCCTTGTAACATTTTAATTACTTCTCGCACTTTTAATTTCTTTATTTTTCTGTCAAATCGGGTCCTGGTTAATTTTGGCGATGTGGACCCGCGCCTTTTGTAATAGCTTTAGATCTTTACTTTCCCGCAAATATTTTAACTGTTAAATAATGGCATGAAAGAATGTATGGACCAAAATAAAAACAAGCGTAGAACACCAATAACATGACAAGACAAAAATAAATGAAAACGACACACAAATCACACACCACCCCTAGGGTACGCCTCACTGTTGCCTTGCCTCGAAAGGTGATCGTCGAGTAGAGGATGTCTTAGTAAGTCCTCATGATCCGGGAACCTGGCATGAGGGTAGCTTCTAAGGTGTCTTCCTATTGCTCCGGTGATCACCATGTCCCGAACCTCGAATTGACCCGAACACCTCCAACGGTGGTGCTACCTACCTCTCAATGGTGGGATGGCACTACTTTAAAGGACATTTACACAGACGAATTCCTTAGGGTAGGTAGACGACTCTAGATACTTGCTCTAATTTCAAGACAAACTCAAAAAACTCTTTTCACACCGACACATTTTCAAAAGCTTTCAAAAGCAATTTTTCAAACACTCTTGAGGACCGATACAAGAGTCGAACTGGAATTTTCAAAGAAACTTTTTAAAACCCACAATTGAAAAGCAAACAAACCATTTTTGAAAACACAAATGAGCAAGTATCTAAGAGCCCATGGATAACCATGGATAGAAAGGGTGCTAACACCTTCCCTTTCTATAACCTACCTCCCGAACCGAGAGCAATCTCTTTAAGGAATTTTTCTGTGCTTTTGTCCTTTCCATTTGGAGAAAATAAAAGACGGTGGCGACTCTTGCTTCCGCGACATTTCGCGAACCAGCGTTAAACAGTCAGTTCCAGATCCACCGATCACACATACCGTTGAAAGGTAACTGATCAAGAATAGGTACCCCCAACAACTAAGAAAATTCCTCCATAGTAGGTACTACCTGGTAATCCAAGAAGGTGAAACAATGGTGCACAGGATCGAAGAACTGAAACAACACTTTTAATAATTCTTCATCAGGTTTTGCAGTGGCCAAATTGAGCAACTGACCATGCTTTTTAGTTAAATTAGAACTTTCAAGAACCCTTAATGCTAGGTCCTTTAGTTGGAGAGACACTTTCACAAGGTTGATCTGTATAGTGTTCCTACGGGCGGATGCCATGTCCTACAAAACAAAGCAAAAATGAGCCCTAGGAAAATCCTTGAAATGGTTAGTCATGATATGTCATGATTATGATGTCATGATTATGTTAGAAAATCACAGGTATAGCAAACAACAAACAAATCACACCAAGCCCTTATGTTTAAGGCTTGTATGAGTTTTAAGGTCATACCCTCTTAAAGTTGGATTGGTTCAACCTGTCCTATAAATAGTAACCGGGTTCTAAGGGGTCTCAATATCACTGATCTTTCTCCCAGCTTTGTTCAATAGGCGATTGACTCGTAACCAAACAAAACTCAAGATCCAAACCTCAATGAGTGTAGCATCGAGTATCTGTCAACCTTGGGAATGCACCAAAGTCGGCCATCTCGCTACGTCCTACTGGCCAGATTGTGCAATTAAAGGTTCTAAGATCAGATGATGCTTCGCGACACAACACGGCGGCCCCGTACTCTCCCTGATTGACTTAAGGGTTACCGGTACCAACCAAAGTGCCATATCAACGTAGCTACTGCTTCAACCGTGTCGGTATACCCCGCACAGTTCCCTCACAGTTTATTGCTACTTACCTAAAAGGTGTTCCCCAGATCCGGATGTTGGATCTATAGTAACCCAAAAAATCCCATAAAAGTAAAGCAATCAAGACAAACAAGAGAAGCAATTAATTGACCTAGATCCTAAGGTATACCCCACTTATTAGAGTTCCTCAGCAGAGTCGCCAGTTCTATGATACGGTGGCAGAACCGACTGTTATAGTGGTTTACGTTTTGTATTCGCATATGTCGCGATAAGCAAGAGTCGCCACCCAATTTTATTTCATCCAACTAAGGAAAGGAAAAAGAAAAGAAAAAACCTTTTTCGAGAATGTTTTTGAGTACGGGGGTAGATTATAGAAAGGGAAGGTGTTAGCACCCTTTCTATCTGTGGTTTTCCACGTGCTCTTAGGTACTTTGCTCATTTTTAAAATTTCTTGTGTGTGCTTGTTTTGAAAAAGTTTTACTTCGTGATAAACCTTGTATCAGTCCTCAAGAGTGTGACGAAGTTGTTTTGAAAACTGTTTTGAAAAGTGTTTGTGTGAAAAGTTTTGTTTGAGTAAGTACCTAGGAGCTAATCTACCTACTCGAAAAAGTCTGTTTGTTTCCCTTTAGACAACACTATCCTATTATTAATGAATAGGTAGCACCATCGTTGGAGTTTTAAGGGACGTTTGAAGGGACAAATACGATCACAGAAGCAATGTTAGGAAATTTTAGTAATTATCCTAAAGCCCGAGGCAACATCCGATTGGGTCATTTTAGATCTTTTGGGACTAGAGGACAACCACTAACATTCCCTATACTTCATGACCGTTTACCAAAGGCAACCGGAGTGGAGTAAACCCTAGGAGTGAACATGTGCAAGTGTATCCTTTCAATTAATTATCTTTGCACAATTAGGGTTTTCTACTGTTTTAATTTCAGTTCGTCTTTCTATACAATCCTATACATACATCTAAGCAGTTTATAGTTTGCAGAAATTAAAATGTGAGAAGTTAGAGTCCTAATTATTACATGGCTTTGGGCAGATACATAATTATTTTGACTGAAATTAAAATGCAGAATTAAAATCCTATTTAAATCTATTACAAACTCGGAGCAGTTAAAAATGATAATAAAAAAAGGAAAATTAAAAACACGCGGTAATTTAAATGCGAGAAATAATTAGTCGACCTAAAAATCTAATTTGAGAAAATATTTATGTTGTTTTTGAGGAAAAAATTAGGTTAAGTACAAGATTAAGCCCTAATTCTAATTATTTTGAATAATAATAAAAAGTCATTAAATTACCCTAATTTAATTAAACTAATTAATTAATAAAATATTTTTTATAAAAAATATTTTTGATGTTTTTTATGATTTTTTGATTAAATAAAAAAATATGATTTTTTTTTAGTTATTTAAAAAAGACAAAATTAATAAATAAAAGCAAAAAGAATTAAAATAAAAAAAAGGACTTGGGCCTGTATGACGAGCAAATGGGGGGTGTATTTCTGAATTTTGTTAGGCCCGTTATGGCCAGGCCCACTCCTGAGCTTGATTCTGTGCTGGCACGCTTGGAAGGTGCACCATGGTCTCTCCTTGATTGGAACATTGGATCTGTAATGGCAACGATCCAGTGGCTGGATCAGTGGGGCGCATGATGGACGCCTGGCTTTGGAATGTATGGAATCTGAAATTGTATGTTAAGAAAACAAAGAAAATGTTGGGACCTGGGATCGAAACCAGGTCCTTCCACTCATTCTACGCTTTTCCTGGCCATATGTGCTACGCTGCTTAGTTGAAATAATAATAACATTAAAGCATAATATGTAAAACAATATGGATGAACTGAAAAATGCGCCATTATTCAAATTGGCCACTGGGATGATGACAAATCATCATCTTCTTCTCTGTCCATCGTCTTAGGTATCAGGTCTATACCTACGGACAAAGCTCATACACTCCTCCAAAATCCACACAACGCATGATAAATTAATTCCAAAGACACCAATCAACTCGTTTTGATCTCACGAGTATTATGGCATCATTTTCTTGGCCTAATTTTACCTATACAGAGAAGCCCCAAATGGCTTCTTAAACCCTAACCATGGCAACCATCAGTATATGCATCAAAACATCAATTAAATCATCCCAACATGTTGCAAATATGTTAACAAGCACAAATATATCATTCAAACATGCCTAAGATGCAAGAATTATCGTAATCGATTTTGAGAAAAAATGCAAACCGTATGAAGCCTAGGAGACGATTCTGGGCCTGGAAGCTTTGGAATGGCCTGAATCACCCTCTATACGAGAAAATGATCCAACACTTTTTGTCCAATTTTTGAGTTTTCTTTCCCTCTTCTCACAGCTGCAACCCCTGTCCTATTGCCTTGTTTTTGTTCATTATATGTAGTATGATGAATTAGGGTAACAAAAACGACCTGAATCCTTTGGAATTATGGAGATTGAATGTGATTTTCTTACCATATGATATCTTTCTCTAACCATCCAAATCATGCTATTTTTTCCTCAAATTACCTTGATTCGTTTTGATCTAATTTGGCCATCATAATTAGATTTTATTTCCATCAAAATCAGATCATCAAAACAATCTTTGATATTTTTTGTTACTTATTTGATTTAATGTGATTCTTAATAAATAAAAATCAAAATAAAATAAATAAATAGAGCAAGATATGGCTGCTGATTTGGGTCATGGACCATGTCCTTAACAAGATACAATCCTAAAATGCTAGGCCCTTTTGGCAAAAAAAAATGCATTTTTGAGCACATTTGACTTTTGGCAATTTTCAAAAAATGGTCAACTTTGACAATGCATAACTCTTCCAATTTCAACCCTAGAGATATGTTCTGGGAATTTTTAGAAAGCTTATGATTTCCCCTAAACAACCCTTTTGGTCTCACTTCAATTGGGTCCTCCATGTTCATGTAAGAAGCTTTGACCCAATAGGTGTTTTTGTTGAGTTTTCAAAAGGACCTATAATGTAGAAATCCATATCTTTTTATGAGTGTATTTCTTGAACTTTAGGGATGAATATGAGTTGTAGGAAATTGGATTCCCTTCAAAATGAGCCTTCGATGAGAAATTTCTGATAAAGTATGAGAAAGTTATGCTTGGTCAAAGTTTGGTTGACTTTTCCTAAGAAACCCTAATTTAGCAACTTTTGAGTTTTGGTGAATTAGGAGCATTCCTAGAGGAATCATGATCAAAGCTTGATCAAATTATGAATATTACTTCAAAATGTTAATGTTTACCAAAAATCTTGAAGTTTGACTGTTTGTGGGCCATAGTTGACTTTTGACCTAATATAGTCGATTCCCAAGCATCTGATCAGTTTGATTGAGCAAACTTCTTATGCAAGGCATGGAACTTGACATGGAGGGTCTTGAGGACATATTAGGACTATGGAGAGCATATGAGGCCTTTGGAGCTCACCCTTCTTGATGCAAATGGAAACCCTAGTTGGAGGTTCATTGCTTTAGGAGAGAGTTTGTCTGGTCAACTCTTGGGTATCCTTGAGCAAGTTGAGGATCTCCATGAACATATGTTGATTAAAAATGGAGGGAAAACTTTTGGGTACAACAACTTACAGCAAGATTTATTACCAAATTCAAAAGTTCAAATGGTACAGATCAGTTCAATCAACTTCTTCCGACAGCAAGGGGTGAGATGTTCAAAGACATAGGGGCAGTAGTGGAGTTGGAACCCAACGAGATCATTTCCACATAGTTATATGTTTTGTTTTCACTTTGTACTCTTTTAATTTCATGACAATTTCCTCTTACTAGGATTTATGTCTCTTTGTACAAAATCGCTTGTTTATGGGCAAACTATCAATACAAATACACCCTAAAATTCACACTTTTTATTTTTTATTTTTTCTGTTTTGCTTGCAAAAACATCCAGTGACTAAAATTGAATGAACATATGCATATGAACACGATTAAATGTTAACAAATATATGCATAAGAACAGGAATAAGCATTTACTCAAGACTCTATGAGTTGAGATGAAGTTCAAGCTATCCATAAATCCCAACAGAGCTACTTCCATATGATTATCCCCACAGAGTAGTCGTCACAAAACAATCTTCAACAAAAATATATCCCCCACAAAATAGGATACATAAATCATACTCACCATTTGAACCCGTAAGTGGATAAAAGAATATGATCTTTTTCCCGGTAATATCACCCACCTACGAAGTTTCAATCAGTACAGTTCATGGAAGTCCTCTTCCCTGACTGAGTTTATTCCTCCAAAACTGTAAAGCCCTATGCAGATTTCTTCTCTCCAGCAGAGCTCATTTCATCAACAAGGGTGTTTCCTCAATAGAGTATTTCTCTGTCAAAAGGTTTTATTTCCCCAACAGGGTTTATTTCCCCAACATATTACAGTCTCCCCAGCTTGAGTCTATTCCTCAAATTGCTACGAATCACGGACAAAATTACTCTCCTCGGTGAAGTCGCCACTATCCCCAGAGAGTTTCTACGAAACCTGGAATTGGATCAAACATTGTTCAAACTTATTCTCTCCAGACGATTCGGCATCCATATTGGAAACTCGGTCAGACAGTGTTTTGAAATTTTATCCATCTCTTCTATCCCCAGTCAGGGTACATAAGAACTTAGATCCTCAGTAGAGCAGTGAACAACCAATGTTCTTGGACTCTTCTCCCCAAAACAGTTGGAGTTTCCTCAAACAGAAAACAAGAATACCCATCAAGATCAAAGATACACATCCCCAACAACAGTCATGGATTTATTTTCCCATAAAAAGATACTGGACGGGTTTACAAATACACTTCAACAACATTTCACATTCATACATCATTTACAAACGTTATAGCATATGCATACGAAACACATATATCACAATCTCATTTATTTTGAGAACATCATTATGTAATGCATTTCATACATCATGACATTTCATACAACAAACTCTTTACCTTTTTAGGAAAGATCAATCAATAGACAAACATCATAGACTACTTATATGACCCAACAGTCTTCTCAGAGGCTACATCGGACAAAGGGCTATTTAAGCAAATTCCTCAGAGGGTCATTCTCAAAGAAACCTCTTGTGGCTCAGATTAAATCGAGCATAGATTTATTCTGATACTTCTTCTAGTTGAAGATGAACATAGACCTCTTCTAGCTCAGATTAAATCGAGCGTATATTTATTCTGATACTTCTTCCAGTCGAAGTCAGGCATAAACATCTTCTGGCTCATATTAAATGAAGCATAGATTTATTATGATACTTCTTCCAGTAGACATCTTCTGGCTCATATTAAATCAAGCATAGATTTATTTTGATACTTCTTCCAGTAGACATTTTCTGGCTCAGATTAAATCAAGCATAGATTTATTCTAATACTTCTTTCAGTAGACATTTTCTGGCTCAGATTAAATCGAGCTTATATTTATTCTGATACTTCTCCCAGTTAAAGAAGGACGCAAACATTTTCTGGCTCAAAATAGATTAAGCGTAGATTTATTCTAATACTTCTCCACGTTAAAGAAAGACGTAGACATCCTCTGGCTCAGATTAAATCAAGCATAGATCTATTTTGATACTTCTTCTAGTTGAATTCGAGCGTAGACTTAGTCTAAATTCTATCAAAAGTTACTTTGGATGGCATCAATAATCCCATCTCTGATGACTCATTGTTGCCTCTCCAAATGGCATCTTTAAGTCCATTCCCAGTATAATCAACTAACAGAGTTACTTCATGCACCGACGAGTGCAAATTTCAGGGCACTTAAGTGTTCAATCATCTTCTACCTTCAAGTCACGAATGGAAGACATGCAAATCTAACTCTTTAGGTTTAAGAAGATTGAACAAGGGCAGATGTTGTACCCCAAATGTTTCCCTCCCATTTTCTTCAAAACATGCTCACAAAGGTCTCAAATACTCAAAGCTACTCAATAGTTGATTGGTCAAACCTCCTTCTAAGCAAGGGTCTACAGCTAGGGTTTTGTGCTTCTCAAGTAAGATTGGTGTGATACGATGGGAGGACTGACTTGGTGTTTTGCGTTTTATCGCAATTGTTGTGGTTAGCAAGAGTCGCCACCAACTTTTCTTTTATCCAAAAGGAAAGGCTGGACAGAACAGGAAAGCCCTTTGAGATTATTTCTTGAGTTCAGGGGGTAGATTATGAAAAGGGAAGGTATTAGAACCCTTTCCATCCATAGTATTCTATGGGCTCTTAGTTGCTTTCTAGATCACTTGCTTTTGTTTGAAAATGTGCTTTGTATGGTTTTTGAAAGTATTTTGAAAAGGCTCCATCGTTTAGGCAAACTTTGTAATAGTTCTTGTTCGTAAGAACGTATGCAAAGTGTTGATCTTTTGAAAATGTTTCAAGTTTGAAAAAATGTTTTGAAAGTGTTGGTGTTTGTTTTGAAAATAGCAAGGATGTGTTGATTTGAAAATGAGCAAGCAACTGGGAACATTCTACCTACTCAAAAGTCTTTCTTGTTTATTTCCTCTTTCCTTTGACATTGTTATTTTACCATGGATTGGTAAGTAACCTTATCTTTGGATGTAAAGGGACGGGCGTGGGTCATCGTATAGCCATGACAAAGATGTTGTGAAAATATCTTAGCAATTCTCTTTGAGGGACTAAGATCATTTTTGAAAGGCAACTTTGGATAGCGTCATCGAGGGACTATGATCTTGTATTTTTTATTGCTTTTGCTAAGATACTTCACATGTATAACATGGCCATTTTTGTAAGGCAACAAAGTGGATTTACCCTAAGGGTGTAAGTGTGCAAGTGTGTTGATTTACATGCATTGTTTTGTCTTGAATTAGGGTTTGCTAACTTGTTGATTTTAATATTTCCATACAAACCCTAATTACTAGCATTTATATAAAGTGATAAATTGCGGAAAGTAAATATTCTATGCTATTACATTATTTGGGAGATGGGGTATACATTTTTACAAATGGGGATTTGCAAAAAAATTAAACCTAATTATCTATTTCAACCATATTGAATATTGTACAAAATTGAAAAGAAAATAATGCAAGAATGTAAATGAAAAAAAGAAATGATTTTTGTTTGGTTTTTAAGGGTTTTAACCTAATGTCTAAGAAGGAAAAATAATTAATTAAAGATAATAATGATAAACCTAAATTAGTTAAGAAAAGAAAATTAGGTTAAAAAGGTATTTTTTTAGGGTTTTTTATATGAAAGGTTTTAAGTTAATAAAAATGAAATGAAAATTAATTAATTAAAAGAAACCTAAGTTCTAAATTGATTTTAATTTAATAGAAAATAATATAATAAATAAACCTAAGTCTAAATATTTATTAAAAAAAAAGAAATTTGTTTGTTTAAGAAAATGTTTTTTGGTCTTTTTGTATTTATAGAGAAAATGAAATAAATGTCAATAATAAAAATATTTTTTTTATTTTTTTATTAAATAAAAATAATAACAATAATAATAATAATATAATTAATAAAAAAAGAAATAAAATGGAATAGGAAAAAAAAGAAATAATAAAAGAAAATGGGCCAAAGGTGCAAAAGTAGTTAGAGGGTTACAAAAAAGCAAAAAAAAAAAAAGTGGAAAGCACAATGTGGAGGCCCAGGCGCTGCTTGCTGAAACAAAAAAATAGTGAAAATGTGAAAAATAAACAAAAGGTAGCGCGCTGGGTGTTGAATCCACGCCCTCTTGGTTACCAGCGTGTTGCCTTACCACTGGGGTGGCTATACATCTGTTTACTTATATCAAACCATAAATATATATTAGAAACTGCTTCCTGAAGACAACTTCATCTTCAACCTCGCGCCTAGCCAGACCACCTGCATCTTGTTCATTTCTCATCCATTTGTAAAAGTGTAAACATGAATCTTGTGGAAAATTCCCTCACGATTTCAGAAATGTAAAGCATTAAAACTATAGATCAAAGACAAACATGAATTTTATTGGCCCTAATCTGAAACCTAAAAATTTCAGAAATTTCAACTCCAAAATTCTCTAAGCTCAAGCCATATAAATGCAAACTATAGATATGTATAGCTTCGTATCAATGAGGTCTACATTTTATCTTTGAAAAGGAAAGCTTAACAATGCCTATATGAGGAGTTCAGAAATCAGAAAACTCACCTTGCAAATGGAGATCGTGTTTTGAGCTTGAAAAGCTTTCAATGAGTTCTAGTGATTGGGTTAGCTTCCTCAAGTTCCCAGGAAGCTAATGTGATGCTTGGCTTGAGCTGAAAGTGGCTGAGGAGTTCTGGAGAAGTCAAGTTGCAGACCCCTGTTTTTGAAAATGGAACTTGATGATGGAGGTGTTACAGTTGGGCAAAAGGATTTTGGATGGTTTGTATTTGACGTTTAGAAGCTTTAGGAACCAAAAGACTTGGAAACGCACGAGGGAGATGTAAGTTTCAAGTTTTTGGTCAGATTGTGCAACAATGGAGTTTTTGTGTGTGATCCTGAGTTCTAGGGAGTTTGAGGGCTTATGTATGTGTGTGTTAGCTTGCAAATGACTTATGTATATGTATGGAAAAGATTGTGAGGCTTTAGAGGGTCAGAATCTCACCATTACAAGTTATAGGATTTTTCCTTTTTTTGAAGCAAGCTTGAAACATCTTGTTTCAATGTGAAGTACGAAGCTTGTAGGGTGGATGTAACCTTTAAACATACTTATTCTGATTGTGTAGGGAAAGCTTGTGCAGAAAGGACAAGTTCAATGCTCAAGACAAAACTGATTTTGTGGTTAAAGCAACTTTACTAGAATGGAATGGTTACTTTCTTCCTAAAATGGAATTAAGCATGGGAAATGCATTGAATGCTTGAATTGAAGCCTCTAACAGTTGTGCAAACATTTAATTATGGAGTGCCAAACAAGTTTGAGTCCTGAAATGCAAAGATTATGCAGACTAGGCTTGGATTTGAACTCTTGTTCATCATGGAAATGACCTATAATTCAAGAATGAAATGCCAACTTCATGCCTTCGATTCTCCTTGCTCAAACATGATCTCAATGAGTCCTTGGACATTTTGGAAAGCTTGTAACATCCTCTACAACCCCTATGTTGGTCACTTTTGAAAATTCCCCTTGGAACTATGTGAAAAATTTCCATGAAGTTAGGTCAAAATCTTGTCTAAACTAGGGCAAAATTTCACTAAGTTTCCAAGTTTCATGAACATGTATTCACAAAATCATAACTTGAAATACATACATTTCTAGGAGGAGTTGTGTTCGGAAATTTTTTATATCTCATTGAGATATACAACTTTCATGTTGAAAGTTTCCTTTGAATCATCTCGCATCATGGTGAAAAATTAGCTCAAAGTTGTGAAAAAATATGAAGTTTTCAACACTTAGAAAAAATTTTAAGTTTGGAAATTTTGACTTTTTAAAATGAAATCTTGACTTTTTGATTTCTTGATGAACAAGTTTCATATTTTAACATTTTTTGATGAATTGTGATCTTTGACACTTGATTTTGACCAAAAAGTCAAAGTTTGACTTTTCAGTGTGCAGTTGACTTTTGATCAGTTGACTGAAAATCAACTATCAATCAATTGACCTTGAGCAATGTTTTGAGTCATGCCATTAGGTCAAAATGATGCAATTGAATCCCTTAGATCATGTTTCCACCCAATCAACCATTTGCTGAGTCAAAAATCAGAAATTGCCTTTTCTCAGTCAAAACCCTAATTTTGACCATTTTGCCCTTTTGATGATCTGATTTCTTGAGGAATTGTGGTCCAAAATTGATCAAATGACATATATGAGTTCATAAGGTTTATATGGATCAAAAATTATGAAGTTTGACTGTAAATTGACAACAGTTGACTTTTCCCCAATACAGCTGATTTTAGGTCAACTGGTCAATTGATTGGGCAAAAATGTGATCCAATGCTTGAAACTTGATATGAGCAATATTGAGGGTCCAAAATTATCCATGAAAGTAATATGAGGTATTAAAAGTTCAATTATACTTTTGCAATCTCAAACCCTAATTTTCAGTCATCAGTGCTTGAGGAGGTATTCTGAGTTGATCAATCTTAGTGCAGTCATGAAGCAAAGGAGATCTTGTGAGAAAGTACTTAATAAATGAGAGGTAAAATTTTGGGGTACAAAAATTGGGTTTCAAGGGTCTCAAATGACTTTCATGGTTCATCTTGGGTCCTAAATAATGCTTATGTCAAGCTTCAAGTCTTGCATCACATGTTTGCTCAGTCAATGGCTCAGGATATTGAAAGTCAACTATGTTAGGTAAAATATCAACTATGGTCAACATACTGTCAAAACTTCAAGATTTTTTGTCAACATCAACATTTTGAATTGATATTCATCATTTGATCAAGGTTTGATCATGATTCCTCAAGGAAACCCTCAAATCATCAAATGTGAAAAATTGCCAAATTAGGGTTTTGATTGAAGATGGCTGATCATTGACTTTTGGCCTAGTGCATGACCTAATGGTTTAAAGCATGATATAAAGGGATCAAATACAACATATTGACCTAATTACATGGCTTAATACATTTCCAAATATACAAGTGATTGATAGTTGAAGAATTGAATCAATTGATAAAAAGTCAACAGTCAGACAAAAGTCAAACTTTGACTTTTTGGTCAACATTGGAATTCAAAAATCAAGAATCATCAAAACATTCAAAATTATAAAGTTTGATCATCAAGAATCAACAAAGTCAAGAAAATCAAGAAAAAATTCAACAAAAGTCAAAAGTGGGAAAATTTTCCAACACTTAGAAAAATGTCTAAGTGTTTTGTTCTTAACAAAGTCACTACTTTATGGCCATTTTTCACTAAGATCCAAATTGATTCAGCAAAAACTCAAAATATGAAAGTTGTAGATCTTGATTCAAGCTTTCCAAAATGTCCCAGAACACAAATATATCATTTTTGAGCTAGGAGATTCGAAGAGAAGAAGTTGGCCATTCAAACTTGAATCATAAGTCATTTTTGATGGCCCTATGGCAAAAACTCCAACCAAAGCTACAAGATATCTCTTTTAAGGCTATGTTATATCCAAATGTCTCCATAATTAAGTAATTACACAGGTCCTAAGTGTATTTCACAAGAATTTGATACTTTGTCCAACAAATAACACCATTTATGGGTGATTTTGCAAAAGCAAAGTTTCCATTTGCATAAGGCTCAACTTCTGCCAACAACTCTCTTCTTTTGAGCTTGAAACCCGCTATGAAGATCACAACAAATCTCTAAGGATCGGATGCTATCCTACAAGGTCTGAAAAGTTGAATCAAATCCCTTGGATCACTCTTCCTTCCTCGTGAAGCAAACTCACACTCTTGTGCAAAAGCGAACCAAATGGTCAAACCATGTTTTAATTGGAAATAAACTTTATTTCTGAAAGTTATACAAGTCATTTTCCACCTCTATAAATATAGAAGCCAGCCTCTAAGCTCGGGACACGAAATTTTTCTCAAAAAACCACCATTGAAACAAGTTTAAACCATAAACATTAATCCACTTGTGCATTCTCTGAATTTTCACCTCAAACACCTTTTATACATCAAATAGAAGTTGTCCAAACACTCTTGGCACAAATGTAACACCTCCACCATCACCATCCAACCCTCACTTTCACCATTTGTAACTTGATTTAGTTGGAAAGTTTCAGAGGATTCTAAGGCAAGTTGAGCATACCATTAGCTACATGGGAGTTCAAGGAAGCTTTTTGCACCATTACATTGTCTCTAGGAGTGGTGCAACGAGTACTAAGTTTTGCTTCAAGAGGTAAGTTTTCTTGAATTTCAAAACTCCATATACACGCATCCTTTATGTTCAAATAAAAGATCAAAAATATATATATCAATGTCCTGAAGCTTAGCTCTAGCTTAATTGTTATTAATTATGCTTGTATGTAAAGATTCGTGATTCTGAACTTTTTTAGGGTTTTTCTAGTTATTGTTGACACTCATGTTTATTTTTGAGTTTTTATTCAAACCAATGATACCATTGGATTCTTGATAAAATTTCGATGAACTTCCATGTTTACATTTTTGTAAATGGATGAAAAATGAGGGAGTTGAGTTGTAAACCATGGATGTTGATGATAATGATTCAGCGAAGAAGATGAAGATGGTGGCTCCATATTTTCAAATTCAAAAAACAATTTTATTATATATTTGTTAGTTGTTGTGTTAATGAATGGATTTAACAGCCACCTGATCACGACTTTATGAGTCTTCAAAAGTCACCTCTTCATCACTGATGTCACTTTCAGAGGTACAAACACCAGTTAAAGCAGTAACTCGTTTGGCAGTCTCTTCTTCAGAATTACTTTCTGAATCACAGTCAGACCAAGTAACTGTCATTCCTTTTTGTTTCTTAAGAAAGGTAGGACATTCAGCTCGAATATGCCCATATCCTTCACAACCATGGCATTGAATTCCTCTGCCTTGAACTCCCTTCTCTTCTGACCTTGGTCTTCTGTTGGAACTGTCAATGTTAGAGGGAATGTTATGAACATTAGACCTTGACTTTGGATCTATTCTTTTGATGAGTTTGTTGAACTGTCTTCCAAGCATGGCTACAGCTTCTGAAATGTTTTCTTCAACATCAGTGTTGGACATAAGAGCTATGCTCTTGTTCTTTTTGACACCATTATCAGTGATTCCCATCTCAAAAGTCTGAAGAGACCCAATAAGTTCATCCACTTTCAACTTGCTAATGTCCTGGGCTTCCTCTATGGCAGTTACCTTCATTGCAAATCTTTTAGGCAAGGATCTGAGAATCTTCCTCACCAGTTTTTCTTCTGACATTTTTTCTCCCAGTGCTCCTGAGGTGTTGGCAATCTCCAAGATGTTCATGTGAAACTCATGAATGGTTTCATCTTCCATCATTTTTAGATTCTCAAACTTAGTGGTCAACATCTGAAGCCTTGACATTTTTACTTTGGAAGTGCCCTCATGAGTAGTTCTGAGAGTGTCCCAAACTTCCTTGGCCAGTTCATATTGATGTACTAGTCTGAAAATGTTTCTATCAATTCCATTGAACAAGGCATTTAGAGCTTTTGAATTTCCCAGAGCTAACTCATCTTCTTCTTTACTCCAATCTTCCTCAGGCTTCAGACTGATTGTCCCATCTATCTCAGTTATGGTGGGATGAATCCATCCTTTGTCAGCAGCTCTCCAAGCCTTTTTGTCCAGAGATTTTAGGAAGGCAATCATACGAGGTTTCCAGTAGTCATAATTGGTTCCGTCCAGAATGGGTGGTCTATTTCCAAAAACTCCTTCTTTGTCCATAGTTCCAGAAAGTGATATCCCTAGATCTCACCCAGTAATACAGGCAGGGTGCCTGCTCTGATGCCAATTGAAATTCTGGCTGCAGATACTCAATGTCACGTTCAATGTTATAACACCGTATCTGACTTACTATATGACAGTAAATACAAAAGCAATAAAGAACAAAGTCAATTGTTTACCCAGTTCAGTGTGCAACAACACCTACTCTGGGGGCTACCAAGCCAGGGAGGGAATCCACTATAAGAGATTTTAATTCAGGAATAAACCAACCAGTTTATCTCCTTCACTTAAGACCTACCCAATGCAATTCCAATCTAAGTACAACTTAAACCTGAGTTCCTACTCACTCCCCCTCAATCACAGCAGTGATACATAAACCAATTTGACTTAAGAATTGATGAAGACACTCTTCAAAAACAAACACTTGATTAAGCTTCACAGCTTTTTAATCAAGCAACACAATCACTCTTGCTTCACAACTTTGAGTGATGTACACAACTAACTTGACTTTGCTTCACAGCTTTAGTCAAGGAACATTCAAACACTCTTGCTTCAAAGCTTAGAGTGCTACACAACCCTTACAATTAGAAACCTATTCCAAGGCACTTATCACAATGATAATTGCTTGGAGTACAATAATCAAATCTATACAGATTACAAATGATCTTCTAATCAAAAAAACATCCTCGAAAAACAGCAGCTCTGTTGAATATATAGCAGCTGCAACTTCAGTTAGGGTTTCCAAAAACCTAGGGTTAATTCCGTTTGACCTAAAGACCAGGTCACAGGACTTTATTAACCAGGTTAGGGTTGAGCTAGGTTACCCCTCAGAAAACGCAGGATTCTGTTCAGGAAGGACTGAGTTATTTCCTGAAAAAACTCAGACTTATCCAATCCTGCAATCCTGTTAGTTCAGAACAGGATGTCATAACATCTGTTATGACATCTGAGAAAACCTGTCTACTGATTTAGCAAAATGTGATCATTTTGCAAAATGCTCAGATACACACTTATAAACATCAGTATTTGAGTTACAATATTTTTCTGCAAAGGTACCTAATGAGTCAGTACAAACTGAACTAGAATGTTATGACATCAGTCATGACATTCACACATACACTTGGGATTTACCAAAAATGCAAGCCAATACCTAAACACCTACAAACTCCCCCTTTGGCAGATTTTTGGCTAAAGACCCTAAACAATCAGAGATAGATAGCAGCAGAAATAAGTGACAGCAGAAAAATAGAATATCAAGTACTAATTAAGTAAGTACCAAAATATTCTCCCCCTCTTTAGCCACAAATGGGCCAAAGATACATGTTCAGAAAATTATACAGTTATCCAAAACAAAATAATAAGATCAGCAGCAGAAAACAACAAACTCCACCAGATATCAGCAACCAACCTTCAAGCACTGTCATCAGATCCAGAGTATTCAGGCTTCTTTCTTTTCTTGTGAGCAATGTCAGCATTCTTCTCTTTGTTTGATGTCTCAACATTCTTAGAGACATCTGGATTTGTTTCAGCATTTGAGCTTTCTTGGTTCAGAGGAACAGAAATGCCAGGAACTGAGTGGTTCTCGTTCAGAATTCTTGAAACAATTTTTGCTATTGCTTGATTAACATAGGCTGTCCCTTCCTTATTTGCAATTTCAGGGGGAACTGAAGAAGAAGGATGAGATGGATTACCAGAGGCAGAAGCTTGGGGTTTTCCTGCATGTCTTGTTCTCAACTCTTTGACCTTGGTGGGGTTAGTTCCCACTTTTCTATGAGAGGAGATCTCCAGAACGTCAGAGTCCAGACAAGAAGAGATTGTCCCAGAATCTTGATCAGAGGAAGAGGTTGAAATGGTCGTATTGGATGATGATGGTGTTTGAGACATGTTGACAGTTTTAGAGGACCAACAGCAACTGAGGAGAAATTTTTGATTGAGAGACTGGGTTTTGATGAGGAGACGAGAGAGGAAGGAAGCAAGGGAGTGTCTATTCAACTTCTTAAAAAAATTGTAGGAAATGAGAAAATACAATTTTAAGCCAATCAGAACAGGCATAAGTCCTTTGATCCTTGTTTTAAGCAAAATTAATTGCTACAATTCCTCATGTAGGCAAATACCCAGCTTACCCCTCAAGTTTTCAAATTGGTTTGCATCCAAAGCCTTGGTAAAAATTTCAGCCAGCTGTAGCTCAGTGGCAACATGTTCCAATTTGATTGTCTTTTCTTCTACAAGGTCTCTGATAAAGTGATGTCGTATGTCAATATGTTTGGTCCTGCTATGCTGAATGGGATTCTTGGATATGTTGATTGTACTCAGATTGTCACAGTACAATGTCATAACATCTTGTGTGACATTATACTCAGTGAGCATCTGTTTCATCCATATCATTTGAGAGCAGCTACTACCAGCTGCAATGTATTCAGCTTCAGCAGTTGAAAGAGACACACAATTCTGTTTCTTGCTGAACCAGGAAACCAGATTACTTCCCAAAAAGAAACATCCTCCAGGGGTGATTTTTCTATCATCAGCACTACCAGCCCAATCAGCATCACAGTAGCCAGTCAGAGCTGGTTCACAGCCATGAGTATACATCAATCCATAAATGTAAGTACCACTTACATACTTCAAAATTCTCTTCACTTGATTGATATGACTGACTTTGGGATCAGCTTGGTATCTAGCACAAACTCCAACTGCAAAGGCAATATCAGGTCTGCTGGCAGTTAAGTACAACAAGCTTCCTATCATGCTTCTGTATAGACTTTGATCCACCTTAACCCCACTTGAATCTTTGGAAAGCTTTAGATGAGTAGGAGCAGGAGTCCTTTTGTGACTTGCATTCTCCATACCAAACTTCTTTACAATATTCTTAGCATACTTGCTTTGAGATAAGAAGATTGAGTCCTCCATCTGTGAGACTTGTAGTCCAAGAAAATAAGTTAGTTCTCCCATGAGACTCATTTCAAATTCAGTCTGCATCTGGTCAGCAAAGTGTTTAACCATATGTTCTGACATTCCTCCAAACACTATGTCATCAACATATATTTGGGCAACCATCAACTTCCCTCCTTCAGTTTTGACAAAGAGAGTTTTGTCCAAGCCTCCTTTTATGTAGCCTTTGTCTGAGAGAAACTTTGTTAGCCTGTCATACCATGCTCTAGGAGCTTGTTTCAGGCCATATAAAGCTTTTCTCAGTTTGTAGACATGATCAGGATGGGTTGGATCCACAAAACCTTTAGGTTGTTCCACATAAGCTTCCTCATTTAAGTACCCATTTAGAAAGGCACTTTTCACATCCATCTGAAATAACTTGAACTTCAGAAGACAAGCAATTGACAACAAGAGTCTGATTGATTCCAATATGGCTACAGGTGCAAAGGTTTCATCAAAATCAACCCCTTCAACCTGGGTGTATCCTTGAGCAACAAGTCTTGCCTTATTTCTGGTGACAACTCCTTCAGCATCTGACTTGTTCTTGAATATCCATTTTGTCCCAATGATGTTAGTTCCTTCAGGTCTAGGAACCAGTTCCCAAACTTCATGTTGCTTGAATTGGTTCAGTTCATCTTGCATTGCACCAATCCAATATTCATCAGTTAAGGCTTCCTTGACATTTCTTGGTTCCATTTTGGACACAAAACAAGAGTTTGAGATGATTTCTCTAGATCTTGTGATGACTCCACTATTGGGATCTCCTATGATGAGCTCTTTTGGATGATCCTTCTGAACTCTGATGGAAGGAATTTTGCTAGCTTCCTTTGATTTAGATTCTGTTGTGGTGGAGTTGGGTAGGTCATCCTGTTGGGTTGAAGTCTCAAAGAATGTCTCAACAGTACAAGGAACATCTATTTCTTCATGATAGTCATCAATTACAACATTTATTGATTCCATCATGGTTTTGGTTCTGGAGTTGAATACTCTATAAGCTCTGCTGTTTGAGGAGTATCCTAGAAATATGCCTTCATCACTTTTGGGGTCCAGTTTTCTTCTTTGTTCACGATCAGACAGAATATAGCATTTGCTACCAAACACATGGAAGTACTTCACAGTTGGTTTTCTTCCTTTCCAGAGTTCATATATGGTGGATGAGGTTCCCTTTCTCAAGGTGACCCTGTTATGAACATAGCAAGCTGTATTCATAGCTTCAGCCCAAAAATACATAGGAAGTCTTTTGGCATGTAACATTGCTCTGGCAGATTCTTGTATGGTCCTGTTTTTTCTTTCCACAACTCCATTTTGCTGAGGTGTTATGGGAGAAGAAAACTCATGACTGATTCCTTCTGAAGTACAGAAGTCATCAAACTTGCTGTTTTCAAATTCCTTGCCATGATCACTTCTGATTCTGACAATACATCCTTCCTTCTCTCTTTGAATTCTCTTGCACAGTTCTCTAAAGACTTCAAATGCATCTGATTTTTCCCTAATGAAATTAATCCAGGTGAATCTGGAAAAATCATCCACAACCACATAGGCATATCTTTTACCACCAAGACTCTCTACTTGCATTGGTCCCATCAGATCCATATGGAGGAGTTCTAGAACCTTAGAGGTGGTTAGATGTCTTGACTTTGGGTGTGACATCCTCGTCTGCTTACCAACTTGACATTCACCACAAACTCTTCCTTCATCAAATTGCAGTTTTGGAATCCCTCTGACTGCCTCCAAGGAGATAATCCTCTTCATACCCCTTAGATGAAGATGGCCAAGTTTTTGGTGCCACAGTTTCACCTCTTTTTCTTCCTTTGCAATGGAACACACAGATGAGAAATTAGTGTTCTCAGCCTCCCACAAGTAACAGTTGTCTTTGGATCTGACTCCTTTCATTACTATCTCTTGTTTGTCATTGATTACAAGGCATTCAGATTTTGAGAAATTGACCTTGAATCCTAGATCACACAGTTGACTGATACTAATGAGATTAGCGGTCAGTCCTTTCACCAGCAGTACTTCATTTAGACTTGGAACTCCAGGGCAGTCCAAATCACCAACTCCTTTGATTTCACCTTTAGCCCCATCTCCAAAGGTCACAAAACTGGTGGTGTGAGGCTTAACATTATTGAGGAGGTTCTTGATTCCAGTCATATGTCTGGAACATCCACTGTCAAAGTACCAGTCTTCCTTTGCAGAGACCCTCAGGGAAGTGTGAGCTATCAGTGCAGTAGCCTTTTTCTTCCATTGAGGAGCATGTGGTACCTTTTTATACTTAGGTTTGACACCTGAGTTCTGATTAGGGTATCCATGTAATCTGAAGCAGAAGGGCTTTATGTGGCCATATCTACCACAATGATGACATTTCCATCTTTGGTACCTTTTCCTCATATGTTTCTGTTCCTGATGTCGAGAGTTGTGTTGAGACATCTGTTTTGACATTTGCTTACCAGAACCAGATTTCGTTGCTTCCATAAATCCTAGACCAGATTTATTTCCCACATTTTGTCCAACCTGTAGGATCTCTTCCAATTTGTCTGTCCCATTTGTCAACAACTTGACAGATTTGGTCATTTGATTTAGTTGTGAGTTCAGCAATTGAACTTTTCCTTCTAAATGACTTATAGTTTCAAGGTTTGCCCTTTTTTCAGCCTCCATCTTTATGATGAGTTTTGATTGTTTCTCATTCTGCACACAGACTTCAGTACTTCTGATACACAATTCTTTGTAAGTATCAGCCAGTTCTTCAAAAGTCACCTCTTCATCACTGATGTCACTTTCAGAGGTACAAACACCAGTTAAAGCAGTAACTCGTTTGGCAGTCTCTTCTTCAGAATTACTTTCTGAATCACAGTCAGACCAAGTAATTGTCATTCCTTTTTGTTTCTTAAGAAAGGTAGGACATTCAGCTCGAATATGCCCATATCCTTCACAACCATGGCATTGAATTCCTCTGCCTTGAACTCCCTTCTCTTCTGACCTTGGTCTTCTGCTGGAACTGTCAATGTTAGAGGGAATGTTATGAACATTAGACCTTGACTTTGGATCTATTCTTTTGATGAGTTTGTTGAACTGTCTTCCAAGCATGGCTACAGCTTCTGAAATGTTTTCTTCAACATCGGTGTTGGACATAAGAGCTATGCTCTTGTTCTTTTTGACACCATTATCAGTGATTCCCATCTCAAAAGTCTGAAGAGACCCAATAAGTTCATCCACTTTCAACTTGCTAATGTCCTGGGCTTCCTCTATGGCAGTTACCTTCATTGCAAATCTTTTAGGCAAGGATCTGAGAATCTTCCTCACCAGTTTTTCTTCTGACATTTTTTCTCCCAGTGCTCCTGAGGTGTTGGCAATCTCCAAGATGTTCATGTGAAACTCATGAATGGTTTCATCTTCCATCATTTTTAGATTCTCAAACTTAGTGGTCAACATCTGAAGCCTTGACATTTTTACTTTGGAAGTGCCCTCATGAGTAGTTCTGAGAGTGTCCCAAACTTCCTTGGCCAGTTCATATTGATGTACTAGTCTGAAAATGTTTCTATCAATTCCATTGAACAAGGCATTTAGAGCTTTTGAATTTCCCAGAGCTAACTCATCTTCTTCTTTACTCCAATCTTCCTCAGGCTTCAGACTGATTGTCCCATCTATCTCAGTTATGGTGGGATGAATCCATCCTTTGTCAGCAGCTCTCCAAGCCTTTTTGTCCAGAGATTTTAGGAAGGCAATCATACGAGGTTTCCAGTAGTCATAATTGGTTCCGTCCAGAATGGGTGGTCTATTTCCAAAAACTCCTTCTTTGTCCATAGTGCCAGAAAGTGATATCCCTAGATCTCACCCAGTAATACAGGCAGGGTGCCTGCTCTGATGCCAATTGAAATTCTGGATGCAGATACTCAATGTCACGTTCAATGTTATGACACCGTATCTGACTTACTATATGACAGTAAATACAAAAGCAATAAAGAACACAGTCAATTGTTTACCCAGTTCAGTGTGCAACAACACCTACTCTGGGGGCTACCAAGCCAGGGAGGGAATCCACTATAAGAGATTTTAATTCAGGAATAAACCAACCAGTTTATCTCCTTCACTTAAGACCTACCCAATGCAATTCCAATCTAAGTACAACTTAAACCTGAGTTCCTACTCATTCCCCCTCAATCACAGCAGTGATACATAAACCAATTTGACTTAAGAATTGATGAAGACACTCTTCAAAAACAAACACTTGATTAAGCTTCACAGCTTTTTAATCAAGCAACACAATCACTCTTGCTTCACAGCTTTGAGTGATGTACACAACTAACTTGACTCTGCTTCACAGCTTTAGTCAAGGAACATTCAAACACTCTTGCTTCAAAGCTTAGAGTGCTACACAACCCTTACAATTAGAAACCTATTCCAAGGCACTTATCACAATGATAATTGCTTGGAGTACAATAATCAAATCTATACAGATTACAAATGATCTTCTAATCAAAAAACCATCCTCGAAAAACAGCAGCTCTGTTGAATATATAGCAGCTGCAACTTCAGTTAGGGTTTCCAAAAACCTAGGGTTAATTCCGTTTGACCTAAAGACCAGGTCACAGGACTTTATTAACCAGGTTAGGGTTGAGCTAGGTTACCCCTCAGAAAACGCAGGATTCTGTTTAGGAAGGACTGAGTTATTTCCTGAAAAAACTCAGACTTATCCAATCCTGCAATCCTGTTAGTTCAGAACAGGATGTCATAACATCTGTTATGACATCTGAGAAAACCTGTCTACTGATTTAGCAAAATGTGATCATTTTGCAAAATGCTCAGATACACACTTATAAACATCAGTATTTGAGTTACAATATTTTTCTGCAAAGGTACCTAATGAGTCAGTACAAACTGAACTAGAATGTTATGACATCAGTCATGACATTCACACATACACTTGGGATTTACCAAAAATGCAAGCCAATACCTAAACACCTACAAAAATATCTTGAAGAAATGAAAATAAACCTAAACGAATTCTGGAAGCTTAGAAGGAAAACTAAAGTTGCAGTATTCCTCTTATGTGAAGAAATACTGCTTTAATGGTGATGGTATTCTATGCTTACGAAAATTCTAAGCGAACTGGAAATTAAAATAGCAAAAACTATGAACTGGAATAATAAAATAATAAAGTTGCAGTATGCAGAAAAGTAATGAAATTGCAGAAGGTCTCGAACGTCCCAAGTGTTGGTAATTGTCTTTGTTATATAGATTCCATCAGCTGAGCAAAAGTAGGAATAGTCACTTGATCTTCGTTCTTCAATTGTGGAGAAGTTTTAGCAAGTCGTGCGTTTCATGCGCTTAATGGAGATATTTTTGTAACTTTTGTATGAGTTGTGGCGAGTGTCATGCGTGTTGTGGTGTGGGGCATGTATCTTCAATCTGTGAAGGTCGAGACAAGAAGTGTGCCGAGGGGCACACTTTTGCAATTTGTGACGGGCGGCATGCGCTTCTGCTACAGAATGTTTGCGCTTTGCTGCTAAAAATTCCATTTCTTCTTCATTTCTCCATTATTTGTCTTCCTTTTCTCATTTATACTTTGCAAAAGCTAAATACCTGAAATATGCTGCAAACACTATAAATGGAGATATAATGTAACATAATAAACAAAGAATTAGAAGCTTTATCTATGTAAATTGGGCGGAAAATGCTATAACTTTTCGTGTTATCAAACTCCCCTAAGCTTGAACCTTTGCTTGTTCTTAAGCAATATAGTTAGTATAAAAAATCAATAGAGCACAAGTTAAATGCAAATACATGATACATTTTGAATCGTAAGAGGTTGCCAATGTTTTTGCGGAAACATAAGCTCAACATAACACAAAAGATACAGTAATAACACTAAACGCCCCCCATTGTGTAGACCAATTCCAGTCATGCCATTATAGCTCAACCTAATTCTTTTTGCTAAATTTCACATGTTTTCATTCTAGCACAATCACATTAAGCCCTTTATCTTTACACGCACATAGTAGAGTAGCCAGTTAGTGAATATGATCCTTTTAAGCATGAGGTTCTGGAACATATTTGCGGTAACCTCCTTTAATTCACCTAATTGCAAGTTGCAGGGGATCGAACTGTAGTCCTCCCTAAGTAGTTCAGTACCAGACACCTCTGAACCAACCGAAAATGGGTTCCTATGTTATATTGTGTAGGTTTCGCATCCATTGGATTAAGTGATCGGGTGAGGGTCGCCTAACTTAATTGGTGCATTCCCTATTTTCTAATAGTAGAGCATGTATATTTTAAATACTTGGGATCATTCACTTATATTCATCGACTCCCTACGTAGTTTGTGTTTAAGACGGTGTTGAGTGCTAAATAAACTACTCAGAGTTACTTTAAAACTAAAGTTTAAGGTTTCGGTATAAAGGGTACTGAAATCGATCTAGCACAATTTAGGGATTTAGAGTGTTACGACGATATCCATCATACTTCTGTTTTACTCAAGTTTTCTCATATATCTTTAAAAGTGAGCAACCTGTATACTCTTAGAATGCGTCAATTTATGCAAGTAACGGAGAAAAAAATTTGTTATGGCTCAAGAAAGTGGGGAAATTAGATAATAGCAGAAAAGTTTGCATAAAAGAACCCGAAAGTACAAAGATATTTCAATTACAAGAAATACAAATGAGAATGAAATATCTACTTAGAAAGCAATAAAGTGTTCCCTAACTAACTAACTCCCCTAAGCTTGAACCAAGCAGTGTCCCAATGCTTAAAAACTAAGAGGAAACGGGGAGATAGGCTGCTTCGATCTATTCTTGCTCATTATCACGTCCTCTTCCTTGCCCTCGTGCTTGTCCACGTCCATCACGTCTAACCGGAGGATGAGGCATACCCACATGGTATATATATTCTTGAAAACCATCCATGTGTACAGTTAAAGCTGCCATTTCCTCGATAAATCTTGCAGCCTGACGCTTATTTCTTTCGTCATATTCTTGCTGCTGAGTTTGCATAGCTAGCATAAGTTGCATCATTGCATTTTGATTGTTCTTCATAGCTTGCACCCTTTCATCATGTTGCATGATGGCAGCCATAATGTCATCATTTGAGGCCGGTACTCTTTCGCGTATTCTTCTGGTTCTTATGGATGTGCTTGCCATGTTTTCAGAAGGAGCTTGTTATTCAGTATCCCCTTGCTCCATTTCTTGATCCATTTCATCAGCTTGGGCATTACCCGGGTTGTTTTATGCATTATCTCCAAGTGCAGGAGCATTAAAGTTATAAAGCCACTTTTCCATGTTTGTGACATCTATAAGCGCAATGTTTGGCAAAATGACACTAGGAACTACTATGTTATGCACCATAACATTATACCCACCATCTCCTTGGACCTTAATCAAGTGGCCAGCCCGAAAATTTTCTATGTTAATGAATATAGGTAGCAGTGAAGGCATATTTGTAAGCTTGTCTTCGAGGCGCAGGCCAAGTGCTATAGAGGTAACTAGCCCTCCAATGCAGAAAGTCGTTGACCCTCTTGCACATAAAGACTGAATATGCGACAGGAGGAGTGTGCTCGCATTGATCTTCCGGTTAAGAATGAAGGTACAATGGAGGAGGAATAATTCTTTAGAATTTATTTTGTTGTTCTTAATCCTCCCAAAAATAGTGTTGGATATGACGCGGTGAAAATACCTGATTGCGGGATTATGAATAGATGATGCATAAAGTCCCTCCCAACTGGTAGGCTCCTCATCAGAGATAGATTTCAAAATCTTGAAAGTTGTAGATGCCCAATATGTGTCTGTAGGGATTCGGTGGTGTACCACCCCCTCGCGAGGGAAGCGGGAGAAATCACTCAGAGTTGTATGAGTTATAGAATATTCATCATTGAATATTCTGAAAGTTGTTGAGCTGGATAGGTGTTGGCTTTCGTCGCATGGTGGGTTGTATGATAACGGACTTAAGAATTCCAAAGTTAGCGACTCATACGTAGGAAGATTTTGTGTGCAGACGAATACTAAATCAGAGTTTTTGAGTAACCACTGCACACTATCGAGCAATCCTAATTTATATAAACACTCAGTATCAATATACCGTGTAGGGATTATGGAGCGTTGATAAAATTTGAGATACTGAGCCCTCTGGTGCTCTCCGGCTTCACCATTTCGAAATGTAATCCTTGATAGGTCAGGTTCTGGTCTTGAGCTTCTGTGTGCCATTGTTGAATCAAAAGTAGAAGATGGTTAGGTGTTTTACGTGAGAATTTGGGGGTTTTGGAATGGAAGAGGGTTTGAAGGGTGTATATGTAGAGAAAAATAATGAGGGTAATGTGTGGGAATTTGTGATTTTTGATGATAATGATAATGGAGGGAGTGAGACAGACATTGGTGGTTTAATGGAGTTAAAGTGCGGGTTGAAGAAAATGAGAAGAAGAAGAATCGATAAGGGTTTTTGTGATAAAATAAAAAAAGCTTATGTTTCTAACTCTGTTCCGAGGGGCACGCTTTTGTGTTGGGCGGGACCTATTTGTGAAGCGTGACGGACGTCGCTCTTGTATGGAGAGAGGCACAAAGTGCAGAAACAGAATTAAAATTAAAATTTGTCTCCCAGACTTCCCAATGACAAAAAGTATATATTTCAATACTTGCAGGCAGTACGTACATATATAAATATATATTGGAAATATTAAAGCATAGTAAATATATGTAAACATGATAATAGTGAATTTAATGAAAAGTAATTTAAATTTCAAAAGTAAACGAATGAAAAACTAAACAAAATATAACTGAAATGAAAATAAATGATAAAAATATACGTAAGGATTTAAAACAGCAAATAATGGAAATTCTAATCTAATTAGTCTTCTCCCCACACTTAAACAAAACATTGTCCACAATGTTTAAATGTGAAAGGAAGATGTGTAGTCAGTCCGAAAAATTAGCCACGTCGATTATTAGGAAGAGAAGCAGAGTAGACATGCTGATAAGTATGGTCCAACTGTTCTGCTACCACGTCCATGAAGGAATGGAAATCGATCCTCAAAATAATGAGTTCATCTCACAACAAGTCAAGCTCTGATTGAAAAGCATTTATAGCGGGAGCTTGGTCAAATATGGGAGGTGGAGTAGCAACTGGAGCAGTGGAGGTGTTTGAGTCGACCTTATCGGGAGTTGGAAAATGATGGTAAAATGGAGGGGTTTCGGGGTCGATTTTTTCATCAGATAGGAAGGAATCAAGGTGGTCATAAATCAGGGGTGTTTCAGGAGTAGGTGGCGGTGAAATGTGTGGTTCGGCCCAATCATACAACAAATTGTTCCTGTCATGAATGCTAGTCCTAGGGTTAGGCGGGGTGAAAAAAGGTATTAACTGGTTGTTAATGAGCAGTTCAATGGTACCTGGGCCTAGGCTCCCAACTATTCCCCTATTGAAGCAAAAATGGATATTCATTGGTCGGAATCTACCTAGAGGGACAATGTGTAGCGGTGGTTGTCTCAGGCCGATAGCATTTGCTATCATGGTTACTAAGCCACCTATCAAGATTGGTTCATGGACAGTTCTCGCAAGATGGTGAAAGTTGGATATCATAAAGGTAGCTTCATTTATGGGACGGTTTTGTGATGCACAGAACATAATGAAAAGCTCGCCTCTAGATACTGTGGTTATGTTTTCTGGCTTACCAAAGAGGGTATGTGCTAGGATCTTATGAAAATATCTTAAGGCGGGGTTATGAATGTTTTCTGAGTGCATGTCATTAGGATCAGGTTTACTTATACCTATAATAGCACCCCAGAAATAGTCTAGTTCACCCACATTAAAAAGTTCCTCTTGGATTATTGTGAATGTACCAAGGCCGTGTGTAAATCCTAACAGTTCTGCCACTTCCCTATGGGTATATGTGTATTCAATATCAAACAGCCTAAACCTAATCAGTCCCCTATTAAACCCTGGACCATGGTTAGGTTTGTATACAAGAGAGCTCAGAAACTCTAGGGCTAATCTACGGTAGGAACTAAACCTTCTTCTTAAGGAAGATGTGTCCCAGCTTATTTGGCTTAACAAAAACAAGACATTGTCTCTGATTCCTAATGTGATCATAGCAGGTCCATCATGATAGATACTCAATTCCATCTCCCTATCAGATAAAGACTCAAACCACCTCCTCTAGTTTCTTCCTTTGAAAACAATTCCCATAGTATCAACCAGATTCATCATGGTTAGTGCAGTTAGCTAATAGTAAAGTTAGCCTAAAGTAGGTTGACAGCTAGAATTAAGTTAGTAGTGGGTAATATTAGAGAGACAATACTGCATAAATTTATAGAAATAAGCAATAACAAAAGTAAGAAAAGAAAAGAAAAACTAAAGATAAGCAAAGCAAAAAAGAAAAGACTAAAAAGGGGATTGTCTCCCAATAAGCGCTTTGTTTTAAGTCATAAGCTCAACATAACAGGGTGATTAATATAATGAGTGGGGTGGCAGCACATCTAGCCTAAATGTTATGTAATATTCCTTATTATCGATGCAATGATAATGTTTTAAACGTTGTCTGTTTACGATGAAAGATTCATTACACATTCCCTTAATTTCTATTGCGCCATTTTGAAAAACCTTAGTGACTTCGAAGGGAACAGACCACCTAGAGCGAAGTTTTCCCGGAAGCAGTTTAAGTATAGAATTAAATAGGAGTACTATATCGCCTTCATTTAATTCTTTTCTAGATATGCGTTTATCGTGCCATTTTTTAGTTTTCTCCTTATAAATTTGAGCATTCTCGTAAGCGTCTAGTCTAAGTTCTTCAAGTTCATGGATATTTAAGATTCTTTTCTCACTCGCGGTTGTGTAATTTAAATTAAGGGTCTTAATGGCCCAATAATCTTTATGTTCAATTTCTATCGGCAGATGACATGATTTCCCATAGACTAGTTTAAATGGTGTGGTTCTGATCGTAGTTTTGTATGTCGTCCTATATGCCCATAGAGCTTCGTGTAACTTAGATGACCAATCTTTCCTAGAGGCTGCTACCGTTTTTTCTAAGATTTGCTTAATCTCTCTGTTGGAGACATCTACTTGCCCACTTGTTTGTGGATGATAAGGTGTTGCGACACGATGTCAGACTTCATACTTCACTAATAATTTTTCTAAGATTTTGGAAATGAAATGGGAGCCACCGTCACTGATGATGAGTCTCGGTACACTGAATCCTGGGAAGATTATGTTCTTGAAAATCCTGACTACTACTCATGCGTCATTTGTTGGAGAGGATACAACCTCGATCCATTTTGAAACATAGTCGACAACAAATAGTATGTAGTGATTTCCAAAGGAAGACGTGAAGGGTCCCATGAAATCAATTCCCCATACGTCAAAGACTTCAACTTCTAGAAAGCCCTTTTGAGGCATCTCGTCGTGTCTAGATATGTTTCCAGTGTGTTAGCATTGGTTGCAATTTTTAACCGCGATATGAACATCTTTCCACAGATTAGGCCAATAGAGGCCAGCTTGTAATATTTTAGCACAGGTTTTTGAAGTGCTTTCATGTCCTCCACATGGAGCGACATGATAGTGGAAAATTATGTTTTCAATTTTATTTTCGGGAACGCATCAACGGAAAATACCATTGGCGCCTTTCTTGAAAAGCAAAGTCTCATCCCAATAATAATGTTTAAGATCATGAAATAATTTTTCCTTTTGTTGATAAGATATATCAGGTGGAAGCACTCCAGCAGCTAAGTAGTTGACAAAATCGGCATACCATGGCAGTATGGTTTTAGTGCAGATTTCTTCCATGATTTCATTTGTGTTCGTGTCTTCATAAGTCACAGGGTATTTGGCTGTAATAATTTCCAATTCTAATTGGGCTACAAGGCGTTCATAAGGAAAATCATCATTGATAGGTACATGATTTGATGCCTTCTATTCTAGATAGGTGGTCAGCTACTACATTCTCAGTGCCTCTCTTGTCTTTGATTTCTAAATCGAATTCTTGTAAAAGTAAGATCCACCTTAGTAATATTGGTTTGGAATCTTTCTTACTTAAGAGGTACCAGATTGCAGTGTGATCGGTATAGATAATTATTCGTGCTCCTACTAAGTAAGAATGAAATTCATCTAAAGCAAACACAACAGCTAACAGTTCTTTTTTTATGGTGGCGTAATTCATCTGCGCAGGATCTAGGATTCTACTTTTGTAGTAGATTGCATGAAGCTTTTTATCCTTTCTCTGTCCTAGAACTGCACCTACGACATAGTCACTAGCATCACACATTATCTCAAATTGCTCGTTCCAATCAGGAGGTTGGATAATAGGTGCTGAAATTAATGCCTTTTTTAGTGTTGTAAATGCGTCCAAGAATTTTTCGGTGAAGATGAACTCAGCATCTTTCATTAGCAGTTCGGTTAGAGGTTTGGTTATTTTAGAGAAGTCTTTAATGAAATGTCGATAAAAACCAGCGTGTCCTAGAAAACTTCTTATTTCTCTAACAGTTTTGGGTGGTTGAAGATTTTCCATTACTTCAATCTTTTCTTTATCTACTTCAATTCCCCTATCGGATACGATGTGCCCTAAGACAATTCCTTGTCGGACCATGAAGTGGCATTTTTCCCAGTTTAGCACGAGGTTGACACTTACGCATCTTTTTAGTACCATTTCAAGGTTTGATAAACATCTTTCAAAACTTTCTCCACGGACGGAGAAGTCATCCATAAAGACTTCCATCATACCATCTAAAAAATCATAGAATATGGACACCATACATCTCTGGAATTTTGCAGGGGAATTACATAATCCGAATGGCATTCGTCGATAAGCGAACGTACAATAAGGACAAGTGAAAGTTGACTTTTCTTGGTCGTCAGGATGTATAGGAATTTGGAAAAATATTGAATATTCGTCTAAATAGCATAAGTGAGAGTGTTTAGCTAGTCGTTCAAGCATTTGATCAATGAAAGGTAAAGGAAAATGATCTTTACGAGTGGCTTTGTTTAACTTTCTATAGTCGATGCACATTCTCCACCCGATATGAGTTTGTTGCGCTGCGAATTCTCCCTTAGCATTGCTTACAACTGTAACACCTCCTTTCTTAGGTACGACATGTACTAGGATAACCCATTTACTGTCGGATATTGGATATATGATTCCTGCTTCTAATAGCTTTTCTACTTCCTTTTTAACTACATCGCTCAGAATAGGATTGATTCTTCTTTGATGTTCCCTAGAGGTCTTACAGTCTTCTTACAGCATTATACGATGCATGCAGATAGAAGGGTTTATTCCTTTTAGATCTGAGATGTTATACCCTAAAGCGGTTAGGTATTTTCTTATGACATGTAATAATTTTTCAGTTTCTATTCGTCCTAGGTCTGCATTGACTATAACTGGTCGTTCAAGTTTTGTGTCTAGGAATTCATACCTTAGGTCTCTGGGTAGTGTTTTTAGTTCTATGGCTGGCTTCTTTGGACAAGGTATAAGATCAGGAGATAGAGCTAGGCATTCACTCAAATTTTCATCTTGATATTCAGGGCGCCAATTATCATCTTCGAGAATTGGAGGTATATAAATCTTCAATACTTCTGAATAGGTGGTTTGTTGTTTCTCCAAATATTTTACGCATTTATCAATTTCATCTAAGAAACAGCATGAATCGTTGATGGCTAGTGCCTTAAAGAATTTAGACAAGATGAATTCAACTTTTTCTTCCCCAACTTTGAAAGTTAGTTTCCCATTTTTAACATCTATGATAGCTCCTGCAGTTGCTATGAATGGTCTACCTAACATAATAGAAATATTGGAGTCTTCTTTAATGTCCATGGTTATGAAATCAGTGGGGATATAGAATTGTCCTATACGTACATGAATGTTCTCTAACATGCCTAAAGGAAATTTCACTGATCGGTTCACTAATTATACTGACATCCTTGTTGGTCTTAGTTCTCCAATGTTGAGTTTCTTGCAAATTGATAAGGGCATAACACTAATATTGGCTCCTAAATCGCATAGTGCTTTGTCTATGACAAACTTTCCGATTACGCAGGGTATGGAAAATCTACCTGGGTCCTTAAATTTAGGAGGCATGTTGTTTTGGATTATAGCACTGCTTTCAGCAGTGAGCAATACAATTTCATTATCCTCAAGCTTTCTCTGATTCGATAAGATTTCTTTAAGAAATTTAGCATAAGAGGGCATTTGTGTGATAGCTTCTGTAAAAGGTATGGTAATTGTTGTACCCAAAATTTTCCCTCTCTTTTCTTAAGACATTTTTTACAAAGATCTGCAAAAGCTCAAGCTTGCACAAGTATTGACTAGGTCAAGCCATATCCTCAACACTGATACCTCAAAACTAGGGTTTGAGTTTGCACAAGGACAATTGGACTTATAATACTTTAAATGACTTTCATGGATCATTATGGACCTTCAAGAATGCTCATTTCAAGTTTTAAATCTTTTATCACAAATTATGCTCAGTCAATTGACCAGATGACCAAAAATCAGTTGTAATAAAAGTCAACGGATACGCTAAAAGTCAAACTTTGACTTTTTGGTCAACATTAAGTATCAAAGATCAAAATTAATCAAGACATTTAAAAATAAGAAACTTGATCATCAAGAAATCAAGAAAGTTAAAAGTCAATTTGAAAAGTCAAACTTTCCAAGACAGAGAAATTTTTCTAAGTGTTTTCATACATGATAATCTCATAACTTCATGACATTCTTTCACCAAGATGTAAGATGATTCAAAGAAAACTTTCAACCTGAAAGTTGTAGATCTTGATGAATTCTATAACTTTGTATTAGAGGGTTGATGTCCAAAAAATGCTTAGATTTGAAGATATGAGCCCGTGAAGTAATGACATTGTTATCCAACACTTAGAGAAATTTTCAACAGATTTTAGTCAGGATTTTATCCCAACTTCTTGACATTTTTTCACATAGTTCCAAGATGATTTTATCAAAATAGTCAACATGAAAGTTATAGAGGATATTTCAATCTTTCCAAAACATCCAAGATCATGAATTTATCATACTTGAGCTGGGAGATTCAAGAGTATGAAGTTGGGCATCCATCCTTGAATTGCAAGTCCTTTTGTTGAAGAACACATAACAAAATCCTTATGCTATGCTGCATAATCTTGTGTTGCATTCCTTCTAACTTGCCAATATCACCATAATTTAATGCTTACACCTACTTTTGAGCTATTACCCAAGTGTTTTAGCCATTGTCCAAAAGATCTTTCCATTTATGGCATAAAGGCACCATTGCTATTCTTCAAAAGCAAGCTTGTTAACACAAAACTTGTCTTGAGCCCATACCTTGTTTGCTTCTGATTTTACTCCACCATAAATCATGGAAAGTATACCCTCTATATCAGCAACTTTGGTACTTCATCTTGGAACCATGGAGTACTTGACATAATTTGATATTTGCATCCCAACCAAACCATAACATGTTATCTTGTAAACCTATTCAGCCCTTGTTCACAAACCTTTTGCCTATAAATAGAGGGAGAATTTGCAAGATAGAATGGTAATAAAAATATAAAGATTCTTGTGTATTGACAAAACCTCAAACCCCTCTCATACTATAAAAAACTAGAACTGTCCATAAAAACCTCCATCTTTGAGCTTTGAAGTCCAAACCCTTTGAACCTCTCATACCTTGCAAGTTCTGTCCAAAAAAACCATCCAAACACTCCACATACATCATATAGAAGTTGTTCAAACTCAAGAAAAACTTCTGTAACATCACTATTTTCCAAACTCAAAAACAACCACCTGCAATTGGACTTCTCCAACTCAAACTCAAAGCACAAATTTCAGTTTTAAGGTAAGTCTTCTTGACTTTGAGCTCTTCATTTCAAACATCGTTAGTGATTCATTTTTGAAGATAAAATGTAGATATCATTGCCTTGAAGCTAACCATATTCTTGTTTTTCATTTTCACTAACCATGTGTTGAGAACTGACTTTTACATGTAGCAAAACACTGATAGAAGTAAAAAAAAACAACAGTATGAGTCGATACGAAACACTATGAGTCGACACATATTGTATAAAAAACAGGTTATGAGTCGACACGAAATGTGTATATGTCGATACAAAGAAGTATGAGTCTGTACAAAACCCTTATGTGTTGACTCATATTGAGTTGTTTTGACTTCCAGGAGCTAGAAATGACTATGAGTTGATACAAAACGTGCATGTGTCGATACAAAGCAGTATGAGTCGACACAAAAGCCTTATGTGTCGACTCATGCTGAGTTGATTTTAATTTCCAAGGGCAGGGAGATGATATGGGCCAACACAAAGCAGTATGAGCCAATGCATGCGTTAATACATAAAATTTTCGTATCAATGCATAACCTTATGTATCAATACATAAAAGTTTCCTTAAACCATTTTTTCTTTTTTTACATTATCTTTATATTTCTTTATATTTTTATTGTCATTCAATATTCAATATGTTTGTAATATTTTAATTAGAACTTTATTGCTTTCACCCTCATTCATAAACTTGTATCCCCATCCCCAAAAAAGATGTAATAGCGTAGAATCTACATTTCCGCAATTTACCACTTTCAATATAATTGCTAGTAATTAGGGTGTGTATGGCAAGACTTAAAATCAACAAGTAGACAGCTCTAATTCAAGACAAAAATGCATGAAATCAATACACTCGCACACTCGCACTTCTAGGGTAATCCACACTTGTTGCCTTGAGAAAAATAGTCATGTCCCTCGAACATGAGATACTTTAACAATGACCCTTGAATACAAGATCGTAGTCCCTCAATGACCCTTCGATGTTGCCTTTGTAAACAATCTTAGACCCTCACGACAAATTTCTAAGGTATCCTACAATGTTGCCTTCTATGACTATACGACGACCCACACTCGTCCCTTTACATCCAATGATAGGGCTTCTAATCAACCAATGGCAAGATAGAAATATCTAAAGGAGGAGGAAAAGAACTAAGACTTTTTTGAGTAGGTAGAACGCTCGTAGTTGCTTTCTCACAACCATTTTCAAAACAACATCTTTCAAACACACCAACACTTTTAAATGAAATATTTTCAAAAGTCAAAACTTTGTATGCATTCTTATAGAGACGAGAATCATTACAAGGTTTGCCTAAACGAAGGCACTTTTTAAAAATACTTTCAAAAACCAATCACAAACACATTTCAAACAAAGCATTTCAAAGAGAGCTAGCAACTAAGACCCCGTAGATAACTACGGATGAAAAGGGTGCTAATACCTTTCCTTTTCATAACCTACCCCCCGAACTCAAGAAATTTTTTAAAATTTCGTTCCTGTTCTTTTCACCCTTTCCTTTATTAGATAAAAGAAAAGTCAGTGGCGACTCTTGCTATCCGCAACAATTATGATAAAATGCAAAACACCCAAGTCAGTTCTCCCACCGTATTACAGAATTGGAGACTCTACTGGGGATGTTGATTAAAATTGGGGTTACCTTAGAGACTAGATCACCTTTAAATGCTTTCATTGTTTTGACTTGTTTGCTTTACATTTTGGGTCCTTGTTTGGGTTTTTATTGATCCTCCACCCGGATCAGGGAATATTATTAAGTAAGTAGCAATAAATCATGGGGACTGCGCGGGGTATATCGACATGGTTGAAGCGATGGCTACGTTAGTGTGACAAATTTGGTTGTACCGGTAGCCCCTGAGTCCACTCAAGGAGAATACAGGGCCACTGTGTGGTGTCATGAAGCACTAACTGACCGTAGAACCTTTAATCGAATAACTTGGCCATTAGGAAGTAGTGAGATAGTCGGCTTTGGTTCAGTCTGAAGTTTGTTGATACTCGATGCTACGCTCATTGAGATCGGACTTTTGGGATATTTCGGTCGCCAATAAAGAGGCTTGCGCTGAAACAATGCCTGATGAAGAAAGATCAGTGATATTGAGATTCCCTAGAACCCGATTACTTTGTAGGACAAGTTGAACCAACTAAACTTCAAGAGGTTACTTACCTATGAACCTCATGCAAACCTAAACCTAAGGACTTGTTTTCTTTATGTGTATATGCTTACTTGTACATAACATCATGACATCATACCATGGAATTTTGCACTAACCATTTCAAGGATTTTTGGGATTTATCTTTGTGCTATTTTGTAGGACCTGGCTTCCACTCGTAGGAATACTATCTAAATCAACCTCGTAAGAGTGTCTCCTCAACTCAAAAAGTTAGCGTTAAGGGTTCTCGAGAATTCTCCATTTACCACAAGACATGGTCGACTTCTCAATCTGGTTACCTCAAGCCATGATGAAGACATGATGAAAGTGCTCTTTCAATTCTTTGACCCTTCAAACCATTGCTTTACATTTCCTGATTACCAATTAGTGCCCACCATGGAGGAGTTCTCTCAGCTCTTGGGAGTGCCAATTCTTAATCAAATACCTTTCACTGGTATTGAGAAAGAATCTAGACCTGAGGAGATTTCTCGAGCTTTACATTTGCAACGGTCCAACGTTATGGGAAATTAGGAAATAAGAAGTGGTGTTAAGGGTTTTCTAGCCAAGTTTCTGTTAGAGAAGGCTCAATAATTTTGGGATGCTTTGGACTTACATGCCTTTGAAGAAGTGTTGGCTCTTCTCATCTATGAGATGGTACTATTTCCTAACCGGACCAACTCATAGATAAGAATGAGGTCAAGGTTTTTCTATCTCGTAACCCGGTGCCTACCTTACTTGGAGATATATTGCATTCTCTTCACACTCGTGCCATGAAGAGAATGGGAATTCTTATGTGTTGCACTCCTTTGTTGGCTAGGTGGTTTATTTCGCACCTACCTCGATCTGTTTTAAAGAATGAGAAAGGCATGAGATGGTCTAATAGGTTGATGTCACTTTCGCATTCGGATATTCATTGGTGTTCTCGATCTTTGGAGGACGTTATCATTATTGAACATTGCAGGGAATTCCCTAATGTCCCTCTCCTTGGCATTAGGGGAGGTATCACCTATAATCCTTTTTTGGCTTTACGACAGTTTCGGTATGATAGGAGGGATGGTCCTCATGATGCACTTGTCCAAGATTCATACGAGTTTAGGGCATGGTGAACAAAGTTGATAGCAAGACATTGGGGCATAAAAATTTAATCCCCCTTGAGCCTTACCTTAAGTGGGTATGAACTCGTGCTCAAAGTCTCATTATGCCTTACCCCACCATCCAACCTGTGATTATGGAGCCCGTTGCTGAGGGAGACACCCCTTACTCTCTTCTTCATCCTAACATGCCAACTACTCTCGGGGAATTGCAAATATCATAGATTCAACTCAAAGGAGAGAGAGAAACCTTTTAAACTCAGTTCTACACAAGCAAGAAGAAAGTTTTGGAGCTCACAAGACAACTTCATGAAGAGCGGAGTTTGAATGCCTACATTGCACCGAAGAGGATGCACTCATGGGAAGCTTGATTCTTTTTTGTGTTTTAGGAGTTTACTTTGAATTATCTTTGTTTCTTACATTGTAAGCCCAAAAGGCATCTTGTAAACATTTGAACTTATTAATGCAATTAATGTTTGTTCCCTCTTTGTCTAAACAAATTTAAATCTTAAAAATCCTTGAAATCATTTGCATACGCATTCCATGCATCATGACATAAGCATGTTTTCTGACACAGGTTTCCTCATCTTTCTACTGTTTATTTCAGTAAGATGGATATCAAGAAGACCATGAAAGATTTGCAAGCACGGAATTCCTAGTTCCAAGAGACCTTGCTGACCCTGGCCTAGGGACAACAAGAGTTGATGACACTACTGGCAGCCAAAAAGAAGACTAAGAAGAAGGCCCTCATCAACATGGGGAAAAGGTTTAAAGGCCTAGTTTGTCAGGTGCAGATGACTGAAGAGTCATCTGAGGAAGACGAGAACCAGGATGAAGAGGAAAGGAGCACCCATACTGGGGGTGCAAATGATCAAGCATCCGAGGATGAAGACTACTTTGATGAACAGTATCCACCAGCTAAGGATAAATACGAGCAGTTAGAGGATAGGATGAAAGCTATTGAAATTCAAGCCATACCTGGTTTGGATTTTGGTGATTTGGGCTTAGTACCTGGGGTCGTCATTCCCTATAAGTTCAAAATACTAGTCTTTTCTAAGTATGACGGAGTTTCATGCCCAAAACTTCATATGAGGTCCTACGTCCGCAAGATACAACCACATACTACTGACAAGAAGCTCTGGGTCCATTTCTTCCAAGAGAGTCTGGTTGGGACTCAGCTAGAATGGTTTTACCAATTGGAGGGTTCCCGCATTCATGGGAAGATCTGGCTACGACTTTTTATCATCAATATTAGTACAATGCTTATTTGGCACCAACTAGAGTTCAACTTCAAGGAATGACAATGGGTACTGATGAAGGGTTTAAAGAGTACGCGCAAAAATGGAGGGATCTTGCTGGTAAGGTCCAACCACCACTAATTGACAGAGAACTAGTTGATATGTTCATGGGTACATTAACTGGCCCATTTTTCAACTTGTTAATTTGGAGTTCATCGTCCGGTTTCACCGAGCTAATTCTGACTGGTGAAAGGGTCGAGAGTGGTATCAAGAGTGGAAAAATCCCCATGGCATCTGCTTCTACATCCAACACTATAAATAATCCCTTTATTGGCAAGAAAGAATCCAATGTTTATGGGTCAAGGGCCAATACCAAGAAGGATCATCGTCCATATGTTAATGTTGTTTTGATCTCCAACCCTCCATCTACTCAAAGACAACCACAACAAGCCACCCATCAAAGGTATGAGGTTTCAAGAAGACAGTTCACGAGGATTAACATGTCACTGTCCCAAGACTTGCAACACCTGTTGAAGGCCAACTTGGTAACATTGCGTGATCCACCACCGAATCCCAATGTTTCATCACTGAAGTACAATCCTAATTCCAAATACGCATATCATTCCAACAGCCTTGGGCATGAAATTGATCAATGTTGGGCTCTAAAAAACAAGATTCAAGATCTTATTGACAACAAAACTATTAAGTTTGACCCACCTACAACTCTGAATGTTATAACTGCACCAATTCCAAATCATGGCAAAGGTGTCAATGCAATTGAAGACACTGTTTTTGTTTCCTCCGTTGAAGATTTAACTACTCCACTGACCATTGTTAAAGAGAACCTGCTGAGAGCTGGGGGTTGCTTGAAAGACTGTAATTGTTGCGCCAAACAAGTTAATAGATGAAAATGGCTGAAGGAAGGGGTTCAACGCCTGATAAATAGTCATGAGATCCTGTTTGAGAGAACTCCGTCCATCAAAAGTTTAACTGATAAAGCTGAAGATGTTTTTATCATAACAATCTCCAACAAGCCTCTTAGGATCTCCTCAAAAGTTTCTATTAGGATTTCAAAAGAACCAATAATTACTCCTTTAATAATCACTTCCCCTGGGCCGATTCCTTACTCCTCCGACAAAGTACTTCCATGGAACTATGGTGTCGAAGTTTACTATTGTGATACGGTGGCAGAACCTATTGTTATACTAGTTTTGCGTTTGTATTCGCAAATGTCACGGTAAACAAGAGTCGCCACCTAATTTTATTTCATCCAACAAAGGAAAAGGAAAAAGAACAGAAAAAACCTTTTTTCGAGATATTTCTGAGTATGGGGGGTAGATTATAGAAAGGGGAGGTGTTAGCACCCTTTCTATATGTGGTTTTCCACGGGCTCTTAGGTACTTTCTCATTTTGAAATTACTTGTGTGTGTTTTGAAAAGTTTTTGTTTAACTTCGTGATAACCCTTGTATCTGTCCTCAAGAGTGTGACGAAGTTGTTTTTTAAAACTGTTTTGAAAAGTGTTTGTGTAAAATTTGTTTGTGGGAGCAAGTACCTAGGAACTTTCTACCTACTCGAAAAAAATTATGTTCGTTTTCCTTTAGACAGTGCTATCCTACTATTAAGAAGTAGGTAGCCCTATCATTGGATTTGTAAAGGGACGTTCAAAGGGACGAAATGGTCTCTGAAGGCAACAAGTAAAGATACCTTAGCGTTTCGAAGGGACTATCATCATAAGATCAATTCGTAGGCAACTCGAGGGACAAGTAGGGACTATGATATTTATGGTGATTTTGAATCACGGGTCATTGCTAAGGTATCCCTACATTCGAGGGACACGACCATTATTTCTGAGGCAACCAAATGGGGCACACCCTATGAGTGAACATGTGCGAGTGTGTTTTTTCAGTTAATTATCTTTGCACAATTAGGGTTTTCTACTGTATTAATCATTTATCTTTCACATGCACGCCTATTGTCCATACGTCTAACAGTTAAATAGTTGCAGAAATTAAAAGCAAGAAATTAAAACCCTAACTATTACAAGGCTTTGAGGGAGGGAATTACATGATCCAAAACCCGGGAAAAATGACAAGCGGAAAAGTAAACCTAATTAACTATTACAACTTGGGAACAGTTACAATATTTAATAAGAATAAAGAAAATAAGGACGCGCACGACGAAATAAATACGAGAATGAAGTCTAAGTCTAATCAATTAAAAGGAAAATATTTTTTTTGTATTTTATTATTGAGAAAAATATTTTAAATCTTAACCTAAATCTAATTTAAATTCTGGCAACAGATACTTAATGTCACAGTGAATGTTATGACACCGTATCTGACACACTTCAAGATAGTAAATTTAAAAGCAGTAAAGAACACAATCAATTATTTACCCAGTTCAGTGTGTAAGAACACCTACTCTGGGGGCTACCAAGCCAGGGAGGAAATTAACTATAAGAGATATTAATTTAGGAATAAACCAACCAGTTTATCTCCTTCACTTAAGACCTACCCAATGCAACTTCAATCTAAGTTCAACTTAAACCTGAGTTCCTACTCACTCCCCCTCAATCATAGCAGTGATACTAAACTATTGATTAATGATATTATGAAGACACTCTTCAGTACACACACTTGATTTTGCTTCACAGCTTTAATCAAGTGACAAACACTCGTGCTTCAAAGCTTTGAGTGATAAACAACCCTAACTTGAATTTGCTTCAAAGCTTTAATCAAGTGACACAAACACTCGTTCTTCAAAGCTTTGAGTAATACACAACCCTTACAATCAAATCCTACTCCAATTCACTTATCGCAATGATAATTGCTTGGCTCACAGTAGTTACAACTATACAATCCCTTATTGATCTTCTGTCAAAAAGTGTTTTTCACCAATAATCTTCATGAGGAATATATAGGCAGGCTATTCTTCAATTAGGGATTCCACGAAAATAGCTAGGGTTAATTCGAGTTAACCTCAAGACTTGGTCTTATGTTTTCATCAACCAGATTAGGGTTAAGCAGGGTTAACCTAATGTCCACGTGAGCATCTGATCTGAACTGTATACAACAACATACCAGATTCCTGAAAATTCTCAGGAATAACAAATCTGCACAAATGTTAGATCAGTACAGGATGTCTTAACATTGGTTATGACAACAAGAATCATGTTCACTTATTTTGGTAGAATGCAATAAATATGATCATTGCTTAATGATCATGCTAAACACTCATATTGAGTAGCTCCTGTATGACATTCTTTTTCTGCAGAATGTACCTTTTATCCCAGAATGTTATGACATCAGTCATGACATTCACAAAACTGGTTTTACCAAAAAAATGCCAACAAACAAACACTTACAAACTCCCCCTTTGGAAAATTTTTGGCTAAAACCCCTAAACAATCAGAGATTAAAATGCAGCAGAATTTTTAATAACATCTACCAAGTCTAATTCTACCAAAATTACCACAACATCTTCTCCCCCTTTTTAGCCATAAAGAGGCCGAAGATACTTGTACTTTTAAGTTATACAGTCATCCAAAAATATAAAAAAAACACAGAAATAATAAGAAGTCATTTGGCAGCAACAAGTTCCAGCAGCAAACTGATCTTCAGGCACTGTCATCTTCCGAGAAAGCACTATCTTCAGCATTATGCTGGTCTTCATCGGCATCCTCTTCCCTTCTTTGTCCTTCATTCTCCTCCTGTTCTAGTCTAGCAATCAGGTCCTCAAGAGTCCTTTTTCTTGTATCAAGCTCTCTGCAGGTTTCTTTTAGCACAGCTATAACATCAGTTTTCTTGGAATGAGATTTGACAGTTGATGTCTCAGCAGATGTCATAACAATGTCAGGGACATGTGTTCCCTGAAACAGCTTATAGTGCAAACCAAGAGCAGGGGCTCTTTTGCATACAGAGTCTTTTTCAACCAGAATATTAGGATACTGAGCAATGATTATACCACACAGGAGAGAGGGAAAGCAATAGGGCCTTTAATAGCACAGCTTCCAGCATGTTTCAATGTTTGATCAAAGATGTACTTTCCATAATCAAAGTTTGTCCTGGTTCCAACAGCATAGATAAATCTTCCCAAACCTGTGGAAATGGTGGATTTACGGTTGGTGGGAACCCAGTTAGCTGCACCAATTTTATGTAGTATGGCAAACTTCATGCTCAGCTTGCTTGCATTTAGCTTCCCTTTCAAGGGCCAGTGCTTGACTTGCTTTGCAGTGATGGTTTGACAAACTTGGTTGTCAGTAACTTCAAGCTCAGGACAAGCATCATCAGGCCTTCCTAGGAATTTTTTTATTACAGAAGGAGAGAAATTTACCTTCCTTCCTCTCACATACATATTCTTAAAATCAGCTGACTTTCCATCAGCACAACCATCAGATAAATTTACTATGAATTCTTTGACAAGAATCTCATAACAGTTGGTAAACTTGACCACCGTTTTCATTAGACCAGCAGTCTTGATTAGATCCATGATTTCCTTACACTCAATAGCATTGTTGTTCAGCTCTCTCTCCAAGGCAATCCTTTTCAGAAACACATACTTCCACCTATTTGCATTTTCTGGATGGTGAAAGGAGATGTTGTCAATGGCAACTTCAGGGACTTTTGGCATTTTGCTAGAAGAGAGTTTCTTCCTGAGAGGATTGTCTGGAACATTGCTCTCAACATCAAACTAAAAGTCTGATTCCTCATCAGATTCAGAGGGTTCAGGGTCCTTCCTTTTCTGGGCTATTGGTTGTCTCAAAGGTTTTGAGAGACTACCAACAGGTACTCTAGTTTTCACCTTCCCCTTCCCTTTTGACAATCCAGCTTTTCGATCCTTCTCAGCTTCTACTCTAGTCTTGTTCTCAGACCTGGTTTTCTTATGAACAACTTCAGTAGCCTTCTCTTTGGAGGGGCTTTTGGCAGCATCCTGCTTTTCTTTTCTGCTCATCATCCTTCTAGCTATGCTAGGGTTGATATTAGCAATTAAATCATTGTCAGAGTATTCTTCATCAACATCAATAACCGGGGGTTTAACAGCCTTGTCAGTAGGGTTCTGGTGATCATCATGTTTTTCTGGAGATTTCCTAATGTTGTCATCAGGTGTCTCAACATTCTGAGTGACATCTGGATCCATTTCTACATTAGGACTAGCAGTTTCTTGGTTCAAAGGTACAGAAATGCCAGGTACAGAGTGATTCTCATTAAGAATCCTAGTGACTAGTCTAGCAATAGCTTGATGAACATAAGCAGAACCTTCCCTATTTGCTATTTATGGAGGTGTTGTACCCCAAAATTTGCCCTCCCATTTCTCAATGATTTCTCATCACTAAACCCTTGAAGCTCAAGATCCAGTTAGGGTTCCATCTGCTCAAGACTTCTCCTTGCACTGTTGACCCAAATTAGGGTTTGTGTTTGCACAAAGATATTGTGACCAAGAATGCCTAAGATAACTTTCATGCTTCATGTTTGACTCCCAAGTTTATCCATACCAAGTTTCAAGTCTTGATTCCAATTTTTGCCCAGTCAATTGGACAGTTGACCTAGAAATCAGCTGTATTGGGGAAAAAGTCAACGGTGGCCAATTGACAGTCAAATCTCATGAAAATTGACCCACATCAACATTATAAACTCATATGGACCATTTGATCAAGTTTGGATCACAATTCCATAAGAAATTTGATTAGATCATCAAAAGGGCAAAATGGTCATTTTTAGGGTTTTGACTGCACAAAGGCAATTTTTGACTGTTTGACCTAGCCAATGGAAAACCAAGCTCACATATGGACTCAAGGACCCCATGGAATTGTCTTGACATGCTCAACAAGTTCAAAAGATCCCAAATGCACAAGATTGACAGTTGAATTTCCCAATCAATTGATCAATTCTGACTGTATACTGAAAAGTCAAACTTTGACTTTTTGGTCAAAATCAAGAGTCAAGATTCATTTTTCATCAAAACATGCCAAATCATGAAACTTGTTCATCAAGAAATCAAAATTTGAAAATTAGGGTTTGAAATGAAGATTTTTCATAACTTAGAATTTTTCTAAGTTATGAAAAACCCTAATTTTTTTCTAACTTTGCCCCACTTTCTCACCAAGATTCATTTGGATTCAAGCAAAAGTCAAAACATGAAAGTTGTAGCCTATTGCATAATATACAACTTTGATTCACAAAGTTTTCCCAAAAGAGGCTTGTATCTCAAGTTACAATTTTTGGAACAAGGGTACCAAACCATTCTTAACTTAGTGAAAATTTGACCTATTTTAGGCAAGGTTTTTACCTAACTTCAAGACCATTTTTCACATACTTCCACTTGGCATTTCAATTTGCATTTCAAAGATGGATTGTATTACACATTCCAAGCTTTCCAAAATTTCCAAGAACTCATCAAACAACCTCATGGTTAGGGAGAATCGAATTTGGCAAGTTGGGAAAAAGTCACTTTGATTCATGGCCATATACATGTTCATAACTTGTGCAATTTTTCAAATCAGCATGCAACTTGATTACAGGCCTCTAAATCATCCAACACTCATAAATTTAATGCAAATTCTTTGTGTCAATACCATGTTCTATGTGTTAAAGCATTGCATAGTGGTTTAATCCCAAAATAGATAAAGCACTTTAACCATTTTTGCAAAAGTGAGCTTTATGTCAAAGTTGCAAATCAGCAAGTACAGATCAAATCTCTTTGGCACAAGTTTAGGGACTAATCACACTGATCAATGCCAAGGTTTGCAGCACATTATGGGGGCCTCTACCTGTCTAAACACCAACTTGGCCTTTGGTTGCTTAAAGGGTAAGAAATATAGCATATCACAACTCAACTTTCATCTCAGCAAAAGAACCCTTAAGCAAATACTTTGTACACATTCAAGACATCCTAACTGAGCTAGAACACGACTCCAACACCTCCATTGCCCTCTAGAACACAGAACCACCCTCAAACTGCCCAAACAGAGCACCTACTGCAGTTTGAGTGCCAACTCTCATCCCTTCCATGCATTCTTGCTAAAAACTCATCAAACACACTCCACAACATCCCTTGAAGCTAATCCAAACCTCAAACACGACCTGTAACTCCTCTAAGACAGTTTGGCCATTTTCATTTTTCTGATTTGCAGGTGGAGTTCTACAACTCGATTCAGCTAGCTTCAAAGCAAAGTAAAACTTGGAATAGCATCCATGGACATCAAGGAAGCTGTACCAATCATCACCTTGCTCTGAAAACTCCTCCATTGCCAGACACGATTCCAACTGAGAAGGTATATTCATGAACTTCTAACTCTTAGTGTAGGCATCATTAGCTCTAAGTTTGTGAATAAGAAGTGTTCTACTCATGCCCCTGAATTTGTACATACTTTTACTTTCCATTTATTTTGCCTGAGCTATGAGAATTTAAGGTCTGAATGTTGATAAAAAGTTAGGTTAGGATTTGGGAATGATAAAATTCTCTCTCATTTCTGAGAGTTAGGATGAGTTCTTTACATATTTAGAATCGTGGCTTGATGATTAACATTTCTTATGTTGAAAGTTTGTGCAAAAAGTCAAGGAATCCAGATGTTTGAATTAGAGTACAGGCGCGCGTTTTGGAACATTTTTTTGGCTGGAGGTTGAAGAAAGACTTGGTGGGCTGGGCCTGCTTTGTTATTTCTTTTCACACCACATTTTCACTTTGACACCCCCTGAGCCCATTTTGTTTGTTTTAATGACTTTTTTATTTTTCTTTTTTTATTCTAACTTATTTATTTTTGCTAATAATATTAAAAACATAAAAAACATTTTTTACACCATTTTTATATTTTTTAGGCATTTATTTGTTTATATGGACATTTGTACATAAATAATATATAAATACTATTATTTAGAAGAACTAGAAAAATAATGCAAATATATTTTATTTCTGATTTTTATTTCATTTTCTCTTTTGAAAACATTTTATATCAAAAATACTTTTTTTTATAAATATTAAATATTATTATTTTGTATATATAATACATATTTAGTAATTAATAAATATATTTATATATATATTAGTATATTTAGGTAAATAATACAAAAATATATATACATTTTTTATTTTATTAATATTTGACATAAAAAATACTTTTTTATATATACTTCATTTTTATTTTATTTTTGTATATAATTATTAATTATTGTACACATTAAATAAATAATACCCTTTATTTAAGAAATTAGGGTTTTGCCTTTAAAACACAAAAACCCCAAAAAATAATACTTTTCATTTTTTATTTTCTTTGACATAAAAAATACTTTTTTCCATACATATAAAAACCCTTTTTTACATTTTGCATATTTATTTTATTTCCATTTAATTATACAATTGATTACTTTGTAAATATTCCAAATTGATGTAATAGTTAGATTTAAATTTCTTGTCAAATACCCCCCATTTGAACATTTGTACCCCCCTTCCCATATTGTGTTGTAATAGTTTAGAACTTTACTTTTCACACTTTAATGCTTTCTAATTATGCCATGTTAGAATTAGGGTTTGTATGCAAATAAAAACAACAAAAATAGTTTGACCTAATTTCAAGATAATCAAGTATGAAAATGGACAACACATATCACACTTGCACCCTTAGGGTATTCCACTTGTTGCCTTCCATAATTGGGCCATATTGTATGTTAGGTTTTCTTTGGGAAAAAAACAAAGCAAACAATTCAAATGATCATAGTCCCTCGATGACGCTTTCGAAAAGTTGCCTAAAATGATCAAGTCCCTTTCAAGGAAAAATTGCCCAAAGATACTTAACACCATTGCAACTATGGTCTAAACAATGACCCGCGCCCGTCCCTTTCACATCCTAACACAAGATTGTCCACCAAATGCAATGGTGGAACAAAATTGTTAAAAGGGTTAAAGCATAGCAAAAATCTTTGAGAACTTTAGGGTAGATAGCTCTTAAGTACTTGTCAACTTGCAAATCAAAAACACTTGCCTATTTTTTAAATCACACTTTCAAAACAAACTTTCAAAAAACCTTGAAACATCTTTTCAAAAAGACAAACACCTTTTGTAAAACATTCGAGTAAAGAATTGTTACAAGGGTAGCCTAGACAAGGCATCTTTTTCAAAACATTTTCAAAACCACACACAAAGCACCATTTCAAACAATTGAAAACCAAGGCAAGTTGATCTAAGCAAGTACCTAAGAGCCCATGGATAACCATGGATAGAAAGGGTGCTAATACCTTCCCTTTCTATAATCTACTCCCCGAACCCAAGAAAAAAATCTCAAAGGTTTTTTTGCTGTGCTTTTTAAACCTTTCCTTAGGATAAAATAAAAAGTCGGTGGCGACTCTTGCTCAACCGAAACATTTGCGAAAACAAACGCAAAACCCTAGTCAGTTCTCCCACCGTATCACAGGAGGAACAGAAGATGATGGTTGAGAAGATTTACCAGATGGAGAGGCTTGTGATCTTCTTGCATGTTTGGTTCGCAGCTTCTTGACCTTAGTGGGATCAGCTTCCAGTTCACGAAGAGGAGTTATCTCAAGAACATAAGTATCCATGCAGTTTGTGATTGCCCTAGGTTCGCGGTCAGAGGATGCGGAAGAAGCAATCGCCTTTGAAGAGGATGATGACATGGATTGTTGAGACATTTTGAGTGATTTAGAAAACAAGTAACAGCGAGAGTGAAATCTTCGTTTGAGAGAATGAAGATTGTTGCAGAAACGCGAGAGGAGTGAGATATATGAATGTCTATTCAACTTCTTAAAATTTTGGAAAGAAATAGGGAAACAGATGATTAGCCCAATCAGAATAGACTTAACTAAAATATCTCTTTCATCCCTTGTTTTAAGCAAAATTAATTTCTACATCTCTTCATATTGGCAAATACCCAGCTTTCCCCTCAAATTTTCAAATTGACTAGCATCAAGTGCCTTGGTAAAAATGTCAGCCAGTTGTAGTTCAGTGGCAACATGTTCCAGTTTAATCACCTTTTCTTCCACAAGATCTCTGATGAAGTGATGTCTAATGTCAATATGCTTGGTCCTGCTGTGCTGTATAGGATTCTTGGAAATGTTGATAGTACTCAGATTGTCACACTACAATGTCATGACATCTTGTGTGACATTATACTCAGTAAGCATCTGTTTCATCCAGATCATTTGAGAACAGCTGCTACCAGCTGCTATGTATTCAGCTTCAGCAGTAGATAGAGACACACAGTTATGTTTCTTGCTGAACCAAGAGACAAGATTATTTCCCAAAAAGAAGCATCCTCCAGAGGTGCTCTTTCTATCATCAGCACTTCCAGCCCAATCAGCATCACAGTAACCAGACAGAATTGGTTCACATCCATGAGAGTACAGCAAGCCATGGTTGTAAGTTCCACTCACATACTTCAGAATTCTTTTCACTTGGTTGATGTGACTTACTTTGGGTTCAGCCTGGTATCTTGCACATACTCCAACTGCAAAAGCAATGTCAGGTCTGCTGGCTGTTAAGTATAGCAGACTTCCTATCATGCTTCTGTACAAGCTTTGATCCACATTAGCCCCACTTGTGTCTTTGGACAGCTTTAAATGAGTAGGTGCATGAGTCCTTTTGTGACTGGCATTCTCCATTCCAAACTTCATGACAATATTCTTTGCATACTTGCTTTGAGACAGAAAAATTGAGTCTTCCATCTGTGTGACTTGTAGTCCAAGAAAGTAGGTCAATTCTCCCATGAGGCTCATTTCAAATTCAGCTTGCATTTGGTCAGCAAAATGTTTAACCATTTTATCTGACATTCCTCCAAACACTATGTCATCAACATAAGTTTGAGCTACCATTATCTTTCCTCCTTCATTTTTGACAAAAAGGGTTTTATCCAAGCCTCATTTCCTGTATCCTTTGTCAGTGAGGAATTTTGTCAATCTATCATACCAGGCTCTAGGAGCTTGTTTCAGGCCATATAGAGCTTTCCTCAATTTGTAGACATGATCAGGATGTTTGGATCCACAAATCCTTTAGGCTGTTCCACATATACTTCCTCATTTAAGTACCCATTTAAGAAGGCACTCTTTACATCCATCTGAAATAGCTTAAACTTAAGGAGACAAGCAACTCCCAAAAGAAGTCTGATTGATTCCAGTCTGGCTACAGGAGCAAAAGTTTCATCAAAATCAACCCCTTCAACTTGAGTGTAGCCTTGAGCAACAAGCCTTGCCTTATTCCTGGTGACAACTCCTTCAGCATCTGATTTGTTCTTGTAGATCCATTTTGTGCCAATAATGTTTGTTCCTTCTGGTCTAGGAACTAACTCCCATACTTCATGTTGCTTGAATTGGTTCAATTCATCTTGCATTGCTCCAATCCAGTATTCATCAGTCAAAGCCTCCTTAACATTTTTTGGTTCAATCTTAGAGACAAAGCAAGAGTTTGAGATGATTTCTCTAGATCTTGTAATGAATCCACTATTTGGGTCTCCTATGATGAGTTCCTTAGGATGATCTTTCTGAATTCTGATGGAAGGATCTTTGTTAGCTTCCTTTGATTCAGATTCTGATGAAGTAGTTTTAGGTACATCATCCTTTTTAGGCACTTGAGTTGAAGTCTCAAAGAATGTCTCAACATCATATGGGACATTTGTTTCCTCATGATAATCATCAACTATGACATTTATAGATTCCATCATAGCTTTGGTCCTGGAATTGAATACCCTATATGCTCTGCTGTTGGTAGAGTATCCTTGGAATATTCCTTCATCACTTTTAGGATCCATCTTTCTCCTTTGTTCACGATCTGTAAGAATATAGCATTTGCTTCCAAAGACATGGAAGTACTTTACTGTAGGCTTTCTTCCTTTCCATAGTTCATAAATGGTGGATGATGTTCCCTTTCTCAAGGTGACCCTGTTATGGACATAACAGGCTGTATTCATAGCTTCAGCCCAAAAATGAATAGGAAGTCCTTTGGCATGTATCATTGCTCTGGCAGATTCCTGTATAGTCCTGTTTTTCCTTTCCACAACTCCATTTTGTTGAGGAGTTATGGGTGAAGAGAATTCATGATTGATTCCTTCTGAGGAACAGAACTCATCAAACTTACTGTTTTCAAACTCCTTGCCATGATCACTTCTGATTCTGACAATGCATCCTTCTTTTTCTCTTTGAATTTTTTCGCACAGTTCCTTAAATACATCAAATACATCAGACTTTTCCCTAATGAAGTTAATCCAGGTGAATCTGGAAAAATCATCCACAACAACATACGCATATCTCTTTCCTCCAAGACTTTCCACCTGCATTGGACCCATCAGATCCATATGTAGGAGTTCTAGCACCTTAGAGGTGGTCAGATGTCTTGTCTTTGGATGTGACATTCTAGTTTGCTTTCCAACCTGAAATTCACCACAGACTCTCCCTTCATCAATTTGAAGCCTTGGAATCCCTTTGACTGCCTCCATGGATATGATCCTTTTCATCCCTCTTAGATGTAAATGACTAAGTTTTTGGTGCCACAGTTTCACTTCCTTTTCTTCTTTGGCTATAGAGCACACAGAAGAATAATTAGTGTTCTCAGACTCCCATAAGTAACAGTTGTCTTTGCTGCCACAAATCCTAGACCAGACTTGTTTCCCATATTTTGTCCAGCCTGAAGGATTTCTTCTAATTTGTCAGTTCCATTTGTCAGCATCTTGACAGACTTGGTCATCTGATCAAGTTTTGAGTTTAGTATTTAAACTTCACCTTTGAGATGACTTATAGTATCAGTGTCTGCCTTCTTCTCAGCCTCCAACTTTACTATGAGTTTTTTTTTGTCTCTCATTTTGCTGACAGACTTCAGCACTTCTGATACATAGCTTCTTGTAGGAGTCAGCCAGTTTTTCAAATGTCACTTCCTCATCACTAGAGTCACTATTAGAGTTACAAATACCAGCTAGTGCAGTAACAAGTTTGGCAGATTCTTCTTCAGAATTACTTTCTGAGTCACAATCAGACCAAGTAACAGACATTCCTTTCTTTTGTTTCTTAAGAAAGGTAGGACATTCAGCTCGAATGTGCCCATATCCTTCACATCCATGGCATTGGATTCCTTTGCTTTGATTTCCCTTTTTTTCAGACTTTGGTCTTCTGCTGGAGTCATAGGATATGTTAATGTCAGAGGGAATGTTCTTGACATTTGACCTTGACTTTGGGTCCATTCTCTTGATGAGTTTGTTGAACTGCCTTCCAAGCATGGATATAGCTTCTGAAATATTCTCTTCATCATCCTCCTTGTTTTCATCTTCAGTATTAGATACAAGTGCTATGCTCTTGTTTTTCTTGTCAACATTGTCACTGATCCCCATCTCAAAAGTCTGAAGTGACCCAATGAGTTCATCAACCTTCAAGTTGCAGATATCCTGAGCTTCCTCTATAGCAGTCACCTTCATTGCAAATCTTTTAGGCAAGGATCTGAGAATCTTTCTCACCAATTTTTCTTCTGACATCTTTTCTCCCAATCTCCTGAGGTGTTGGCAATTTCCAAGATGTTCATGTGAAACTCATGAATGGTCTCATCTTCCATCATCCTTAGGTTCTCAAATTTGGTAGTCAGCATCTGAAGCCTTGACATTTTTACTTTGGATGTACCCTCATGGGTAGTTTTGAGAGTGTCCCAAACATCCTTGGCCAGTTCACATTGATGTACTAGTCTGAATATGTTTCTACCAATTCCATTGAACAAGGAATTTAATGCTTTGGAGTTACCCAGGGCTAACTCATCTTCTTCTTTTCTCCATTCTTCCTCAGGTTTCAGACTGGTTGTCCCATCTTTCCCAGTTATGGTGGGATGGTTCCATCCTTTGTCAACAGCTCTCCAACCCTTTTTGTCCAGTGATTTTAAGAAGGAAATCATACGAGGTTTCCAGTAGTCATAATTTGATCCATCCAGAATGGGTGGTCTGTTCCCAAATCCTCCTTCTTTGTCCATAGTGCCAGAAAGAAAATATCCCTAGATCTCACCCAGTAAGACAGGAAGGGTACCCGCTCTGATGCAAATTGAAATTCTGGCAACAGATACTTAATGTCACAGTGAATGTTATGACACCGTATCTGACACACTTCAAGACAGTAAATTTAAAAGCAGTAAAGAACACAATCAATTGTTTACCCAGTTCAGTGTGTAACAACACCTATGTAACACCCCAGTTTTAATTATTTGATTTATTTTAATGGGAAAATTATTTTATTGGAGTTAATAAAATAAAAGAATTATTTATTTTGGAATATTTTAAGAGAATAAAAGAAATGAGAAAATATTGGGTTTTTAAGCTTTTGGGCTTGGATGTCGTTAGTAAAGAGTGGGGGTGCAAAAGAAATAAGGATATATTTTGGAACTCAAGTTATTTTCTCACTTTTCACGATAAACAGAATTTGGAGATATTTGGGATTGGAGCTCTGAAGAACGAAGAACAATCGCTCAAGAGTTCAAAGCTGCAATTTGATAAGGTAAGGGGGGCTACTACTCGATTTACTTTTGCTTATGGGTTTAGGTACGATTGATTTTGGATAATCGTAGGGAGAAACCCCAATTTTTAGATGTTCTTAGGGATCACTAACCTTAGGGTTGAACCTTGTTAGAAAAGGTTTAGGTTCCCAAATTTTATGAATCAATTAAGGATTTTAGGTTTCTATGGTGGATTGGGAGTATATTTGTATGAACGAGAGTTCCCTTAGGTAATTCTAGGGATAACCTCAATGTTGTTAGGATTTCCCTAAAGGACGGGTAATATGTAACTTAAGGTCAATTTTATGAAAATTGTTGTTGATGAAAGAATTGTGGATAAAATAGGATGTTTTGAGACGAAAATTCTGAGTTGTGTATGATTTGAAAAATAAGACCTTAAGTGAAGTAATGCTGTCCTTAAGGTTGGAACTTGACTAACGTAGAAGGGAATTGTGTTTCCAATTGATGTGTTGCTTTGAGTTATGCAAAATTGATGTTGTTATGTACCGCAATGCACGTTTTGGCTGGTATTTTCGTGTTTGGTTGTTGTTCTGAGCATGCTGTAGGTACAGGAAAATTCTGCACGCGCTCATCAACACGGGCCGTGTTGCACAACACGGGCACCCGTGTTGATCCCCTGTATTGATAAAGATAATGTGTTTTCTGGGCACATTACAACACGGGCCGTGTTGCACAACACGGGCACCCGTGTTGATCTTCTGTGTTGGTAAAAATAATGTGTTTTCTGGACACATTACAACACGGGCCGTGTTGCACAACACGGGCACCCGTGTTGAGCCCCTGTGTTGGCTTCTGAATTTTGTTTTCTGTGCTTTGTTGTGGTGTACAGGAATGATTTTGTTTAATGTGCAGTGTTTGTTAGTTTTGAACATGCTGCTTAATGATATGCATAGTATTGTGGAGGCTTGTATCGAATAATGTTTGTATGTTATGATACCAACACTATGTGGATTTTATTGTCATGCTTTTAGATAATGTTATCAAGCATGGATTATGATATAACTCGATATGATTGGTTGATGTTTAATAGTATGCTGAGTGATTACATGCTATTCATATCGTGTTGTATTTGATATTGTTGATGTTACATGATATGGTTTATTGATGTTAATAGTATGCTGAGTGTTACATACTGTACATATCATGTTGTATTTGTTAATTCCCATTGTGTGGAATTAACATGGTGGCCAATATACGTGTCCGCGATTTAATGGAACGTTGAGGTGGTAGCCGTGTCCGCGATATAATGGAACGGTGAGTTATCCGTGACCCGAGATTTAATGGGGCGGTAAAATGGTACCACATGCATGGGTGTGTTGCATTATATTGAATATAACATGAATGGATGATTTTCCAATGTTGTATTTAATTGATTGTATGCATGTATTGTTGCTAAATTGTTAACGATGTTTGATGTTAATTATAAGTATGAAAAGTAATATATTATGAATATATGAATTGTAAAGGTTTTCGTAAACTATGAAACATGCTAACTGTTTGGGTGATGCTTATGGTTTTTCTGAATTGATTGTTATGAACGTATAATCAAATGTATAGTTGAGATGCTCACCCTTACTGTTGAACATTTCAGATTGAGGAGCTTCGCTCAGATGATTGGCGAAGACTTGCTGTTTCTAGTTTATTTCGGTTTAAGTATTGTCCGGGTCATGCTCTGATAGTTGTAACTCCGGGAACATCTGTTTGTCGAGCTGCTTTAGTCAGACTCGTTTATTCCTTGTGTTTGTTATAATATGATGTTGATATATTCCAGGTGTTAATCCCTGATGATTTTGAAAATATTATAACCTTGGTTTTGTTAATTAAATTATTCCGCTGTGTAAACATGTATGAGTTGCTTCTATGTTATGCATGACAGAAACTTGTTTTTATTAAAAGAGAATTGTGACATCCTCGTTAATACATGTACTATGAAAATATGATTTTAATTATTTGTGAAATTTTATGTGGGGTTTTAGAGGGTGTTACAATAGTGGTATCAGAGCATAGTCGGTCGTTGCGACCAGAGTCTTGAGTCAGTCATTCCTTTTGTATGCGACTAGTGCAAGGTAACACTGTCGATACTGTATTCTGATGAGGAGTATGTTTTAATTCTCAGGAATATGGCTGGAAGAGGTAACGGACGAAATGATGCTGCACTCGCTGAGGCTTTAGGGATGTTAGCTGGTGTACTTGCTGGAAATCCAAATGGAGGCGTGATTGGTGCTGATAGGAAATTGGGGAACTTCCAAAGGAACAATCCTCCGTTGTTCAAAGGTACACATGACCCTGAAGGTGCTCAGAAGTGGCTGAAGGAAATCGAAAGGATTTTCCGTGTGATTGATTGTGCTGAAGATCTGAAAGTCAGATATGGTACGCATATGTTGGCAGAAGAGGCCAATGACTGGTGGGTTGCAACAAGGACTGAAATGGTTCAGGATGGAGAGGCGCTGACTTGGGCTAACTTCAGAAGGGCTTTTCTGAGGAGGTACTTTCCTGAAGATGTTCGGGGAAGGAAGGAAATTGAATTTTTGGAGCTTAAGCAGGGCAACATGACTGTTAGTGAGTATGCTACTAAGTTCACTGAGCTGGCAAAGTATTATGCACACTACAACAATGATGAGGCTGGAGAATTCTCTAAATGTATCAAATTTGAGAATGGTCTCCGAGATGAGATTAAGCAGGGGATCAGGTACCAGCGTATTCGTAGATTTTCTGATCTGGTGGATTGTAGCAGGATCTTGGAAGAAGATATTACCAAGACTAGGTCGTCTCACTCTCGTGGGGCTGTTGATAAAAGAGGAAAGCAACATATGGACCGTGGCAAGCCATATGGTAGAGATAACCAGAAATCAGGTGGATGGAAAAGGCCTAGTGGGGGAGATTCTAAGGCTCCTATCAGATGCTACAGGTGTGGTGAGTTTGGTCATCATAGTCGAGATTGCAAGAGCGATGAGAAGAAGTGCTATAAATGTGGAAAGACTGGTCATTTGTCTATTGATTGCAAAGGGAAGTCTATTACTTGTTACAATTATGGCGAAGAAGGTCACATTCGTCCGCAGTGTCCTAAACCTAAGAAGGATCAGTCAGGTGGAAAAGTGTTCGCTTTGTCTGGATCTGAGACTACTTCAGAGGATCGATTGATTAAAGGTACGTGTTTTATTCATGGCACACCTTTAGTTGCAATTATTGATACTGGTGCAACTCATTCTTTCATTTCTTTGGATTGTGCTGAGAGGTTGAAACTGGACATATCTGGTATGCGAGGTGGCATGGTTATTGATACTCCTGCATCGGGTTCAGTGACAACTTCACTTGTATGTAGGAATTGTCCTATTGAGATTTTTGGTAGAGGTTTCGGTATGGATTTAGTGTGCCTACCGCTTGAACAAATTGATATTATCCTTGGGATGAACTGGTTGGGATTCAACCGGGTTCATCTGAACTGTTCTGCTAAGACGGTGATTTTTCTAGAAGCAGTTGGTGTCGAGAATTTGACTATGACTGCTAGGCAGGTACAAGAAGCCATGGAGGAAGGTGCTACTGTGTTTATGTTACTTGCTTCGTTAGATGCAACAGGAAAGGTCGGGAGTGGCGAATTGCCAGTGGTGTGTGATTTTCCAGAAGTCTTTCCCAATGATGTTGGTGAGTTACCTCCTGAGAGAGAAGTGGAATTTTCTATAGATTTGATTCCTGGTACGAGACCGGTGTCGATGGAACCATATCGTATGTCTGCATCTGAGTTGGCTGAATTGAAGAGTCAGTTGGAAGATTTACTGGAGAAGAAGTTTATTCGTCCAAGTGTTTCGCCTTGGGGTGCTCCGGTATTGTTGGTTAAGAAGAAAAAAGGTTCTATGAGACTGTGTGTTGATTACAGGCAATTGAACAAGGTAACCATTAAGAATCGGTATCCATTACCGAGGATTGATGATCTAATGGATCAGCTAATTGGAGCCAGTGTATTCAGTAAGATTGACTTGAGATCTGGATATCATCAGATTCGTGTGAAAGCGGAAGATATTCAAAAGATTGCTTTTCGAACGAGGTATGGGCATTATGAATATTCTGTTATGCCGTTCGGAGTTACTAATGCACCTGGTGTTTTCATGGAGTACATGAACAGGATTTTTCATCCGTATCTGGATAAGTTTGTTGTGGTTTTTATTGATGACATTCTGATTTATTCCAAGAATGACGAAGAACATGCGGAACATCTCAGAATTGTGTTAGAGTTGTTGAAAGATAAGAAGTTGTATGCAAAGTTGTCCAAATGTGAGTTCTGGCTGAATGAAGTTAGTTTTCTTGGACATGTGATTTCTAAGAATGGTATTGCAGTGGATCCTACAAAAGTAGAAGCAGTATCTCAGTGGGAAGCGCCGAAGACTGTTTCTGAAATCAGAAGTTTTCTTGGTCTTGCAGGTTATTACAGAAAGTTTATCGAAGGATTCTCAAAGTTAGCATTGCCGTTGACGAAGTTGACTCGTAAAGGACAAGCGTTTATTTGGGATTCTGATTGTGAGAAAGGTTTCCAAGAATTGAAGCGGAGATTGACTAGTGCTCCTATTCTGATTTTGCCGAATCCGGTGGAATCTTTTGTGGTTTATTGTGATGCATCTCTGATGGGACTAGGTGGTGTTCTAATGCAGAATCAACAGGTAGTTGCGTATGCTTCGAGACAGTTGAAGGTTCATGAAAGGAACTATCCTACTCATGACTTAGAGTTGGCAGCAGTTGTGTTTGTCTTGAAATTGTGGAGACATTATCTGTATGGTTCGAGATTTGAAGTGTATAGTGATCATAAGAGTTTGAAGTATCTTTTCGATCAGAAAGAGCTCAATATGAGGCAAAGAAGGTGGTTGGAATTTCTCAAAGATTATGATTTTGGTTTGAATTACCATCCTGGTAAGGCAAATGTGGTTGCAGATGCTTTGAGCAGGAAATCCCTGCATATGTCTATGATGATGGTTCATGAATTGGATTTAATTGAACAATTCCGAGATTTGAGTTTAATTTGTGAAAGTACTCCGAAGTGTGTTCGTTTGGGTATGTTGAAACTTACTAGTGGTATTCTAGAAGAGATCAGGATCGGGCAGAAATCTGATGTTAATTTAGTTGATAAATGGACATTGATCAACCAAGGTCAAGGTGGTGAGTTTAGAATTGATGAAAATGATGTTATGAGATTTGGCGATAGAGTTTGTGTTCCTGATGTTGCAGAAATCAAGAAGAGTATATTAGAGGAAGGACATCGCAGTGGGATGAGTATTCATCCGGGTGCCACGAAAATGTATCATGATTTGAAGAAATTGTTTTGGTGGCCGGGAATGAAAAAGGAAATAGTTGAATTTGTGTATGCATGTTTAATCTGTCAGAAATCGAAGATTGAGCATCAGAAGCCGTCTGGATTTATGCAACCGATGTTTATTCCAGAATGGAAGTGGGACAGTATTTCTATGGATTTTGTATCTGGGTTGCCAAGGACTCCTAAGAATTGTGAAGCGATATGGGTTGTTGTGGATAGACTGACTAAGTCTGCTCATTTTATACCGGTGCGAATGGATTACTCAATGGAGAGATTGGCACAGTTATATATTGAGAAGATAGTGAGTTTACATGGAGTTCCTTCTAGTATTGTGTCAGATAGAGATCCGAGGTTCACTTCGAAGTTTTGGGAAGGATTGCAGAAGGCTATGGGTACTAAATTGAGGTTGAGTTCAGCTTACCATCCTCAGGCTGATGGACAGACGGAGAGGACGATTCAATCGTTAGAAGATTTATTGCGTGCTTGTGTTTTAGAGAAGGGTGGAGCTTGGGATAGCTATTTGCCATTGATTGAATTTACTTATAATAATAGTTACCATTCGAGTATTAGTATGGCTCCGTTTGAGGCATTGTATGGTAGACGGTGTAGAACGCCTTTGTGTTGGTATGAATCGGGGGAGAGTTCAGTAATTAGGCCAGAGATTGTTCAGCAGACTACTGAAAAGATCAAATTGATTCAAGAGAAGATGAGAGCTTCTCAGAGTCGTCAGAAAAGTTATCATGATAAGAGGAGGAAGAATTTAGAATTCAGTGCTGGAGATCATGTGTTTATGAGAGTTACTCCGATGACGGATATTGGTCGAGCGTTGAAATCTAAGAAGTTGACTCCGTGTTTTATTGGTCCGTTTCAGATTACGGAAAGAGTTGGAGAAGTTGCTTATCGTATTGCTTTACCTCCGAGACTTGCGAATTTGCACGATGTTTTTCATGTTTCTCAGTTGAGGAGATACATTCCAGACCCATCTCATGTAATCCAAGTAGATGATGTACAGGTGAGAGATAACCTGACAGTAGAAACATCGCCTATGAGGATAGAAGATCGGGAAGTGAAACAGTTAAGAGGTAAAGAGATAGCATTAGTGAAGGTTGCTTGGGGAGGCCCAGCAGAGGGAAATGTTACTTGGGAACTGGAGAGCCAGATGAAAGAGGCTTATCCGGAACTGTTCGTCTAAGGTATGTTTTCGAGGACGAAAACTCTTTTAGTGGGGGAGAGTTGTAACACCCCAGTTTTAATTATTTGATTTATTTTAATGGGAAAATTATTTTATTGGAGTTAATAAAATAAAAGAATTATTTATTTTGGAATATTTGAAGAGAATAAAAGAAATGAGAAAATATTGGGTTTTTAAGCTTTTGGGCTTGGATGTCGTTAGTAAAGAGTGGGGGTGCAAAAGAAATAAGGATATATTTTGGAACTCAAGTTATTTTCTCACTTTTCACGATAAACAGAATTTGGAGATATTTGGGATTGGAGCTCTGAAGAACGAAGAACAATCGCTCAAGAGTTCAAAGCTGCAATTTGATAAGGTAAGGGGGGCTACTACTCGATTTACTTTTGCTTATGGGTTTAGGTACGATTGATTTTGGATAATCGTAGGGAGAAACCCCAATTTTTAGATGTTCTTAGGGATCACTAACCTTAGGGTTGAACCATGTTAGAAAAGGTTTAGGTTCCCAAATTTTATGAATCAATTAAGGATTTTAGGTTTCTATGGTGGATTGGGAGTATATTTGTATGAACGAGAGTTCCCTTAGGTAATTCTAGGGATAACCTCAATGTTGTTAGGATTTCCCTAAAGGACGGGTAATATGTAACTTAAGGTCAATTTTATGAAAATTGTTGTTGATGAAAGAATTGTGGATAAAATAGGATGTTTTGAGACGAAAATTCTGAGTTGTGTATGATTTGAAAAATAAGACCTTAAGTGAAGTAATGATGTCCTTAAGGTTGGAACTTGACTAACGTATAAGGGAATTGTGTTTCCAATTGATGTGTTGCTTTGAGTTATGCAAAATTGATGTTGTTATGTACCGCAATGCACGTTTTGGCTGGTATTTTCGTGTTTGGTTGCTGTTCTGAGCATGCTGCAGGTACAGGAAAATTCTGCACGCGCTCATCAACACGGGCCGTGTTGCACAACACAGGCACCCGTGTTGATCCCCTGTATTGATAAAGATAATGTGTTTTCTGGACACATTACAACACGGGCCGTGTTGCACAACACGGGCACCCGTGTTGATCTTCTGTGTTGGTAAAAATAATGTGTTTTCTGGACACATTACAACACGGGCCGTGTTGCACAACACGGGCACCCGTGTTGAGCCCCTGTGTTGGCTTCTGAATTTTGTTTTTTGTGCTTTGTTGTGGTGTACAGGAATGATTTTGTTTAATGTGCAGTGTTTGTTAGTTTTGAACATGCTGCTTAATGATATGCATAGTATTGTGGAGGCTTGTATCGAATAATGTTTGTATGTTATGATACCAACACTATGTGGATTTTATTGTCATGCTTTTAGATAATGTTATCAAGCATGGATTATGATATAACTCGATATGAATTGTTGATGTTTAATAGTATGCTGAGTGATTACATGCTATTCATATCGTGTTGTATTTGATATTGTTGATGTTACATGATATGGTTTATTGATGTTAATAGTATGCTGAGTGTTACATACTGTACATATCATGTTGCATTTGTTAATTCCCATTGTGTGGAATTAACATGGTGGCCAATATACGTGTCCGCGATTTAATGGAACGTTGAGGTGGTAGCCGTGTCCGCGATATAATGGAACGGTGAGTTATCCGTGACCCGAGATTTAATGGGGCGGTAAAATGGTACAACATGCATGGGTGTGTTGCATTATATTGAATATAACATGAATGGATGATTTTCCAATGTTGTATTTAATTGATTGTATACATGTATTGTTGCTAAATTGTTAACGATGTTTGATGTTAATTATAAGTATGAAAAGTAATATATTATGAATATATGAATTGTAAAGGTTTTCGTAAACTATGAAACATGCTAACTGTTTGGGTGATGCTTATGGTTTTTCTGAATTGATTGTTATGAACGTATAATCAAATGTATAGTTGAGATGCTCACCCTTACTGTTGAACATTTTAGATTGAGGAGCTTCGCTCAGATGATTGGCGAAGACTTGCTGTTTCTAGTTTATTTCGGTTTAAGTATTGTCCGGGTCATGCTCTGATAGTTGTAACTCCGGGAACATTTGTTTGTCGAGCTGCTTTAGTCAGACTCGTTTATTCCTTGTGTTTGTTATAATATGATGTTGATATATTCCAGGTGTTAATCCCTGATGATTTTGAAAATATTATAACCATGGTTTTGTTAATTAAATTATTCCGCTGTGTAAACATGTATGAGTTGCTTCTATGTTATGCATGACAGGAACTTGTTTTTATTAAAAGAGAATTGTGACATCCTCGTTAATACATGTACTCTGAAAATATGATTTTAATTATTTGCGAAATTTTATGCGGGGTTTTAGAGGGTGTTACAACCTACTCTGAGGGCTACCAAGCCAGGGAGGAAATTCACTATAAGAGATATTAATTCAGGAATAAACCAACCAGTTTATCTCCTTCACTTAAGACCTACCCAATGCAACTTCAATCTAAGTTCAACTTAAACTTGAGTTCCTACTCACTCCCCCTCAATCACAGCAGTGATACTAAACTATTGATTAATGAGATTATGAAGACACTCTTCAGTACACACACTTGATTTTGCTTCACAACTTTAATCAAGTGACAAACACTCGTGCTTCAAAGCTTTGAGTTATAAACAACCCTAACTTGAATTTGCTTCAAAGCTTTAATCAAGTGATACAAACACTCGTGCTTCAAAGCTTTGAGTGATACATAACCCTTACAATCAAATTCTACTCCAAGTCACTTATCACAATGATAATTTCTTGGCTCACAGTAGTTACAACTATACAATCCCTTATTGATCTTCTGTCAAAAAGTGTTTTTCACCAATAATCTTCATGAGGAATATATAGGCAGGCTATTCTTCAATTAGGGATTCCATGAAAATAGCTAGGGTTAATTCGAGTTAACCTCAAGACTTGGTCTTAGGTTTTCATCAAGCAGATTAGGGTTAAGCAGGGTTAACCTAATGTCCACGTGAGCATCTGATCTGAATTGTATACAAAACCATACCAGATTCCTGAAAATTCTCAGGAATAACAAATCTGCACAAATGTTAGATCAGTACAGGATGTCTTAACATTGGTTATGACAACAAGAATCCTATTCACTGATTTTGGTAGAATGCAATAAATATGATCATTGATTAATGATCAAGCTAAACACTCATATTGAGTAGCTCCTGTATGACATTCTTTTTCTGCAGAATGTGCCTTTTATCCCAGAATGTTATGACATTAGTCATGACATTCACAAAACTGGTTTTACCAAAAAAAATGCCAACAAACAAACACTTACACTAATTAATTAAAAAAACAATTGATATTTTATTGAGAAAATTAAATATTTATGAATTAAACCTTATTTGTCTAATTAATTTTAATTATGAAAACAATCAAATCAAAATTAATTAATTTGCCAAAATAAAACTAATTTTAATAAAAACCTAATTTTACCTTTTTTTGTGATTTTTCTGATTTAATAATAGTAAAAAAATGATTTTATGGTAAAAAGATAATTAAAGGTAAATAAAAAAAGAAAAGAATTAGATTGGGCCTGGTGTTGTTAAAAAAAAGGGGGGTGTGATTCTGAATCTGATGGGCCCAAGGTTGGTGGCCTAAAAGCTGCAAAGGATCCTGTGATGTTGACCCTTGGAATCTCCAGCGTGGTCATCAAATCTGGGGCGTTTGATCCAGGCTTGAGGAGATCTGACAGACTATTGATGGGAGTGCATGATGGACACTAGGCAAAGAGGTGTATGGGATCTGCAATGAACAAACGAGAAAATGAAAAACTCAAGACCTGGGTATCGAACCCAGGTCTTCCCCTTTGCAAGCGCTTCTCTTTACCACCTGGCCATATTGTCATTCGTTTATATAAATGAACAAAATATATTATATGGAAATAATGGTCAGTGATAATAAAAAAACGCGTGAATTCAAATTGGCCACTGGGATCACGCCACATATTCTTCTTCTTCCTGGGACCGTCGTTTTAGATAAAGCCCCTTTACCTACAGACGATGTCTGTAGCTACAATCCTGTAAACCTCAAAAGAACTCAAACAAGCAAGATAAATTAAATCCAAACTCACAGATCAACTAGGTTTGATCTCGTGAGTATGATAATACCCATCTCGTGCCCTGATATCGCCTGTATTAAAAAGCCCTGAAACGCAAACTCAAACCCTAATAATGGCAGTTGTCCATATATGCGTCAAAACTCATAATTAACCATACAAATGCACTCTAAACAATGATACAAACATGAAGGTATTCTTAGAAGTTTTCAACCATCCGTGTATAATCATAATCGAATTCAAAAGTAAAGGCAAATTGTGATGCTTGTGTAGGTCGATTCTTGGAGCTTTAATGCGTGCAAATGGTGCTGCTAGCTGCAGGAGATTCTCAGGAATGGATTTTTGGCCTTGGAACCCTTTGAGTTGCCTTCTAAATCAGAATTTGATCACCACTTTTTGTCAAAATTTGGAGCTTTTTCTGGGTGCGTGGAGGCAGCTTTTTTCGTCCCTTCTAGGTCTGGCAATGTTGTGTATATATATTGGAACATATTAGGTTAACAAAAGAAGAAAGAAATCCATGCTTTCAATGAGAAAAATAATTACTTTCAATGATTTGATTTTGCTCATTTTTTGAACAAATCCAATCTTTCTCTCTTTCCACGATTATCCTCTGATTTTCCAGCACATTTGATGTTTATTTGATGAGAAAAAGATTCACAATCATATCTTACATATTTTTCATTATTTATTTATTTAATTTTGACTTTTAATGAATAAATAATCAAAATAAATAATAAAAATAATGGAAAAATATATGAGTGAGCTCAAGGGTCGTGGACCATGTTAGAAGTTTAATACAAGCATAAAAAGTTAGGCCCATTTGGCAAAAAATGCAATCTTGAGCATTATTGACTTTGGGCAAATTTCCAAAAATGGCCAACTTTGACAATGCCTATCTCTCTCAATTTAGACATTAAGAGTGTGTTCTTGGACTTTTTAGAAATCTTAGGTTGTCCCTTAAGCAACCTCTTTGGTTTCATCTCAATTGGATCTTCCATGTTCATGTAAGAAGCTTTGACCTAAAAGGTGTTTTTGTTGACTTTTGAAAAGGACCTATAATGTCTGAATTTATATCTTTTCATGAGTGAATTTATTGAACTTGAGGTCTGAAGATGAATTATAGGTAATTAGATTCTCTTCAAAATGAGCCTTGGATGAGAAATTTATGATAAAGTATGAGAAAGTTATGCCTGGTCAAAGTTTGGTTGACTTTTCCTATAGAAACCCTAATTTAGCAACTTTTGAGTTTTGATGAATTTGGGGCATTTCTTGAGGAATCATGATCAACCCTTGATCAAATGATGGATATCACTTAAAAATGTTGATATTGACCAAAAATCCTGAAGTTTGACTGTATGTGGGCCACTGTTGACTTTTGACCTAATATAGTTGATTTTCAAGCATCTGAGCAGTTGACTGAGCAAACTTCTTGTGCAAGGCATGAAACTTGGCATGGATGATCTGAAAAAATATTAGGGCAATGGAAATCATTTGGGACCCTTATAACTCAAACATCTTGATGAGGACTGAAATCCTAGTTTGAGGCTCATTGTCTTCGGAGGAGTATTTGTCTGGTCAATCCTTAGGCATCCTTGGGCAAGTTGAGGATCTCAATGAGCATATGTTGGGTAAAATGAGAGGGAAAATTTTGGGGTACAACAACTATCATGGAATAAATCAAGATTCATGGATCAATGAATACAAGACCAATGATGTTACAAATATTGCAGGTTCTAGTAAGGTAACAAGAACGGGGAGGATCTTCTCCCCTGATATTTCACCTCTGACTACTACAACAACTCATATTCACATAACCAATAACAAGCCTAATACCAACACTAGAGGCAAAGAAAAAGTAAGTGAGCCTACTGGGATAGAGGCACCTTCCAAAGATGTTGATGTTGAAGAGCCCTCCACTCGAGAGATGGAGGAAATCCATAAAATTATAAAGAAGAGTGATTTCAAAATAGTCGAACAGCTGGGAAAAACCCCCTCCAAAACATTTATGGTGTCATTACTACTTTGTTCTGATGCTCATGCCCAAGCTTTAATCAAGTTTTTGAAGAAAGCTCATGTGCCCCAAGAGACTACAATTGACCAGTTCGAGAATTGTGTGGCGAGTTTATGGCTGAAAACGGATTAGGTTTCTCTAACATTGACTTGACTCCTATTGGAAGGAATCATAACAAGGCTTTGCATGTCTCTATTTAATGCAAGGGAACTACCCTGGCTCATGTCTTAGTTGATACTGGTTCATCTCTAAATGTGTTACCCAAAGGTGCTTTGGACCGGCTAGATTGCAAAGGCCTGGTGTTGAAACCAAGTGATATAGTTGTAAGAGCTTTTGACAGATCCAAGAGGATGGTACTTTGAGAAGTTGATCTCCCCATTAAAGTCGGTTCATAAGTTTTCAAATCTACTTTCTACATGATGGATATACGTCCCGCCTACTCTTGTTTACTTGGACGCCCTTGGATACATGGGGAAGGAGTGGTGACTTCTACTTTGCATCAAAAGTTGAAGTATCCAGTCAAAGGGAAGATTTTCATTGTTTGTGGTGAAGAGGAATTTATGGTGAGCCACCTCAATTCCTTCAAGTATGTGGAAATGGATGGTGAATTTATAGAAACTATGTGCCAGGATTTCGAACTTGTTCCTCCTATGATTTCTGCCACCAAAATCTCCTCTGACATATTAAAAGTTGATGAAGTTGTACCAAGAATGGTTTCACTTAAATATGCATGTGCCGTGATCGAAGATGGAAGTTGTACTATCTGGGGACAACTCCCCTACATTCCGTTTAAAGCAGACAAATTTGGGATGGGTTTCACCATCAAAGCTTGGAAATAAGTCAGGCACGCTCACGTGGGAAAGCCACCTCTTTGCATCAGAAATCATGAAGTAAACATTGTGGAAGACTCTGGAGATGAATGTGCTTTTGAAGAATGGATCTACACTACTTCTAGAGTAAAGCTCAACAACTGGCACACAAAGGACTTCATTCCCATTTCCTTTAATGAGGAGTAATTACTGTTTACTGTTTTCTATCAATTCAAGAACTTTTCTGTAATCTTAATTCCAAACAATGACTTTAAAGCCACGTGCCTTTCCCGGGGCACCATGGTTAATTTGTTAAGGGTTTTGTTCATGTTCATTTATCATATGATCATTTAATGAAAAACATTGGATCTTTGCATTCAAATCTTGTGCTCATTGTCTTTCTTTTTCTTTATTTCCTTTTTCAAATAGCCATGTATCTTACATGTACACACACACACTTGCATATCCTTATCCACTCCGGATCTCATTGCCAACGACTCTACTATTGCCAATTATGACTTAGAACATCCAATTAACCAAGCCGAAGATGAAGGCGGGGAAGATTTTGAAATACCAAGGGAACTAGCCAGACTTCTAATGCAAGAGGAGAAAGATATTATACCTCATGAAGATCCCGTTGAAGTTATCAACCTAGGTACTGAGACAGACAAGAAAGAGGTCAAGATTGGCGCCAACTTAGAAGACGGTATCAATAGCAGGTTGGTTCAGATGCTACATGACTATGTTGAAGTGCTTTCTTGGTCGTATGAAGACATGACAGGGTTGGATACTGACATTGTGGTTCATCGTCTACTGATAAAGGAAGATTGCCCTCCTGTCAAACAAAAGGTTCGTCGGATGCGACCTGACATGTCTGAAAACTTAAAAGTGGAAGTGATGAAGAAATTCGATGCAGGATTCCTAGTTGTGACATCTTATCCTCAATGGTTTGCAAACGTGGTCCTCGTGCCGAAGAAGGATGGAAAAGTTCGTATGTGCATAGACTATAGGGATTTGAATAAGGTGAGCCCCAAAGATGACTTCCCTTTACCGCATATTGACATCTTGGTTGACAACATCGCTCAACATAAAGTCTTCTCCTTCATGGATGGATTTTCTGGCTACAACCAAATCAAGATGGCTCCTGAAGACATGGAGAAGACCACCTTTGTTATGCAATGGGGAACTTTTCAATACAAGGTCGTGTCATTAGGTTTGAAGAATTCATGGGCAACGTATCAACGAGCTATGGTAGCTCTATTTCATGACATGATCCATCATGAGATAAAGGTCTATGTGGATGATATGATTTCAAGGTCGCAAACTGAGGAAGAGCACCTTGATCACTTACACAATTTGTTTGAAAGGTTGAAGAAGTACAAGCTAAGACTAAATCCTAACAAGTGCACCTTCGGGGTAAGGCCTGGAAAGCTTCTGGGTTTTGTTTTCAGTGGCAAAGGTATTGAAGTGGATCCTACAAAGGTCAAAGCCATTCAAGAAATGCCAGTTCCCCGTTCTGAGAAGGAAGTTAGAGGTTTCTTGGGTTAACTTAACTACATTGCTCGCTTCATATCTCACCTAACTGCTACTTATGAACCAATATTCAAACTCTTGAAGAAAGATCAAGTAATCAAATGGAACGACGACTGCCAAGCTGCCTTTGACAAGATCAAGGAATATTTACAAGAACCTCCTACCCTGATGCCTCCAATTGAAGGAAGACCCTTGATCATGTACTTGAATGTATTATAGAATTCCATGGGGTGTGTGTTAGGCTAACATGACGAGTCTGACCGAAAAGAGCATGTAATATACTACCTGAGCAAAACGTTTACCGACTGTGAAACCAGATATTCACTGCTCGAGAAAACTTGTTGCACACTAGCATAGACTGCTCACCGGCTAAGACAGTATATGTTGACTCACACCACTTCATTGATTTCTAAGATGGACCCTATCAAGTATATCTTCGAGAAGCCACCTCTCTCTGAACGGATAGCTAGATGGAAAATGATTCTGACTGAATATGACATCCAATATACAACACAAAAGGCCATCAAGGGAACTGTATTGGCGGACCATTTGGCCCATCAAGCTGTTGAGGATTACCAATCCATGAACTTTGATTTCCTAGACGAGAATATCATGCTAATAACTGATTGTGAAAATCCTGGACCATATGACAAACCTGAACAAGGATCCCGATGGACTATGGTTTTTAATGGGGCTTCCAATGCCTTGGGTAATGGAATTTGTGTTGTGATTATTTCTCCTGAGGGTTGCCATACTCCTTTCACTGCTAGACTGTGCTTCGATTGTTCGAACAACATGGTTGAGTATGAAGCGTGCATCTTGGGTCTGAAGGATGCCATTGACTTAAAGATCAAGTTCTTAAATGTATTCGGAGATTCTGCTCTAGTTATCAGTCAAGTCAAAGGAGAATATGAAACTAAGCATCCTAACCTTATTCCTTACAAGGAGCTTGTGTTAACTGTAACGCCCCGATTTATTAAATATCATATTTATATTATTATTTTCAAATTATCGGTTAATAATTATTTCGTGATAATATTATATTTTAATTGGTATATTTATTAATATATTCAGTGATATTTTATTTGGTCCGATAATTATTTTATTCGGACCGGTAACTATTTTATTTGGTCCGATAATTATTTTATTCGGACCGGTAACTATTTTATTTGGTTCGATAATTATTTTATTCAGACCGATAACTATTTTATTCGGTCTGGTATTTATTTATTCGGACCGGTATTTATTTATTTGGGCTTATTTGGTTAAGTGGGGTTTTATTTTATTAAGTGACCAAACCAAGGCATGTGTTGTAAAGTAGTAGTATCAGGAAATAAAACAAAAACAAGTACAAAGTGGGTGGATTGTGTGGTTAGTATGCTACTGTGTGGTTTTGGTTTATAAGAGTAAAATAGAAAAATAGTGCTATCAGAAACAAAACCAAAGCAAATAGGGAAAAAAAGAGTGTTTGGTGAGAGAAGTGAGAAAATAATATTATTTTATTCGGTCCGGTAATTATTTTATTCGGTCCGATAATTATTTTATTTGATCCGGTATTTATTTATTCATACCGGTATTTATTTACTTGGAATTATTTAGTTTATTTGAGTTTTGAATTACTAAGTGGTGAGACTAGATACAATAGTGTGTCACCCATTAGTTTTATTAAAATAAACCAAAGGCATATAGTAGTATATTAGTAACATAGAGTTATCATAAAAATAAATAGAAACATAACATAGAGTGAGAGAGAGAAAAGAGTGGTCTTGGAACTAGAAGAGAAAAACAAGAACAAACTAGAGTTTTGAGATTTTGAAGAAGAATCAAGGAGAAATAGGAAGAATCCTTTGTTGTTCAAGCTTGCTAGGAACAAGAGGTAAGGGGTTTGGTAATTTCTTTCCTATAAATAGAGTTATGATAGATTTTATGTGGGTTTAGGATTGTAGAGATATTGGGTGTTTCTTGCAATTTCTTGTTATGTTGTTGGATTGAAATTGATTTTGTGATGGTAGTATGGAAAATATTATTGATGTTGATGTAATTGAAAAGCTAGAAAAGAAAATGGTTAGATCTATTGAAAAAATAAGAATTGTAGAAAAAATACAAGTATCGGTATTTAAACAAGAAGTTAGTAGCAGAAATAAATAGTATATGTGATAATTTAGTAGAGTGGGTTTATGTAATAAAGAAATATTATGTACTAGTAGGAAAGTAGCATACTCAACTTGTTGACAGTAGAAGTAAAATAGTAGTTTCAAGTAGTTTTATAGAAGCTAGTAACAATTACAAAGATGGGGAACTTGATAATGGTTTAATTCAGTAGTTATATGAAATAAATAACATGATGTTTATGTTATCAGTGCCCTGTTATCAGTAGGGTAGTTTAGCGACCGGAGTGCTAGTTATTGGTACGTGTCGGTTTAGAATTTAACCGGTAATAAAGAGATTATTTTATAGTAGAAAATAATAGAATTAAGCGGTAAACCGGGTTCCGATTAGTCGATTTAGTCGAATTAGGCGGTGAAGCTAGTTTCCCGGAATTTAACGAAAATTGACGTGGTAGCTAAGTTTGACGTGTAGATTATTATGGTGATGTTGTTTTATCGAGATTGTGACGTTTTTGCTAACCGACCGGAATTGTGTTCAATTTGGAATAGGATTGGAACGGGTCCGAATTAGACCGTTCGGGTTGCGTTCCGGCGACTCGGTTGTGACGGTTAATGATATGATTAATACCGATTATTTTGGGATGATTTTTATGATATGCATATTTTGGTGAATATTATTCCACAATTGGAATTGTTTGATTTATTGATGATTGTTGATAAATGCTTCCCATTTGAGAATGCGTGATTTTTGTTGATGATGATTTGCATAATGCAAAATGTGACGATGTTAATGACGATATTTTACCTCCGATGTTTGGTAAATAAAATGACGAGGGCTTATGCCATTTTAATGATTATGACGGTGTTGATGTGTTGTTGTGTGTATGTGTGTCTTTAGTCGAGTCGCATACATTGCATAAATAACGAGGGCTTTTTCCAAAATGACGAGGGCTTTTACCAAAATGACGAGGGCTTTTGCCAATGTTCCTAATTACGAACAAAGTGTGTCGATACCACATGCATATATAGTCGAGTCACATTGTGTCGGTTATGTTCGTTTGAGTTTATTGGTTATGTGTTGTTTTGTGATGTTTATGACGATGGTGATGTATTGTGATGATTTATGTGGTGATGATAAAGTGTTGGTATATGAATTAAATTGGTGATAAAAGTGTGTGAGATTGGTATATATGTTAAAAATTACTTATTATCGGTATCTCTTTATAATTCTGAAACTATATATTATTTATCATCTCTTTATTTATATGATTTGAATTATCTCACCCTTTACTTGTTTCGCCGTTAACTTTATATTAGTAACGTGCAGGTGATCTGCATTGATGAGGTGGATTAGCTTGAGTCATTATTTTTTGAGTCGCTCTGCTCTGATAGCGTAACACTCGGGATGGGCGCTTTTGTTGTTTTGATTAGGATAACATACTTGTATATCCTGATAACTATGTGGATTATGTTTATAATATGACATGATTATTTGTTAGAACAATGTTTGAATCTACTATCCTATATTTGAGTTTTGATGATAACAAAGTGAAAAGATATAGTATTTATAAGTTTCATGAATGAACTATCTGCTGCCTAAAAATTATTATGTTTTGACTTGCAGATACTCTGATTGATATAAGCAAGATCACGTCTATTCAGCATCAGAACTTGATTTCAGACACCAGCATCAGAAGTTGCTACATCAGAACATCAAAATCAGATGATCAACTCACGTACATGCTGAAGCCTGATGAACAAGACTGCGCTCAACACTCTGATACAGAAAAACAATAGTTCATCAGCAGCGAAGCAGAATCAGAATGAGCCAAGCCAGAACTTGCGTTAAGGAAGCAACGGTACTGTGCATTGAAAGCTAATCAATTCCAACGGCCTCATTCCAGACAAGATCTGCTCAAAAAGGAAAGCTTGTTATTAGCATTGAATCAAGAATATTGCATTCAACGTTCATCATCTCAAGTGCTATATAAACAAGGCTTTGAAGATTATAATGGCTAATGCTCTCCAAATCTCTACACGCACAAAAGCTGAACCATAATCTTCGCTCTATCAGTTTTGCTAAACCACATACTCTGATATTCCATTACTGTTTAGCAATCTAGTTTCTAAGCTTCATTTTGTGTATACATCACAGTTGTGATACAGTTTTGTAGAAAACACTCACACACATTGTTTTATATCTCTTTGTAAGAAAGTGTTACCTTGACAAACCGGGTTGTGGTTTGAATCAAGAAGGCTTTAGCAGTTGTTAAAGCAGTCTGTAATATTCAGTTGAATATAGTGAATTAAGACCTCGTTGGAGAGAGGCGAAATCACCTTGACGGGTGGACTGGAGTAGTTTGAGATCAAACGAACCAGGATAAAAATATCGTGTTCATTGCTTTAGATTTCAGTTTTACAATTCAACCCCCCCTTCTTGTGTTTTTCACCACTTCAATTGGTATCAGAGCGCCTGGTTCTGAGCTAAAACACTTAACCGTGTCAGTACAAGATCCAGCGTCAGAAAAACACAATGGCAGGAAACAATTCTCACATCAGCAATGACAATAATGAGGACAGAGACAGATTCAGTGGCAAACCTCCAGTCTTTAATGGAGAAAACTTTGATTACTGGAAAGACAGAATTGAAAGCTTCTTTCTAGCACATGATGCTGATCTGTGGGATATGGTGACAGATGGATACACGCACCCTGTGAATGCAAGTGGTCAGAAGATTGATAGAAAAACAATGTCTTATCAACAAAAGCGTGACTTCAAGAATCACCACAAGGCCAGAACCATCCTCCTCAGTGCCATCTCCTATACTGAGTATGAAAAGATCTCCAACAGAGACACAGCAAAAAATATCTTTGATTCTCTCAGAATGACGCATGAGGGCAACGTTCAAGTCAAAGAAACAAAAGCTCTGGCGCTCATTCAGAAGTATGAGGCGTTCAAAATGGAAGAATCTGAATCCATTGAAACTATGTTCTCTAGATTCCAGATTCTGGTAGCTGGTCTCAAAGTTCTGGACAAAGGATACTCTACTGCTGACCATGTCAAGAAAATAATCAGAAGTTTACCCAAGCAGTGGAGGCCTATGGTTACTGCTCTGAAGCTAGCTAAAGATCTCAACAAAATCACTCTGGAGGAACTTATAAGCTCCCTCAGAAGTCATGAGATAGAGCTAGAAGCTGATGAGCCTCAGAAGCAAGGTAAGCCTTTAGCATTAAAATCTAACAGAAAATTTGAGTCTAAAGTTTTGCAGGCAGTTGAAGAAACATCTGATGGATCCTCATCAGAAGAAGACGAACTTTCCCTTCTCTCCAGAAGAGTAAATCAACTGTGGAAGCAAAGACAAAGGAAGTTCAGGAATCCCAGAAGATCTGATCAGAACGAGTCTTCTTCCAGATACAGAAGGACAGATTCTTCCTCTGGATACAGAAGATCTGAAGGCTCCTCCAGTAGCAAGAAGCCAAACACCAAAGACATCATCTGCTACGAGTGCAATGAGCAAGGACACTACAAGAGTGACTGCCCAAAGCTTCAGAGGGAAAAGCCCAAAAAGAAGTTTGGAAGAGAGAAGAAGAAAAGTCTCATGGCCACATGGGATGACTCTGACTCGTCTGAAGCTGACTCAGAATCAGATGATGAAAGGGCAAACATAGCTCTCATGGCTAACATTTCAGAAGATAGTGAAGCTTCTGAATCAGACTCAGAATCAGACACAGAAGAGGTATTTCCTAACTTCGTTGTTAACTTTACAAAGGCTGAACTTGCTGAAAGCCTTAATGAGATTCTGGAACGTTATCAGCAGATTAGAGCTAAATTCAGAAACCTGAAAAGGAATCTTGAATCTAACTCTAATAAGTCTGAGAGTCTCAAATTGGAAAATTCTGAGCTGAGAGATAAGATTTCAAAATTAGAAAACACTTTACAAAACTCTCAGAAGGAACCAATTTCTGAAACTCCCAGCAACGCTGATGAGATCATCAAGGAGTATGATCACAGTTTCCAGAAGTTCCTAGCTAAAAGCATAGATAGAAGCAGAATGGCTTCAATGATCTATGGAGTTAGCAGAAACGGCAGGAAAGGAATAGGATACCAAGGTAAGGTTCCTACACCAAAGAATGTCATGGACTTAACCATTAAACACACTCCTCTAAATTCACACTTTGTGTATGGTCACACACATGATATCAAATATACTAGCAGTAAGCACTCTGTGAAACCAAAATTCAACCAGAGTTTTGGTAAAACTAACAAATCAGGACCCAAGAAAATCTGGGTACCTAAGGATAAAATAATACATGTTGCAGATATCTTTAGCAGCAAGTCAGAAACACCAGTCATGGTACCTGGACTCTGGCTGCTCACGACACATGACGGGAAGAAGGCATATGTTCCAAAGCCTGGAACTTAAGCCTGGAGGCCACGTTGGCTTTGGAGGCAATCAGAGGGGAAAGATAATTGGCTCTGGATCTGTAGGTAATGGAAATCTTCCCTCTATTAATAATGTTCTGCTAGTAGATGGATTGATGCATAATCTGTTATCCATAAGTCAATTAAGTGATAACGGTTATGATATAATCTTTAATCAAAAATCATGTAAAGCTGTTAGTCAGAAAGATGGGACTATCCTGTTTAATGGAAAGAGGAAAAACAACATTTACAAAATCAAACTTTCTGAACTAAAGAGTCAGAATGTAAAATGTCTTCTGTCTGTTAACAACGAGCAGTGGATCTGGCACAGAAGATTGGGGCATGTTAGTATGAGAAGAATATCTCAGATTAACAAACTCAATCTGGTCAGAGGACTTCCAAATTTGAAGTTCAATTCAGATGCTCTGTGTGAAGCATGTCAGAAAGGCAAATTTGCAAAACCTTCTTTTAAATCCAAAAATGTTGTTTCTACCTCTAAGCCATTAGAACTTCTGCACATTGACTTATTTGGACCAGTTAAAACTGCTTCAGTCAGTGGTAAGAAGTATGGGTTAGTAATCGTAGATGACTATAGCAGATGGACATGGGTAAAGTTCTTAAGACACAAGGACGAGTCACATTCTGTGTTTGTTACCTTCTGTAACCAAGTTCAGAATGAAAAAGATCTTAGAATCGTTAAAGTCAGAAGTGATCATGGTGGAGAATTTGAAAATAAAGATTTTGAGTCATTCTTTAATGACAGAGGCATTCTGCATGATTTCTCTTGTCCTAGAACTCCCCAACAAAATGGAGTTGTAGAACGAAAGAACAGAACATTGCAAGAAATGGCCAGAACCATGACCAATGAGACAAACGTTGCTAAGACTTTCTGGGCAGAGGCAATAAACACAGCGTGCTACATTCAGAACAGAATCTCAATAAGACCTATTCTGGAAAATACTCCATATGAATTGTGGAAGAACCGAAAGCCCAACATTTCATATTTTCATCCATTTGGATGTACTTGCTTTATATTAAATACAAAGAATTATTTGAACAAGTTTGACTCTAAGGCACAGAAGTGTATTATGTTAGGATACTCTGAACGCTCAAGAGGGTACAGAGTATACAATACAGAAACACAGATTGTGGAAGAATCAATCAGTGTTCGTTTTGATGATAAGCTTGACTCTGAAAAGTCAAAGCAGAATGAAATTTTTGCAGGTATAGAAATTGAATTTGCAGGTTCTGAAGACAAGTCATCAGAAGCTCTCAACACAGACATTCCTTCAACGTCTGAAAGGAGCACTGCTAGAAATCCTACAACAGCTGCTGATCAACCTCAGAAGAGATTACCCAGAAGAAGCTTGGATCACCCAGAAGAGACTATCCTAGGAAGAAAGGAAGATCCAATCAGAACAAGAGCAAGCTTCAGAAACTCTGAAGAAACTCTTATGGGACTGGTGTCTCTGATTGAACCTTCTTCTATTGATGAAGCACTTCTGGATAATGACTGGATTCTGGCAATGCAAGAAGAGCTGAATCAATTCACCAGAAACGACGTATGGGATCTCGTTCCCAGACCAAAAGGATTCAACGTCATTGGAACAAGATGGGTGTTCAGAAACAAGCTAAATGAACAAGGTGAAGTCATCAGAAACAAGGCACGACTGGTTGCACAAGGTTATAGTCAGCAAGAGGGGATAGACTATACAGAAACCTTTGCCCCAGTCGCCAGGTTAGAATCTATCAGACTTTTAATTTCATTTGCTGTTAATAGAGGCATCACTCTGTATCAGATGGATGTCAAAAGTGCATTCTTAAATGGTTATATAGAAGAAGAAGTTTATGTTCACCAACCCCCAGGTTTTGAAAATACAAAACATCCAGAACATGTTTTCAAACTAAAGAAGTCACTGTATGGTCTGAAACAAGCTCCCAGAGCTTGGTATGAAAGGCTAAGTAACTTTCTGCTTGAAAATGAATTCACCAGAGGGAAAGTGGACACTACTATATTCTGTAAATCAGTTAAGAGTGACATCTTAGTCTGTCAAATTTATGTTGATGATATTATTTTTGGTTCTACTAATCCTTCTCTTGGAAGAAAATTTGCTAAGTGTATGCAGGCAGAATTTGAGATGAGCCTCATGGGGGAACTGAAATTCTTTCTAGGAATTCAGATCAATCAAACTCCAGAAGGAACTTACATTCATCAGAGCAAATACATCAGAGATCTTCTGAAGAAATTTGACCTCTCAGAATGTAAGCCATCAAAGATTCCAATGCATCCCACGTGCATTCTGGAAAGAGAAGAGGTAAGCAAAAGTGTAGAACAGAAAGTCTACAGAGGTATGATTGGTTCTCTCCTCTATCTGCCTGCTTCAAGACCTGACATATTATTTAGTGTTTGTATCTGTGCTAGATTCCAATCAGATCCTAGAGAATCTCACTTAACAGCTGTTAAGCGAATTTTCAAGTATCTGAAAGGTACTACTAATCTGGGCTTGTTTTATAGAAAATCTAGTGATTACAGCTTAGTAGGCTACTGTGATGCTGATTTTGCTGGAGACAGAGTGGAACGTAAAAGTACTTCTGGAAGCTGCCAGTTTCTGGGAGAAAATCTGATCTCTTGGTCCAGCAAAAGGCAATCAACAATTGCTCTGTCAACAGCAGAAGCTGAGTACATAGCAGCAGCAGGATGTAGCACACAAATGCTCTGGATGAAAAGTCAGCTTGAAGACTTCCAGATTTTTGAGAGTAACATTCCTATACTTTGTGATAATACTTCTGCTATTTGCTTAAGTAAGAATCCCATTTTACATTCTAGAGCCAAGCATATAGAAATAAAACATCACTTCATTAGGGACTATATTCAGAAAGGTATTTTGAACTTAAAATTTATAGATACAGACCATCAATGGGCTGATATCTTTACTAAACCCCTTTCAGAAGATAGGTTTAATTTCATTCTGAAACATCTCAGCATGAAAGTATGCCCAGAGTGAAAATGTTTTAATTCCATATATTTACCTTCAGAATGTAATTATTTTACTGTGAACTTCTGATCAATCTCCTTTCAGAAAGATAGAACATGCAGATTGTATCAGATGCAAGTCTAAAGATCTGAGAGTCTAATCTCAAAGACAGACGTGCTGATCACTACATCAAACAAGTGTCATCCAATCATCAGCATATCTCTGAAGCAGAACGCGTGCACTCTTCTGAGAAGGCAAAGCGCTGATTGGGTGCATTGAGACACATGTCTGGTAACCGTTTTTAAGTATCTTTCTCAAATCCCCCAAAATCAGCAAGCATTTAATGAAACTTCTGAAAAGATTCAAGCCATGCTGGAGAGCCTGTTCACACGCTTGCCTCCTCAACCTTAAATCTTTTTCATGCATGACCTTCTTCATGTTTTCTTGATTTTCTGATGTACTGTTTTGATTATGTTTTGTAATGTTTTCTTGCTCTGATTCTGAACTATTAATATGATTAGTTTTTCTGATCTTAATTATTTTAGCACATCACCAACACTTTTTGATTGCTGACAAAAAGGGGGAGAACAAGAATGATATTTAAATCAATAACGGCTAACTAGACAGAAACTCTCAAACATTCTAACTCTATTACTTGAAATGTTTTTTCTGTTTTGTTTAAAGTCTACAGGCACAAGGAAGCTCCTGGACACTCTGAAGACTAGAAGCTCTGATCAATATGAAGAAGCTCTGATCAATATGAAGTTCTGATCCAAAGCAAAGCTCTGACAAGAAAAGCTCTGAAGCTCTGCTCTGACATAAAGCTTCTGATAAGTCAAAGACTCTGATAGTCTGATGTTCAAAGAAAGAAAAAGATCTGATCCTGAAGAACACGTATAATAAAAGGGAAGTAATCAACTCAGGGGGAGTATCTCTTAACTCTGACTTCTCCGTACTTCTTAACTCTGATACATTTTCCAGATACCTTTTCACGTTATTTTCATTTAAAATATCTAGTTTTTGTCATCATCAAAAAGGGGGAGATTGTTAGAACAATGTTTGAATCTACTACCCTATATTTGAGTTTTGATGATAACAAAGTGAAAAGATATAGTATTTATAAGTTTCATGAATGAACTATCTGCTGCCTAAAAATTATTATGTTCTGACTTGCAGATACTCTGATTGATATAAGCAAGATCACGTCTATTCAGCATCAGAACTTGATTTCAGACACCAGCATCAGAAGTTGCTACATCAGAACGTCAAAATCAGATGATCAACTCACGTACATGCTGAAGCCTGATGAACAAGACTGCGCTCAACACTCTGATACAGAAAAACAATAGTTCATCAGCAGCGAAGCAGAATCAGAATGAGCCAAGCCAGAACTTGCGTTAAGGAAGCAACAGTATTGTGCATTGAAAGCTAATCAATTCCAACGGCCTCATTCCAGACAAGATCTGCTCAAAAAGGAAAGCTTGTTATTAGCATTGAATCAAGAATATTGCATTCAACGTTCATCATCTCAAGTGCTATATAAACAAGGCTTTGAAGATTATAATGGCTAATGCTCTCCAAATCTCTACACGCACAAAAGCTGAACCATAATCTTCGCTCTATCAGTTTTGCTAAACCACATACTCTGATATTCCATTACTGTTTAGCAATCTAGTTTCTAAGCTTCATTTTGTGTATACATCACAGTTGTGATACAGTTTTGTAGAAAACACTCACACACATTGTTTTATATCTCTTTGTAAGAAAGTGTTACCTTGACAAACCGGGTTGTGGTTTGAATCAAGAAGGCTTTAGCAGTTGTTAAAGCAGTCTGTAATATTCAGTTGAATATAGTGAATTAAGACCTCGTTGGAGAGAGGCGAAATCACCTTGACGGGTGGACTGGAGTAGTTTGAGATCAAACGAACCAGGATAAAAATATCGTGTTCATTGCTTTAGATTTCAGTTTTACAATTCAACCCCCCCTTCTTGTGTTTTTCACCACTTCATTATTTTGTTGATGTATATGCTCTTATATGGCATAGATGATGATGTATTCGCTGCCTTGTGCATATTTATATGCTTATGTGATGTATGATGACATGATCGGTATATCCAACTTTTGATTATTTTGATGATGCATTATATTGCAAAGCGAAAACCATGAATATGTGATGCCTCAATTTGTTTATGAAATTTTATTACTCTGATTTACTATTAATTCCAACGGGTAGAATTGGGGTGTTACATTAGTGGTATTAGAGCAGGTCGGTCTGTCCGGCCAAGTTGTTGAGTCTTTAGTTGTTTAACAATCAAGTATTGTTGTTTGTTATTATAATCCTTATTTTTGTTGTGAGCAGAAGTTGTGATGGCTGGAAGGAATACTGGTAGGAATGATGATGCCATTGCTTCCGCTATACATGCAATGGCTCAGGCGTTTCAAAATCCGCCAAATGCTGACGAGAACACGGGGTCTCGTAGTTTGGAAACCTTCCAGAGGGAGAACCCTCCTACTTTCCAAGGGAAGTATGATCCTGAAGGAGCTCTAGCTTGGCTGAAGGAGATTGAAAGAATCTTCAGAGTGATGGATTTCACTCCTGTGCAAAAGATCCTCTATGGCACACATAAGTTAACTGCTGAAGCTGATGACTAGTGGGTTGAAACCCGTCAGAGATTAGAACTTGATGGTGAAGAGGTGACGTGGGAAGTGTTCCAAAGGGAGTTCTTGAGAAATAATTACCCTGAAGACGTGAGGGGAAAGAAAGAAATTGAGTTCCTTGAGTTAAAGCAAGGGAATATGTCAATCACTGATTATGTGGCCAAGTTCACTGAGTTGGATAAGTTCTATTTGCATTATGGTGGACCGACTGATGAATCCTCTAAATGCATCAAGTTTGAAAATGGCTTACGTCCTGAAATCAAGAAGGATGTTGGTTATCAAAAAATCTATATCTTTGCGGATTTGATTGATAACTGTAGGATCTTTGAAGAGGATAGCAATGTCCACTACAAAATCATTTATGATAGGAGGAACAAAGGTCAGTAAAGCCGTGGGAAACCATATGATGTCCCAGTTGGAAAAGGGAAACAAAAAGTGGTTCAAGGGCGAAGAACTAGTGGGGGGATGCTCCTACTAGTATTGTTTGCTTCAAGTGTGGAAAACCTGGTCACAAAAGTAATATTTGTAGAGCTGGAGAGGTGAGGTGTTTCCGTTGTGGGCAGTTAGGCCATACAACTCATGATTGCACTCGTAAGGATGTGGTTTGTTTCAACTGTGGTGAGGGAGGACACATCAGCACTCAATGTAAGAACCCAAAGAAGGTGCAAGGTGTGGGTAAAGTGTTTGCTTTGTCGGGAAATCAGACGGAAAACGAAGATGGTCTCGTTTGAGGTACTAGTTTAATTAATAGCATTTCTCTCATTACTATTATTGATACTGGTGCTACTCATTGCTTTATTGTTGCTGATTATGTTAAAAGATTGAGTCTTACCTTATCTTCCTTGGATAGAGACATGATTGTAGAGGTTCCAGCTAAGGGAACGGTTACTACTTCTTTTGTGTGTGCAAGTTGTCCTTTATCAATCTTTGATAGATATTTTGTTGTGGATCTTATTTGTTTGCCGCTTGTCGGGTTGGATGTGGTCTTAGGTATGGACTGGTTGAAATCTAATTATGTTCATGTCAATTGCTACGACAACACTGTGAGATTTTCTTCTTTCGAAGAAGAAGAACGAGCCATTTTGGTATCGATGAAATAGTTGAATGAATTCATGAAGGAAGAGGCGTTGGTGTTTTTGTTGACAGAGACTCTATTTGTTGAGAGTCAGGCTGTGATTGCGAACTTTTCGGTGGTGTGTGACTTTCCCAAAGTATTCCCTGATGAGATTCCTAGTGCACCACCAGAAAGAGAAGTTGAATTTTTTGTGGATCTTGTACCTGGTACCAGACCTATCTCTATGGCACCATACAGGATGTCCGCGTCTGAGTTGTCAGAATTGAAGAGCCAATTAGAAGACTTGCTCGAGAAAAAGTTTGTTAGACCAAGTGTGTCACCTTGGGGAGATCCAGTTTTATTAGTAAAGAAAAAGGATGGTAGCATGAGACTTTGCATCGATTATCGTCAATTGAACAAAGTGACAATCAAGAATAGATATCCGCTTCCAAGAATCGATGATTTGATGGACCGATTGGTTGGTGCTTGCATGTTTAGCAAGATTGACTTGAGATCGGGTTACCATCAAATAAGGGTGAAAGACGAAGATATTCAGAAAACCGCATTCTGAACTAGATATGGGCATTACGAGTATTCGGTGATGCCTTTCGGTGTCACTAACGCACCGGGAGTATTCATGGAATACATGAATCGTATTTTCCATCCTTACTTGGATCGCTTCGTGGTAGTTTTCATTGATAATATTCTGATTTATTCTAAATCAGAAGAAGAACACGCGGAGCATTTGCGTATTGTGCTAGAAGTGTTGAAAGAGAAGAAACTTTATGCTAAATTGTCAAAGTGCGAGTTTTGGCTAAGTGAAGTAAGTTTCTTAGGCCATGTCATTTCCGGTAATGGTATTGCGGTAGATCCTTCGAAAGTTGATGCGGTGTTGAGATGGGAAACTCCTAAGTCGGTTTCAGAGATTAGAAGTTTCTTAGGCTTGGCTGGTTACTAGAGAAGGTTTATCGAAGGTTTTTCTAAGTTGGCACTTCCTTTGACAAAGTTGACTTGTAAAGGAGCTGCATTTGTGTGGGGTGTCAAGTGTGAAAAAAGTTTCATGGAATTGAAGAAAAGGTTGACAACGGCTCCGATCTTGATCTTGCCTAATCCGGAGGAACCATTTGTGGTTTATTGCAATGCTTCCAAGATGGGTCTAGGTGGTGTGCTTATGCAAAATGACAAAGTGGTTCCTTATGCTTCTAGGCAATTGAAGATTCATGAGAAGAATTATCCTACACATGACCTAGAACTTGCGGCGGTTGTTTTTGTGCTTAAGATTTGGAGGCACTACCTTTATGGTTCTAGATTCGAAGTGTTTAGTGACCATAAAAGCTTGAAGTACTTGTTCGATCAAAAAGATCTTAAGATGAGACAAAGACGGTGGCTTGAATTGTTGAAAGATTATGACTTTGGATTGAATTACCATCCGGGTAAAGCAAATGTGGTGGCCGATGCCTTAAGTCGAAAGACTTTGCATATGTCACTTTTGATGGTGAAAGAGTTAGAAATGATTGAACAATTTAGAGATATGAGTCTTGTGATAGAAGTGACACTGAAGAGTGTTATCTTGGGAATGTTAAAGATCAATAATAATTTCCTTGATAGCATTAGAGGAGCTCAGAAGCTTGATGTGAAGCTTGTTGACTTGTTGGTTGGTATTGGATAAACTGAGAATGAGGATTTTAAATTAGATGCTTAAGGTGTGTTGAGGTTCCGAGATAGGATTTGTATTCCCGATAATATGGACTTGAAAAGAATGATTCTAGAAGAAAGTCATCGAAGCAATTTGAGTATTCATCCCGGAGCGACCAAGATGTACCAAGACTTGAAGAAACTATTTTGGTGGTCGGGTATGAAACGAGAAGTAGCTCAGTTTGTTTATGCTTGTTTGACATGTCAGAAGTCAAAGGTGGAGCATTAGAAACCTGCAGGGTTGATGCAACCGTTAGAAATTCCAGAATGGAAATAGGATAGCATTTCCACGGATTTTGTGACGCGGTTACCAAATACACCAAGAAGATATGATGCGATATGGGTGATCATTGATAGGCTCACAAAGTCGACTCACTTTATTCTTATTAACACCACTTATCCCGTATTAAAGTTGGCGGAAATTTATACGCATGTGATTGTGAGATTACATGGTATTCCTCTTTGTATCGTTTCGGATCGAGATCCGAGGTTCACTTCAGATTTTTGGAAAATCTTATAAGAGGCCTTAGGTTCAAAGTTGAGGTTGAGTTCAGCTTATCATCCTCAAACCGATGGTCAAACGGAAAGGACAATTCAATCGTTGGAAGATTTGTTACAAGCTTGCATTCTTGAACATGGTGGTTCATGTGATACTTATCTTCCTTTGATCGAGTTCACTTATAACAACAATTTTCATGCTAGTATTGGAATGGTACCGTTCGAAGCATTGTATGGTCGGAGGTGTAGAACTTCTTTATGTTGCCATGAGTCGGGTGAAAGTGTGGTACTTGGACTGGAGTTGGTTAGAGAGACTACCGAAGCAGTTAAGATGATTAGAGGAAAGATGAGAATTTCTCAAAGTCGACAAAAGAGTTATCATGATAAAAGAAGGAAAGATTTGGAGTTTCAATCGGGTGATCATGTGTTTTTGCGAGTTACTCCTACAAAAGGTGTTGGACGAGCCTTGAAATTGAAGAAGTTGACTCCTCAATTTATTGGTCCTTATCAAATTACTAGTAGAGTTGGAAAAGTGGCATATAAAGTGGCATTACCGTAAAATCTTTCGAATTTGCATGATGTATTCTATGTGTCGCAACTTTGGAAGTATGTTCTGGATCCGTCACATGTGATTGAAATGGATGATGTTCAAGTTTTAGATGATCTTACGGTAGATACGATGCCTTTGAGGATCGAAGATCGTGAGATGAAGTCTCCCCGTGGTAAAGAGATCGCTTTGGTCAAAGTTGTTTGGATAGGAGCGGCCGGTGAGAGCACGGCGTGGGAGTTGGAGAGCAAGATGCGGGATTCCCATCCCGAGCTTTTCGAATCAAGTAAATTTTCAAGGACGAAATTCTTATAAGTGGGGGAGAGTTGTAACGCCCCGATTTATTAAATATCATATTTATATTATTATTTTCAAATTATCAGTTAATAATTATTTCGTGATAATATTATATTTTAATCGGTATATTCATTAATATATTCGGCGATATTTTATTTGGTCCAATAATTATTTTATTCAGACCGATAACTACTTTATTTGGTCCGATAATTATTTTATTCAGACCGGTAACTATTTTATTTGGTCCGATAATTATTTTATTCAGAGCGGTAACTATTTTATTCGGTTCGGTATTTATTTATTCGGACCGGTATTTATTTATTTAGGCTTATTTGGTTAAGTGGGGTTTTATTTTATTAAGTGACCAAACCAAGGCATGTGTTTTAAAGTAGTAGTATCAGGAAATAAAACAAAAACAAGTACAAAGTGGGTGGATTGTGTGGTTAGTATGCTAGTGTGTGGTTTTGGTTTATAAGAGTAAAATAGAAAAGTAGTGCTATCAGAAACAAAACCAAAGCAAATAGAAAAAAAAAGAGTGTTTGGTGAGTGAAGTGAGAAAAGAAGATTATTTTATTCGATCTGGTAATTATTTTATTCGGTCCGGTAATTATTTTATTTGGTTCGATAATTATTTATTCTGACCGGTATTTATTTACTTGGGCTTATTTAGTTCATTTGGGTTTTGAATTACTAAGTGGTGAGACTAGATACAATAGTGTGTCACCCATTAGTTTTATTAAAATAAACCAAAGGCGTATAGTAGTGTATTAGTAACATAGAGTTATCAGAAAAAGAAATAGAAACATAACATAGAGTGAGAGAGAGAGAAAAGAGTGGTCTTGGAACTAGAAGAGAAAAACAAGAACAAACTAGAGTTTTGCGATTTTGAAGAAGAATCAAGGAGAAATAGGAAGAATCCTTTGTTGTTCAAGCTTGCTAGGAACAATAGGTAAGGGGTTTGGTAATTTCTTTCCTATAAATAGAGTTATGATAGATTTTATGTGGGTTTAGGATTGTAGAGATATTGGGTGTTTCTTGCAATTTCTTGTTATGTTGTTGGATTGAAATTGATTTTGTGATGGTAGTATGGAAAATATTATTGATGTTTATGTAATTGAAAAGCTAGAAAAGAAAATGGTTAGATCTATTGAAAAAAAATTGTAGAAAAAATACAAGTATCAGTATTTAAACAAGAAGTTAGTAGCAGAAATAAATAGTATATGTGATAATTTAGTAGAGTGTGTTTATGTAATAAAGAAACATTATGTACTAGTAGGAAAGTAGCATACTCAACTTGTTGACAGTAGAAGTAAAATAGTAGTTTCAAGTAGTTTTATAGAAGCTAGTAACAATTACAAAGATGGGGAACTTGATAATGGTTTAATTCAGTAGCTATATGAAATAAATAACAGGATGTTTTTGTTATCAGTGCCCTGTTATCAGTAGGGTAGTTTAGCAACCGGAGTGCTAGTTATCGGTACGTGTCGGTTTAGAATTTAACTGGTAATAAAGAGATATTTTATAGTATAAAATAATAGAATTAAGTGGTAAATCGGGTTCCGATTAGTCGATTTAGTCGAATTAGGTGGTGAAGCTAGTTGTCCGGAATTTAACGGAAATTGACGTGGTAGCTAAGTTTGACGTGTAGATTATTGTGGTGATGTTGTTTTGTCGAGATTGTGACGTTTTTGCTAACCGACCAGAATTGTGTTCAATTTGGAATAGGATTGGAACGGGTCCGAATTAGACTGTTCGGGTTGCGTTCCGGCGACTCGGTTGTGACGGTTAATGATATGATTAATACCGATTATTTTGGGATGATTTTTATGACGGTCATATTTTGGTGAATATTATTCAACAATTGGAATTGTTTGATTTATTGATGATTGTTGATAAATGCTTCCCATTTGAGAATGCATGATTTTTGTTGATGATGATTTGCATAATGCAAAATATGACGATGTTAATGACGATGTTTTACCTCCGATGTTTGGTAAATAAAATGACGAGGGCTTATGCCATTTTGATGATTATGACGGTGTTGATGTGTTGTTGTTTGTATGTGTGTCTTTAGTCGAGTCGCATACATTGCATAAATGACGAGGGTTTTTGCCAAAATGACGAGGGCTTTTGCCAATGTTCCTAATTACGAACAAAGTGTGTCGATATCACATGCATACATAGTCGAGTCACATTGTGTCGGTTATGTTCGTTTGAGTTTATTGGTTATGTGTTGTTTTGTGATGTTTATGACGATGGTGATGTATTACGATGATTTATGTGGTGATGATAAAGTGTTGGTATATGAATTAAATTGGTGATAAAAGTGTGTGAGATTGGTATATATGTTGAAAATTACTTATTATCGATATCTCTTTAGAATTCTGAAACTATATATTATTTATCATCTCTTTATTTATATGATTTGAATTATCTCACCCTTTACTTGTTTCGCCGTTACCTTTATATTGGTAACATGTAGGTGATCCGTGTTGATGAGGTGGATTAGCTCGAGTCGTTCCTTTTTGAGTCGCTCTGCTCTAATAGCATAATACTCGGGATGGGAGCTTTTGTTGTTTTGATTAGGATAGCATACTTGTATATCCTGATAACTATGTGGATTGTGTTTATAATATGACATGATTATTTTGTTGATGTATATGCTCTTATATGGCATAGACGATGATGTATTCGCTGCCTTGTGCATATTTATATGCTTATGTGATGTATGATGACATGATCGGTATATCCGACTTTTGATTATTTTGATGATGCATTAAATTGCAAAGTGAAAACCATGAATATGTGATGCCTCAATTTGTTTATGAAATTTTATTACTCTGATTTACTATTAATTCCGACGGGTAAAATTGGGGTGTTACATTAACCCTGATACCATACTTCGAGGAGTTCACCTTTGAACATTTACCTAGAGAAGAAAATCAGTTGGTTGACGCCTTGGCAATAATGTCTTCCATGTTCAAGGTCAAATGGGACAACGAAGCTCCTATGATAACAATCGAAAGATTTGACGAACCTGCACACTGCTATGAGCTTGACACTGATGAAGAGAAACCATGGTACCATGAAGTAAGGAGATATCTTGAAGCACAAGAGTATCCTGAAGGAGATTCCATCAATGATAAGAACTTCTAGCGAAGATTCTCAGCCAAATTCTTCCTAAGCAATGGAATCTTGTATAAGCGAAATCATGGTTCTACTCTACTCCGGTGTGTGGACAAGAAGGAGGCAGAGAAAATTATGGAAGACATGCATGATGGAATATTTGGGACTCACTCTAGTGGGCACACTATGGCCAAGAAAGTCCTGAGGGTTGGTTACTATTGGTCCACAATGGAAAACGGATTGTCATCATTACTCAAGGACTTGTCACAAGTGTCAAATCTATGCTGACAAGGTCCATATACCCCCAATTCCTCTAAATGTCATGACCGCTCTGGGGCCGTTTGTAATGTGGGAATTGACATTATTGGAGAGATCAAACCTACTGCTTCCAATGTACACCATTTCATACTTGTGTCCATTGATTACTTTACCAAGTGAGTCGAAGCTTCCTCATATGCCTCAGTTACCAAGAACGTTGTAGCCAGGTTTATCAAGCATAACCTCATCTACCGTTACGGTATCCCCGAAAGGATCATCATTGACAATAAAAATATCAAGAAGATTATGCAAAATATGGTGGTAACATATAAAGACTGGCATGAGATGTTACCATTTTCTCTCCACGGCTACCGTACTTTAGCTCGAACGTCAACTGGGGAAACTCCTTTCTCTTTGGTCTATGGAATGGAAGCATTCTTGCCTATAGAAGTTCAAATCCATTCCCTAAGGATTATAAAAGAGGCAGATCTAGGTGAAGACGAGTGGGTGCAGACTAGGTTGGATCAGCTAAACTTAATTGGTGAGAAGTGATTGGCTGTTGTTTGTCATGGTCAGATGTATCAAAAGCGTATGATCAAGGCGTTCAACAAAAAGATCAAGCCTCGAGTGTATCAGGCTGGTGACTTGGTAATAAAGTGCATCATTCTCCCACAAGGCGACCCCGGGGTAAAATGGACTCCCACTTACGAAGGACCATTTGTTGTAAAGAAAGTTTTCTCTGGTGGAGTCATGATGCTGACTATTCTGGATGGCGAAGACTTCCCACATCTTGTGAATGCGGACATAGTTAAAAAATACTACGCATAAAATGACCCGCTAGGTTTACACACCTAGGAAAAAATAAGGGCATCCTGGCGAACCAAAAAGGTTCGGACAAAAGTTAAGGATATATGCAAAAGATTGTACACCCGGCAAGTTGAAAACCCGAAAGGACAGTCCAGACAAAAGTTAAGGATTAAAGCGTATAAATGTGTCCCATGGAATCTCTACAGCCAGCTTTATTACCAAGGTCTGAGTTCAAATGATCCAAGATCAATCCAATCAACTTCTTTCAACGGCAAGGGATGGTGTTCGAAGAGATAGGGGCAATAGCAGAGTTGGAACACAATGAGATCACTTCCACGTGGCTATTATTTTTGTTTTCACTTTGTATTCCTTTCATTCCTTCGAAGATTTCCTCTTACTAGGATCTCTGTCTCCTTGTACAAAAACACATGTTTACAGACAAACATCAATACAAATATACTTTGAAGTGCAAACTTTTTGTTTTTTCTGTTTTGAGTGCAAAAGGATCCAATGACTAAAATTGAATGAACATATGCATATGAACATGATAAAACTATTAACAAATGTATACATAAAAATAGTAATAAACATCCCCTTAAGGATTTGAGATATCCCCACAGAGATACTTCAATAAGATTATCCCCACAGAGACGGATTCATGCAATCCCCATCCAGAGTTCCAATCTCTCAAAAACCCTCTCCCCAACTGAGTTAGTCTTAAAAGAGGAAGCCTTGATGAGTTCTTCCTAAAGAATTCACTTCCGCAATAGGTCGTCAAAATATTCTCTTCAACATGGTTTATTTCCCCAATAAAATGCAAATTCCCCAGCTCGAGTTTTCCTTTCAGACTATTACAAATCAGTGGACAAAATCCTTTAATCCCCTGTAGAGTCATTACAGCCCCAACAGAGTCGTTACTATCACCAAAAGTTACTGTAAAGCCTGGAACTCGACCAGATAATAGTTAACTTCATTCCTCAAAAGCAAGTTACTACGAAGCCTGGACCCGACTAGATACTAGTTCAACTTCATCCCATCCAAACAAATTATTGTGAAACCTGGACCCGACCAGATAACAGTTTATTCACTGTAAAGCTTGGACCCGACCAGATAACAGTTGATCAAATTGCTGAAACATGTACCCGACCAGATAACAATTTGAGTTGCTGAAACCTGGACCTGACCAGATAACAGTAAATCTCATTTTTAAGTTACTAGAGACTGGACTCGATCAGATAATAGTTTAACTTCTTCAATTTCTGAAACTTGGACCCGACCAGATAAGAGTTGATCAAATTTCTGAAACCTGGACCCGATCAGATAACAGTTTGAGTTGCTGAAACCTGGACCCTACCAGATAATAGTAAATCTCATTTTTAAGTTACTAGAGCCTGAACCCGACCAGATAATAGTTTAACTTCTTCAATTGCTGAAACCTGGACCCAACCAGATAACAGTTTGAGTTGATGAAACCTGGACCCGACCAGATACCAGTTAACCTCAAGATCAAATTGATGAAACCTGGACTCGACCAGATAACAGTTCAAGTTTCTAAAACCTGGACCCAACCAGATAACCGTTCGAGTTACTACAAAACCTAGACCCGACCAGATAATAGTTTAACTTCTTCAAATCACTCACAAAACTCCTCTTCCCTAGTAGAGTTTGCCATTATCCCTAATGAGTTGTTGCAAAGTCTAGAATCCGACCAAGTAACAGTTAACTTCTTTATCCCTAGCAAGTTGTTGTTAAGCCTGGAATCCGGCCAGATAACAACTAAACTTTCTTCCTCTCCAATCAAGAGATAGCTCCCCAGTAGAGCAATGAACAACTAAAACTCCTGAACTTTATTCCCCAAGCAGAAATCAATGCTCCCCGCAGAATTTCCTCAAGCAAAGTCCATGTTCCCCAATGGATTTCTCCTCAAACAGAAAACAAGAATTCCCAGCGGAAACATTCTAAACAAAGTTTGAAGATACACATACTCTTCATTTCCAAACAGCAGTCCGAGATTCAGTTTCCCAATACTCCCCAGCATTTGTCAAGGATTTATTTTCCTAGACAAAGATACATTTCAATAACATTCGTTCATCATATTACATGCATGACAAATTCATATAGAATAGTCTCATTTATTTTGAGAACATCATTACGCCATGCATACATCTGCATACAACTGACCCTCTTCCTTGTAGGAAAAGTCAATCAATGAAACAAAGACCTCTTCTGGTTAGATTCACTTCTTCTAGTTAATGATAGGCAATCAACAGACCTCTTCTGGTTAGATTCATTTCCCCAGTGAAGTCTCCAAGAAAAGACCTCTTCTGGTTTATATTTATCTCTTCCAATTAAAAACAGGCAAAAGACATCTACAGTTTTAGTATAAATTGACCAAAGATTTATTTTGATACTTCTCCCTCGACAGTCACTCTGGATGGAATCTGTAAGCCCATCTCCGACAAACTCTTAATCACTTCTCTAAATGGCATCTTTAAAGCCCATTCCCGACACAATCAACTAACACGTAGTCGAGTGCAAATATTTGGGCACTTTAGTGTTTAATCATTTTCCACCTTCAAGTCACGAATGGCGGACTCGCCAATCTAACTCTTCAAGTTTAAGAAGATTGAACAGGGGAAGTTGTTGCACCCCAAAATTTTCCCTCTCTTTTCTTAAGACATTTTTCACAAAGATCTGTAAAAGCTCAAGCTTGCACAAGTATTGACTAGGTCAAGCCATCTCCTCAACACTGATACCTCAAAACTAGGTTTTGAGTTTGCACAAGGACAATTGGACTTCTAATACTTAAAATAACTTTCATGGATCATTATGTACCTTCAAGAATGCTCATGTCAAGTTTTAAATCTTGTATCACAAATTCTGCTTATTCAATTGACCAGATGACTAAAAATCAGTTGTACTGATGAAAATTCAACTAATACGCCAAAAGTCAAACTTTGACTTTTTGGTCAACATTAAGTCTCAAAGATCCAAATTCATCAAGGAATTCAAAAATATGAAACTTGATCATCAAGAAATCAAGAAAGTCAAAAGTCAATTTGAAAAGTTAAAGTTTCCAAGACTTAGAAATTTTTCTATGTGTTTTCATACATGATAATCTCATAACTTCATGACATTCTTTCACCAAGATGTAAGATGATTCAAAGAAAACTTTCAACATGAAAGTTGTAGAAATTGATGAATTCTATAACTTTGTATTAGAGGGTTGATGTCCAAAAAATGCTTAGATTTGAAGATATGAGCCCATGAAGTCATGACATTGTTATCTAACACTTAGAGAAATTTTCAACAGATTTTAGTCAGGATTTATCCCAACTTCTTGGCATTTTTTCACATAGTTCCAAGATGATTTTGTCAAAATAGTCAACATGAAAGTTATAGAGGATGTTTAAAGCTTTCCAAAACATCCAAGAGCGTGAATTTATCATACTTGACCTAGGATATTCAAGGGTATGAAGTTGGGCATCCATCCTTGAATTGCAAGTCCTTTTATTGAAGAACACATAACAAAATCCTTATGTTATGTTGCATAATATTATGTTGTAGGCCTTCTAACTTGCCAATCTCACCATAGTTTAATTCTTACACCTACTTTTAAGCTATTACCCAAGTGTTTTAGCCATTGTCCAAAAGATCTTTCCATTTATGGCATAAAGGCACCATTGCTATTCTTGAAAATCAAGCTTGTTGGCACAAAACTTGGCTTGAGCCCATATCTTGTTTACTTCTGATTTTACTCCACCATAAATCATGGAAAGTAGCCCCTCTATACCAGCAACTTTGGTACTTCATCTTGGAACCATGGAGTACTTGACATAGTTTGATATTCGCATCCCAACCAAACCATAACATGTTGTCTTGTAAACCTATTCAGCCCTTATTCACAAACCTTTTGCCTATAAATAGAGGGAGCATTTGCAAGAGACGAAGGTTAGAAAAATATAAAGATTCTTGTGTATTGACAAAACCTCAAACCCCCCTCATACTCTAAAAAACCAGAACTGTACACAAAAACCTCCATCTTTGAGATTTGAAGTCCAAACCCTTTGAACCTCACATACCTTGCAAGTTCTGTCCAAACAAACCATCCAAAAACTCCACATACATCATATATAAGTTTTTCAAACTCAAGAACAACTTCTGTAACATCACTATTTTCCAAACTCAAAAACAGCCACCTGCAATTGGACTTCTCCAACTCAAACTCAAAGCACATATTTCAGTTTCAAGGTAAGTCTTATTGACTTTGAGCTCTTCATTTCAAACATCATTAGTAATTCATTTTTGAAGATAAAATATAGATATCATTGCCTTGAAGCTAACCATATGTTTGTTTTTCATTTTCACTAACCATGTGTTGAGAACTGACTTTTACATGTAGTAAAAACACTGAGAAGTAAAAAACAACAGTATGAGTCGATACAAAACATTATGAGTCGAAACATATTATGTACAAAACAGGTTATGAGTTGACACGAAATGCATATGTGTCGACACAAAGCAGTATAATTCGATACAAAACCCTTATGTGTCGATTCATACTGTGTTGTTTTGACTTCCAAGAGCTAGAAATGACTATGAGTCGATACAAAACGTGCATGTGTCAATACAAAGCAGTATGAGTCGATACAAAACCCTTATGTGTCGACTCATGCTGATTTGATTTTGATTTCTAGGGGCAAGGAGATGATATGATCCAACACAAAGCAGTATGAGTCAACGCATGCGTCAATACATAAAATTTATGTATCAATGCATAAGCTTATGTATCAATACATAAAAGTTTTCTTAAACCATTTTTTTCTTTTTTTACATTATCTTTATATTTCTTTATATTTTATTGTCATTCAATATTCAATATGGTTGTAATAGTATAATTAGAACTTTATTGCTTTAATCCCCCATTCATAAACTTGTATCCCCATCTCCTAAAAAGATGTAATAGCGGGGAAGCTTTGGTAGTGTGAGCCTAAGGGCGCTGACCTAGGATGCCTGACTTCTTAGAAGGTCCGGTAGGGTGAGTCTATTGAGATGTATGGTAAGGGAAAGGAGGTACAACCTAATGAGGTGGGTTCTACCCCCAAGGAGACCATGATGGATATTGCTGCCATGGCTTAGTGGGAGCTGTTGCTGAAGGACCATCAGAGTGTGAACCACCACGTTGTCTAGACCCTCTATTACAGTTCTGATTGTTGCAGTTCAATCTAAAGCAGTTATTCTAATGACACATTGAGTTTTCTTGAGAGGAGTCATCAGAATTGCGTTGAGCAGCAGTATGCAAGGCAGTGTGAGAACTAGTGTTGAGCATTTTTTCCAGACTGGATTCCTCCAAGGTGAGTATGGAGCGAGCCTGAAAGAATTATGGTAGTGGATTGCTTTGGCAAATTAAGGTAGAAGCCCCACGATACAGCTCAGAAAGACCAGACACCAGTTGAAGAACTAAATGGTGGTTTCTAATAGGTGCTCCAACGTTCTTCAACTGATCAGAAAGTTGCTTGAGACATTGACAGTAGGCAGAGACATTAGGAAAATCCTTCATGCGGGTGGATGAGAAGTCATACTCAAGAGCAACTACACGTGAGTTTTGGTTGTCCTAAAAAATATCAGCTAAATGCTTCTAGGAAGCCATGAGGTGGATCCCTTTTCCAAAATAGTGGTAAGGAGATCAAGGGAGATGATGGAATAAATCTATTGGGGCACTGTGGAATCAAGGGTTGTCCATATTTCAAAATCAGCATCAGTGGAAGTAGATTTTTCTTTTCCTGGTTGCGGAATAATGTGATTGACCACTTTGTGAGCACGAGCGTGAACTTCAAACAGTTCATTCCACACGGTGTATTGATCTTTCTCCATCTCTAGAACAAAGAGAATGTTATTTTTTATGTTAGTGACAACAAGGCCTGGGTGAAACTCTTGTTCATTATAAGAAGATGACAAATTGGTGGAGATGTCGACCTTGGTAGAAACCTGGTCGGACTCGTCACCGAAAGAGGAAGACATGGTGCTGGATGAGCGGTGGTTGTTGAATGCGATAGTGGGTGGTGCGGCAGAGATAATAATGTAGAAGGAGGAATTGCAGCGGAGACGATGGTGCATGAGAAGGAGTTATGGCAGCAACAATGGTGCTGGAGGAGGAGCTACAATGATGAAGGTTGTGCTGGATGAGTAGCTACTACTGTGGTGGCGGTGCTAGAGGAGGAGATACGACAATGACGATGCTGAAGGAGGAGCTATTGTTCTTGCGACAATTTTTAAGTAGAAGCAGAGGCAGTAGAAGCGCTAGAGGAGGAGCTATTGTGGCGACAACTTTGATTAAGTTTGGATCTTTACCTTAACTAATACCATATAAGATACTGATATCAACTGTGTGACAATAGCACTATAGAGAGTATATATATATATATATATATACTCTCTATATATATATATATATATATATATATATATATATAATTCATTATATCTTATAGTCGATGTCAGGCTTATATATAAATATAAATACATATTCTATCATAGAGATCCTTTTTGGGCAGATAATGACGATTCCATTGAGATTATGTTGTATTATGCATGATTGTGACATATAGAATACCCTCTGGGTTTCAATGGTATCACATTGAGATCTTTCTCTTTTTTATTTTTTTTATTTTTTATTTCATTATTTTATTCTTTTTTTTCTCTTTGGTAAGGTTTGATGTCCCATTTTATATTTAATTTTATCTTTTAATATTGATATAGTTTAGAGAATGTGTGTTGAAGAAGTAATATGAGTGGAAGGTCTAAATTTCACTTTGAGAACTTATTATTCTTAATTAATTTATAATAAAAAAAGTGATAGTTTTTTTTAGTTGTAATATAATTCAAGTTAAGCATTTTAAGTTTAAGTCTAAGTTAATTTGGGTTAGGGCTTGTTACTTAGTATAGAAGTTAGTTATATATAAACAAATATATTGTGAATCAGTGTTTATCATTCAATAATATTAATTATTATTTTTTATTTTCTCTCTTTCTCTCCTCACTAAAAGTGTCTCACACACTAGCAAATTGGTATCTAGAGATCCGATTGATTCTTGATCGTATTTTCAAGAATTACACATCATTGATTATGTTTCTAGGATTGTGGGTTGTTAATTATTTGCTGCAAATATGAATGGTACTTATGGAATTCCGAGTTCTCTTCAAATTCTTGACGGTAAAAATTAGAACCGATGGAGCAAGCAGATGAAGCCCTTGTTTGGTTTTCATGAAACTCTAGAAGTGGTCAAAAATGACATTCATGAGCTTTCTCAGGATGCAACCCCGTGCAAAAAACGGCACCCAATGAGGCTAAGAAGAAATACTGTAAGGCTGTGTATTTCATTCAATCAACGATAGATTTGGAGAATTTTGACAAGATCGCTCATGTTGGATTGGCGAAGGAGGCATGGCATATTCTTGTCAAGTACTATGTAGGAGGTGAGAAAGTCAAATTCGTCAAATTACGAACTTTGCAAAAATAGTATGAACTATTACAGATGGGAGAAGATGAAAAGATTACATGCTATGTGTCGAAGATGCATAATCTTGTTCATCTAATGAAAATCTATGGTGAAACCCTTACCGGCAAGATGATCATTGAAAAAGTAATGCGTACGTTGACCTCTCAATTTGATCACGTTATCATAGCTATTCAAGAATCCAACAATCTTGAAACCCTAAAACTGGAAGATTTTGTTGGTTCATTGGAGGCGCATGAGCTTAGGATTGTCGAAAGGAAAGGGGTTTAAGATTTGATATAAGCACTGCAGGTCAGACATGGAAGAAGCATGATGGTTCCAACAAGTTCAAAGGAAAAGGAGACAAGACTTAGATCAAGAAGTCTTGGTCGAGTCCTCACAAGCATAAGGTCGATGATAGGACTTCTGAATCCTTAAAAAGAGGAGAAGGAAACTCCTATCAGAAAAAAAAATAAGAGAAAATAGGTGTAAAGTGCTATAACTGTGAAAAGTGGGGTCACTTGGCTGAGAATTGTCGGTACAAGAAAGGCAAGAGAACAAAACAAAATGCAAGAACAGAGGAGTAAAACTTGCACGTTAATATTCAAATGATTCTGATGATTTAGTGCTCATGGCTGTAGTTGTAGATGAGCATGTTGACTCCAAGATCTGATTCCCCGACTCAGGCTACTCGAATCACATGAGTGGTCAAAATGTATGGTTAGCATATTTCGTTGAGTTAAAGAAGAGCAAGGTCAAACTTGCTGATAATAGTTTGTTGCAAACATAAGGTATTGGCGACATAGTTATTCAAAGGAGCAATGAAGCAAAAGTTATGATTAAAAATGTACTATATGTACCTGTAATAAAGTGTAATCTGCTAAGTGTTGGATGTAACACCCTTTAAACCCACGCACGAGTATATAGGACAATCAGAGTAAATTAGCATGCATATCAAAGAGGGCGCAACATTTACTTCACGACAACAACAAAAATACACTGGTCACATTAATAACTCGCATTTAGAATCATGTTTCATACATTTAACACATATTCATCTTGCAACAGAATAATTCTCAAGTCAAAATAATAATACCAATGATTGAAATCCCATACTGACAATCATATCATAAAATATTAGGCACTGAGGGCCATCATCACATACATCTCAATCCAACATAAATATCCAGAGAGTATAACAACATTTGTCAAATAAATGTGAATATAATAAAAATAACATGAATCCAAATGTTCCCCGTGTTACATAGACTAGAGAATGACTCAATACCTAGTAAAACAGACAAATAAAGTACTAGCTCTTCCAACTACTCCTTGCTAGAAGCACCACCATTATCCTCGGTACTTGAGCGATGTCGTATAAAACATCATTTCAACAGAAGGGTGAGAATTCACATCATTATAGAAATATATAATAATAAGAAATTGCATAACATGCATACATCAATTGAATTCATCACACTTCACATAATCATGTACTCAACATATTTTAACATAATTCACATGATTACATATACAACATTGCTCAACTATTCATGGTTCAAAGATAAGCAATGACAAATACCACATATTTAACATTCACACTAATTCAACATTTCACATTGACACATGTGACTCCAATGCAAATCAATGCAATATACATATGGTAACAATTGTTATCCTCGCCGGTCCTTCCGGGTCCACCTCTCAGATAGATAACCACCAAAAAGCTTGTCCTCTAAGCTTCAAACCAATCCTCTAGGTTTGGGACAAGTCAATAATTCCCACGGAATTACCAAACATTTCCTCTTGACAACTCGTGATGCATGTGAAATCTCAACAAGCATATGTGTGATACGGTGGGAGAACTGACTTGGGATTTTGCATTTTGTGTTCACAAATGTTTCGGTTTAGCAAGAGTCGCCACCGACTTTTTATTTTATCCTAAGGAAAGGTCAAAAAGCACAGGAAAGACCTTTGAGATGTTTTCTTGGATACGGGGAGTAGATTATAAAAAGGGAAGGTATTATCACCCTTTCTATCCATGGTTATCCATGGGCTCTTAGTTACTTGCCTAGATCACTTGCTTTTGCTTTTGCTTTTCAATTGTTTGAAATGGTGCTCTTGTGTGTGATTTTGAAAGATGTTTTTGAAAAGAGGTCATAGTTGTGGAAACCTTTGTAATGATTCTTGTTTGAATGTATACAAAGGTGTTTTTGTCTTTGGAAAAGTTTTCAATGTTTGAAAGTAGGGTTTTGAAATTGTATTGTGAGGTGTGTTTTGAAAAATAGCAAGGATGTTTTTGCAAGCTTGATCAAGTAACTAAGAGTTTGTCTACCCTAATTTACTCAAAGATCTTTCTTATGTTTTTTAACCCTTTTAATAGTGTTGCTTCACCATTGTATTTGGTGAACAACCTTGTGTTAGGATGTTAAATGGGGCAGGCGTGGGTCATCGTATAGACCATGATAGCAATTGTGTCAAGTATTTTTGGCAATTTTCTTGAGGGACTTGATCATTTTTGTTTAGGCAACTCAGATAGCGTCATCGAGGGACTATGATCTTTTTGTTTGTTTTTGTTTTGCCAAAGTACTTGACATGCAACCATGGCCCATTTTTGAAGGCAACAAGTGGATTGAAACCCTAGGGGTGCAAGTGTGCATTGTGTTTGTTTTTCATGCATGTTTATCTTGGAATTAGGTCAAGCTAGTTGTTGATTTCATTTTGCATACAAACCCTAAGTCTAAGCATGGCATAATTGGAAGCTTTTAAATGTGCGAGAATTTAAATGCTACACTATTACAACATGATATAGGGAGGGGGTACAAATTTGAATTGGGGGGTATTTGACAAGAAATTAAATTCTAAGTTATTACAACCAAATTGAATGTACAAGGCATAATATTTAAATAAATACAGTTAAATAAATATCAAATAAAATGTATTATGCAAAAATGATTTTTATGTATGTAAAAAGTATTTTTAAATGTGAAGTAAAAATAAATAAAGAAAAAGTCAATTTTAATTATTTTTCTATTTAGGGCAAAAACCCTAATTCTTAATAAATAGTATTATTTATTAATTATGTACAATAATATATTAATTTATACAAAAAAATAAAATTATATTGTAAAAATGATATTTTTAGTGCAAAATATTAATAAAAATGAAAATGTAATATTTTTGTATTTTTATCCTAATTATTTAATAAAATAAAGTGTGTATATATATATATATATATATATATATATATATATATATATATATATATATATATATATATATATATATATATATATATATATATATATATATATATATATATATATATATATATATATATATATATATATTAAATATATAAAAATAAAAAATTAATTATTTACAAAAAAATGTGTATATTCTAGAAAATATTTTCAAGTGCAGATAAAAATAATAAATGAAGATAAGTATATTTTTTGTATTATTTTTTGAGTTTTTAATAAAAAGGAAATAGTTTATTTACATACTTATACTAGTAAAATAAAAATAAATATGAAATAAATATGAAAAAATATAAAATAATTTTTTTGGCATTTTTTATATTTGGACTAAAAATAATAAAGTCAGAATAAAAAAATAAAAATGTCAAAATGACAAATATTCAAACAAATGGGCCATGGGGGGGTGTAAACTGAATAAAGGGGTGTCAAAAGCAAAAGAAACCAGGCTCAGCCCAGAATCCACTTCTTCTTCTTCCTTTGAACAAACCTGCGCGCGTGCTATATACAAAACTGTAACTCCTGATTCTTTGATTTTTTGACAAAACTCATAACATGAACATTGTAGAGAATTAAACAACGAATTCAACCATATAAAAAACTTGGACTAACTCTCAAAGACCAGAGAGAATTTCTCTGGCCCTAATTCCTAACCTAGTTTTTTCAGAAAGTTCATGAGTGAAATTCTCTTAGCACGATTAATGTAAAAGAAAACTAAGCATATGTATGGCTTCAGGGCTATGAGTACAACATATTTCATTCACAAACCTAAGCCTAACCATTCCTAGATAGAGAGATAGAATTCCATGAAATACCTGTTTCAGTTGACTTCGAGCTGGACAATGTAGCAACCTTCAATGTGTTTGAGCTTCTTTTGAGCTTGCCTGAGGTCCAAGGAAGCTTTTCCAATGCTTGGCTTGTTTTGAAACAACTTGAATCGTGCCAAAGAACTCAACCTGCAAAGATTTGAAACAAAAATGGTAAAGTGTGTTAATGGTGTTACAGCTTGCAATGGAGGCCTGGGATAGTTCAGGTGAGTTGATTGGAAGGCGTTTGAAGTATCTTGGGACAAAACGCACGATGGAATTTGGTTATGGCTTCAAGTTTGCAGAGCTTGCCCTGTTTTGCAGAAAAACATGGATTTTGTGTACAAGGGGGTTTGGGAGGCAGAAGGGTCGTGTTTCTGGCTTGTTGGGAGGTCTGAAACTGGTTTACAATGTTTGTGTAAGCTGGTTTCAACAGATGTGAGAGATGGTATATGTTTTGCAACTTTTCTTCTTTTTCAAGCAAGAGTGTGTGTCCTCCCAATGCAGGCCTGTACAAGCCCTATATCATGCTGCATACTTTTCTCTTGGTTCTTGGAATTGGTTGATTGAATCTTGCTTCAGAGATATGGCCCCATGCCTCAAGGATTTTGGTTTGACATAAAGTGCAACTTTACAAAAATGGCATTTTACCTTTTACCACTTAAGGATTAATCTTGTATGCAATGTCCAAATGACCAAGATAACACCTTAACTAAATGGTTATGCATTAAATTATGGAATACAAACTGGTTTTGAGGCCTGCAAGCTAGCACCAAACATGCTGATTTGAAAATGCAAGTTTGCATGAACATGTATTGGCCATGGACAAAAGTGAGTTTTTGCCAACTTCAAGCATTCGATTCTCTCTAACCACAAGGGTGTTTGAGGAGTTCTTGGACAATTTGGAAAGCTTGGAACATGTACTATAATCCATATTTGAAATTAAACTTGAAACTCCAAGTGGAACTATGTGAAAAGTGGCCAAGAAGATGGGTCAAAATCCTGCCTAGATTAGGGCAAATTTTCTCTAAGTTAAAAGTTTTAGGTACCCTTGTTCCAAAAATCATAACTTGAGCTACAAGCTTCTTTTGAGAAAACTTTGTGAATAAAAGTTGTAGACTTTTTGATGGAGTACAACTTTCATGTTTCAAGTTTTCTTTGAATCCATTTGCATCTTGGTGAAAAAATGGGACAAAGTTAGGAAAAAATAAGAAAATTCCATAACTTAGAAAATTTCTAAGTTATGAAATTTTCCCATTTTAAACCCTAATTTGCATTTTTGGGTTTCTTGATGAACAAGTTTCATAATTTGACATGACTTGATGAAAAATAACTCTTGGCACTTGATTTTGACCAAAAAGTCAAAGTTTGACTTTTTAGTGTACAGTCAAATTTTGATCAGTTGACTGAAAAATTCATCTGTCAATCCTATGCATTTGAGATCTTTTGAACTTGTTGAATGGGTCAAGACAATGTCATTGAGTCCTTGATTCCATGTGTGAGCTTTATTTGCCATTGGCTAGGTCAAACAGTCAAAAATTGCCTTTGTGCAGTCAAAACCCTAAAAATGACCATTTTGCCCTTTTGGTGATCTAATCAAATTTCTTGTGGAATTGTGGTCCAAACTTGATCAAATGGTTCGTATGAGTTTATAATGTTGATGTGGGTCAAATTTCATGAGGTTTGACTGTCAATTGGCCACAGTTGACTTTTTCCCCAATACAGCTGATTTCTAGGTCAACTGTCCAATTGACTGGGCAAAAATTTGAATCAAGGCTTGAAACTTGGTATGGACAAACTTGTGAGTCCAACATGAAGTATGAAAATCACTTTGGGCATTGTAGGTCAAAACATCTCTGTGCAAACTCAAACCCTAATTTAGGTCAACAGTGCAAGGAGGTGTCTTGAGCAGGGCAAACCCTAGTTTGATCTTGAGTTCCAAGAGTCTTGTGATTGAGAAAATGTTGATGAAATGAGAGGGGAAATTTTGGGGTACAACAGTTTCCCCTGTTCAATCTTCTTGAACCTGAAGAGTTAGATTGGCAAGTTTGCCTTTCGCGACTCGAAGGTAAAAGAGGATTGGACACTAGAGTGCCCGTAAACTTGCACTCGTCGAAATAATGTTGAGGGAATAGGCTTAAAGATGCCATTTGGTGCTGGTAGAATCTTGATGGAGATGGGCTTAAAGATGCCATCCAAGAATGTTTGTTGAGGTGCAATGTTGTAGGTCAGAAGAATGAGTATCAAAATGGTATCCGTGTCTGGAATGCACTTGAACTGTATCTGGAGACTGAGTCTGTATGAGCAAAGGAATGGCATCTGTGTTTGGAGCGTATCTGAGCTATAACTGTATTTGAAACTTTGAATGAATATCAGAATGACTGTCGTGTCTGAAGTGTATCTGTATTCTGAATGGGTAACAGAGAAACATCTGTATACGGAGCAACTATGTGTTGGGGATAAATTCTGAATGAGTGACAGAATGGCAACCGTGTCTGGTGCGTATCTGGATTGTATCTGAAGTTGAGATCTGTTATGAGTAGCAGAATGACTTCCGCGGCGACTGCACTAGGGAGAATCAAGTTGCTGGTGTAAGGGTCAGAATGGCATCCGTGTTTGGAGCATATCTGAACTTTGAGTTGAGAATCTGAATGAGAGATAGAATGGCTGCCGTGTCTGGAGCGTATCTAGCCTGTATCTGATTGCTGAAGTCTGAATGAGTAGTAGAATAACCGCCGTGTCTGGGGTGTATCTGTACTGTTTTTGACTTGAAATTCTGAATGAGTAATAGAATGACCACTGTGTCTGGGGTGTATCCATACTGTATCTAAATAATTGTTAACGATATCCTTTTAATCTTATCCTGAAAAGGGTAAAATGTTAGCTAAAACACAAAGTTATGTTGCATGATATGTATGATGCAATGAACTGTGTTTCATCAAGTTTATGATATATGAATGTAATGGATGTGCATGTAATCTGATTAGCTGTCTTGTGGAGGAAAATAAATCCTTGATAATTGGAGATAATGAAATCTTTGATTGCTGTCGGGGGAAAGTAATTCCTCGACCAAAGTTGGGGATTCCAAAAATCTTTGATTGTTGAAGATGAGAAATCCTTGCTGACTGCTTGGGGATTAAAGATCTTTGATTGCTGAGAATGAGAAATCCTAGGACCACTGCTGGGGATTGAAAATCTTTGGTGACTTGTGGGGATTTTAACAAGAGCTTTACCAACTTCTGCGGGGAATAAGAGTTCTTCATGACTTTCCTAGGGAATAAGGAAAACTCTGACGACCTCTACTGGGGAATTAAAACCTGGGGGGCTTCTACTGGAGAAATGAGACCGAGAATCTTTGATCTGGCGGGAAATAACTCTGTGGGGAGAATGCTTACTCGGCCGGGGAAATCAGGAGCTTGGGTTGTATGCCAATCTACTGGGGAAGTTGGGGAAAGCTGAATGGTTCCCACTGGGGATTGATAGTTGTAAATTTGACTTCGTTGGGGAAGAAGGTTTAGAACATTCTAGCTCCGCTAGGGATATGTATTTCAGGGTTTTCGGGATCCACTGGGGATCGGGTTTTAACTCTGATGGGAATTTTGAAGCTTAACCTAGCTGGGGAATCAAGTCTTAGACTGTATTGGCTCCATTGTGGATCTTGAAGCTTAACTTCGTTGGGGAAACAAACTCCAAATTTTGCCTTATTGAGGATCTGAATGATGTATCGTAGGGGATTTCTTCTGGAATGGCATAAAGATTTCTTCCTACTCCTTCAACCTATCAGTAATTATCCTTTCTCAATTTCGTTTTATTTGTAAGCAGTGATTATATTCAAATGCATATGCCTATTCAACAAAACATTGGACGTTTTCAAATGAAACATAAGTGTAAAAAAGAAAAGAAAGGCAAGCAAATTTTTGCACTTTGAAGTATATTTGTATTTAAATTTTGTGAGTATCTTTGTACAAATGAGACAGACATCCTAGTAAGAGAATGTTGTCGTAAAAATTGAAAAAAATTTATACAAAAGAAAGATGGCTATGTGTAACAATTCCATGGGATTCCCATTCTGCTATAGCCTTCACAACTCTGAATATCTTGTCCATTCGCTGCTTCGTCTGCCGATGACTGGATTGATCAGAAGCTTGGAGCTTATTGGTGAAGAGGTTGTTCTTTAAAGTGATCCGACGAGACATAGTCATACGCTTTAATTCCCTAACTTTTGCCTGGAGCACCCTTTCGGGTTTTCGATCCACCGGGAAACCCTTTTTTGCCCAAGTCGCCCTTTCGGGTTTTCAACTTGTCGGGTGTACGGATTTTTTTGTTTTATCCCTAATTTTTGCCTGAACCGCCCTTTCGGGTTTTCGATTCACCGGGATTCCCATTTTTTACCAAGTCGCCCTTTTGGGTTTTCAACTTGCCGGGTCATTTTATGCGTAGTATCTTTTAACTATGTCTGCGTTCGCAGGGTGCGGCAAATTGTTGTCGTCCATGGTGGTCAGAATCATTGCCCCACCAGAAAAAATGCTCTTGATCATAAATGGTCCTTCGTAGGTAGGAGTCCACTTTCCCCTGGGATCACTTTTCGGTAAGATGATCCGCTTGATTACAAGATCTCCGACTTGATATACCTGACGTCTGACTTTCTTGTTGAAAGCCTTGATCATCCGTTTTTGATACGTCTGACCATGACAAACAGCAGTAAGTCGCTTCTCGTCGATCAAATTAAGTTGATCAAGTCGGGTATGAATCCAATCGTCTTCACTCAAACCAGTGTCCTTCATAATCCTTAAGGAAGGAATCTGAACTTCCATGGGTAGTACAGCTTCCATGCCATATACTAAAGAAAATGGGGTTGCCCCTGTTGAAGTACGTGTCGTGGTACGATATCCATGTAGGGAAAACGGTAACATCTCGTGCCAGTCCTTGTAGGTGACTGTCATCTTTTGAATGACCTTCTTGATATTTTTGTTCGCGGCTTCAACAGCATCGTTCATCTTCGGCCGATAGGGAGATGAATTGTGATGATAAATCTTGAACTGTTTGCATAGAGCGGTGATTATAGTATTGTTCAAATTTGTACCGTTGACCGTGATGATCCTGTCGGGGACACCATACCGGCATATGAGATTCTGCTTAATGAAACAGGCAACCACATTCTTTGTAACGGAGGCAAAGGAAGCTTCCTCGACCCATTTGGTGAAGTAATCAATAGCCACCAAGATGAAGTGATGTCCATTGGATGTTGTGGGCTTGATCTCTCCAATCATGTCAATGCCCCACATTGCGAATGGCCAAGGAGCTGTCAGAACGTTGAGAGGAACAGAAGGAATATGTACCTTGTCGGCGTAGACTTGGCACTTGTGGCAGGTACGAGAATGTTGATGACAATCAGCTTCCATGGTAGACCAGTAGTAGCCTGCCCTTAGAATCTTCTTAGCCATCGTATGTACGCTCAAGTGGGTGCCAAATGTGCCACTGTGTATTTCAGTCATGATCAACTCTGCTTCAGCTTTGTCCACACAACGAAGTAGAACACAATCATGGTTACGCTTATAAAGGATGCCATTGCTTAGGAAGAACTTGGCAGCAAATTTCCTTAAGAACTTTTTGTCTTTGACGGAAGCTCCTTCAGGATATTCTCTAGTCTGGAGATACCTTTTGATTTCATGAAACCAGGGTTGTTCCACTACTCCTTCGGTATTAATCTCATGACAGTGTGCGGGTTCGTCCATTTGCTCGATGGTAATTTGGGGAGCCTCGTTATCCCAGTTGAGTTTAAACATGGAGGACATTGTAGCCAGAGCATCTGCTAGCTGATTCTCTTCTTGCAGGAAGTGCTCGAAAGTAATCTGCTCGAAGTGAGGCAACAACGTCAAGACATGTTCTTTGTATGGGATAAGATTAGGATGTTTGGTGTCTCACTCTCCTTTGACTTGACTGATAACCAAAGCCGAGTCCCCAAATATGACCAAAGATTTGATTCCCAAGTCTATAGCAGCCTTGAGACCAAAGATGCAAGCTTCATATTCGGCCATGTTGTTGGTACAGCTGAAACAAAGTCGGGCAGTGAAGGGTGTATGGCAACCTTCCGGAGAAATGAGTACCGCACTGATACCGTTGCCAAGTGCATTTGAAGCACCATCAAAGTACAGGGTCCATCGGGATCCTTGTCCAGGTCCGTCATACGGTCAGTTACCTTCGATGTTGTCCAAAGTCATGATGTCCTCGTCAGGGAAGTCGAATTTCATAGACTGGTAATCTTCGACGGCTTGATGAGCTAGATGGTCGGCTAGTACACTCCCCTTTATAGCTTTTTGGGTAGTATACTGGATATCATACTCTTTCAGGATCATTTGCCATCTAGCGATTCTTCCAGATAAAGCAGGCTTCTCGAAGATATACTTGATCAGATCCATTTTGGAAATCAGCAAAGTGGTGTGAGTCAACATATACTGCCTCAGCCGGCGAGCAGCCCATACCAAAGCGCAGCAAGTTCTCTCGAGCAGTGAGTAGCGAGTCTCACAGTCGGTAAACTTTTTGCTAAGGTAATAAATGGCATGCTCTTTTCGGCCAGACTCGTCATGTTGGCCCAGCACACACCCCATTGAGTTATCCAGAACAGTCAGATACATGATTAACGGCCTTCCTTCGGCGGGTGGCATCAGAATAGGAGGTTCTAGTAAATACTCCTTGATTTTATCAAAAGCAACATGACAATCTTTGTTCCATTCAACTACCCGATCTTTCTTCAACAGATTGAAAATTGGCTCACAGGTAGATGTCAGGTGAGAGATGAACCTTGCGATATAGTTTAAGCGTCCCAAGAATCCCCTAACCTCCTTTTCAGTAAGGGGGGCAGGCATTTCTTGTATAGCCTTCACTTTAGCTGGATCGACCTCAATGCCTTTGTTGCTGACAATAAATCCCAGAAGTTTACCAGACCTAACTCCAAAAGTGCACTTGCTCGGGTTCAACCTGAGCTTATACTCCTTCAACCTGGCAAACAGCTTCTGCAAATGATTAAGGTGTTCTTATTCTATCTGTGATCGAGCTATCATGTCGTCTACGTAAACTTTGATCTCATGATGTATCATATCATGAAATAAAGCTACCGTGGCACGTTGATAGGTTGCCCCTGCATTCTTCAGTCCGAAGGGCATCACTTTGTAGCAGAAGGTACCCCATTGCGTGACAAAAGTAGTTTTCTCCATGTCCTCGGGGGCCATTTTGATCTGGTTATATCCCGAGAATCCATCCATGAAGGAAAATACCTTGTGCTGAGTTGTGTTGTCAACCAAAATGTCGATATGTGGCAGCGGAAAATCGTCTTTAGGGCTAGCCCTGTTCAAATCCCGATAGTCTACACACATTCTGACTTTGCCGTCCTTTTTAGGCAAGGGCACAATGTTAGCAACCCATTGTGGATAGGAAGTAACAACCAGAAAGCCAGTGTTGAATTGTTTCATTACCTCAGCTTTAATCTTCTCAGACATGTCAGGCCTCATTCGGCGAACCTTTTGCTTGATCGGTGGACAGTCTTCTCTTGTAGGGAGACTTTGAACCACGATATCTGTGTCTAACCCTGGCATGTCTTTATAAGACCAGGCAAAGATTTCAACATATTTGTTTAACAACTGCACTAAGCGCTCCTTGACACTTGGTTCCAGGTTGGCACCCACTTTTACTTCCTTCCTGTCTTCCTCTGTCCCCAAGTTGATGGTTTCTAGCAACTCTTCATGAGGCAGGATGGCCCTCTCTTCTTGTTGTAGAAGTCTGGCTAACTCTCCTGGCACTTCACAATCTTCGTCAACTTCGTACTCAGCATGATTGACCAAATCTTCAGAGTTATCGAAGGCTAAAGCAGAATAGTCACCCATGGAATCCGGAGTGGATGGGTACCTGCATTTGTGAGTGTGGGTGTGTGTAAGGGATAGCCATCCTTAAACAAACAAAAATGCAAAAGGAAGGAAAATGAACGCAACAGTTTATAGATGAAAAACGTCCAATGATTCATTAAAACATGGCATATGATTATGAAGAAAATCAAACCCTTACAAATGGACCTACATGCCCCGGGTAAGGCATGAGGTGAAAATAGTGTGTGAATTGTTTTAGTTATTACAGACCATAACAATGGGAAATTGTTCAAAGATAAAATTACTGGTTGATAAAGGTGATTGGAACAAAATCCTTTGCTTCCCAGTTGCTCAAACCCCTTTCGACGGTCGGAAAGATCCAATCTTCAAAGTGACTCTCTTCATCTTCATCTTCTATAGCATTGATTCCATGGTGTGAGATCTTGACGGGTGGCCCTCCAGCCTTGGAGCGACGCATAGTATTTTGTCCTGCAGCAGTGAACCCTAACCCAAACTTGTCTGTCTTATGGGGAAAGTCAGGTAATTGCCCCCATGTTGTACTCTTCCCTTCTTTGATCACCGCCTCCGCGTCCTTGAGAGATTTCATCCTAGATACATGCTTGGGAACGAGAGGCACCTCAACCATGGACTTTGCAACTGCTACCTCGAGAGAAACTTCCTCAAAATGCTAGAAAGGCGTTTCGATGAATTCTCCATCCAGCTCCGCATAACGGAAGGAGTTGAGGTGGCTTATCATGTACTCTTCCTCGCCGTGCACCGTTATAATTTTACCCTTAACAGGATATTTCAGCATCTAGTGTAAAGAGGAGGTAACTGCCCTGACATAATGGATCCACGGTCTTCCTAGCAAACATGAATATGACGGTCGGATGTCCATCACGTAAAAGGTTGAGTTGAAGACTTATGTGCCTACTTTGATAGGAATATCAACCTCTCCATGAACCATTCTCTTGGAACCATCAAAAGCCCTAACAATGATGTTACTAGGCTTGAGAGTCAGTCTTTCGCAGTCCAAGCGGTCTAAGGCTTTCTTTGGCAGCACATTCAAGGAAGAACCAGTATCAACTAAGACATGGGTGAGAGTGGTTCCCCGGCATTCAACTGAAACATGTAACGCATCGTTGTGTTTCCTTCCTTTGGGAGTTAAGTCAGCATCGGAAAAGCCAAGGCCATTATCAGCAGTAAGACTGGCCACACATTCCTGAAACTGGTCAGCCGAAGTCTCTTGGGGAACATGTGTCGCCTTCAAGAATTTGATCAGGGCCTTAGCGTGGGCCTCAGAACAGAGCAGAAGAGCCAACATTAAAATTTTAGAAGGGGTCTGCCCTAACTGTTCCACAACGTCGTAGTCACTTTTTCTGATTATTTTCAAGATTTCATCCATTTCTTTCTGAGTGGTTTCGGGGATAACCACAGTGTGATACGGTGGGAGAACTGACTTGAGGTTTTGCGTTTGTATTCGCAAATGTTTCGGTTGAGCAAGAGTCGCCACCGACTTTTTATCCTAAGGAAAGGTTAAAAAGCACAGCAAAAACCTTTTGAGATGTTTTCTTGGGTTCGGGGAGTAGATTATAGAAAGGGAAGGTATTAGCACCCTTTCTATCCATGGTTATCCATGGGCTCTTAGTTACTTGCTTAGATCACTTGCCTTTTGTTTTCAATTGTTTTAAATGGTGCTTGAGTGTGTGGGTTTGAAAATGTTTTGTAAAGAAGCCAATGTGGTGGCAACCTTTGTAATGATCCATGTGGGGATGTATACAAAGATGTATGTCTTTAGAAAAGGTTTTCATTTGTTTTTGAAAGTTGTTTTGAAAGTGTTGTGGATTGTGGTTTGAAAAAATAGGCAAGTGTTTTGTTTTGCAAGTTTAATTCAAGTAACTAAGAGGTTATCTACTCCTAAATTTCTCAAAAGATTATTGCTATGTTTTAACCCTTTTAACAAGTTTGTTCCACCATTGTATTTGGTGGACAACCTTATGTTAGGATGTGAAAGGGACAGGCGTGGGTCATCGTTTAGACCATAATTGCAACGGCGTTAAATGTCTTTGGGCAATTTTCTTTAAGGGACTTGATCATTTATTTTTGTTTGTTTTGAAAAGTTTTATCGAGGGACTATGATCATTCAAATTGTTTGTTTTGCCCAAAGAAGTTCAACATACAATATGGCCCATTTATTTGAAGGCAACAAAGTGGAGTACCCTAGGGGTGCAAGTGTGAGATGTGTTGTTTATTTTCATGCTCATTCATCTTGTATTAGGTCCAACTATTTTTTATCGTTTTTTGCATGCAAACCCTAATTCTAACATGTTATTATTAGAAAGCAATAAAGCGCGAAATTTAAATTTACTAAGCTATTACAAAACCAAATATGGGAAGGGGGGTACAAATGTTCAAATGGGGATATTGACAAGTAATGTAAATCTAAATTATTACATCATTTTTTGAATATTTGCAAAGTAAATAAATTGCATAATTAAATGGAAATTAAATAAATATGCAAAATGCAAAGAGAAAGTTTTTTATATGTATGAGAAAAGCATGTTTTATGTAAAATAAAATAAGAAAATAAAAAGGTATTATTTTGAGTATTTTCAACTTTTAGGGAAAAAACCCTAATTTTAAAGAAAATGCATTATTATTTAATTTAATACAAGTATTTATTTATTATGTACAAAAATAAAAATAAAATGAAGTATATTATGAAAAAAAGTATTTTTGTACCAAATATTAATAAAAATGAAAAATTCAAGTATTTTTATATTTATATTAATAAACATATATATATATATATATATATATATATATATATATATATATATATATATATATATATATATATATATATATATATATATATATATATATATATATATATATATATATATATATATATATATATATATATATATATATATATATATATATATATATATATATATATATATATATATTAAGTTCTTGAATATGCATTATATACAAAATAATATATATTTAATATTTTAATAAAATAAATAAATAAAAAAGGTATTTTTATATGAAATATTTTCAGAAGGTAAATAAAAATAAAAAATGTATTTACACTATCTTTCTATTTATTCTAATAATAGTATATATATATATATATATAATATTTATATACAAACAAAAGAAATAAATCAAATAAATATGCCATAAATTCAAAAAAGGATGGAAAAAATATTTTTATGTTTTTTATATCATGAGAAAAAATAAACAAAGTCAATCAAAAAAGTAAAAGTCAAAAAAGTCAAATAAATAAGCAAATGGGCTCAGGGGGTGTAATAGCAATTAGATGGTGCAAAAATAAGAAAAAATTCCAGGCCCAGCCCAGAAGACCTGTCTTCTTCAACCTTTGAACAATATCCTTCAAGCAAACACGCGTTTTTTATCTCTGGATTCCTGGACTTTCAAGCAAAACTCATAACATGAAAAGTGTAGAGCATTAAGAGACGGTTTCAACCATGTAAAGAACTTGACCTAACTCTCTAAGATGAGGGAGAATTTCTCCTCCCCCAATTTCTGACCTAACTTTTCATCAATGTTCAGACATAAAATTCTCTAAGCACACGAAATATAAATGAAATCTAATCATATGAGCATGTTCAGGGCTATGATTGTGACATGTTTTCTTCACAAACCTAAAACTAACAATGTCTAATAAGAGAGATACGACCCCATGAACTTACCTGTTCAGTTGGAATCGAGCTTTGCAATGGAGGATGTTTCAGAGTGAAATGATGACTTGTATAGCTTCCTTAAAGTGTAAGGATGCTTTTCCAAGTCCTACTTTGTCTTGAAACTCCCTGAATCGAGCTGGTGAACTCCAACTGCAAAAACAAAAAATTAAAAATGGTGAAGTGGCTTGGAGGTGTTACAGGTCAGGTTTCAGGTCATGGTTAGCTTGCATAAGTATTAGGGAATGTGTATGAATTGGTTTTGGTGAGAATGCTCGAGGGAAATGGGAGTTAGCAATCAAACTGCAGAGGCAACTCTGTTTTTGCAGTTTGATGGTGTTTTTTGGTTTGAGGATGTTTGGGAGGTCAATGGCTCGTGCAGAAGCTTAGGTATGATATGTGTAATGTGTTTGATAACTTCTTTCTTGTGTTTTTATGCTGAGATGAGAGTTGTCACAAGTTATGCACTTTTCTTTAACTTGAAGCAAACAAATGCAACTTGGCTTTCTAGGTCAGTAGAGGACCACCTAATGTGCTGCATAAGCCTCTCTTGATCAGTGTGTTATGCACATAATCTTGTGCCAAGCAGATCTTCCATGTACTTGTTGGATTTCTAATTTGACATAAAGCTAATCTTTTCAAAAATGGAAAGTTCACTTTATCTAGTTTAGGATTAATCTTGCATACAATGCTTGCACTCAAAGAACAACATTTTAACACATTGAATAAGCATTAAATTATTGAGTATGGAATGGTTCAAGGACCTGTAATCAAGCCTAAAGCATGCTGAGTTCAAATTTGCAAAGTTATGGACATGTTTTGATGAAGAACAAAAGTGAATTTTTGCCAACTTGTGAAATTCGAATCTCTCAAGTTATGAGGTTGTTTGATGAGTTCTTGGACATTTTGGAAAGCTTGGAATGTGTACTACAATCCATCTTTGAAATGCAAATTAAAATTCCAAGTGGAAGGGTATGAAAAGTGGCCTTGAAGTGGGGTAGAAAACCTTGTCAAAATAGGTCAAATTTCACTAAGTTAAAAAATGGTTTAGTGCCCTTATTCAAAAAATTGTAACTTGAGATACAAGCTTCAAATGAGAAAACTTTGTGAATCAAAGTTGTAGATTATGCAACAAGCTACAACTTTCATATTTTGACTTTTGTTTGAATCCAAATGGATCTTGGTGAAAAGATGGGGCAAAGTTGGGAAAAAATTAGGGTTTTTCATAACTTAGAAAAATTCTAAGTTATGAAAAATTCCATTTTCTAACCCTAATTTGCATTTTGTGATTTCTTGGTGAACAAGTTTCATGATTTGGCAAGTTTTGATGAAAAATGAATCTTGACTCTTGATTTTGACCAAAAAGTCAAAGTTTGACTTTTCAGTGTACAGTCAAAATTGATCAATTGACTGGGAAATTCAACTGTCAATTTTGTGTACTTGGGATCTTTTGAGTTTGTTGAGCATGTCAAGATAATTCCAAGGGGTCCTTGAGTCCATATGTGAGCTTGATTTGCCATTGGCTAGGTCAAACAGTCAAAAATTGCCTTTGTGCAGTCAAAACCCTAAAAATGACCATTTTGCCCTTTTGGTGATCTGATCAAATTTCTTGTGGAATTGTGATCCAAACTTGATCAAATGGTCCATATGAGTCCATAATGTTGATGTGGGTCAAATTTCATGAGATTTGACTGTCAATTGGCCACAGTTGACTTTTTCCCCAATACAGTTGATTTCTAGGTCAACTGTCCAATTGACTGGGTAAAGATTGGAATCAAGGCTTGAAACTTGGTGAGGATAAACTTGGGAGTCCAACATGAAGCATGAAAGTCATCTTAGGCATTTTAGGTCAAAACATCCTTTGGCAAACACAAACCCTAATTTGAGTCCACAGTGCAAGGAGAAGTCTTAAGTAGAGGAAACCCTAACTGGATCTTGATCTTCAAGGGTCTTGTGATGAGAAAATGTTGGAGAAATGGGAGGGCAAATTTTGGGGTACAACAGTTGCCCCTGTTCAATCTTCTTGGACCTGAAGAGTTAGATTGGCAAGTTTGCCTTTCGTGACTCGAGGGTAAAAGGAGATTGGACACTAGAGTGCCCGGAAATTTGCACTCGCATGCTGGAGTCTCAACAGTGTGATGTCAGGAATGGGCTTATAGATGCCATTTGGAGAGGTGATGGATAGGGAGATGGGCTTATAGATGCCACCTGGAGATGTGACAGAACCTTGTCGGGAATGGGCTTATAGATGCCATTTGGAAGTGTCGATCGCATAAGAGATTCCTTAGCGAGAACTTGTATACTTGAGAAAGACGGATGTTTTCCTGGCTTGTTACAGGTGTTTGATCTTCAGTCTCCTTATGCAGATATGCCCTGGCTAGATACAGGAATCGAGTCTACAACTGGTTGCTCACAGATCTGCCCTGGCTGGATACAGGAGTCGAATCTGGAAATAGTCGTTAATAGATGTGCCCTGGCTGGATACAGGAATCGAATCTTCGAACTCTTCAGACGTGCCCTGGCTAGATACAGGAATCGAGTCTGGAAACGTGGTCAACAGATGTTCCCTGGCTGGATACAGGAATCGAATCTGGAGATGTTGTAATTGATAGATGTGCCCTGGCTGGATACAGGAATCGAATCTTTGAACTCTTCAGACGTGCCCGGGCTAGATACAGGAATCGAGTCTGGAAACTGATCACTCTCAGATGTGCCCTGGCTAGATACAGGTATCGAATCTGGAATTGTGACAGTTGAGGGTAATTGTTTTTTTTTGGGATTGTCTTTTTCCTGAAAAGGCAAAAACTTAAGTTGTATGCAATGTCATGATGTATGATATGCATGATGTTATACATGAGATGGTGTTGTATGCACTTTATCATATATGTAAGCAAGATGTATGAAAATGTGAAATGTTTATGAATGTAATTTCGTCTTAGGAAAATAAATCCTTGATGAACGGCCGGGGAGTTGCTCTGTGGAAGAGATACTTGGCCGAAGTTTGATGAGAGGCCTGTTGAAGACTTTAATGACGGATTCCGCTGGGGATAATGATGATAAACTCCGCTGGGGATTGAAGGAACTTGCCGAGTGCGATCTTCCGTGGTTTTTAGCTGAGGATAACCCAGTTATAAGTCCTTGTGAGGAAATAACTTTGAATAAAGCTCGGGAGAGACGTCCGTATTCTGCAGGGAACAAGCTTTTAGAATCTACTGGGGAAAGTATTGCTGACTCTTGTCTTACTCTGCGGGGCGTTGAGATGATTTGGTCACGTTCTTCAGTCGAATCTACCTTGGTACCTTGGCGGACAAAGCAACCAGATTGCATCAGACAACTTCACATTGCCCCTGTTTCTGATGTCACATGTAATTAATCTTTTGTTTCATATGCAAATATTTATGAATCAGCAATTTAATGTCAAATGCATATATCAAAAATGAACATTGGACGTTCTTCGCAAGACAAAACAGAAAAAGGAAAGCAATGGTAATTTGTATGGACAAGTGAATTTGTATTGATTTAAACTTTGCCTGTGAATAGGCGTTTTTGTACAAGAGGCTGACATCCTAGTAAGAGGACGCCGCCAAATAACATAGAGTTTACAATTTGAAAAAGGAAACAAAACAGCTATGTGAACAATCCCACTGGGTTCCAACTCTGTTATCGCCTTTATGTCTTCGAACGTCTCATCGCTTTGCGGCCTAATTTGAAGATGAAGCTGATCGGTCAATGCCGAAATCTGGAGCCAGATAGTTGATGCCGAATTCCGGATGCGAAGTGATCCAATGAGACATAGTGTTACGCTTTCATCCCTAACTTTTGCCTTGACCGCCCTTTCGGGTTTTCAGTCCACCGGGATACCCATTTTTGCCCAAGCCGCCTTTTCAGGTTTTCGACTTGCCGGGTGTATAGATTTTTATTCATTTCATCCCTTATTTTTGCCCGAACCCTTTTGGTTCGCCGGGAAGCCCTTATTTTTGCCTAGGTATGTCAACCTAGCGGGTCTTTTATTCATGCGTAGTATTTTTTCACTATGTCTGCATTGGCGGGGTGAGGAAGGTCGTCACCATCCATGGTGGTTAGGATCATGGCTCCTCCTGAGAATACACGTTTAACCACAAATGGCCCTTCGTATGTAGGGGTCCATTTGCCCCGGGGATCACTTTGAGGAAGGATGATGCGTTTGATTACCAGGTCCCCAACTTGATACTCTTGTGGTTTGACTTTCTTGTTAAATGCCCTGATCATCCGTTTTTGATACGTTTGACCATGACAGATAGCAGTGAGCCTCTTTTTGTCAATCAGATTTAATAGATCAAGTCGAGTCTGGATCCAGTCATCTTCATTCAAGTCTGCATCCTTCATTATCCGGAGAGAGGGTATCTGGATTTCAATTGGCAAGACTGCCTCCATGCCATAGACTAAGGAGAAGGGAGTTGCCCCGGTTGACGTCCTTGCTGAGGTGCGGTACCCATGAAGAGCGAACGGTAACATCTCGTGCCAATCTTTATAGGTCACTGTCATCTTATGCACAATTTTCTTGATATTCTTATTGGCTGCCTCTACAGCCCCATTCATCTTCGGTCGGTAGGGAGAAGAATTGTGGTGCTGTATCTTGAATTATTCACAGAGTTCAGTGATCATTTTGTTGTTGATATTGGTACCATTGTCCGTAATGATTCTTTCCGGGACACCGTACCGACAAATCAGATTATGTCGGATGAAACACGCCACGACGCTCTTGGTTACTGTGGCATAAGAAGCTGCCTCAACCCATTTCGTGAAGTAATCGATCGCCACCAAGATGAAGCGATGCCCATTGGATGCCGTCGGTCGGATCTCACCGATCATATCGATGCCCCACATCGCAAAAGGCCAAGGTGCCGTCAGGACATTCAAGGGAACCGGAGGGATATGCACCTTGTCAGCATAGATCTGGCATTTATGACAAGTTCGGGAGTGTTGGTAACAATCGGCTTCCATTATGGACCAGAAATATCCTGCCCGAAGGATTTTCTTAGCCATGGTGTGTCCACTGGAATGTGTTCCAAATGTGCCTTCATGTAATTCCATCATAATTTTCTCCGCTTCAGCCTTATCCACACAACGTAGCAGAGTTGAATCATGATTCCGCTTGTAAAGAATGTCGTTGCTGAGGAAGAATTTTGCAGCAAACCTCCTCATGAACTTCTTATCGTTGACAGACGCACCTTCAGGGTATTCCTGAGCTTCCAAGTACCTCTTCACCTCATGATACCAGGGTTTTTCAATAACCTTCTCAGCCTCGAGCTCGCAGCAGTATGCCGGTTCATCCAACTTCCAGATAATGATTCGGGGAGCCTCATTATCCCATTTAACTTTGAACATTGAAGACATCGTAGTTAGGGCGTCCGCTAGCTGATTCTCCTCTCTAGGGAAGTGTTCGAAAGTTATCTCTTCAAAGTGGGGAAGCAAGGACGACACATACTCCTTGTAAGGAATAAGATTCGGGTGTTTCGTATCCCACTCGCCTTTGATCTGATTGATCACGAGAGCGGAATATCCGAAGACACTTAGAAATTTTATCCTTAGGTCGATTGCAGCTTGTAAACCCATGATACATGCCTCATATTCTGCCATGTTGTTGGTGCAGCTGAAACATAATCGGGCGGTGAGTGGAGTATGAGTTCCTTTGGGAGATATGATTACAGCGCCGACGCCGTTACCCAAAGCATTGGAGGCTCCATCAAAATGCATAGACCATCGGGATCCTTCCTCAGGTCCTTCATCCGGTCCAGGTACTTCACAGTCAGTTACCACCATGATGTCTTCGTCCGAAAAATCAAAGTTCAATGATTGGTAATCGTCCACAGGTTGGTGTGCCAAATGATCGGCCAGTACACTTCCTTTAATTGCTTTCTGAGTTGTATACTGGATATCATATTCTGTTAAGATCATTTGCCATCTCGCTATTCTTCCAGACAGAGCGGGCTTTTCAAATATGTACTTGATGGGATCCATCTTTGAAATCAATAAAGTAGTGTGAGTCAGCATATACTGTCTCAGCCGGCGAGCAGCCCATACAAGAGCGCAGCAAGTTTTCTCAAGCAGTGAGTAACGAGACTCACAGTCGGTAAACTTTTTGCTCAAGTAATAAATAGCGTGCTCTTTTCGGCCAGACTCGTCATGCTGCCCCAGCACACACCCCATTGAATTGTCAAGCACTGTCAAGTATAGTATCAGAGGTCTTCCTTCCACCGGTGGCATAAGAATGGGTGGCTCTTGGAGATATTCCTTTATCTTTTCAAAGGCGGCCTGACATTCATCATTCCAGCGTACTACTTGATCTTTCTTTAGCAATTTAAAGATTGGCTCACAAGTAGCAGTCAGATGTGAGATGAATCGGGCAATGTAATTCAGTCGTCCTAGGAAACCTCTGACTTCTTTCTCTGTTCTTGGAGTCGGCATCTCTTGTATGGATTTTACCTTGGCAGGGTCCACCTGAATACCTTTATCACTTACAATGAAACCTAGCAATTTTCCGGATCTTACCCCAAAGGTGCATTTGTTGGGATTCAATCTCAGCTTGTACAACTTGAGTCGGTCAAATAACTTCCTCAGATGGTCAAGGTGCTCCTCCTCAGTTTGAGACCTTGCAATCATGTCATCAACGTATACCTCAATCTCATGATGGATCATATCATGAAATAAAGCAACCATGGCACGTTGATAGGTTGCCCCAGCATTTTTCAATCCGAACGGCATGACCTTATAACAGAAGGTGCCCCACTGAGTCACAAAGGTAGTCTTCTCCATATCTTCTGGAGCCATCTTGATCTGATTATACCCTGAAAAACCATCCATGAAGGAGAATACCTTGTGTTGAGCTGTATTGTCAACAAGGACGTCAATGTGAGGTAGGGGGAAGTCATCCTTGGGGCTGGCCCTGTTCAGATCCCTGTAGTCAACACACATTCTGACTTTACCGTCCTTCTTCGGTACTGGCACCACATTGGCAACCCACTGAGGGTAAGAAGTCACTGCAAGGAAACCGGCATCAAACTGTTTCATAACCTCGACCTTGATCTTCTCAGACATCTCTGGACGCATCCGTCGGACTTTTTGCTTTACCGGAGGGCAATCTTCCTTGGTTGGCAGGTGGTGAACTACAATGTCGGCATCCAAACCAGGCATATCTTCATAGGACCAGGCAAAAATCTCCATGTAATCTTGTAGCATCTGGATCAATCGTTGCTTCACGCTGAGCTCTAGATTGGCACCAATCTTGACCTCTTTCCTATCTGTCTCAGTACCCAGGTTAATTGTCTCCACCGGCTCTTCATGTGGTTGAATAGCTCTCTCTTCCTGGAGTAGCAGTCTTGCGAGTTCACCAGGCACTTCGCAATCATCTTCACCTTCGTCCTCGGCCAAGTTGATCGGATTTTCGAAGTCATAACTGGCGGTAGCAGAGCTGTTACCAGTGAGATCCAGAGTGGATTGAAACCTGTATAAGTGAGTGTGTGTAAATATAGCTATTTTGCAATATATAACACAGAAAGGAAAAGAGCACAAGATTTGAAATGCAACAAACGTCCCATGTTTTGATTGATGATATATGAAAATGTCATACAAAAAGCCCTCACAAATGGAGCTACGATGCCCCGGGTAGGACATCGAGCCAACAAAGTTTTAACATATTGTTTGTTACAAATTGGAAATCAAAAGAAATTAATTACTGCGTGACAAATGTGATAGGGGTAAAATCCTTTGCCGTCCAGTTGCTTGGTCCGTCGCTGGTAGTCGGGTAGATCCAACTGTCAAACTCTGCTTCCCCTACATCCTCCTCGATAGCATTCACCCTTGAGCTGGAGATAAACACCGGAGCCTTTCTGATCTTCTCCTTGCGCACAGCCCTCTGAGCCTCTGCAGTAAAGCCCAGCCCAAACTTGTCGTTCTTCTGAGTGAAGTCAGGAAGCTGACCCCAGTTTGCACAATTGCCTTTCTGAACCACAGCCCGGGCATCCCTTAGGGAAGCCATCTTCAAGGAAACATTCTCTTCGACTGTTATCTCTGCAGCTGCTGAAATTGGATGTACCTCCTCGAAATGCTGAAAGGGGGTTTCAATAAACTCCCCGTCCATCTCAATGTATCTGAAGGAATTCAAATGGCTCACCATATACTCCTCTTCTCCTTGCACAGTGACAATCTTCCCCCTGACAGGGTACTTCAGCTTCTGATGCAAGGTAGAGGTCACTGCCCCAGCTTTATGGATCCAAGGTCGACCCAGTAGACAAGAGTACAATGGACGTATATCCATCACATAAAAAGTAGAGTCGAATACTTGAGAGCCCACACGAATAGGGATGTCAACCTCTCCATGAACCATCCTTTTTGAACCGTCAAAGGCCCTGACGACGATATTGCTGGGCTTCAGTTCTAGGCCTTCATAATCCAAACGGTCTAAAGCCTTTTTCGGTAGAACATTCAAGGAAGAACCAGTATCCACCAATACATGCGCCAGAGTAGTGCCCCTGCATTCGATAGAGACATGCAGGGCATCGTTGTGGTCTCTTCCCTTCGCAGTCAGGTCAGCATCTGAAAAACCCAAGCCATTGTCTACTGTCAGATTTGCTACGCAATCAGTGAACTGGACTGCAGATGTCTCCTGTGGAACATGGGCCGTCTTGAGAAATGAAATCAAGTCTTTAGCATGAGCCTCGGAGCATAGCAATAAAGAGAGCATGGAGATCTTGGAGGGCGTATGCCCCAGCTGCTCGACAACATTGAAATCACTCTTCTTTATTATTTTCAGGATCTCCTCCATTTCTTGTTGGGAGGCCTCAGCATTTATAGGTATCGGTGCCTCCATCCGGGCAGGCTCCTCTTCAATCTCTTTGCCCCGAGCATTAGATGACTCGGCAGCAGGGGAAACAACTTGATCAGTAGCAGGAACAGGTAAACTTGTAGGTGTTATAAGGAGGGGTCTTCGAATAGCGGGCGGTGCAATGTCAGGCGAGAAGAGCCTGCCACTGCGGGTGACCTTGGCTGGACCAGTGATATCGCAGATACTGGCGCCAGTGTCGAATTCTTGTTTGATTCCATTCACATATACGTCTGCCCCATAATGCCAGGGGACAGCTTTATCAGATACGTAGGGGAGAGGCCCCGGAACAGTAATAACCACAGGTGCAACAGTCATGATTTGAACAGGCTTCTTCGGGAGAGCCTTGATTGGATTATTGAAGATGGTAACCACGGAAACTTCTTTTACCGGAACCACTTGAACAGCAGACTTCTTAAACAAAATCTCCTTACTATCCATTAGGCTTTGGATACCTAACTTTAGCAAGGGACAACCAGATAGGGAAACCGCACAGAACAGGCAACCTTCACTGCAACCCGGAAATAAACCGGCCCGCAGTAGGTTCTTCTTGACAGTCTTCAGAGGGGTAACAACTTCATTTATCGAAACAGCATACAAATCTTCCTCAATGGCATTTACTCTATGCTGGGGCATAGGAGCAGTTACAACATTTGGTCTCTCCGGCGCTTCAAACTGAATCTCCTTTGCGTCGATCAGATCTTGTACTTTGTTTCTCAAGGCCCAGCAATCATCAGTAGTGTGCCCGGGACTATCAGAATGATAAGCACACCGGGCATTTGGGTTATACTTAGGAGACGCAGTGTTGACGACCTTAGGAGCTTCTTTGAGGGTCACCAGGTTGGTGGATAACAGTTGGGGTAAAATTTGAGATAAGGTCATACTCAGTCGAGTATACTGCCTTTTGGGCCTTTCGCTTCTTTGTTGATTGTACTGCTGAGGAGCAGCAACAGGTTTTGAGATGACCAAAGCATTGACGGCTTGGCGACTTTCGGGCTTGACTTGTCTTCTAGTACCATAGACGGCACTTGCTTCTTTCTTAAACGGCCTCTTCTCAGCACTTGTGGAGGCAGCCTTTTGTATCTTGCCTGACCTGATGCCAGCTTCAATTCTTTCTCCCGTCAATATCAAATCTGTAAACCCAGTGGAGGAGTTACCAACCAAACGATTGAAAAACGGGCCAGACAACGTCCCTAGAAACATATCAACCAGCTCACGATCAGTCAATGGAGGCTGCACCCTGCCAGCCAAATCTCTCCATTTTTGAGCGTACTCCTTGAACCCTTCACCCGTCCCTAGAGACATACCCTGAAGTTGGGTACGCGTAGGAGTGAGATCAGAATTGTATTGGTATTATCTGTAGAATGCGGTTGCCAAATCTTCCCAGTGTCGGATGCTAGTTCCATCTAATTGGTAGAACCGTTCAAGCTGTGACCCCGAGAGGCTATCTTGGAAGAAGTGAATCCAAAGATTCTTATCTGCCGTGTAAGGTTGGATTTTCCTTACGTACGACCTCAGATGCAGCTTTGGGCAGGAGACCCCATCATATTTGGCGAAGGCAGGCGCCTTAAACTTGTGTGGAATTACTACCCCAGAAGATAACCCTAAATCTCTGAAATCCAGCCCCGGCACATTCTGAATTTCCATGGCGCTTAAGCGGTCCTCCAATTGCTTGTATCTGTCAGCAGCAGGTGGGTATTGTTCGTCGTTATAGTCCATCTCGTTGTCGGAGACTGCGGGACTAGGAGCTCCTCCTCCTTGGGGACTGTTCTTCTCAGCAGAAGAAGTAGTTGGATCAGCTTCATTATGGAGTGTGTTCCCAAATCTGCGTCCGGTGTTAAACAACGCAGTCCTCTTTTTCTTCTTGTTCTTCAGGAGTAGAGTCTTCAACTCTTGCTGTCCTTGGGCCAGGCTCAGGACCATCTCTTGAAACTGTGCATTTTGGGCCTGAAGGGCCTTGATTGCTTGCTCACTGGAGGAGTCTGGATTCATGATGACTGTGCATACAAACAGCGAAGAAGATTAAGCAACCTGTGAAATAGGGTACCTGCTATGCATATGGTGCAATGGAATGCGTATGTATGCAATGCATTCAAGGATTTAGAATATTCAAAATTTGTTGTAGACAAAAAAGAACGCACATCATATTAATAAGGAGAAATTCGTTAGTACATAAATGCCCCATGGGCCAGATATTACAAAATGACTCTTCAAGGCAAAAAAACATTGCGCATCCTCTTTGGTGCGATGTAGGTGTTGAGATTCCTCTCCTCGTGCAGTAGGCGGGTGAGTTCCAGGACCTTCTTTTCACTAGCATGTAGACTGGTCTCAAGAGAATTCCGTTCTTCCTTAAGCTGGACCCAGCTCTTCTGCATTTCTTCCCAGGAGGTGGGCATGTCGGGATGTTGAATGGTGTAGGACACCTCTCCTTCCAAGACTGGTTCTTTGATCACAGGGAGAATATGAGGATAAGGCATCACTAACTTCTGGGAGCGGGCTCGTACCCACTTGAGATAAGGTTCCAACGGGATGGAGTTCCTGTGCCCCAGTGTCTTGCTGTCTATCCTACTTGGCATCCTCCAAGCTCTGATAAATCTCTGACGAAGTCCTTGAGTATCGTTGTCGAATTCAAAAACTATGTTAGGAATTAACATGTCATGAGGGCCATCCCTCCGAGCATAACCAAACTGTCTCCAAGCCAGGCATGGGTTGTAAGTAATACCTCCTTTGATTCCAAATAAAGGAACATTAGGGTACTCCCCGCAACGATCAATGATAGTGACGTCCTCCCTGGACCTAGGGCACCAATGTATATCTGCATGGGTGAGAGTCATTAACCGTTGTGACCATCTCAAACCCCGCTCGTTCTTCAAAACTGATTGCGGAAGGTGCGAAATAAACCACCTTCCCAGGAGAGGAGTGCAACACATAAGGACACCCCTTCTTCTCATGGTTCGAGTGTAACATGAGTGAAGGATGTCCCCCAGCAACGTAGGTATAGGATTCCTGGTCACGAAGATCTGGACAGTACTGATATCAATAAGCTGATCTGGGTTAGGGAATAACACCAAACCATAGACAAGGAGGGCCATAACTTCTTCAAAAGCTTGTAGGTCAAGGGAGTTCCAACATTCTTGGGCCTTCTCGAACAGAAACCTGGCTAAGAACCCCTTGATACCACTTCTAACTTCCCAATGTCCCTTGAGGTCAGACGGTTGTAGGTGCAAGGCTTTAGCGATCTCTTCAAGCTTGGGTTCCTCTTCCGTACCGTTGTAGGGTAGTTGATCAAGGATAGGGACCTTCAGAAGTCGGGAGAACTCTTCCAATGTAGGCACCAATTGATAATCCGGAAAAGTGAAACAGTGATGCAGAGGGTCAAATAACTGGAACAGGACCTTTATCAAATCTTCCTCAATGTTGGTGTTAACCAAGCTGATGAGTCTTCCATGTCTCTCACTGAATGAAGAACCCTCGGGAATCCTGGACATAAGTTCCTTAAGCTGAGGAGGGATCTTTACAAGGCTAATCTGAATTGTCTTTCTGCGAGCAGTTTCCATGTCCTATAAAACAAGAACAAAGATGAAGATTCGAAACCCTTGAAATGGTTAGTCAATGCACATGATGTTGTATGATGTCATGATGTTATGTTTAAATACACCACAAATATTCACAAAGGCAAACATGGTAAGGCACACAAGTCACACAAGACAAACCCTTAGAGTTTAGGCCTGCATGGGGTCTGGGTATTACCCTCTTGAAGTTTGGTGGGCTCAACCTGTCCTATTAGAAGTAACCGGGTTCTAAGGGTCCCAATATCACTGGATTACTTTCATTGTTCATCGTTTCGATTTAGCCACTGAACTGGCGACCGAAATATCCCAGGAAAGCAACCCTCAACTGAGTGTAGTATCGAGTATCAACCAACCTCAGACTGCACCAAAGTCAGTTATCTCACTACCCTAAAAAGGCCAAGATGGTTCAATTAAGGTTCCTAAGGTCAGTTGATGCTTCGCGACACCACGCGGCGGCCCCGTACTCTCCTTGACTGAACTCAAGGGTTACCGGTACACACCAAAGTGCCACATCAACGTAGCAGACTGCTTCAACCATGTCGGTATACCCCGCACAGTTCCCTCACAGCCTTGTTGCTACTTTCTAAGAAGGTATCCCCAGATCCGGGTTAGGATCTATAAAACTTCGATACAAAGCCCACAAATGTAAAAGCAAACAAGACAATCAATTAAAAAAAAGGTGATCTAAGCCCTAAGGTTACTCCACTTTTTTAAAAAATCTCCCCAGCAGAGTCGCCAGTTCTGTGATACGGTGGGAGAACTGACTTGAGGTTTTGCGTTTGTATTCGCAAATGTTTCGGTTGAGCAAGAGTCGCCACCGACTTTTTATCCTAAGGAAAGGTTAAAAAGCACAGCAAAAACCTTTTGAGATGTTTTCTTGGGTTCGGGGAGTAGATTATAGAAAGGGAAGGTATTAGCACCCTTTCTATCCATGGTTATCCATGGGCTCTTAGTTACTTGCTTAGATCACTTGCCTTTTGTTTTCAATTGTTTTAAATGGTGCTTGAGTGTGTGGGTTTAAAAATGTTTTGTAAAGAAGCCAATGTGGTGGCAACCTTTGTAATGATCCATGTGGGGATGTATACAAAGATGTATGTCTTTAGAAAAGGTTTTCATTTGTTTTTGAAAGTTGTTTTGAAAGTGTTGTGGATTGTGGTTTGAAAAAATAGGCAAGTGTTTTGTTTTGCAAGTTTGATTCAAGTAACTAAGAGGTTATCTACTCCTAAATTTCTCAAAAGATTATTGCTATGTTTTAACCCTTTTAACAAGTTTGTTCCACCATTGTATTTGGTGGACAACCTTATGTTAGGATGTGAAAGGGACAGGCGCGGGTCATCGTTTAGACCATAATTGCAACGGCGTTAAATGTCTTTGGGCAATTTTCTTTAAGGGACTTGATCATTTATTTTTGTTTGTTTTGAAAAGTTTTATCGAGGGACTATGATCATTCAAATTGTTTGTTTTGCCCAAAGAAGTTCAACATACAATATGGCCCATTTATTTGAAGGCAACAAAGTGGAGTACCCTAGGGGTGCAAGTGTGAGATGTGTTGTTTATTTTCATGCTCATTCATCTTGTATTAGGTCCAACTATTTTTTATCGTTTTTTGCATGCAAACCCTAATTCTAACATGTTATTATTAGAAAGCAATAAAGCGCGAAATTTAAATTTACTAAGCTATTACAAAACCAAATATGGGAAGGGGGGTACAAATGTTCAAATGGGGATATTGACAAGTAATGTAAATCTAAATTATTACATCATTTTTTGAATATTTGCAAAGTAAATAAATTGCATAATTAAATGGAAATTAAATAAATATGCAAAATGCAAAGAGAAAGTTTTTTATATGTATGAGAAAAGCATGTTTTATGTAAAATAAAATAAGAAAATAAAAAGGTATTATTTTGAGTATTTTCAACTTTTAGGGAAAAAACCCTAATTTTAAAGAAAATGCATTATTATTTAATTTAATACAAGTATTTATTTATTATGTACAAAAATAAAAATAAAATGAAGTATATTATGAAAAAAAGTATTTTTGTACCAAATATTAATAAAAATGAAAAATTCAAGTATTTTTATATTTATATTAATAAACATATATATATATATATATATATATATATATATATATATATTAAGTTCTTGAATATGCATTATATACAAAATAATATATATTTAATATTTTAATAAAATAAATAAATAAAAAAAGGTATTTTTATATGAAATATTTTCAGAAGGTAAATAAAAATAAAAAATGTATTTACACTATCTTTCTATTTATTCTAATAATAGTATATATATATATAATATTTATATACAAACAAAAGAAATAAATCAAATAAATATGCCATAAATTCAAAAAAGGATGGAAAAAATATTTTTATGTTTTTTATATCATGAGAAAAAAAAAACAAAGTCAATCAAAAAAGTAAAAGTCAAAAAAGTCAAATAAATAAGCAAATGGGCTCAGGGGGTGTAATAGCAATTAGATGGTGCAAAAATAAGAAAAAATTCCAGGCCCAGCCCAGAAGACCTGTCTTCTTCAACCTTTGAACAATATCCTTCAAGCAAACACGCGTTTTTTATCTTTGGATTCCTGGACTTTCAAGCAAAACTCATAACATGAAAAGTGTAGAGCATTAAGAGACGGTTTCAACCATGTAAAGAACTTGACCTAACTCTCTAAGATGAGGGAGAATTTCTCCTCCCCCAATTTCTGACCTAACTTTTCATCAATGTTCAGACATAAAATTCTCTAAGCACACGAAATATAAATGAAATCTAATCATATGAGCATGTTCAGGGCTATAATTGTGACATGTTTTCTTCACAAACCTAAAACTAACAATGTATAATAAGAGAGATACGACCCCATGAACTTACCTGTTCAGTTGGAATCGAGCTTTGCAATGGAGGATGTTTCAGAGTGAAATGATGACTTGTATAGCTTCCTTGAAGTGTAAGGATGCTTTTCCAAGTCCTACTTTGTCTTGAAACTCCCTGAATCGAGCTGGTGAACTCCAACTGCAAAAACAAAAAATTAAAAATGGTGAAGTGGCTTGGAGGTGTTACAGGTCAGGTTTCAGGTCATGGTTAGCTTGCATAAGTATTAGGGAATGTGTATGAATTGGTTTTGGTGAGAATGCTCGAGGGAAATGGGAGTTAGCAATCAAACTGCAGAGGCAACTCTGTTTTTGCAGTTTGATGGTGTTTTTTGGTTTGAGGATGTTTGGGAGGTCAATGGCTCGTGCAGAAGCTTAGGTATGATATGTGTAATGTGTTTGATAACTTCTTTCTTGTGTTTTTATGCTGAGATGAGAGTTGTCACAAGTTATGCACTTTTCTTTAACTTGAAGCAAACAAATGCAACTTGGCTTTCTAGGTCAGTAGAGGACCACCTAATGTGCTGCATAAGCCTCTCTTGATCAGTGTGTTATGCACATAATCTTGTGCCAAGCAGATCTTCCATGTACTTGTTGGATTTCTAATTTGACATAAAGCTAATCTTTTCAAAAATGGAAAGTTCACTTTATCTAGTTTAGGATTAATCTTGCATACAATGCTTGCACTCAAAGAACAACATTTTAACACATTGAATAAGCATTAAATTATTGAGTATGGAATGGTTCAAGGACCTGTAATCAAGCCTAAAGCATGCTGAGTTCAAATTTGCAAAGTTATGGACATGTTTTGATGAAGAACAAAAGTGAATTTTTGCCAACTTGTGAAATTCGAATCTCTCAAGTTATGAGGTTGTTTGATGAGTTCTTGGACATTTTGGAAAGCTTGGAATGTGTACTACAATCCATCTTTGAAATGCAAATTAAAATTCCAAGTGGAAGGGTATGAAAAGTGGCCTTGAAGTGGGGTAGAAAACCTTGTCAAAATAGGTCAAATTTCACTAAGTTAAAAAATGGTTTAGTGCCCTTATTCAAAAATTTGTAACTTGAGATACAAGCTTCAAATGAGAAAACTTTGTGAATCAAAGTTGTAGATTATGCAACAAGCTACAACTTTCATGTTTTGACTTTTGTTTGAATCCAAATGGATCTTGGTGAAAAGATGGGGCAAAGTTGGGAAAAAATTAGGGTTTTTCATAACTTAGAAAAATTCTAAGTTATGAAAAATTCCATTTTCTAACCCTAATTTGCATTTTGTGATTTTTTGGTGAACAAGTTTCATGATTTGGCAAGTTTTGATGAAAAATGAATCTTGACTCTTGATTTTGACCAAAAAGTCAAAGTTTGACTTTTCAGTGTACAGTCAAAATTGATCAATTGACTGGGAAATTCAACTGTCAATTTTGTGTACTTGGGATCTTTTGAGTTTGTTGAGCATGTCAAGATAATTCCAAGGGGTCCTTGAGTCCATATGTGAGCTTGATTTGCCATTGGCTAGGTCAAACAGTCAAAAATTGCCTTTGTGCAGTCAAAACCCTAAAAATGACCATTTTGCCCTTTTGGTGATCTGATCAAATTTCTTGTGGAATTGTGATCCAAACTTGATCAAATGGTCCATATGAGTCCATAATGTTGATGTGGGTCAAATTTCATGAGATTTGACTGTCAATTGGCCACAGTTGACTTTTTCCCCAATACAGTTGATTTCTAGGTCAACTGTCCAATTGACTGGGCAAAGATTGGAATCAAGGCTTGAAACTTGGTGAGGATAAACTTGGGAGTCCAACATGAAGCATGAAAGTCATCTTAGGCATTTTAGGTCAAAACATCCTTTGGCAAACACAAACCCTAATTTGAGTCCACAATGCAAGGAGAAGTCTTAAGTAGAGGAAACCCTAACTGGATCTTGATCTTCAAGGGTCTTGTGATGAGAAAATGTTGGAGAAATGGGAGGGAAAATTTTGGGGTACAACACACAGCATGGGCCTTCTTCCTGACAGGCACTTCTAGTATCCCCTTACCCTTGTCGGTAGTTTCAGCAGATGGTCTTACTTCAGGAGTATCCAGTTCTTCAATCACTGGGCCTTGCACAGATGGTCCAACAGGTGCAGAAGCCTTCAAGGGTCCGAAAACTTCTCGAGGGGGAGCAATCTCCGGAGAAAAGATCCGGCCACTGCAGGTTATCTTGCTTGTACCCGCGATGTTCCCTATATCAGGGCTTCCTTCTTCAGAAATCTCTTGGATTGTCTCAATTTGTTTGATACCATGGTAGAAGATTTCTCCCCCATAGTTCCATGGTATCATTTTGCTGGATTGGTAAGGGACAGGTCCCGGCATGGTGATCTTTAATGGCACACATTCAGAGTTGGGTGTAATCCTGACAGGCCTTTTGCAAGCCTTGGGAGGATTGTCGGAAATGGTTATGATTGCAATATTGTTGGTTGAAGTAGTAAAAGTATCAGGAATAACAAGATTGAAGGTATCAACAGGGGTTTTCTGGAAAAGTATCTTTTGGGTATCCATCAGGCGTTGGACACCTGACTTCAACATTGGACAATCACCTTGTATGTTCAAACAAAAATAACAGCCTTTCCCGCAGCCTGGGAAAATCCCGGCTCTCATCAACTTCAATTTAATCACTAACAATGGAGTCAACAGATCAACAACATCAGTAACATGGAGGCTTTCCAAAACGGCATGCACATTGTGGCTGTGCTTGGGCATCGGAGCAGATATAACATTGGGCTTCTTAGGAGCATCAAATTCAACCTCTTTGGTGTCAATCAAGTCCTGGATTTTGTTCTTAAGTGGCAAGCAACTATTGGTATCGTGCCCAGCACTGTCGGAATGGTAGGCACATTTGGCATTTGAGTTGTAGGATAGAGAGGTGGTATTTACATTCTTTGGTGCCTCTTTTAAATTAGCAAGGTTCAATTTCAGGAGATGTGGAAGGATCTGAGCGGGTGTCATGTTTACTGGGGTAAACTGCCGTGGTGGCCTTTGTTGATAAGTTCTGGGTTGATCATTCCTCGGTTGACTATTTCTAGGCTGGTCTAATGCGGACTTCTGAATCAATACGGCCCCCACAGTTGGCCGACGTTCCTCTCTTTCCCGAATTTTCTGGGTGTAAACAGCAGAACTCTCCTTCTTTGCCGGGATGGTCTTCTTTATAGCGGTGTAAGCGGAGGCATCTTTTTGGATCTTTCCACTTTTAATACCAGCCTCAACCCTTTCGCTTGTCAAAATTAGTTCAGTAATTCCCACGGAAGAACTTTCGATTAGATGGTTGAAGAAGGGGCCAGACAGGGTCCCCAGGAACATGTCAACTAACTCCCTATCTGACAACGGCGGCTGCACCCTTCCAGCCAGATCACGCCACTTTTGGGCGTACTCTTTAAACCCTTCATTGGAAGCCATCCCCATACTTTGTAACTGAGTACGAGTGGGCGCCAAATCAGCATTATACTGATATTGACGATAAAAAGCGGCCGCCAAGTCTTCCCAATTGTGAACCTACAATCTTTCGAGCTGATAAAACCAGTCTAACTGAGTGCCAGACAAGCTGTCTTGGAAAAAGTGTACCCAGAGGTCTTTATTGGATGAATGAGGTTGGATTTTTCGGACATACGACCTCAGGTGCATCTTAGGGCAAGACAGGCCGTCGTACTTAGCAAATGTTGGCAACTTGAACTTGGGAGGTATCACAATCCCATCTACTAGCCCTAGTTCTTCAAAATCCAATTCGGGCACCCTCTGCAACTCCATGGCTGCCAATCTATCTTCAAGGTTCTTATATTTATCATCCGCTGGTGGATACTGTTGTTCGGAGTAGTCTTCGTCTTCTTCCTCTTCCTCCTCTTCAACCTCGGATTCAGAAGGTACAGCAGTCCATTTCCCTTTACCGGCCCCTTCGTCAAACGTTGAGGGGATCAAGAACTCTCCTGGCTTGATGCTCAAATCTTCTTCCCAAAGTGGCTACTCCAGGTCTCTTTTTCTTTTTCTCTTTATTCTTCTTTAACAGTGCTTTAAGGTCCTCTTGACCCTTTGCCAAGGTCATGAGGAGTTGTTGGAACTGCGAATTCTGTGCTTGTAGATCTTTGACCGTCTGCTCTATATCCATCTTGCTGAAATAAACAACAGAGAGATAAGGAAACCTGGTGTGAAGACCTGTTCATGCATATGATGAATGATATGTATTCATGTAATGCATTCAAGGGTTCAGAAATTCAAATTTGTTGCAAACAAAAAGAACACACGTCATATTAATAAAAAGAAATTTGTTAGTACATAAATGCCCCATGGGCAAAAATATTACAAAATTCTAATGTAAAAAGACGTTGCGCATCCTCTTTGGCGCGATGTAGGTGTTGAGAGTCTGCTCTTCATGGAGTCGACGGGTAAGCTCCAAAACCTTCTTCTCACTGGCGTAGAAGCTGGCTTCAAAAGTATTTCGTTCTTCCTTGAGCTGTATCCAACTCTTTTGCAATTCTTCCAATGATGTTGGCATGTCAGGATGTAGGAGGGTGTATGGAACCTCTCCTTCCATAACAGGCTCTTTGATCACAGGGAGAATGTAGGGGTAAGGCATCATAAGACTCTGGGCGCGGGTTCGTACCCACTTGAGGTAAGGCTCAAGGGGGATGGAATTCTTGTGTCCCAGTGTCTTACTGTCCACTTTGTTGGGCATCCTCCAAGCTCGGATAAACCTTTGTCGAAGTCCTTGAGCGTCACTGTCGAAGTCAAAAACCAAGTATGGAATCAGCATGTCATGAGGGCCATCCCTCCAAGCATATCCAAATTGTCTCAAAGCTAGACAGGGGTTGTAGGTGATGCCTCCCCTAATGCCAAGTAGTGGGACATTAGGGAATTCCCCACAACGATCAATGATGATGACATTTTCTCTGGACTGAGAACACCAATGTACATCAGAATGTGTGAGGGTCATCAATCGTTGTGACCACCTTAAACCCTGCTCATTCTTCAAAACTGATTGTGGAAGGTGAGAAATAAACCACCTTGCTAGGAGAGGAGTACAGCACATAAGAACACCTCTTTTCCTCATTGTTCGTGTGTAAAATGAGTGTAGGATGTCCCCAAGCAATGTAGGTATAGGATTCCTGGACATGAAAATCTTGACAGCATTCACATCTATAAGTTGATCAGGGTTTGGGAACAAGACCAACCCATAGATGAGGAGTGCCACAATCTCTTAAAAGGCTTGTAGATCAAGAGAATTCCAGCAGTCTTGTGCTTTCTCAAACAGAAATTTTGCCAAGAAGCCCTTAATGCCACTTCTGGTTTCCCAATGCCCCTTGATGTCAGATGGTTGCAAGTGTAATGCTTGAGCAACATCTTCAGGCTTTGGTTCTTTTTCCGTACCGTTGTAGGGTAGTTGATGAAGAATAGGAATTCTCAAGAGTTGAGAAAATTCCTCCAAAGTAGGCACCAATTGATAATCAGGGAATGTGAAGCAGTGGTGTAGGGGGTCAAAGAACTGGAAGAATACTTTCACCATGTCTTCTTCAATGCTGGTGTTGACCAAGTTGAGGAGTCTACCATGTCTTTCATTGAAGAGAGAATTCTCTGGAATCCTGGAAGTAAGCTCTTTGAGTGGAGGAGGGATTCTCATAAGATTGACTTGAATTGTTTTCCTGCGAAGAGATTCCATGACCTACAAAACAAGAACAAAGATGAAGACCCAAACCCTTGAAATGGTTAGTGGATGCATATGATGCTTTATGATGTTCATGATGTATGCATAAGCACATGTACAAGCAATTCACACAAAACCCTAGTTTCAGGCTTGCATGAGGTTTCACAGGTAAGTACCCTCTTGAGTTTAGTTGGCTTAAAATCTGTCCTATAAATAGTAACCGGGTTCTAAGGAGCTCAATATCATTGGATCGTTTTCTATGTTCATTGTTTTGGTTTAGCCACTTAACTAGCGACCAAAATATTCCAAGAAAACAACCCTCAATGAGTGTAGTATCGAGTATCTACCAACTTCGGACTGCACCAAAGCCGGTCATCTCACTACTCCTAATAAAGGCCAAGATGGTCAAGTAAGGTTCTAAGAGTTCATTAGTGCTTCATGACATCACTCAGCGGCCCCGTATTCTCTTTGATTGACTCAAAGGCTACCGGTACTCACAAATATGTCGCACTAATATAGCTATTGCTTCAACCGTGTCGGTATACCCCGCACAGTTTCCACAACGGATTGCTATTTACCTATGAATGTTTCCCAAATCCGGGTGAAGGATTTCAAGCCCAAACAAGAGAACCAAAATGTAAAGCAATCAAAGCAAACAATAATCATGCAAAGGGTGATCTAAGCCCTAAGGTTACTCCACTTTTAAAGTTTTCCCCAGCAGAGTTGCCAGTTCTGTGATACGGTGGGAGAACTGACTTTGGATTTTGCGTTTTGTGTTCGCAAATGTTTCGGTTTAGCAAGAGTCTCCACCGACTTTTTATTTTATCCTAAGGAAAGGTCAAAAAGCACAGGAAAGACCTTTGAGATGTTTTCTTGGGTTCGGGGAGTAGATTATAGAAAGGGAAGGTATTAGCACCCTTTCTATCCATGGTTATCCATGGGCTCTTAGTTACTTGCCTAGATCACTTGCTTTTGCTTTTCAATTGTTTGAAATGGTGCTCTTGTGTGTGATTTTGAAAGATGTTTTTGAAAAGAGGCCATCGTTGTGGCAACCTTTGTAATGATTCTTGTTTGAATGTATACAACGGTGTTTTTGTCTTTAGAAAAGTTTTCAATGTTTCAAAGTAGGGTTTTGAAATTGTATTGTGAGGTGTGTTTTGAAAAATAGCAAGGATGTTTTTGCAAGCTTGATCAAGTAACTAAGAGTTTGTCTACCCTAATTTACTCTAAAGATCTTTCTTATATTTTTTAACCCTTTTAACAGTGTTGCTTCACCATTGTATTTGGTGAACAACCTTGTGTTAGGATGTTAAACGGGACAGGCGCGGGTCATCGTATAGACCATGATAGCAATTGTGTCAAGTATTTTTAGCAATTTTCTTGAGGGACTTGATCATTTTTGTTTAGGCAACTCAAATAGCGTCATCGAGGGACTATGATCTTTTTGTTTGTTTTTGTTTTGCCAAAGTACTTGACATGCAACCATGGCCCGTTTTTGAAGGCAACAAGTGGAATGAAACCCTAGGGGTGCAAGTGTGCATTGTGTTTGTTTTTCATACATGTTTATCTTGGAATTAGGTCAAGCTAGTTGTTGATTTCATTTTGCATATAAACCTTAAGTCTAAGCATGGCATAATTGGAAGCTTTTAAATGTGCGAGAATTTAAATGCTACACTATTACAACATGATATAGGGAGGGGGCAAATTTGAATTGGGGGGTATTTGACAAGAAATTAAATTCTAAGTTATTACAACCAAATTGAATGTACAAGGCATAATATTTAAATAAATACAGTTAAATAAATATCAAATAAAATGTATTATGCAAAAATGATTTTTATGTATGTAAAAAGTATTTTTAAATGTGAAGTAAAAATAAATAAAGAAAAAGTCAATTTTAATTATTTTTCTATTTAGGGCAAAAACCCTAATTCTTAATAAATAGTATTATTTATTAATTATGTACAATAATATATTAATTTATACAAAAAAAAATAAAAGTATATTGTAAAAATGATATTTTTAGTGCAAAATATTAATAAAAATGAAAATGTAATATTTTTGTATTTTTGTCCTAATTATTTAATAAAATAAAGTATATATATATATATATATATATATATATATATATATATATATATATATATATATATATATATATATATATATATATATATATATATATATATATATATATATATATATATATATATATATATATATATATATATATATATATATATATATATATATATATATATATATATATATATATATATATATATATATAAATTAATTATTTACAAAAAATGTGTATATTCTAGAAAATATTTTCAAGTGTAAATAAAAATAATAAATGAAGATAAGTATATTTTTTGTATTATTTTTTGAGTTTTTAATAAAAAGGAAATAGTTTATCTACATACTTATACTAGTAAAATAAAAATAAATATGAAATAAATATGAAAAAATATAAAATAATTTTTTTGGCATTTTTTATATTTGGACTAAAAATAATAAAGTCAGAATAAAAAAATAAAAATGTCAAAATGACAAATATTCAAACAAATGGGCCAGGGGTGTAAACTGAATAAAGGGGTGTCAAAAGCAAAAGAAACCAGGCCCAGCCCAGAATCCACTTCTTCTTCTTCCTTTGAACAAACCTGCGCGCGTGCTATGTACAAAACTGTAACTCTTGATTCTTTGATTTTTTGACAAAACTCATAACATGAACATTGTAGAGAATTAAACAACGAATCCAACCATATAAAAAACTTGGACAAACTCTCAAAGACCAGAGAGAATTTCTCTGGCCCTAATTCCTAACCTAGTTTTTTCAGAAAGTTCATGAGTGAAATTCTCTTAGCACGATTAATGTAAAAGAAAACTAAGCATATGTATGGCTTCAGGGCTATGAGTACAACATATTTCATTCACAAACCTAAGCCTAACCATTCCTGGATAGAGAGATAGAAGTCCATGAAATACCTGTTTCAGTTGACTTCGAGCTGGACAATGTAGCAACCTTCAATGGTGTTTGAGCTTCTTTTGAGCTTGCCTGAGGTCCAAGGAAGCTTTTCCAATGCTTGGCTTGTTTTGAAACAACTTGAATCGTGCCAAAGAACTCAACCTGCAAAGCTTTGAAACAAAAATGGCAAAGTTTGTTAATGGTGTTACAGCTTGCAATGGAGGCCTGGGATAGTTCAGGTGAGTTGATTGGAAGGTGTTTGAAGTATCTTGGGATAAAACGCACGATGGAATTTGGTTATGGCTTCAAGTTTGCAGAGCTTGCCCTGTTTTGCAGCAAAACAGGGATTTTGTGTACAAGGGAGTTTGGGAGGCTGAAGGGTCGTGTTTCTGGCTTGTTGGGAGGTCTGAAACTGGTTTACAATGTTTGTGTAAGCTGGTTTCAACAGATGTGAGAGATGGTATATGTTTTGCAACTTTTCTTCTTTTTCAAGCAAGAGTGCGTGTCCTCCCAATGCAGGCATGTACAAGCCCTATATCATGCTGCATACTTTTCTCTTGGTTCTTGGAATTGGTTGATTGAATCTTGCTTCAGAGATATGGCCCCATGCCTTAGGGATTTTGGTTTGACATAAAGTGCAACTTTACAAAAATGGCATTTTACCTTTTACCACTTAAGGATTAATCTTGTATGCAATGTCCAAATGACCAAGATAACACCTTAACTCAATGGTTATGCATTAAATTATGGAATACAAACTGGTTTTGAGGCCTGCAAGCTAGCACCAAACATGCTGATTTGAAAATGCAAGTTTGCATGAACATGTATTGGCCATGGACAAAAGTGAGTTTTTGCCAACTTCAAGCATTTGATTCTCTCTAACCACAAGGGTGTTTGAGGAGTTCTTGGACAATTTGGAAAGCTTGGAACATGTACTATAATTCATATTTGAAATGAAACTTGAAACTCCAAGTGGAACTATGTGAAAAGTGGCCAAGAAGATGGGTCAAAATCCTGCCTAGATTAGGGCAAATTTTCTCTAAGTTAAAAGTTTTAGGTACCCTTGTTCCAAAAATCATAACTTGAGCTACAAGCTTCTTTTGAGAAAACTTTGTGAATAAAAGTTGTAGACTTTGTGATGGAGTACAACTTTCATGTTGCAAGTTTTCTTTGAATCCATTTGCATCTTGGTGAAAAAATGGGACAAAGTTAGGAAAAAATAAGAAAATTCCATAACTTAGAAAATTTCTAAGTTATGAAATTTTCCCATTTTAAACCCTAATTTGCATTTTTGGGTTTCTTGATGAACAAGTTTCATAATTTGACATGTCTTGATGAAAAATAACTCTTGGCACTTGATTTTGTCCAAAAAGTCAAAGTTTGACTTTTCAGTGTACAGTCAAATTTTGATCAGTTGACTGAAAAATTCATCTGTCAATCCTATGCATTTGAGATCTTTCGAACTTGTTGAATGGGTCAAGACAATGTCATTGAGTCCTTGAGTCCATGTGTGAGCTTGATTTGCCATTGGCTAGGTCAAACAGTCAAAAATTGCCTTTGTGCAGTCAAAACCCTAAAAATGACCATTTTGCCCTTTTGGTGATCTAATCAAATTTCTTATGGAATTGTGATCCAAACTTGATCAAATGGTTCGTATGAGTTCATAATGTTGATGTGGGTCAAATTTCATGAGGTTTGACTGTCAATTGGCCACAGTTGACTTTTTCCTCAATACAGTTGATTTCTAGGTCAACTGTCCAATTGACTGGGCAAAAATTTGAATCAAGGCTTGAAACTTGGTATGGACAAACTTGTGAGTCCAATATGAAGTATGAAAATCACTTTGGGCATTGTAGGTCAAAACATCTCTGTGCAAACTCAAACCCTAATTTAGGTCAACAGTGCAAGGAGGTGTCTTGAGCAGGGCAAACCCTAGTTTGATCTTGAGTTCCAAGAGTCTTGTGATTGAGAAAATGTTGATGAAATGAGAGGGAAAATTTTTGGGTACAACAATATGTAATTAAAACAATCTCTCAATCTTAATTATACAAGCATACATCACATAATTCAACATAATTGAATTATCTTCACCAAATTGCACACCATACATATTTTATATCATAAATTACACACAATGCATTCTCATAGCATTAATCATCTCAACACATCATTATAACATGTAGCAAATAGATTCTAATCATGTTGTTCACATTCATCATCATTTTATATCATTCTCATATACAAAATCAAGTATCATATTTCCCATCAAAAGTCATCCAAAACCAATCCAAAACACATCAAATAAATTATTAAAATTCATTTAAATAAATTATAAATAATAAGCATCCTTAATCTAGAACAATTTCAGAAAATAAGAAATTTTGCATTCTAGATCGTGCTAAGTGGCCCCACGCACGCTAAGCGGCCTCAACTAAATGTAGAAAAATTCTGCTACGGGCAACTTTTGCCTCCTACGAATTTGTCCATCCAAATCCCATTCAAACACATATATTTCACTAATTAAATTTATTATAACCTATATCTAACATATAACATCAAAACATGATTTCCAACATCAATTTCATGATTCCACATTCAAACCCTAACATGTCAAAATCTAGAAATTAAAGAATAAATCCCTAATTTCATGTTACTACCCATCACATACCATTACATACACCCATAAATCAATGAACACCAACCCTTACCTTGGATGTAGATACTCTAGGATTCTATCCTCTTCTCTTCTACTTTTCTCCTCTTCTCCTATCGATTCTCTTCTCTTGTTTTCTTCACTTTCTCTTTTTAATTCTAATTTTCCTTATTTGTTCAACTCTCACTAACTCTAAATGGGTTTAAGTCCACTCGTCCACTCTAATGTAACATAAGGCCCAAATGTGTATTTTGCTATTCTCACATTTAATAACTCAATAACATATAATATATACATATTCTCAATTAAATCAATTATTCACATGATCACGCAAAATCAAATCATTAAATAACTATCAAACCAAATAATAATTAACATGGTAAATAAATAATAAAATCATTTATAAATAAAATTGGGGTGTTATAACTCTCCCCCTTAAAATGTTTTCGTCCTTGAAAATTACCTCAAACAAACAACTCAAGGTAAGACTCTCTCATCTGACTCTCCAATCCCAAAGTCACATTTCCACCCACCGGTCCTCCACAAGCTACCTTCACCAAGACAATTTCTTTACTACGAAGTTGTTTCAACTCCCGATCCTCTGTCTGCATAGGTGATGTCTCCACAGTCAGGTTATCTCTCACTTGAACATCATCTAATTGGATAACATGAGACGGATCCGCAATGTATCTCCTCAACTGAGACACATGAAATACATCATGGAGATTAAAAAGAGACAATGGCAAAGCAATCTGATAAGCCACTTCATATATCTTCTCCAAAATCTGATAAGGACCAATAAAACACAGTGTCGACTTACGCGACTTCAATGCTCGACCAACACCCGTTACCAGAGTAACCCTAAGAAACACATGATCTCCCTTCTCAAACTCAAGTGCTTTCCTCCTCTTATAATGATAACTCTTCTGACAACTCTGAGAAGCCTTCATCTTCTCTTGAATCATCTTAATCTAATACATAGTCTGTTGAACTATCTCCGGTCCAACCACATCACTCTCTCCAAATTCAAACCAACACAAAGGGGTTCTACACTTTCTACCCTATAAAGCCTTAAATGGTGTCATCCCAATACTTAAATGGAAATTGTTGTTATAAGTAAACTCAATCAAAGTCAAATAACTATCCTAAGTACCTCCTTGTTCCAGTACACAAGCTCTCAAAAGATCCTCAAGTGATTGAATCATCCTCTCAGTTTGACCATCTGTTTGTGGATGATAAGCATAACTCAAACGCAACTTCGTACCTAAAGCATTCTGAAAACCTTCCCAAAATATCAAAGTAAATCTCGTATGCCTACCTAACACAATGCTAGACGGAAATACCATGCAAACTTACAATATTCTCAATGTACAACTTTGTAAGCTTCTCCATCGGATAATCCATTCTCATCAGAATAAAGTGGGTAGATTTCGTCAACCTGTCCACAATAACCCAAACAAATTCACAATTACTCGGCGTTTTAGGTAAACTAGAGACAAAATTCATAGAAATACTGTCCCATTTCCATTCATGAATAGATAATGGTTGCATCAAATCAGACGTTTTCTGACAAATCAAACAAGAATACACAAATTCCACAATCTTTTTCTTCATACATGGCCACCAAAATAATTTCCTCAAATCTTTGCACATCTTAGTAGCTCCAGGATGAATACTCAATCTGTTAAGATGCCCTTCCTCAAGAATCCTCTTCCTCAAATCATCTCTATCCAGAACATAAACTCTATCATGACATCTGATGATACCATTCTCACCAATCCGAAAATTACCACCTTGACCTTGATTGATCAATGTCAATCGATCCACCAAACTCAAATCAGATTTCTGATTTTCTCAAATCTCATCAAGAATACCACTAGTAAGCTTCAACATACCAAGCTTAACACTAGAAGAAGTCTCTTTACAAACCAAACTCATATCTCAAAATTGCTCAAGGAAGTCCAACTCTCGCACCATTAACATCGACATATGCAAAGAATTCCTACTTAATGCATTAGCCACAACATTTGCTTTACCAGGAGGGTAATTCAAACCAAAATCATAATCATTCAAGAATTCTAACCATCTTCTTTGTCTCATATTCAACTCTTTCTGATCAAATAGATATTTCAAACTCTTGTGGTCACTAAACACATCAAATATTTATCCAAACAAATAATGCCTCCAAAGTTTCAATACAAACACAACAACGGCTAACTCTAAATTATGAGTCGGATAATTCCTCTCATGAATTTTAAGTTGCCTTGAAGCATAAGCTACAACTTTTTGATTCTGCATCAACACACCTCCTAGACCCATCAATGAAGCATCACAATGCACAACAAATAGTTCTTCCAGATCAAGTAAAATAAAAAAAAGAGTGGTTGTCAACCTTATCTTAAGCTCTTGAATACCAGCATCACACTATGCAGTCTAAATAAAATCTTGACCCTTCCTAGTCAATTGCGTCAACGACAAAGCTAACTTGGAAAAGCATTCAATAAACTTATGATAGTAACTTTCTAAACCAAGAAAACTTCTAATCTCAGAAACATATTTCAGAGCTTCCCATTGAGACATAAACTCAATCTTCAATGGACCAACATAAATACCACCACTTGATATCACATGACCAAGGAAACTCACTTCCTTCAACCAAAACTCGCACTTAGAAAACTTAGCATACAACTGGTTCTCTTTCAACACAGATAACACAATCCTGAGATGCTCAACATGACCCTCTTCACTCTTTGAATAGATCAAAATATCATCAATGAAAACAACCACAAACTTATCCAAATACTGATGAAAAATCATGTTCATATATTCCATAAATATACCAAGTGCATTGGTCACACCGAATGGCATCACAAAATACTCATAGTGACCATACCTTATTCTAAAACCAGTCTTCTGAATATCTTCAGTATTCACATGAATCTGATGATACCCATACCTCAAATATATCTTGCTGAAAACACAAGCACCCACCAATTAATCCATCAAATCATCAATCCTCGAAAGTGGATACTTATTATTGATAGTCACCTTGTTCAGTTGTCTATAATCCACACATAACCTCATATAACCTTCTTTCTTCTTAACCAACAAAATAGGTGCACCCTGATCCACTATCGCACACAGATCAACACGAGTGATTTTAAAAACGGTAGTTAGCAATAATGACTCGAGTATTGTATCACGAGGATTCTTGTATTGTTATTAACCAACATAAATGATTGTGAGGGTTTATGGTTTTAGTATTGATTTCAAAGAACATAGAAAATAAGTGATTATAAAACAAGTGATTATAACATGTTAATATGCCGGTTCGATTTACAACTTATCATCGGTCAATATGATTCCAATTCCCTGAACAATTTCAATTCCTACTCGATTGCAATATTGAATTAACAAGCGCAATTCACACTACAAGATGTAAATTCCTAATTTTGAATTAAGCAAACGAATTAAAGTATCGTGAATTAAGCAAACACGATTACATGGATTAAGCAAACACGATTAAATTATAGGAACACACAATCATCAAATTAAATCAATATTTATCCTATAGAACTTGAATTAAGCAATCAAGATATAGAGCATAATATTGAAAGGAATAAGCAATTTTATTGAAATTGATAAAAACCACAAAGTTTATGGAATTCGACTCCGGAAGATTTCCCCTTAGGAATAGTTCCTCGTGAAAAATTCGTACAAGCCAATATATTTTTTCATCAAAATTCTCTCATGAACAGTACCGCGACCATAAGTGTTTTAAAATAATAAGGGTTTCACTTACAATACGAACTAGGTCGGAAACATAACCCAGACCCGTACAAAATGACCCAAAATAACTTTATTTCTAAAGTCAGAAACTTCAACGAATTACTGGGACTTATTCACCCCGAATCAGTTTTTGACTCCAACATGAAAGTTGTATCTCTTTGTCTTAGGTTTTCAACGAATATCAGAATGCACCAATTCGATTCCCGTAACTCGAGTTATGGTTTTTTCATTGAAAGCTACTAATGTTGAAAATAAAATACGAAAATAAAATAAAGGGGGCATCGATCCTAAAAACAGCGAGAGCGCTTTAGGCATCGTTAGGATCTTATCAGGTTCCAAAATATGCTTTTTGATTAAAACGGGCGAGCAAGAGCAAAATCCTGTGGTTAAGGAGTGTGACTTTATTCAATAGCGCGAGAGTGTGAGATAGAGTCTTTAAAATGGTATTTTCTACTGAATATAATTTAACCGCAAATTATCGCCAATGAGTTACAAAGTCCCTAAGGCGCACGGGATCCATATTCCAACCTCTCTTTTATTATATTTGTCTTAATCTTCATTTTATTTTCAGTTTTAGTTCTTAGTTTCCCTTTAATCCAATATTCATAGCCTTAGCTTTACAAAACAACGATAAATTACAGTAGGTTGACATTGGTCTCTGTGGGTTCACAATCTTTTATATTACTTCGATATTTCCGTGCACTTGCAGACGCATCAATGTTTCCCATCAAAAGTCATCTAAAACCAATCCAAAACACATCGAATAAATTATTAAAATTCATATAATTCAATGATAAATCATAAGCATCTATAATCCAGAACAATTTCAGAAAATAAGAAATTTTACACTCCAGACCGCGCTAAGCGGCCCCACGCACGCTAAGCGGTTTCCGTGAAATGCAGAAATTTTTTGCTACGTACAACTTCTGCCTCCCACAAATTTGTCCATCCAAATCCCATTCAAACACATATATTTCACCAATTAAATGTATTATAACCTAGATCTAACATATAACATCACATACAAATATCAAAACATGATTTCCAACATCAATTTCGTAATTCTATGTTCAAACCCTAACATGTCAAAATTTAGAAATTGAAGAATAAATCCCTAATGTCATATTACTACCTATCACATACCATTACATACACCCATAAATCAATTAATACCCACCCTTACCTTGGATGTAGATACTCTAGGGTTCTATCCTCTTCTCTTCTCATTTTCTCCTATTCTCCTCTTTCTTCTTTTCTCTTGTTTTCTTCACTTTCTCTTTCTAATTCTATATTTTCCTTATTTTTTCAACTCTCACTAACTCTAAATGGGCTTAACTCCACTCACCAACTCTAATGTAACATAAGGTCCAGATGTGTATTTCTTTATTCTCACACTCAACCAATAACATATAATACATACATATTCTCAATTAAATCAATTATTTACATAATCACACAAAATCAAATAATTAAATAATTATCAAACTAATTAATAATTAACATGGCAAATAAATAATAAAAATAATTAATAAATAAAATTGGGGTGTTACATTGTACAACTGGTCGAAAAAGGTTTTTCAGTGGTTATGAAAGATGGAGCATTGGAACTGTTCGACACACATAATAATCTGGTCTTGAGATCTCCTATGTCAAAGAATAAGACATTTAAGACCATGATCAGTCCGTCTGAGGTACAATATCTGAAAACAGTTGTCGACCACAAGAATAGTTGGTTGTGACATTTGAGGTTTGACCATCTGAATTTTAGGTCACTCAATCAACTGATCACTCAAGATATGATAACAGGTATAACAAATGTTGTTATGCTCGACAAACTCTGTGAAGTCTTTCGTTTCGACTATACCAATGAGATCCTCCTGCATACTCGAAGTTGTACATTCAAATGCATGTGGTTCTTTTGAGGAGCATATCATTGGTGGAAACAATTATTTCTTCTCATTTGTCGATGAGTATAGTCGAAAGCTACGGATCTATGTGATCAAGCAAAAGGACGAAGTATTTGAAATCTTTAAGAGATTCAAGATACTTGTCAAAAACCATAGTGAAAAGAAGATCAAGGTTAGTGAAAAGAAGATCAAGATTATGCAAACAAATGGAGGTGGCAATTATACATCCAAGATGTTTGAGGAGTTCTGTGCAGAACATGGCGTGATCATGAGATAATTGCTTCTTACACGCCTCAACATAATGGAATTATAGAAACAAGAAACATGACCATATTGAATATGGCGAGATGCATGCTGAAGCAAAAGAATTTGCTAAAATCCTTATGGGATGAAGTTGTTTCCACTGTTGTTTATATTCTGAGCAGGTGCCCTACCAAGAAATTGAAGAACAAGGTTCTTGAAGAAGTATGGAGTGATAAACGACCATCACTGAGTCATCTGAAGGTGTTTGGCTCTATTTGTTACAAGCATGTTTCTGATGCGAGAAGAAGGAAGCTTGATGACAAGAGTGAACCTATGATTCTGAATTATGATGAAGAGCATATATATTGTGTCAAAAGCAACACACAAGTGAGTGAGACAATATATTTTCATTCAAAACCTTAAGGCATTGGGTACATAGATCCACTCATTTATAAAGTGTTAAACCTTTATTTTTTTAAGCAATGTGGGATTTCCAACTCACATTTGGATCTCAACATCCTGCTCCACCACCAAGCCTAAACACACTCTGATACCACTTTTTGGAGAGATAAGGGAGTGCCAGAAGTGTCAATGGATTAAATATTCAGGATCCAAGAGACCTCAATACCATATATCTCCCCAAACATTTCCTCCATTTATAATCAATGTAGGACTTAATCACCCACACTTGCACCTAGAGATCTCATCCACAAGTGTGATTCACCCAACATCATTGACCTTAATTCTTATTAGGATCCCACTTTCGTTCCTCCGTCGAGCCTAACCAGACTCTGATTCCACTTGTTACGGAGTCCGGGGTGCGTCATAAGTAAGTATTAATAAACTAAACGTTCAGGATCTAAAAGACTTTGACATTATATATTCATCCAAAACCTATAAGACAATAAACGTTTGAGTCTTTTTTCTTATATATCAAACATTTCTTTCATTTATAATTGATGTGAGACTTAAGATCCAACGATCATTAACAACTTATAATTTAATACTATAATTTTTTTTCAAAGTTAATTAATATGTATTGAATATATAAAATAATTTTACACGGTCATCCAATAGAAATCCAATAATCTACTATATTATTAAACATTTTTAAAAATAAAAATATTTTTTAATTAAATACATAATTATAATTAATTAATTATATAAAATTACTTTACACGATCGATATATGATTACATTTTTTTTCCATTGCAATTTATAATAAAAACCGGAGAGCATTAAGAATCCATAATGTCAATTGTCAAAGTCATGTTGGATTCTTGAATTCCATCTATATCAAAAACATATCTCATCTTAGGTTTATGTTGTTTCAACTACTACCAATCCCCACAAATCCCACACCCATAAATTGTCATAACTCACAAATTACACATGAAACAATGTCAAAATGTTAAAGTTTAAATTGGTCAAACTCCATTCTCTTCCATAACTTCTCAAACCAAAAATTATAACACCCAATAATAACTACTACTCAACATCCTTCAAAAACTTCAATTTTCTAATTCAAAGTTTCTCATCAAATCAAAGAACCAAACTTTATTCAAAATGAAAAAGCCCCATTAACCCTTCCAACACAAACTATGCAGAAGATGAAGTGGAACAAAAAGAAAGTTCATGTTTTTCCTTTTCTTGTCATTTTGTTATTAGTCTTCATAACATTCTCAACTCTCCATAATGGGAGCACAATTGGACAAATCCATGAAAGCCCAGATCACATTCACCAAGTAGAAGCTTCTTTAGCTATCTATGTTAAACCTAATCTCTCTAGTCACCTCAACAAATCTCAAGGTAAGTAATTTTTCAGTTCAAAACTTGCTTTGTGACTTAAAAATGAGAACTTTATAGTTTACCTTTGTGAATTGAGTTTGATTTGATATGTCAATTTGTTTCTTTTGTGATTTGTTGAAATGGGTTTGTAGGATTTTACAGTACATAAACTTGCTTTGTGACTTAAAAATGAGAGCTTAATAGGTTAAGTATTGTGATTTGAGTTTGATTTGATATGTGAATTTGTTTCTTTTCTGATTTCTTGAAATGGGTTTGTAGGATTTTCAGTTCATAAGCTTGCTTTGTGACTTAAAAATGAGAACTTTATAGGTTAAACTTTGTGAATTGGCTTTGATTTGCTTTGTGACTTTGTTTTTTTGAGATTTGTTGAAATGGGTTTATAGGATTTTTCGGTTCACAAATTTGCATTGTGACTTAAAAATGAGAACTTTATAGGTTAATCATTGTGATTTGAGTATGTTTTGCTTTGTGACTTTCTTTTTTTGTGATTTGTTAAAATGGGTTTGATTTGAATTTTACTATTTTAGAGGTTTTGGATAGATTCAGTAGATGCAACTCTACTACAGAGTATACTGGTAGAAAAATTGCTAGGCGTGGTGATTCGAAGAGTTCCGTTCGCCAGAGAGTGAGTGCTAAAAGCTGCGATGTTTTCTCGGGTCGATGGGTGTTTGATAATGCTTCATATCCATTGTACAATGAGGCAGATTGTCCTTATATGTCTGATCAATTGGCTTGCAATAAGCATGGAAGAACTGATCTAGGGTATCAACATTGGAGATGGCAACCACATGATTGCAATTTGAAGAGGTGATTTCTATTTTTAGCTTTCTATCTTTCTATAACATGTCCTTATATTTAGGTTGTGGTTTTGTTGGTGGCATCATGAGGACTTGTTTGGATTGTGTTTATGGAAACCGTTTATAACATGTCCATAATTTGTTTTCAGCTTTTCTCCATACACTCTCCTGAATAGCTTATGAAAACTATAATATTAAAACAATATGACTTTATTTTATCTTTTGTTATAGAAAGAGGTTATACATTATAAGCACTTAGTTAAGTTGTGTAACCAAACATAAACTAAGTTTTAATGAACCTAATAAAACTTTAAAGGTTATCAACTTATCAGTAGTTTTTGAAGTTGATGCATAACCTAGATTGAGTTTTGTAGTTCCAAGAGTCTTATTCTAAGAGTCTCATTGAAGTTGAACCTTGACATTTAAGATAAAAATAGACACATTAATAAGTTCTTAAAAGCTAAAGCATGACATAAATCTATTCCTGAGTGTGGGGGTAGGTACCTAAACTTTTGATTAGTTAAAAATTCAGGTTTAAAACCATATCACCAAACAGGCCCTATATTTTTGGTGACAAATTATTTGCCAGGCTTCACAATTTCACAGATTTCTTGTCTAAAACAGGTGGAATGTGAAAGAAATGTGGGAAAAGTTGAGAGGTAAAAGGCTAATGTTTGTCGGAGATTCTCTGAATAGAGGGCAATGGATATCTATGGTATGCTTGTTACAGTCAGAAATTCCTTCCGATAAGAGATCAATGTCACCAAATGCTCATCTCACGGTTTTCAGAGCCGAGGTATGAATTAGACTCCGTATTTGAAACTTTCTTTATGATGTTTTTGAATGTAGTTCCTAATACTCAGTTCTTGCACACATCTATTCTTATTCCAATTTTTAGGAGTACAATGCAACTATAGAATTCCTCTGGGCTCCTCTTCTCGTTGAATCTAATTCCGATGATCCGGTGAATCACCGACTAGATGAACGGATAATTCGTCCTGATTCAGTTATGAAGCATGCATCACTGTGGGAGCATGCTGATATACTTGTTTTCAACACATACTTGTGGTGGAGACAAGGACCAGTTAAGCTATTGTCCGTATCAGTTGATCGATACTCAAAGGGATTCATTTGTCTAGTCTATTCTGTTTGTTGATCTTTTGATTCGTACTTTTGCAGATGGACCGATGAAGAAAATGGAGCTTGCGAAAAGTTAGACGGGCAAGAAGCAATGGAGTTGGCCATGGGATCCTGGGCCGATTGGGTGTCTTCTAAAGTTGATCCACTCAAGAAGCGTATTTTTTTCGTGACCATGTCCCCAACACACCTCTGGTAAGGTTCCTTTGTGTAAACACTAGCTGATCGCTGTAAACTGTTCAACTGAACATTTTCTCATTCAGGAGCCGAGAATGGAATCCGGGAAATGAAGGAAACTGTTACGGCGAGAAGGATCCTATTGACTTTGAGGGCTATTGGGGAAGTGGTTCTGATTTACCTACCATGAGCAGTGTAGAGAACATCCTTAGCAGTTTAAATTCAAAAGTTTCTGTCCTCAATGTTACTCAACTTTCCGAGTATCGAAAAGACGGTCATCCTTCGATTTTTCGAAAATTTTGGGAGCCTCTTCGTCCGGAACAGTTGTCGAATCCTTCATCTTACTCTGATTGCATACATTGGTGCTTGCCAGGGGTGCCTGATACGTGGAACGAGTTACTATTCCACTTTTTATGAAATCTATTACACATTTCAATTTTGTTCATTGAATATGATCATATGAGTATGATACAAGGGGGCGAAGAGATCAAGAGAATCAACTGAAAAAAATGGAAGGATAAGAAACCAATCTTTTAAATGTAATTTATTCCACTTTTTACGTCTCTTTGTATTAGAGGTTTTGAATAGAATGCTTGCTTGTGTAGAGTTGCTTCACAAAATCAAGGATATAGGCA